>OX424575.1:34620054-35820054 GCA_949152435.1 Gastracanthus pulcherrimus
ACTTAGGTCACGCTTATCCGTGACCTAAGTGGCGCTTTATTACACAGTGTAATAATGAATTCACATAGGCCACAGATCCCTACTATCCTATAATAAAAACTAAAAACACGCAAAATAAACGTTTTCGTTCATAATAATAGAAAGAAGAAGTAGTAAACCTGGTAAATACGCATGTCAAGAATCAGAGAATAATTATAAATCCTTAAAATAATGCTTCAAATTTAGAGGTTAGTTCAACTGATTGTATATGACAATTTGGCGCGTATTTTGAATATTCAATCTGAAATTCAATTTAAAATTCAGTATTAATTTTTTTTCATGATTAATATTATAAATTTATTAAAATTTAATTTAAAAAATTTCAAGATAGGGTAAATAAATATATTCTAATTAACTGGTAATAATAAACATTTATTATCTTTTCAAAAAACAAAATATCTTATTTATATAAGGTTCTATTCAAACAATGTATAAAAGTTGACATTGATTATTAATTAACTAATGAATTTTGGTTAAATAATAATTTGTTTATACGATTTATAATTTCTTTAATTTATTTTTTATGTTTTTTGGATTATATTTTTATTTTTTTTATGCGGGGGGGCTTCGCCCCCCCGAAACCCCCCCTCCTCCCCCGCCCGGCCCACCCCCGCACCATACACCTTCCCCGATGTCGGTGGCGGGTTTATGTCACTCGTGCTACAAAATAGTATACGATACTCGTGACCTAAGTGTCCATAATTGCACGGCGCGACGGTATCGCCCTCGCTACGCTCGGGCGCTAACTACGCGCCGTGCAATTATGAGCCACTTAGGTCACATGTATCGTAATATACTATAACACACAAGTGATATATATAGCCTAAAAGTAATTACCGTGGCTTGATGCTATCGAACAATTCGCGTAATTCTAAATTTATTAGACAATAACTTTAGAATTTACTCGTATCTAACCTATGGGACTTTAAAGTACATCATACGAATGTTAACGCTAACTTTTTGCGTTTTAAAATCCTAGCTCAATTTATCGTATTGTAATGAGTACATCAGCTTAGAAGCGTCATATAACCTATGAGGTTATTTAGCTCGAACTTTAAACAACTACGTAAGTGAGCGACGCGGTTATTATTTGTAGCTTTTATAGTTAGTTTTTACGTTTTTTGTTTTAAAATTCCAAAAGTTAAAAAGATACGTAATTGCCGTGGTCATCAAAATTATCGGTAAGTTACACATGAAAAAAAATTGTTATGCAGTATTCTGATGTAATAACGTGTGTATATATACATACTATGCGGAAAAATATTTTTGTTACACTAAAATAAAACTACATGCATTTTTCTAGCAAAAAGTAATTACCGTGGCCGTAATTACTATGGCCGATCTTGTAAAATCCCCATAAGAAATACATGTAAAACCATTTTTGTCACCTATAGCTGTTTCCAAAAAAAGTTTGTCTCATTTTACCATAAATATCAATTTAAACCTCAAATTAACACTAAAAAAGATTTTTAGTTTAGTCCAAAAATTAGTTGAAAAACTACCGTTTCCTTGACAATCACCCATATGAGCAATGCTAATGTCTTTTAGCTCTATCTCAGGTTTAAAGACCCATTGGATCAAACCATGGGTACTGTGCTTCATTTTTAGGTTCCAATAGTCGATCCCCAAAGTTTCATCAAAATCCAAGACTCAAACACCGTGGTCTCTCCTTATAATTGCGCATTCGCACTGGCGAATTTTTGAAACATGTTAATCGGCATATTTTTAGTTTATTTTGAGTATGTGTTTACTATTACCTCAAATTTGATGTCCACGGGAGATGGGTCGCTGATAACGGTGTCTATCAATTGCGCTCCAAGGATTTTTGAGTATAGGTGTGAAATCAGGAAGCACAATTTTGATGTGTGCTACGTCCTAGATGACGAAGTTTAGCAGGTCCGTAATTCGTATCGAAGTTTCTGCATAAATAATTTGAATATGCTGGGAGATTCCTAACTTTTTAAGTGTAGGGATGAAAGTGTAAACTATTTTAGACTACAAGATTGATGACCGACATACACACATGGACATCGGGTTTTGAATATTTTAACAAATAGTTTCGGAGCAGACCTATCAGATATCATCATCGGTGATCTGGCACACTTGGACATCGAGTTTCATCAGTGCGTATTCTCATTACGCGTTTCCTTGTCAACTCGAACCTCGCAAAATAGATATTATTTATTTATATATTTATGTATTAAATCGGGAGGTGCGAGTGCAATTAAAAAACGCTGAGATGTAATTAGGAATGTCATGAGTACAGTTCGAAAAATATAAGATATTAGCGTTCGAGTTCGTTCGTAGAAAAAGTTTCTTGAGCTATAGGGTGTCTTGGTATCTTGAGGCCATATCGGTGCATCTATGATCGTTGCAAGTTGCAACCTACTGAGGGTAAGTTAGTCTATATTCAAATAGTTCAGATTAACATTTATTTTGTTCAAAACCGATTAGCTTATCCTCAGTAGCTTGATGAACTCATTGAAATTTATTTTAATGAAGTAATCCAAGCCCCTCCCCCGGGTTCATGAGACCCCATTTAACGGTACGTATAAAGATGTAAAGAACTGTTAAAAATTCATCTATCAGTATTTATTTAATAACAAATATGCCAGTTTACTGATTACGATAAGAAGAAGAAAAGGTAGATAAAACAGCACAGACATTCTTACAGTAACACTCACGTGCTTTTGGCTTACTCCACTAAATGACAGCACTTCACATGCAGAATTTGATGGACGCTGTAGTTTTATCAAACATGCATACATCCAGTATACGTTGTTTTAAATTCAGTGTGTATATAAAAAAAATCCTTACGAAAACAATCGTCAAGCCGATATTTTTTGTGCCAAATATGCAGAAGAATACACTCTTCTAAAAATCAAATTCTTATAATTTTTCGATTTTCATAGTCATTAATTAATTGAATCCGACCAAAACTGATGTATCACTTAAAAAAGGCCCATTCACGCAACAACTGTCTTTTCTAAATTTCAATTTTCGCCCTGTCAATCAAAAGTTAAAGACACAACAATGAAAGTGCGTCCATTACCCTGCAGGACTCTTCCCTGCCCCTGCAGCAAGGCTTGATCGTACCACTGCACCCATTGACCCACATATTATCCCGGCGAACTCAAAAGCTCGAAGTTCGCTTTGAAGTTTTGTGGAAAAGACGCGATCACTGTAATCCACCCTTTAAACCTCGCGCGAGGGGGGAGAGAAAGAGAGAGAGAGAGATAGAGGGAGATAAAAACATCGCGTATAGGTATATACGCAGCGATGTAGGGCGGAGAGGGAGTCGCTTGAGAGGAAAAGTCGAATATAACGGCAGCAGCGGAGCAGGGCGTCCTCCCGGCCCCGCTGTGCCCCTGCAGCGTATATACGACCGGCAATCTTGCTCCACGCGTATACGTATAGCTGCCGGCGCTCCAGCTCCAGCTACGGCTCCACGGAAGCAGCCAGTTGACACTCGGGCGTGGATACACCCGGATAGCTGTCGCTGCCGCTGCTGGTGCGCGCGCGCGCGCTTACACCCTCTCGGCAGCAGCGAGAGCACGTGGAGTCGCGCGCATACCCCCTCTCCCCCAAGACCCTCCCTCCGCCCCCAAGAAAGGAGAAGTCCGTATGTACGGCCCTGGGCCACGTGTGCCACCCTGCGTGCAGTGCGTGCGCGCGTGTGTGTGTGTGTGTGTCGCTGAAGCTCGCGCGATCTCTTTCTCCTCTCCTTCCTTCTTTTTTTTTCTTCTTCTCCTTCAACTTCTTTTGTCACTGATCTTTACCGGTGCGCGGGATTCAGCAAGCGCGCGACTCTCGCTGTATACTCCTGGCTGCGTTATAAGGTGCGCGGACCTGGAGATGATTCTTTTTAAGCTGGAGCCTGCTATCGCTGGAAATATTGGCCGCGTACTTGTACTGTTTGTGTGATTGGGGGAATATTATTTTGATGTGTTTAATTATTTGGAGAATAAGGACTGGAGGAAAAATGCTTAGTAATAATCGGAAATGTAATCATAATTAATATATTTTTATTTTAAAAGTTGAGTAATTTAATACAGTTTGATTAATTTATTCTTACAATTCAAAAAGAAAAAGAATTATTTTGATGAAAATAACGCTTCTTCAGTTTCTTCTTTTTTCAAGAAACAATAATCAAAAATATCTTAGTAGAACCCAAATTTATAAATGAAAAATATAGAGCCGATAACGTAGAATATTTTCTCCCATTTCGCATCCTTTTAATATGACATACCTCACGCGAAAAAATATTTCTGATTTAAAAAAAAATTTAATTGGGATATATTTAATTTTTTAGATTGAATTTCGATTTAATTCTATATAAGTGTGTAAGGCTCGGTAAGGTTGAGATGATTCATGCAATTTTGTATGCTTCTTAAAATTCGTATGTGACAAACATTAAATTTTCTAAAATAAATATAATATATAAATTAGATCAACTTAAACAATTTTACATCTCTTAAAAGGGTTACAAATTGTCGTGTATAAGGTATTCAATACATTTGATAAAAAGAAAATTTATTGCAAAAAACAATTAAAAACAATTTTTAGAATATTTTTAATAAGAATACAAAGTTGGGTACTATAGGATTAAAAAGCAAAAGTTAAACTTCTGTGGGTTTCCGGCATAACGACATAAGTTCACTTTTTTGAAAATTGAGTTTTGAGCGTTTTTGATATCCTTACTTTAGTATATTTCTAGTTAAAAATACAAAAAATCAGAAAAAAATGAAAATAATTGACCATATCTACTTATGAATTTTTGATCATTGGTTTAAATGGAAAACAAAAACTTTGAACCTTAATACCTATCTCAAAAATACAAAATGTGGATCTCGACTTATATCGTTATGCCTGTATCCTCATAATTGATGCATTTGGCTCAAAAGTATAATAAGCAAATTAAAAAACCGCTGCCAATTCATTGGCACTTAGCTTCCTGAAACTAAAGTAATTCTTCCAATATGAAATTCATTGTTCTAATAAATTAATTTTAAATTGCTATATCTCTTTCTAAATAATGAATCAAAAGGGGTGTGCTTATTTCTCATTGATGGTTTGTCAAAAGATAATTTCTTACTAAAATAATAGAACGACAGGTAATAATCCTTATCACAGCAATTTTTCTCTGTACAAAATTTATTAAAAGTATTCAAATATTTAAATTAACTGTAATCAGATATTAGTATGTAGATTCACCACATTCCTAATCATCTAATATTTTGTGAATGATTTGCTATCATAGATTTCCGAGATATAACTGTTTAAACTAAATATGACTTTTTCGTGCATAATAAAGGAAGGGAGCCTATCAAAAATTTGTGGTTGTAGAAGATAGGTAATTTTATGCTCTGTTTAATGCATTTACACTAAATTAATCATAACAGTCCTAATATATCAAAAAACTCGATAAACTAAAACTCAAATATCCAAAAATCGAAAATTTGTTATTAGAAAGAAACGAGTTGATGAATCTTTAAATTTCTTTTCAATTTTGAATCTTCATTAAAAAACGAAAAAATGAGCCCTGTTTGGTAAAAAATGCCATTCTCGAGATCAGAAAAAGAATTTGAAGAAATACATAACCTCAAATATCTCGAAATATAAAGTTCGTTGTGATCTGAGTGAAGAACTCGTTCAAGAGATAGTAAAGAGCTACCGTTTTGGAAAGTTTCAGATCAAATGCTGCCGATATACTCCAGTATTCGCTACTGAATAGAATTCGATTTTTTTTACAAAAATGTTATCACTCAATCGATGATATTATTTCTATGGTATCAAGAAACCTAAAAAACAAAAACTCAAAACTCGATAAACCGCTAGAAAAACAAAAAAAATGAGCCCCGAAACATTAATTTTCACCCTGTATATTCAGAGTAATGTTGATTCACATCCACACACACACGCGCACAGACACACAAACACACACACACACACACACACTCACACACGCACAGACACACATACATATTCACACATGCACACACACGCGAACACACACACACACACACTCACACACACACAAACATACACACATACACACACCCACATCGACACAGACATTTTCTAAAAATAGTGTATTTTGATTCCCAGTATCTCAAACCATGTTTCTAACTTGTTTTTAGAAAAACTCTATTTTACCATCACAAAGCTTCCTGTATGAGGAAGTAAAATTCAGGACACACCATTTATAACCCTTAGTGACGACAACCCAAAGGTTATAACAATTGAATACAATAATTTATATAAATTTTCTTTTTTAAAAAAGCAACTTCTACGTCTATAATCAAGTTCATTCACTTTATAAAGACGTTCTGATGGAATTTTAATAAAAAATAAGAATAAGGTTTTAATTAAAAGTTAAAAATAAAAAGTTAAAGTAATTTAATGATGAAGTGCAGAAGATTCAATAATAAGCCACCAATTAATTCAAAACCGGTTATATAATAACGCCGGATGAAAAATTCACAGAAGAGTTACAATATTACTAATAGTCAAAGATATTAAAAAACAGTAGGCTTAAAATAATTTTGACGAATAAAAACTTTATTTATAAATATAATAAAACAATATTTAATTTGGCACGTCAGGATTAAATTCATTCATTTTTATAGGTTCTTTACTAAAACTAGCAAAAATACTCGCTCGCTCACGCTCGCTCATTATCAGAGAATTGTATATTTGTATTTTAGTTTAAAATGTATTATTAAAAAATAAATTAATTTTCCGCGTTTATAGAAGTTACACAATATAAAGTATAATTAATAATTATATTGGTTATTATAAAAGTTGATTAAATAAATAAGCCGATTCTTTATATAATGTATGTGTCTTTTATTTTCAAATTGTGTTTATGTTAATGCTCGATAGTAAAAAATAAAATTAAATTAAAATATTAATCTAAAGTAAAAATAAGAAAAATTAAAACCATTTTAGAGTTTGAAAACATAACAAACGTAATGAATATGTCAGTTGCACAATTCTTTTTGTAAAAAACGAACAATATGATATACAAAAAATAGATTATCCAACTTGAAATTCATTAAAATTAATTTTAAAAAAATGGAGGAAAAAAGGGGGGAAACCACAAATAGACAACATATAACCGTAACAAAAACATAAAATCTTTGCTAACTGAATGTTTTTTTATGTGGGAGAAAATGACCATAAAAAGAAACAAAATCAAAAACCAAAAACAATAAAAAATTATAATCTCTTTGAAATAATAACATTAATGGCGGATAAATAGGGAGAAACCATAAATAGACAACCTTAATTTCATTCCTGTTTTGGAATTTTAATATAATGTAGAAAATGTAGAAGATATTTATTTTATGTTTTTAATTTACGTCAGATATTTTTAATTTTTGAAAATTTCCAGATATACGAAATACTCAATCAATATAAGAAGCATATTAGAAACATAATGTTACATTTATCTATAGTTATTATGATTCATTGTCATTATTATTGGCTCCAAAGAAAAAAATAAAATACATTTAAAGTTTATTTTATGTCTTTAGTCACGTAGAATCTTTCCCATTTTCGAAAATACCCAAATATACAAAACGATAAAGCAAGATAAAAAGCATATTAGAAACATAATATTATGTTAAAGATAAAATTTCATAATTTATTATTATCATTTCTATATGTAGTGCAAGAAATAAAATACATTTAAAGTTTATTTTGTCTTTAAATCACGTTGAATCTTTCCGATTTTCGAAAATACCCAGATTTGATAATTATGATAATTATGATTTGATTAAAGCAACCAAAAAGAAGCATCAAAATAAAACACATAAAACAATGGAAGATTATGAATATTATAACCCCGTTGAAATCATAATCAAGAAAAATGGTGAAAAATGCGTAGAAACCGAAATTGACAACATATAACCGTATCAAAATTATAAAACTTATACTACCTGAATTTTTTTTTTTCATGTAGCATAACATCTTCCAATAAAAGCAACAAAATGAAATACAAAAGACAATAAAAAATTATAACCCCGTTGAAATTGACAACATAAAACAGTATCAAAATCATAAAAGTTATGCTAGCTAGGAATTATTTTTTATGTAAGATAAAATCGTCTAATAAAAACGTTCACATAATTATAGAAGCGTTAAAACATTGATGAAAACCCAAATACATAATTTATTATAATAGTATTTTTTCATTTGTATAATTTTTGTAGCTCTTTGCCATTATTCTGATTATGGTGATCAAAACTCCCCAAAACATCTGGCTTAATGACGTTTGACACAATATCCTCTTAAAGTTACACCGGACAAAAATACCCCCGTAAGAATGTAAGAATAATAATAAAATGCACCCCCAAATCCGGGGGTTCCCCCGCTTTCATAGCACAGGCCTGAGTATTCGCGCACGCTGCAGGGCCATCTGAGCAGAGCTCGAGATAGGAGAACGAGAGAGCGAGCGAGAAAGAGAGACAGACAGTAGCCGCCGCGTTGACTCCGGCGGTGTTTATTCGCGCCCGCTGTCTCTCTCTCTCACTCACCTCACTCTCTCCCCCTACTCCTCCTCTTTCGACAACAACCTAACCTCTCTCGCGCGCCCTCTTCCTGCGAAACGTTTTCTCCTCCTCTCTCCTCGCGCATAATACCCACACACGTACACACGCACATAGCTACTGACTTTTCTCTCTTTCTCCTTCTCCGTGATGGTGCTGCTGCTGCTGCACTCCAGCCACTCATGGAATACACTGCACTTGTGAGCGAGTGCGCGCGTATATACGTGAGAAGGAGAGAGAGAGAGAGCGCGCGTACAGCTCGTGCATATATATGCCTGTGTGTGTTTCACCAAGTTTTCGAGTCCGAAAGACTAATCGCGCAGCCGTGTAGTAGTATAATCGCTCGGCCGTCTGATTTTTTTTTCTTCGTACACACAGCGCATAAATAAACGCACCGATCTCGCGCACTGGACGCAAACGAGCGCGTATATATATACACATATATATATACAACGATAATCGGGGCCCGTGTTATTTTCTTTTTTATCATTCTTCACTCGCGGAACTTCTTATAGGTAGGCCTCTCTCGCGGAACTCCGTGTGTGTGTGTATATACATGTATATGCACGCGCGCGCGGCGCGAGGCTCGCTCGCGAGACTTGCAGCAAGACACGCCGAAGAGTGCAAGTACTTATGGTAAAAAAAAGAAAATAAAAAGTAAGAACAGCGGAGGAGACATAGGTGCAGCCGAAGAAAATGAGAAGAGGATCGTTGGCACCTTGAGACGGACCGACTCCTTGGGATGATGCCTCGTCCTCGTGGACACCGTTCGCGCCAGTGAAATAAAAAAAAAGAAACACGGAGGATATCGTACTTTTCCCTCTGCTGCAGCATACTAGACAGAGAGAGAGAGAGAGAGAGAGAGTGCGAGTATATACTCGAGTGCGCGAGAGGAGGTTAGAGTGCCTGCATCCTATATAGCCGTGCGTCGCGTAAAAAACGCCATCGGCAAAAAAGAGCGAAGGCAAGAGAGTGAGAGAGAGCGAGAGGCGGGGAAGCACGGAGAGAAAAAGAGAGCTCGCAGGAAAATAAAAGAGGAGAAAGAGAGAAGAGGAAGAGAATGCCGGCGACGCCAGTGAGACGGTTGACAATCGGCGGCTGTCGCGGCGGCGAACGACGACCGCTGACCGCTGATGCGAATCGTCGCGCGTCCCTCGACTCCTGAGGGTTCGCCAATTTTTTCGCGGCCAGCGGAGCCCGAGCGCGTGCATCCTATTTCCTCGCTGCTGCTATAGCCCCTCGTCGTCCTTGTTGTTGTTGTGGCCGTGTGTGCGCGCCGCGGAGGACCATATCGTCCTTGTGCAGCTTTCGCGCGCGCGCCTTGCCTTTCCTACGCGTACACACACGCACACGTACGCGCGGCCGATTCGCGTCGGGATTTTGGAGGTTAGGTCGCCGGTGGTGCAGCAGCAGCAGCAGCAGCAGACCCAGTGCGCGCACCCATAACCTATAGAAGAAGTCGCGGGTGGCTCTGCGGAGTTGTTGTTTTTTGTTTGCCTTTGGTTTTCCTGTGTTTCGTCCTCGTTGTTGATGTACCTGAGCTTCGGCCGTGACGTGGAATTTTTTTGCAGTGTGGATTTTACGCGGTGGTGAGAGTTTTGGTTGTTTTTTTTGTTCTTTTTCTTTATCGTCGACCAAGTTTTTTCGCGCACAGTGTGATTTGTGAGAGGAGGAGGTGAAGGCGGAAGAGTTGGCTTTTCGAGGAAGACGAAGACGAGGATGAACTCGTCCCTGGCGAGACAATGAAGGCGAATGGGACGAACAATGGTGATTATTTTCATGCTTGTTGGGGCTTTTTGCGAGGGCGAAGTGCGAGCTGCGATTTTTGTGGTTAGGAGATTTTGTTGTGAGACTGTGGGATCAGCTGTGCTAGTTATGTGCTTCTTGTGTTGCCGTACATTTACTATTTACTTTTGATCGTTTCATTTCTTTTGGACTAAAAACAGATCTAAGTGCTTACATTCTCTTTTAATTCTTTAATTGGTAAATTTTTCTTTTTATGCAGAAACACAGTACCTTTCATGCATTTGTTTACATTTTTACATTTTGTAATAAACCGTGGTTTTTTAGCATAAAGTTTAATATAATCAATTTCATGCAGTTTTACAATGTTTAAGAAGTTAAAACAAGTTTTATTTTCATATAAATATGAATTTTAACATTCAATATTGATATACACTACTACGATAACTTTATTTGTTTGTTAAAATTGTATATCTGTATAAAAAGATATAGAGATTATTGTAATGTAATTCTCTAAGTGATTTCTATAATTCATTTTTTACTATTGACTTTAGTACGCATCAAACATGCACAATATTTGTGTTTGATCAGTATGCACTTGATTTTTGTGAAAATATTTACATTAATTGCAAATATTGACTTTCTTTATGTATAACATACTCCGTTTATTCAATATTAATATTGATCTTACCTTTTAATTTAAATTAAAAAAGCAGTCTCTATACAAAAGTATTAAGTATTAATATATTTAAGTATTAAATGATCAGATAGATGAATTTCAAACTTATTTTACTTTTTAGCTATAGATTTATGTACGATGCTATTCTAACCTATAAAAATGTTACCATCTAGGCTGTAGCCGTCTAAACACGCCATTGGCAGCCACCACCACGCTGGAGGATCCAGGGACTCCGGCCTCGTGGAAGGGGCCGCCACCAGGCTCGGAGGCCTCGCCGTTTACTCCAAATTCTGTAAACCAGGGTGGAGGTCCAAACTCTGGCCCCTACAACAGTACAGGCGGTCCTCCGAGCAATGCCGGGGGTTTTCAAGGTCCGAGTCCTTTTCCCGGTGGTGCAGGCAGTCCTGCAGGAGCTCCCCCTTACCAAGGTCCACCACCAGGATCTGCGACACCTCAATATACTGCTTCTCCAGCACCTAGTGGATCTTCCACGCCTGGACCAGGACCTCAGCCTAATGCTGGTGGCTTCCCACCTCCGCCAAATAATTCTGGACCTCCGTATAATGGTGGGTTTACCTTGAAAATAAAAGCGTTGCATAAAATAAATAAGGGGAAAATTAGACACTGAAAGATAATGTGCATTATGCATTCAAAGTTACTGAAATGACTGTAACTGTATAAGATTGACCCTGTGGACTTTTTAAATTATATTGTGCAGTTGCTTGAGAGAGTTTTATCAGAGTGATAAAATTTAAAATTAATTATTACTCTGCTATTGAGCAGCATTGTCATTTAATCTCTATGTGTGAAAATCATGTAAACGTCGAGCATGTTTTATCCTTTACAATAAAATTGTTTTTATAAGATTTTAAAAACTTATAGTACTTTTGTAAATCTAAAATTTCTCTTGACAAAACTGTTTTCTAGTACGATAATGATTAAATATTTGTTAGTGAATTCTGTTATTTACTCATAGAATTGTATACGTATTATTTATAAGACAAAGATGTGATTATAACCTTAACAATAACATATTGTAAAATCTACAATACAAGTATATAAAATCAAAAAATTGTATTTAAACATTTCATGAAGGAAAAGGATCAAGGATTTCTTGACGATATCTGCTTCTGAATATAAATTCTTAGCGAGAGCAATCATTTATAATTTTGTTTACATACAAATGTTATTCTCAACTTATTGTTGTACAAGATAGTGTTTTAAGAGTTAAAAAAGAATTGTTGACTAAGTATGGCTTTCATGGAAACGAAAGCTAATCAGATACTGTGTCCTTGACGGTATTCATGAAATATTCTAAAATCCTAATTGACCGGTAAAAAGAGTACGCTAAATGTTGAAACGTCAATTCCTCGAAACATAACCTCGAATAAAAAAGAATCGAGAGCGACAGCATTTACAAGAACACATGTACAAATGAAGAACATCTGATTGCAGGGCCGAGTCCGTTCGGCTCGCCATCGGGCGGGCCCGGCCAGTTCGTGGGCAGGCCCGGCTCCTCGGGGCCGCCGTTCGTGCCGCCTGGCGGAGGCAATCCGCACTTTCCCTCGCCGGGGCAGCCCTTCGGCGGTCCGCAGTACGGCATGCCGCCGGGCAGTCCCTTCGGGCCCGGCGGCCATCCCATGGCTGGGCCCATGGGCCCAGGACATCCGGCGATGATGGGTCCCGGTGGGCCGGTCGACCGAATGGATCAAGGGTGAGTGCATTCCTTTGCCTCTGTTCTTCTCTATTTTGTTAGCGATTTTTCCAAGTATTAAGTAGGTACTTTTTTCAAGAAAGTGAAAGTCAAGGGATAGACGTGAAATGGTTGGTAATTGGGGTAATTGCGGTTTTTCACAGATTTCTATTAATATAGTTAGTTCTGTCCAAAGAAATTGAAGAAAAATACATCGCATATTGTAACGATCAAAAGAAACTGAAATTTCACTTTCAAAATTGTCATGGAAGTAATTGAAGTTGGTCGGTAGTAATTGAAGTCGGTAACAAGTTGTGGGGTCAATTTATGTTATTCAAAAGACTGAATCATAAAAAATAACGTTTTCGATGATATTTTCTAATAAAAATTGCTTTGCAGTTTATTGTAGAAAACATCTTATTTATATTTATTTTATATAATAAATTAAATTTAACTGTATTTCAGTTAAGAAATGTTAAGTTAATTTAGCAAGTGCTCATATAAGATTCTTAACTTTTGGTTCATAAGAATATACCGCAGGTGTTGCATTTAGCCTATAAATTTTGCGGATAAGCGATCTTGTTGAAACTTTACGCTCAACAATGCTGTACAGCATCGCACTAAATCAAATGGTTCTTTACAATATTCAAAAAAGAGTGATTTTTAACATTTTTATGCATACATTGAACATGAAACAAACGAATGTTTTAATTTAGGTTACAAAGAAATGAAAGAAATTGTTTGAAAATATTAATTTGAGAGGGAAGACCCCTAGAAAAGTTTAAAGATACGGGTTTTTTAAATTTGTCGCATAAAATCGAAATTTAATGATTTAGAAAAATCAGTAGAGTTCCACCTTAAGTTGCGATTTATAAAAAAAAAGAAAGGGTACAAAAAGTTTATTAAAAATCATAACAAAGCTGGTTTTTGTTTTCTAATAAGACAGGAAATTATTTTAAAATTAATATTTAAATGGAAATGAAAATGCTATTATTAAATCGTGTTTCCGCATTCTATAGATCAATTTCTGAAAAAATATAACGTAACATTATGCATTATTAGGTAGTATAGGCGTATTTAAGAAGTTCTACTGTGTATTATAAGTACTGTTTGCATAAATCTCAAACATCTCGTATCTGTTGGAGATCAATTTTTCCCAAAGATTTGGATGGCTCGCGCATTGGAATATAATAACCCCGTATAGTTCCGTCGTCGTGAAGCGAGATTATAATTAGGCTTTGTCAGGGTTACATGGTGGGGAAAAATGAGGGTGGGGGTGGCGAAGGCAGCAGGAGAAAATGAGCTCTTTGAAGTTTTTTCGCGGGACTGTCGGCCGCTCCTTTTTTTCTCTCTTTTCTCGCTCGTCCGCCCGCCGCTCGCGGATTGACCCCTTCGCCTCGCCGGCTGCACTCTCTCTCTCTCTCTCTCTCTCTGGCGCGCAGCAAGCTGCGTGGAAAAAAATCGTTAGCCCACTCGTGTCCGCGGCGCGACTCCCTTCTCGCTCTCTCTCTCTTTCTCTTTTTCTCTCCTATCGACATTTTCCCCAGGTGACGATGCGCTCGCTCCAGCCTGCACACCTAACCTGTCGAGTCTCTTTAACCCGCCAATTTTCAAATTTCTCGAGGCTGCGATGAATTTCAGGAAGTTCTTCGATTTATGCATTTGTTACTTTCGAAATATGGATGACCAAAGATTTTTTTTCACGGAAAGAGTTTTCTAATGAAAAATTATAGAGAAGTCAGCGATAAATCTTACCTTGGTAAACGTGGGAGGTTGTGACATGTTGACAGTTTTTACTAGCAATTGTACTACTTATACGGTAGAATTCACCTGTTGTATAGTAAACATTCTCGTATGATCTTTGGAGAAAACTAATTGATAAATGGAATGTGAGAAGCCGTATAATATAGCAATAGATACTTAAGTCTGCGTATAATATCTCTTAACCCTTTAGTGACTACTGTTTCTTTAAAGAAAATCTACTGTTTTTAGTTTCTCTTAAATTTACATGTGATAAACTTAATTCATTTTGGTCCGAATGGAAGCCGAGAAATCTCAAAAATTTATTGCAGCTCATTTCTAAATATTTTTTTAGAAAATTTACTCTACGATTTCTATGTCTCGGCATTAGAGGGTTAAAAACGTGGAATTTTTTCCAATTGTTATTGCAGCATTCTTATTACTTATATATGTTAGTACTTGAATTAAAATTGTGTACAACAGCTGTAACCCTTGATCAGCTGTTTTTCCTCTAGATCATGTAGGGAATTTCAACTAAATGTCAATAAAATTTAAGAATACGAATAAGACATTTTTCTCAAATTAGGCCAAATTTACCGGGCAATATGTACGGTATAATTTATTGGAAAGCATTAGTAAAAAGTTCCAAAAAGTCAGAAAGTCTTAAGTTTATGATGATAATACATGGTAATTTTTATAATGAATTTCTCTATAATTTTTATTAGAAAATTCCCTTTTTGTACATATAGTTAATTCCAGGAGATTTTTAAAAAACGGTGTGTGGAAGGTTCACGATTTTCTTACCAATTTTTTATATAAAAGTACGTAACGAAAAGAGTCCCAAAAAAATGTCAGCTTGTTTCATAAAGTTGTAAGCCCCCTACAATTTTTTGAATTTTTAAAATTGACCAAAATTGAATCATTTTCAAAACATTCCGCAGAGTTTCAATTTCAACCTAAGATTCATTCTTCTTTAATTTTAAATTTGACATAACTTTGAAGAAGATTGACTAAAGCTTTAGATCTCTCAAATTAAAAGTGTTAATCTCAGCTTTCACATGGAGATGTAAATAAGTATGGGTGACGTAATTTAATCGTTAAAAAACAGTTAAATGTCTTTTTAAGACAAAAAGATGAGAGTTATAAAAGTTGATTTTTTTAATTCATAAATGAAACCTTTCATTATTTTTCAATCGAAGAATTTTTTTTTCCTAAGGTTGACCAAAAGATGAATGAAAGCTCGATCCAGATGTCGGCGATGTCGCATGTGTAGTAGGCCCAATGTGGCGGCTTTCAAATGCGCAGTAGACTCGAGGCAGACATGCGCGACATGCCTGTGTGGTATATGCCACACGGTCACATACATTACCGATTTACAGACGTTTCGCGCATGTCTGCCTCGAGTCTTCTGCGTATTAAAAAGCCGCCACATTGGACCTGCCACACATGCGACATCTGGATGGAGCTTTCAACCGTAGCCTAATTAACAAAGTAGCTATTCAAAGTCCCAAAAGTTAAGATTACGTTCAGTTAGCCTTCGGAAAACAGGAATGTCAACTCTAAAAAAGGAGCTACTGCTTTTCTTTCAAGTAGTTTTAACTTTTTTGTGACGTCATATTTGGCATGCCCGAAACAGCTATTCTTTTGTTTTATTTCTTTGAATCTAATGAGTTATTTTTGTCAACACACTCATGAAATGCGTCAATTTTGTGCCCTTTTTCATGCCTGTGAAGCGGATAAAAATCACGCATTTCGAGCGTGCCTGATCAAAGTAATGAGAAATAATTAGAAATGGCTAAGTAGGTAGAACTTTCCATTCCTGTGCTGCACGATTCAAAATGCTCAATGTCGTATACAACCGACATTTAGAAAAAGAGGCACAATCCAGCCTTTCGTCTACGTCTAGAGCGCCATCGGCGACATTTCTATTCCTCGTTGCACAATGTGCTGTTGTAATATTTATTTTTCATTCATTTGTTAGATGGAATTTTCTATTCGATTTATGCTCATTTTACACATCCAAACCAACTAAGGTTGTATTAGTATGTGCTACTGTTTGGTACTTCGGAAGCACTTACGGACGCACATGTAGCCAATAACATAATCTTACTTAGTTTGAATGTGTAAGATATGCATACAGCGAATAAATAATTAATGTATTGATTGGATACAAATGAAAATTTTTTCTTAGAATCTTTCAAAACTAGTTTTGAGAATTACAGCACAAAGTTTATATATAAAACTAACATGGTTATAATTCAGTAAAATGTACAAAAACGTATAAATGGATTCGAACTCGCAACCTTTATATCTGTAATATTGTAATTTATGTTACAAGTCTGCCGATGACTAATACTATATATGCACAATGGGATTACTATACATATTTAATGTTACATTTATTAATTTTAAGAATATATAATAAATAATTAACATAAAAGTGATATTCATAAACTAAAATTAACAAAATGAATAATACTCTTTAATCTAAAATAAAATGTAATGTTTAAAAAATAGATAAAACATTTTCCAATGATTCGGTTATAATCTTACTACATAAATTATTTTTTTTTAAATTATTTTTCTACTTAAAAAATTATTTCAATATTACATGCTGTGTAAGATAGGCTTCTAATAATTATCAACTAGTACATTCAGAAATCTGTTCATTTATATTTCAATTAACGGCTCAAATATAAACTCACGCGTGAAAATTATCGCTCGGATTGTACAGAGGGGGGTATCGCGTATTTTTGCGCAGGATTGTACGCGACCCACCTCCCCCTCCTCTCTCTCTCTCTCTCTCTCTCTCTCTCTCGCGTTTCTCCCTAAACCCTCCTAGCCACCCCGTGTTAGGGGGGGAAGGAGGCGGGGGAACCGGGGGGGGGGGGAGGGGGAGAGAAGAACGCGCGCGCGCGGGGTCGGGGAAGAAGAGTGCGACGGTTCTCATGTTTTGCCGTATATTAATTCTTCATCTTGCTGCAACCGCGCTTATACTGACGAATTATTTCGACACCGATGACGACGCCCGCGCCCCCGTCGTTTGATCTCCCTTTTTTTGGGATTTGCTTGATTTATTTTTTTCTCTCGCTCTTGATGAGTTGTTCGTGTCAGAATAGACATACAGGGGTTGGTGGTTTCGTATTTATATTGGAAATTCGAAGAGATGACTTAATATTAGGGGTTTCAAAAATATTTAGGTGTCGTAGTAAACGTGTCTTTTCATAATTCAGGTACGAATAGTGACATTATTGTTCATCTTATGGAATAGTTAAATATAATTTGTATTCATAATTAATGTTATTTTGTTATCAATGTTTTCTTAATAAATGATTTTTATAAATGATAATGTTTTCCAACATTAGTATGTCTTATTGATGGCCTTCATATATACCTATGAAAATGTATTAATATATGAAATGAGAAAATGTAATTGTAATGTAATTCGGAAACCAACGTGAGTGTATGAAATATACAGTATGGCTTCAGAAGTTGCACTACAGTATACACTTCCGAAATTGTAACTTAACCTAGACTTCTTTAAAAAAAAAACATTAATAATGTAGACTCTGGTCAGCTGTTGACGTTATTACTTAAGTAAAGAATTTGTATAACGTAGTAATTAATTTTTCATCTTTTCTCATTTGATCTGCTTACTCGTTGCGAGAAATAACCAAAGACATGGAGATGTGGATTTTGTGAAACATTGCGGTTTCCAGCCCTTCAACCACAACAGTTAATGCATATTTAACCTACATGAATTTTGGGCTTGTATTTTTTACCTTGTGGTGGCGATTAACCAGTCTAAAACTTCTAGATGTCTAAGCAAAGCATCAGTTCATAAATTATTACGATGTGATAAGTTATATATATCCTATACCTCATACTTCAGCGCCCTCTTGCGACACTACTGTGGGTTTTTGAGAAAACATAGATCTTTCGTATACCCTGTATGATTCCATAACTATAAAGCTAGCAGATTTTAAATGTGGTGAACTGAATACGTCTTTATAGTTGGTAAATTTGATTTTAAAAGTTTCCAGCCTATCCTTATTATTTGACAGTTGAATGCAGATATCTTAATTGTTAAAAATCTGATTTTTAATAAAATGAATCTTTCATAATATTTCAAATGCATCAATTTGCTTATAGTAAAAACATTCTTATCGCAATGTAGATCATATCTGTGCCGAACCGGAAAACCGACATAAGTCCACTTTTTTTTAAAATTGAGTTTTGAGCGATTTTAGTATCATTACATATTACATTTTCAGATAAAACGGCAAAAAATCAAAAAGTCTAAAAATAAATGAGTCTATCAACTATTTATGAATTCTTTTAACATTAGTTTAAATGGAAATTAAAAACTTTAAACCTTAATATGTCAAAAACATGAAAAGTGGACTTAAGTCGTTTTTCTGGTTCTGCACAGATATATACAAGTAGGTTGACATGACGAAGATTATAAATATTTATTACATAATTGGATCACATTAATCCTTAGCTACCATGGTTAATTATTTTATTCGCATAACCTTTCCTCACCACCAAAGCAGAAATATCAATATAAATGGGCCAGCAGTAGCTCAATCTGTAGAGTGATAAATCCCTACGCCAGTAACTCGGGTTCGAATCCTAGTCTCTGCCGATTGATGAGAGCATATCTGTAAGGTTCGTGTGCTTTGTTTACAAAAACACTGCTGACCCCCGTCGTCGATTAGCATATCGTATGGAAACACACATATGGCGACGTTAAATAATATAAAAAAAATCGATATAGGGATGGCGACCTATCAAACTTTTGCCACAAAGCACCACGAAAGTATAAGATTCCAGTCAATCAGAAGTTACAATCTTTATGCTCCGTTCGGTTCTAATCTTATCCAGGTTGCGCCATCTACTGGCCTAAGTACACATACACATGTATTGATATTCTCATCATCGGTATCATACGTAGAGTCGTGAAGTTTCTGGCACACAAAAGAGTTAAATTGAGTAACATCCCTACTGAGATTGATGTCTGTCAGATCCCAACAAATATATTCAATAACAAATTGTTTAAACAAATGAAAAAATAAACTAATTTTCATTACTATTTTCATATTTAAATGTTAATCAGATACTTTCCTCATGGCGCTCCCGCGTCATTTGATCGTATTTGGAATGTCAGAACAAGTAGATTATTTATTCATGGACTTATAATGAGTTAATTACAAATTCAAAACATCGATTTTCAACATGTACTCTAAACCTGTCAGTGGAATATGTTACGCGCCACCACAGTATTAAGAGTTAAAAATAGTATAAGTTGTAGATCATAAATGATATTGATACTTTAACATGAAGTATACAACGCTAAGAGCAATTACCAAATCAATCGGAATAAACGGTGACTGATAATTTTAAAGTTACACTTTTTATCTAAAACGCAAATGACCATTATCTGTGTCGAAATTTAACAACAAAATAGTACAAAATACGTCAATTAATTAGCGCTAAAAAGCAACCAATAGGAACGAATGAAGCCGAAGTTTCGAGTTGAAAGAAAAAAAAAGGTTGAAAAGTTTCGTCGCAAAAGTTAGCTAAATTAAATGCACAAACGTCGGAGTTTGAGAACCACGTGGATCCCCCTTTGGCCTCCCTCGCTTCCCACCCGTCCCCCTCCTCACCCTCCTCCTCGTTCTCCCCTTGCCCCGCGCCGAGGTATATAGAGGGATCCTTCTTGGTGAAGAAGCAGCGGAGAAGGAGGAGGAGGAGGAGGAGGAGGAGGAGGAAGCGGCGAAGGATGAAGGGGGTGGGGAGAGCGGTGGGACGCGAGGGGGGTGGAGGGGCAGGGGGTGGGGGCATGTTCGGAGGATGAGAGAAAGAGAAAGAGAGGATCTACACGTTGGCCGGTCAGTGGCGGCGGCGGCGGCGGCAGCGCGCACGCCGTCCGGCACCTTTCGTTTACACTTTTGCGTATATGCGTGCACACTGGTCCGCTGCAGCCGCGCGATCCGGTAGCGCATGTATAATACTGCCGTTGTTGTTTCCGTTTTGACTCAGGTCGCGGTTCTGCTCTGTTCTGTCCGTTCGTTCGTCGGCGACGACACGCGCGTCGAGTACGCGCAGCTTATACGTATAGCCGGGGCTCTCGTACCCCGCGCGTTCGGCGCCCCTCTCGCGCCCAGGAGCCAGGACGTCGTGATCGCGGAAATTCCTCGTTGCCTGGATCAATAATTTTTTTGCTCTCGACTGAATGGGAATGCGATGAGTCGCGGGGTGAAGGAACAATGTTTCATTGAGCAAGGTTGAACGATGACTTGTTCTATTGACGAAAATCATTGCTGTGGCATTGTTTGTTTAGTGGTGACAACTACGATTCCTAGAGACAATTCGGTATTCCATGTATCAGATACGTTTCAGAACATTTAGAAAATAAAAACGTTAATTCTCAAAAATTGTATAATAATTGGGTATTTATGTGATGGTTTTCAAAGACTATTTTAAATTATACCTCATATGTGAGTTTTATTGTAATTTTTTTCGCCAAATTCTTTTTCATCGTTATTAAGGGACATACAGCGTTTTGGAAAAATGGAGAGTATGAAACAGCCGAAAACGTTTCAGTATAAGGACTTGAGCGTCCCCAACGGTTAACCTAAATAGTTTAATGTCCGACAACTGTGAAAATTGTGTAGAGGAGTCACATGACTATGACTATAACTTTAATTAAAGAAGTTCTAAGTAGTTAAAAATTTGCCATTTTACCAACCGTGTTGGTAAAGTGACCACCTATCAGTTCTTATGGTAAAGTCGTATAACTGCTTCAGAAAGTCAAGACTAGCCTAGCAGAGACTTCCTTTATGTGTTACTTAATTACATGGTGCCGTAGCGTACGTCTTCGTATCGACTATTTTGTGATTAGTAGGCCTTGGAATTTTGAAGAACCAAACGCTGTTTTTATTGGCGTCGTTTGCTTTTTGTCTTGCAATGTATTCGTATGGCTACTTTACTAATCAATAAACGTCAACGAAAGTTGCAGTTTTCGCATCGAAGATAGACTCTACGGCAAAAACTGGCACATCCTCAAGTACATAAAGAAAGCTACAATTTTATATACCATATGATTTTTTCGCTCATATCACGCTGACAAAAGTGGTTTATTTATATGCATACACTGCTAAGAAATCAGAGTTTTCAACATCTCTCAACATCTTCCTGGTGGAAATTTAATCTAGAACTATGTAGATCTATCTAGTTTGCCATGGGAATAATGCTGCTAAGAAATCAGAGTTTTCAACATCTCTCAACATCTTCCTGGTGGAAATTTAATCTAAAACTATGTAGATCTATCTAGTTTGCCATGGGAATAATCGAGGGCCTCGATAAAACTAGATAATTTTCTACCAGGGCTATTGTCACAATACATGTACTATAGGAGTTACGGCGCCCCAGAATAATGCATAAAGCGAGTTTTCGTATAGGTGGTCTTTACCTGCATGACCACATTACCTGTACCTACGTTATTATTAGTAATTTAAATTTTATAAATAACAGAGAATTTAGTTGATTTATATTCAGCATTTTTAAACATGCGAATTAGAATGGTTTGAACGAGATTTATTTAAAAGGGAAGATATATATATATATGTGGGTCATTCCTGTACTTTTTTACAAAACAGGGTTGGGGGGAGGGGGGTCAGCCATATGGTCCTCTGAATTTGTATATGAAAGTAGGTACCAAAAGAAGCACAAAAAGAATTTCTGTCCCTTAAGGTCCCCCGTACGGCCTACCAGAGTATTTTGAACTTTCAAAAATGACCAAAAAACAGCGTTTTTGCAATCTCTACAGAGCTGAATGTGAAAACTTTATGTTTTTTAGGTTATGTTGAATCGTTTGCCATTTTACGCAATCGAAATGGGTTTCGGTCTACAACATTTTAAATTTTTCGTCTTTAGAAGACCTTTGATTTCTTTTTTCATATGTTCAAAACCGTTTTGTATAACCAAAGTTACAGGCTTTGGAAAATAGGTACTTTTTTGGAAATCGCCAAGTTGGCACACCTGTAACTTTTTTCTATCTGCACCGATTGGGCTGAAACTTTTAGGAAAAATATTTCAAACATCCTACAAAACAATGCACTTAGTTTCATTTTGTATATTTGAGGTCTAGTACGTCTACGAATTTTTTTTATGCATTTTAAGTCTGCAACTATATGATAAAGTAAATTTGCACATTTGTTCTTTGTTTAAAATTAAAAAATAATAACACTTTTGAGGTACTTGAGATGATTTTGGTCTTTCTTAAACATTTCGTAATATCTATAAATATTGTTCATACTCAATTTTGCCAAGACATGTACTGGTTTTTAGAATATTTAAGGGGAAAAACAGTACCTGAAATTTGCAATTTATTCGAGCCATTTTTTAATAGCATGCTACTCCGTAAATTATACGTACTCGGGACAAAGTGAGTCTTGTACGATATAGCATATTAAAGCATGCAGTTAAATAAAATAAGAATTTTTTTTGTTAATAAAGTAAGTTCTAATTATGTTATCATTTTTACTTTCCTAATTTCACGAATTAATTAGTTAGAATTAAAAAGTGGTTGTATTTACTTTAAGATTTTAAAACTTTTAGGTATCATTAATACAAGTCTAAAGTATAGTTTGAAACTAATTGTAATGTCTTTAGTTCACACATGTTCTTTATTTCGATCAACAAACTTTATCTGGTTCAGTTTGCCTCGGTCTCCCATATGTAATTTTGAGTTGTCATATTAGATCAGCCATTACGAATTTTGAAATTTTTTTTAATCCGCGAAGTTGATTTTCAGCAAGCTTGAAAATTCTTTTATGCTGCTTAATGAAAATCACCCACTTTATTCCAATCTCACCTTCTCATAAATTAGCGATTCACAAATGTCATACGCAAAAAAGTCAAGTTTATTCAGCGAAAAAAAGGACTAGAAAACGACTACTGGACAACTTGATGTCTTCCTAACCTAAAATTTCCATACCGATTGAGACATCGCGGTGTCAGTCATCAAGTTTCGCAATTCTCTGGCCCGCGATTGTCATGGAAGCATGCGAAGCACAGGCGCGTCGCGTGACTACGCCCTCCCTCATCCCGTCATAATCCGGCAATAAAATTGAATTCATCCGAAGGTGACCATGTTGTATATTGCCGGCAGGCACGTGTGATAGCGCGGGGCGCGTGCGCATTTGTTTCGACACCAGTGGCGGCACCGCGCGTCGAAAAGGCCGTTTGATGTCTATGGGCGCCCGCGCAAACGCGACATACCCTTCGGTCACGCATTGCCAGCTATGTATACCTATATGCAGCATAAAGAGAGAATGTGAAAGAGAGGGAGAGAGAGTGAGAAAGAAGGAAAGAGCGCGAGAGTGGGTTAGGTTACACACGCGGGTGGGAAGGGTGCAGCCAATGAAGCGATCACGTAGGAGAGAGTTCCGAGCGTATAGCTATATATCCGGCGTGCGTATCCTCACTGGTCGCGAGCGCGCGGCTGCACAGCCGCTGTACACGCGATACGGCTGACGCCCGATGCTTTTTCCCGCCGTGGAGCCGCCAACAACGAGCCCACCTCCTCTATACTTTCGTTCTGTCGCGTGCGTCCGATGGCTCCGCCACGGCCGCCGCCTCCGGGAAGCCAGGCTCTGCTGCCCTAATTTATTTCTGCCTCTTACTGTCATTTTGCCCCCTCCTGCGCCGGCTATCCGGGTTATTGGGATATTTGCTTAGAAATATTCTCTTGCCTTGCTGGAAATCGCACGCGACCGGATTATTTCCTTTGGTGTGTAAGACAGTACGAACCGCTGTCTAGTTCTTGCCTTCACCGCTAGGTCGCCATAAGTACATCTCGAAGTAACATACTACGCTGGTACAATTTTACGATATTAAAGTTTATTATAGTATCTTTTAAAAAGTTGTATTTGCTTCTTTACCCATTAACGTGAATCGTGCATTAGTAGTAACGTCATAAAATCTATTTTGTTCGATTGCTCGCCTAATTTTTTACTTTCTAAGCTGAAAAGACACTTAAATAATTGATCATACGTTACTAAGTATACATGAAAAGTAAAATTATTAATATTATATTTCAACATTTAAGAAAATGAAGTAGAAACCATGATTACCAACAACAACAGAGGTCACAACGATACGATTTTGGGCGTTGCACACGTTAAAGGGTTAAAATGTGCTTTAGAGATTATTAATAATTTTCACGACCTACATTAATATATCTAATTTTAAAAAAGATGAGAAATTTACAAATTAAATTAATGGTCAATACTGCCTATAAATTTTTGAATTTCTGAAAATAGTAAGTTTTTTTCTTTATTTTTGTCATACATTAATTGTTAGTATACATTTATACAAAAATCAATGTTGCATCTTTTATTAAAGTCCATTTACGTTTAACATTGCCGCTTACAAATTTGATTTTTATAAACATTAAACAAAAAAAAAGCATCAAACGTATGATGGTCCGCACTGCCATAATCTCCCCTATATATTCAATAATTTAATGTTATAGCGTAGAATAATTCAATTGGTGGTCTAGAAAATAAAATTGAATAAAATAATAATAAGATTAGTTTAGTTCTGTTAACTAACAAGATTTATTCTGTTATATAAAATTCATGTTCAGTATATTTCCATAAACATACATATGATAGGTTTCATACATTTTTAAGAGGAATCCATCAAGCATATTATCACATTTATGGACAGAATAATATTAAATCACCGAACAAACATTGAAATCAAATGAGCTGTTTCACCCCTAATACATATCCGTCGATGGTTTCAACTGCGAGTTTTCTCTAGGGAGCGTTTTTTATCGCGAAAGAGGTCTTTTTCCCTTAGGACACGTCATTCTATATCACAGTAGCGATTACAATTGATTTTAGGACTAATAAGTGTCAAAAGGTTGTTAAAATGAAGAACATCACGATAAATATGTTCTAATTACAATCGAATCGTATATTTTTAAAATAGTTTTATAAAGATAAATTTAATAAAACAAGATAAAAAATATTTATTATTACATACATTCTTTAAGTAATACACATAAATATTACAAATCAACCAATAACTCAAAATTGACCAACGTTGGATTTAAGCTATTTTAATAGTTGCATTAAATTGAACATTTTAAAAATTAGTTTCTTTCTATGTTTGCATTCATTTTGGTCTTCTATAAATCGTATAGATTGTATAAAATATGCTTTTGTAATAAAGTTTCTTATTATTGAAAATCTGTAATCAACCACTCAAATCTTGCCAAGAATTAAGAGTTTTAGGAAAGCCGCCATTGGACTACGCCACTGAATGAGAAGTCCTGCATTATTAACCACGGCAATGTTACCCCGGTGTTCCGAGAAAAGAGAGATAGTATTGATTTTTACCGATATTTAGCAGCGGAATTATCCCCCTCTCGAGCTTTTCTCCTCTCTTCGCTCTGGTGGGCTCGAGAGCAGGGAACAGAAACTCTTTCCTCCTCGAATGACTATACCTCGACGACTCCACCGCGAGTTCACTGTGGAACTTTAAGATTTGGCATTTGAATTAATTCATTGCAAATAATCTATTGAGTAAGATGTTACTATTTACCCGCTACCATCAAAAGTTTGTAAAGCATTTAAAGGTGGAGTAGAACCTCCAGGCACTGTGACTCACGACACTGTTAACCTCCCTGTGACTGCGGAGCATCTCAGCACTGTGATTTGGGTAGGGCCAGATCTATGTATGTGCGGGGCCCCGCGCTTCAACTTTGCGGAAAAAGTTTTACGAAAAGGTTTAAACTGGATATAGTGAGAGGAAAAGTTTTTTATACAAATATTTATACCAACAAATTTAGATAAAAAATTATAAGAATGTTCAAACCCAAAAATGTAGTAGAAAAATTCATAAAGGAATTAATAATTTTATATAGATTTTCTTATCTTTTCTGATAAATCTGTATGGAAATCAATTGTACGGTATTTGATTATAGGGTAGGTAAGGGAAAAGTTAATAATATAATTTAGATATGGCCCTGGTGCTCGACGATGATTGGCTAGCACGCCATTTCCAGTGCCGGTGGGTAGCTATGTCCCGTGTTTCACAGTGCCGTGATTAATTCTTTCAATGTTTGTAAATAATGGTTTGTCAATTTAATGTAGGTATAACATTAATTTCTGAAGCTTTTCCAACCTTTTTTGTTATCGAATAGAATATAAAAGTCATAATTTGTGTATGAAAGTTCTACACAAGTACAACAAGTACACAAGTCAGTACAGTTAGTATACAAGTTTAACCGTAGCTTGGTGGCCTTTGGTAACGAAGTATTTAACAAAATTTCGTCATTCCAAAATACAGTCGTAACTACACGAGCTGCAATTGCTGTTTTATGCAACTGTAAAGTTATAGCATGTATTAAATAAAAGTGCTACCGACTCAATTGTTATAATATTTTTTTCGTGTACAGATGTTCAGTTTCGAGTACTAATAAATACAGGTAAATGGCTATGATAAAATAGCTAGTTTTTTTGTTGCAGTGAAACACTTTTTCTCCCATTTTTGGAGCATTTAATAAAGTAAACAGATATATGCCACCTAACCTTAAAATATTTTAAACTACATTTTCGCTTTACGTTTGCATTATAAAAAAGCTTATTAATAAGATTACAAATGAAAAACATTAGTATATAAATATTTATACTACTATTCGCGTCAATATTACAAGGATTTTATCTCACCACATTCTATCTCTCTTACACATCAGTGAGCATGTTTGATAATTTATAAGCCAGGAAATAGCTTAACTTTTGTTTTCAGTTAAACTGTTTTTGCAAGCTCGAGAATGTGCATTAAATCGGTTGATATCTAAAAATTAATTTATTTACTCTTTTAAATGCGTTAATAATGTGTAAAATAGCGTTTTATCGCGTGTGGAAAACTAAACCCTATTTTGAACATTTTATTTTCGGACTAGCCATTTACTGATCTAATAAAAATGGAATCCGTTTCCACCAAGCTTAGTATTTGAATTGACTACATAAATGTTTTTTTTTTTCTATACAGTTTAGTACTGAGTCCTAACCTATGCAATACTATCAACTTATTTTACTCTGTGTCTCCGAATTACTATATATCGTGTAAACTATGTATTACTAACTTTTTTCTCCGTGTGGTAATTTGAGATGGCAACCCAAAATTTGTATTGATAATATCGACAAAATCGCTTGAAAAAATGTTTGGTTATTTATAATAACGGATGAGAAAAACGATCCAGTTTTTCCAAAGAAATATACACTGCTAGCGCAATGACCATGTATATATAGATACAAGTAAGTAAATAAGTAGGAAACTACCTTAGAAAAGTTATTGTGAAACAATAGACTGGGTAGAGTAGAACGCTAAAAGGCGCACAGCGGGCGGAAGCATAGCCAGAACACGAGATGCAGGCGCGCCGAGAACATCTGAGCTCCCGGATAACAGCGGATTAGATAATAATAACCGTGTGTTGCTACTATATCTGCGATTCGGTGCTTTTTAGTTAATATATTTATAACCTGTCTTAATAAAATATGACTACAGCATCGTGTTCATCCACACGATTCTTTCCCACACGGATAGAAATTTAGGTTAGCCGCTCTACGAAAAAAAAAAGAGTGCAGCGCCACCATAGCTCGCATTTGTACATCACTACCTAGTGCCGGTAAGGTAGGAATCGGGTCGGTATCGGGTAAGCTCTTTTTGATGTGAGTATAAAAATTCATTCTTTCAATGATGGTGCTTACTCGCACAAGTTCTCCAGCACAACGTCTTACTACGATTCTAATAAAATTCAGTACAAGTATCTAAACACTAATCAAATATTGGGGATAGAAATATTCGACAAAAGCTTCTTGTCGTCGGGCGTACTCGAAGTCACTAGTACATGCTTGGATATAGGAATAACGCAATGGTGGTGTCTGCGTCAATGGCGCTCGTAGTATGGTTAGGGGGGGGGGGGGGGGGCTAAATTATAGCAGCGAGACTAGCTAACTGTGTGCAGTGCCGCTGCCGCCGCCACCACGCCGCTCTCCTTACTAAAATTCAAAAGTTCTTACCCGCGAAAGTTTACGATGCCGTCTAGCCAGTGCGGCGCTCGCGTTTTACCTATCTCTCTCGCCCCTCCCACCCCTCTCTCTCTCTCTCTTTTTCTCTCTTCTCTATCCTCAGTTACTTCCATTCGTTCACCTTATATTTCTACCAGTTTACCTCGTCGTCGTTCGTTTTCTCCTCTAGCAATGTAACGTGGTTCTTCTGAAATAGAAATTTTTGTTATATTTCTCCTTTTTTTCGTGCTATAGTTTCTTTTTCCGCGATTTTCCGTTATGCTCCTCTTTCCGTGTTTCTCATTTTTATCTGCGCACCGAAGGTTTCATTTTAAGAGCACTTTTTTGTTTTACGGTGTCTGCGTTATACTTTTCTTTTTTATATTCGCTGTCCGTTATGCGAGCATTCGTAGGCTGCCGTATTTTATGTTTCATGTTTTTTGTTCTAACGTGTATTTTTACAGCAAATGCTTAGATTTGAAATAGTGCTCACGTAAAAGTCGCGGAAGTATTTTATATAACGATATCAAAATATACGTGATTGATTAACTATAAATTCAATGTAATTTGAAAAATAACAATTTATGGATGAGTTTACATTATACCAATATATAGTTTTTACGATATCTATCCTTTAAGGTGATGTTAAACCCCGTGTTACTGGTAAATACGGGAAACCACTTTTTTGATTCATTTTTCAATTTTAAGAAAATATCTCTATGAAAAGTTGTTCTTTTTGGTTAGAACAACAACTTTTCATAGAGATATTTACTTAAAATTGAAAATGAAATGAGAAAAGTGGATCCTCGTATTTGTCGGTGACAGATGGCTTTAGCATCACTTTAAGGATTATGACTATACAAAATCAGCTTCATTTTTCGGAAACCAGGCAGTTAGGAAACTTTTTTATTTAATTTTGGTTTTTACTCTACTATAATCAGTATGAAAGGAGCCTGGAATCTTCTTCCATCCAGAGTTACCGATACCGTTGATTTAGAACCTATTAAATGCTCCTTGCGATTGCTAGTCACTCGTTACTAATTGTCTATAGGTACCGGCCAATGCGTCTCGTCACCACTGCACTGTAAAAAAGCCCGTGTAAAAATCACGTGGCAATGTAAAATGACACAAATCGTGTTAAAAATATACATTAATTCAGTAATGTCATTTTTAATGCATAGTGTAATTTTACTCAACCCATCGACTTTTATATTCCGAGATTGTGTCAAAGTACAGCTTTCAGTGTAGTAGAATTCAACTTTTTTTATGTAAAATTACAGCTTTGTAGAAAAGAGAACGAGTGCTTACGAGCTCCAGTTGCAATTATTTTAGCTTGCGATTTTCAACCTAAGCTGGAAATTGGGAATGCGAAATTATACGAGAATTGAAAATTACATTACTGTTTGCGACATATGAAAATATTCCATACGAATTGTCAGTATACATACATTTCCCGACTTTAAATCGTCCATTACTAGTTCATACACTTGTTTCACAGCTTTTTATTTGCTCGTTTACAATAGAAGAATGGGTACGCATAGAGAATTTTCTTCTGATAAAAATTACCAAAAAAGTCATTGTAAACATGAGACATTCTGACTAATTAATTAATTAATTACCCTGTACTGAAGGTAAAAACGATGCTGTTATGATGAATAATGTTAATTTTGACCGTTCATCATGTTTCACGTTTACGGTAATGATTTGAATTAATTGATTGAAATCCACAGAACTTTTAACTGTTTGTATTAGTTCTTTAATTATCTTGTAAAAGTTGTCAGTTGGTTTCCCGATGATGCACATGACTGAATCAAGGTTTAAATTTTGAGTTTCTGTGACAAGAAATAAATCCAAATATTTTAATAAGAACACATCAAACGGCGCAGTTAATATTTCTATAAGACTACAAAAAAGTACCATTTTTTAAAAGAAAAAGCTAAATTTGCGAGTCTTAAAGAAATATCAACTACGCGGTTTGATGTACCCTTGGAATAAGGGTAATTTCTTCAGGACTAATTTCTTGACATCAACACAAAAAAGTTAAGCCTTGGTTAAATCACGAGTGAATAGTTTTGTGGATTTGCCCATTTAACAAAACAGTTCATCATCAACAATATATTCATCACACAAAACGTAAACAATGAATCGAATACATTAAGGTATAACCCATACGTCGAACGCTAAACGAGGTAGGTTTCATTAAAGTTTAGGTGCTTTCATCTATGATGCTCCAGACTACATCCAAGTTGTGGTACAGGAAGCGAAGTCCCACGAGGGAGCTCCTGGGGAAGTGAGTATCTTCCTCCTCGTCATCGTCATCAACGTCGTCTCCGTCGTCGTCATTGCGACGACAACGCTATTGCTCTTCCGCTCGCGATTTATTGATGTAGCTCGGGATATCCTTGTTTCTTCGTCTCTTTCGCAGCGACGAACGATAATGCCGCTGTTAAACAGATATTAAAGTATGCTTTGCATAGAGCTCAAAAGAAGGAGGAAAATTTAACGTCCGCCGCGGTGGCTGTAAAATGAGTTATTCCCGGTTCTTTTTTCTGTATTTTCCTTCGTTCTTTCCTCGGCTTTTACGGGCTACCCGTAATAAATTTTCAATTTCTCTTTAGCAACGGACGCTCCAGTTGGAAGTTGTAGTGGTTGACGGTTTTCAGCATTTTTTACGCGAGACGCTTGCACGTGGGTGTTTTGGAAGAGGTTGGGATGGATGATGGTAAAAGCGTGGCTCGCGTATACTATGTAAATTGTTTTTAATAAGTCGAAAGTACTTTATCGTTTATTTCGCAATAAAGTTATTTTAGGCTTTGGTGGAGAGTTTAATGACAAGACGTTTACATCAATTAAAGTTTATCTTAACTTAAAATTGTCTTCAACTCGCAGAATATAGTTCCAAATGAGAAATTGCTCAAATGCGTACATGTTTCGGTTACGTTTTTTATATTCATCATTTTATTGAATAGCAATAATGATTTTGGATATTTTTTGTTGAATTTATAATTCGCTGAATTAGGTATTGAAGTGCATGTTCCTTTTATATGCATTGGATAGTAAAACTTTTTTCTACAATTATGACGCTGTCTTCCATAAATTGGCGCATACTTTGGATAGTTTTCGTGCATAGCCTTACCGGCAATCTCTGCATAACGATCGCCATTTAGAGGCGTTAAACCAAGACTGGAAGTAGGTACTTAGTGGAATGAGCCCAGTCGCTGCTTAACTAGACCGAGGGATATCGACCACCGTAAACAGTTTATATTAGGATTGCTCTTAAAGACTTTCGGTTAAGCTCCGTCTGCTCCATTTAATGCCAAGTTTTTCAAGCTGCTACCCTATTTTAATGAGTAGTTGCCACCTACCGCTCGATTTGTGTACACAGACGAAACAGCTGTCTTTTCAGTAAATTAACACTAATCAATTATCATTGTTTGTACTTTTGGACTAAAAAAATATTTTTTAGCTGCTTGTTAATTTCTAGCTATTAGCCCCTAATACATTTAATATGCACTGTCCATATCAGTTGTAAGTATACATTAAATTCATTTACTTTTTATTTAATAATTTAATCTAATAGCTCAAATGGATGTTATTAACATTAATAATAATGTTTCCAATAAGATAAATGATCTGTGCATATACTTTAAAGTATTAGACATTATATCCGTGATAATAAAAGTTATATCAATTTAGAAAATTCAATTATTTACTTATACGATAATTTGTAATTTTGATAAACATAACTGGTTAATTAAATTGAGACTATGAATTTATTAATGGAAAATATACATAAGTATTTATTTGGATCTATCTGCACTGTTCGGTATGTACCATTGAAATTGTATTTGTTATTATTTCTAAATTTGACTAGTGTAAGCTCAGAATTTTTACTACGATTTTATTGTTTTAAATTTGTTATAATATGTGTTAAAAATGTGTAAATTAATTCTACTCTTGTAAATAAAAAGCTGTATCTTGTAATCAGTTGATAGAGATACTTGGACTTGCGTATGTCTATTAAAGAATCTTTACATACGGACAATTTGGTTCGGAACTTGATGTGATCGATATCCGAAGCGAAAGAGATCGTGACGTTGATCGCGATCCAATCGGAATGTCGTTTCAATTGTCGGATAAGTCCAGAAGATCCGCCGAGTGTGAATCGCCGGTAACTTGGAGTCTTTGCGTATTTTCGTTTTATTGGGTCGTAACGCGATCAAGCACGTGCGTTCAGATTCAAATCAACGAGCCTTGAAAGACATGAGAAAGTTTGTTGTACTTCACTGTATGTATATACATTGATGGATAATTTAATCAAGTGAGATCCAGGTATAATTTATATATATATGCGCAGAATTTAATATGACATCTAAATAAAGAAGTTGATTTGTTTAGTCACATGATTAATTATCATTAAAAACAAATTCAATCAACATTGAAATTTATACACATATTTTTACACATGTTGTTAAAAATCAGTAACATTTCCATCAATTATACTTTCTTTGTTCTTACATAGGCTTTTGTATAAGCAATTGCATACTTTTCTTAATACCCATTTACATATAGATGTAACTTTAATCAAGTGATAGCAAGAATAGCCAGAATCGAACTTTTGAATTTTCCGAAGCGAGTATCAATTTTGAGAATTCCATTTGGTCGTATACTATGCGCGCATTCACCCGCTCTCGTTTCCAGTCAGTCGATTTCGAGCATGTGTAACATATACACACGCCTTTGCTCCTTTGTGCTGCCTCCCCTGCGCACATGTGCGCACATATAGAAATCGAATGAGTCATTCGGCGATTCTTCGCACAATCGCACATCTGGTCAGTCTCCAATGGACTGTCAACATCAGCGAATTTAAGCTGCGCTCAACCTTCTGAAATTGAACGAACTAACGCTTCCGGGAGTGTATATTTCATTTCAGCCTAGATTCTACAGTACCGTAATGAGGATGTGTCAAATTTACATGTAGCTTGATTTTTATTGCAGATTTACTATGAGTTTCGTCATTTTTCAAGATAATTGAGTTTCATGAGATGAATTAAAATGTTTTAACTATACATAAGAAAACGAATGAACAAATTTTCAGAGAAAAATAATTTAATATATTACATTACCTATAGAAAAGAGCACTGAATTGTAAGTTTCTTGTAGGAAAAATGTACTTGTCAACTTACTGCAGACAAAGTTATTATACAATTTTTAAAATTATTTATTAATAAAGTAATTATAAATGATTACAAGAAATACACGCTATATATAGCAAATTCTTGTAATTAAATGTGTTCTTAAAAAACGTTTTTAAGCTATTGTATATTATTACACGATCCACATAAGCTTCATTGAAGCCTGTTATTTCTTTCAATATTCGCAAACGCAAGTACCCTCATCATACATTCGAGGCCCGAATTCAAATCCCGATTACACCCACGGCCCGTCGCTCAATACAGCGATCTCATCCACTGCCAAACCCTTTATTTCCCGTCCAGACTCTTTGGCCAAAATCACAGCCATAACAGCAACAAATTGCTATAATCACGCTCATCACCCCCCTCGCGCAAGAAGAGCAACAAAAGCCGCGCGAGAAAAAAAGCCGCGAGCAAACATGTACTCCATGCAGCCTTTCAGCCCAGCTGTTTACCGTGGAAAATTAGAGAGAAGACATTCGCGGCATGCGCGCGCAATGTCCTCCGCACGCGTGTGTGAACCGCGTTCGTCCGTCATTAACCCGGCGCGTAAATCAAAAGTGCCGCTGCGCCGGCGATGGTCGTTTCGCGGAGCGAGCTTTTCCTTCGGCTGTCGACGCTTTAGCTATTCGATTCACGGCCGCCGCCGTGGCTTTGAGGCCGCGCCGCTCATTTTCGCACGCCGTTGCCGCCGCTGCCGTTGCACTTGGCTTGGTTGGTACCTCGAGAGCTTGCGCGCAAGCACGGCTTTCTTTCAGGCCTTATCGCAGGAGCTATTAAACGCTTGAATCGTCGTCTGATGCGCGGATTCTTTTTTCATTTTCTTGTTTTTTTTTAACAGAGAACCGGGAATGAGTGGATGAAGAAAGGTTGGGCTTGAGGTTTAGAGCTGTCGTAATTCACTCGTGCATCTTCTCATTGATGGATCTCGCATTCAAGTCATTACGTTCTTGAATACTTCTTTAACTCTCTCTCTCTCTCTTTCGCATAAAGCTTGACGAATCTGGTGAGGAGCGTATCAACGTGTGTGAAACGTTTGGTTATATGTATAGTGTACACGTGGGACGTGCGGTGCGCTGATTAACCGAGGGATCGCGTGTAAAAAAATTTGCCTGCCAATAGTCTGGCTCAATAAATCTGGCGAAAGTCTTACAGAAGTCTTGCAGAAGTCTGGCTTTAGCCACTATGCAAGTCTTTTGGCAAAATTTGCAAAACAAAAGCATCGCGGTATGTCAAGTTAGTAGTAATCTAAATTTTTGTCTCTGTTTTTACAAATATTTATATTTTAAATAAGATTGCAATATTAAAAGAAACTTCTTTCCTATTTTATCTGTACATATATATACGTATATGTATATATATATATATATATATATATGTATTTTTACTATTCCAGCCGATATTAACAATGTGTGTATTATTTTAATTATTTATTTGTTAAAAATGAGTTTTCGTGACATAATTCCAACAAATGTCTGACATACTGACCTAAGCCAGACTTCTTCCAGACTTTTGCAAAGCATCCGCCAAATTTATTAAACCAAACTAATGCAAGACTAGTACCAGGCTAATTTTTTACACGGGACGACACACATGACTACGTCGACTTTATTACTATGCTGGTAGGGAAGATTAAAGTAAATTTCATTATAAGTAGTTAAATTACCTGATAAGAAATTTAGTCGAACCCTGGCCATTGTTAGTTTAGCTATTGTTGTACCTCAGTTATTGTTACTATATGATTCTTAGTTATTGTTAGTTTTGCGTCCCTGAGCATGCGCACATCTCTCGTCAGTCGTCTGCTTGTTTATGGTTGGTCGAGAGTGCATCACTTAATAGTAAGAAGAACTTGATCCCGATTTGTAACAATGGCCGAAATTTGATTATTTCATTGGTACATAAGAATTAAGTAATGTATAGTTTTATTTCACTTTTACACAGTTTAGAAGTAATCCATTTATCATACTATTTTTGACGGCTTTTTGACGACGAGTTTTAGGTTAGTTTTTTATTTACGCTGAGACATTAACTATCAAATATTCAAAATAGTGTACTGAGTTTAAGCCCAAGTTTGAGTTTGAGATTCAGTTATGACTATGCATTCAAAAGTTAAATACACTCCGTCAAAATATCATTATTTTAGAAACAATAGAAAAACTCGTGTTTTCTTTCAAATTCTGCATTCACGCAAAGAAGAAAACCGCGAATCATCCAAAATCACAGGAAATAATAATGAAAAAAACGAGAAGAACCAGAGAGAGCCCGTCGTCGGCGAATTTATGCACGAGAGGCGCGGGCGGCGCTAAACTTGCCGCTCAGCACAGCGAGCGCTCAAGTTGGCGAGAAAGCGAGGGAAGCCAGTGCTTTTGGCCGAAGAGGGGCATGAAAAAAAGCTGAAACCCGGGGGCGATTCAGCTTTTTATTGGCAGTCGGCCAGCGGAGCCCGCGGGCGCGATTATGTACGCGTGAGAGCGCTCGCTGCACATCGTGCAGGTGCCGGCGCGCGCGAGCCCCGTCAAGCGCATCGTCGCGTTCGAGTCCGCGAGGAGGAGGGCAATTAGCTCGCGCATTACGCCGGCAGGGGAATTCGCTTCGCCGCGCGTACAGTCGCGAGGCTATTTTAATTTTCGGCATTTTTCCCGCGCTCGACGCGCCGACTACCGACCCGAGGAGGGAAAAAAGCCTAGAACGAGCGAAGGGATTTAGGAGAATCGGCCGATACGCAGAAGTTGGCTGACTCGACATCGAAAACGCTATGGAACCTGATTGGCACCAGGGACTTGGGGTACATTGCGTGAAAATTATCTTGCAAGCTGTATTCATTCATTAATTTTGTATGATTGGAAATTTACTAATATGTGTTTAGATTTTGATGAGATGCTTTTTATAAGGGTAGAACCTGAAAGGTGTTTTATAAATATTACCATTCAGTTCTTCAGAAGAAGCCTAAATTACGGATTGCTTATCTTAACGAGGATTTGAATAAAATGCCGATGGTGACAAAAATTTGGATAACCGTAAAGAGAATAAGGATTAGTAATTTTAGTGACCTATAAAATCGAAAACAAGTCGACCAAAAAAATAAAAAAATATTTTTGAGTGCACTGCAATTTGTGTTTAATGAAGGCTCTTATTGAGTCGTTAATAACGCAGTTCCTGTTGGTCGAAAAAAAATGTTCAAACCAGAAAATTAAAGTAGGCCTTGGGAGCTTCAATTTGAGACGTCAAAGAACAAGAAATATTATTTCCATGAAAAGTTATACACAAATACAGATAGTGATAGAAATGTCAAAAATAACAAAAATGTTGAAAATGACGAGTAAATACGAAATCTTTCATTTTCACGTATATTTGACGTTTTTTATCACTATCTTTATTTGTGTATAGCTTTTCATGGAAATAATATTTCTTGTTCTTTGACGTCTCAAATTGAAGCTCCTAAGGCCTACTTTAATTTTCTGGTTTGAAAGTTTTTGTTTGCCCAATAGGAACCGTATTATTAACGACTCAATAAGAGCCTTTGTTAAACACAAATTGCTTAATGGTAATGTGACCGTAGATCAAACTTGGCATTAGAAAGTGTATTGTTCACTATTTTTCTCGATTTTAGAATGCTAACAGCATTCGGAAAAACCGGGTCTGGTAAGTGTGCACTCAAAAAAATTGCTATATTCTTTTGGACGACTTGTTTCCGATTTTCTGTAGAATTGCGCATATGTAAGGTGGAGATAATGATGTATTTTTTAAACCGTTATATAAGTACCGGTTAGGAACTTAGTACTTGATTTTAAACAAAAACCTGAGGTTAGTCCTCGACGATGGACGATCAGACAGCGAAGTATATATAAGCGACATCGGTTAGAAAATCAACACGACTCAATATGGAGTATACACACGAAAGCCTGTGATTAAAGCATACCTTTTTTTCAATGCAAGCTTTATTTACATCTTGAATTCGGTTTTTGCAAGACATTTTTTATGTCGTGATAACTATATATCGACATCTTTTGGTTTTAGATTAATGTATTGCGATTCAAAGAAACTTTAATACACTACAAACTTACTTGGATTTCAATTGTTTTGAATATTTTATAAAACCAATACTCGGCTTACATTCTTTATCTCTCATGCAAGTACTCAATTGTATTATTTCACATAAATTATCGTTATACAACTAATTTCGCCAAATCAGATTGATAAAAATTGTAATGAAGATGATGTTAATATCATTGTATGAGTCGAAGTATTCAAATTATATATGCTGTTAGGTTAAAGGAAAGGAACTTCAGCAAGACAAATGTATTTGACCAGATTGTCATGATTGTTTTATTACTGCTACGATATACGATCTCAGAGACAAATAATACGAGTAACATAAGTTTCGCTAACTTTTATCATTACCCTCGCAAAAAGCTTCCTTCTCAAGCAAACAAAAGCTTCCGCATGTGAACACGAGCACTCGGTCGATAACTCCTTTGCATCCCATGAACGCAACAATCATCATCCACCATCGTCAGGAATTCTCCATTCGGTTGAACAACCCATCAATATCCGGGTTATTAATCTTTCCAGCTATCAACCAGTGACACAGGAGGAAGTTCAAAAACTCCCCGACGCGAATTTCAACGGGTCTATAGGCAGATGTGCGCACGTGGCCCGCAACAGTAGGAGCAGCAGCAGCAGCGGGGATGCATTACCAACCCGCGATAAAACGACGCCGGTCAAACAGCGGCAAGAGTAGTTGTAAACTCGCGCAGTAACTTTGGAATCTCGGTCGGAGGTGCGCGCGCGCCATGCAAGCCGGCACGTCCTCTCGTCTCCCTCGCGCATCCTCTTTCTCCTTCTCTCTCTCTCTCTCTCTCGTTCATCTTGAGAAGAGAAAGAGAGAGCATCAGGCCGAAGGAGAGCACGTGGCCGGCTCGCGCGCGCGCCGCAGACGAGGACGAGAATGAGACGTGAGGCTATTAGCGCAGGTCATGGCGTTATTAAAGACAATGAAGCAAACTTTATACGGCCGGGGGTACGGGGCCAATTACTTGGCAATTAGTCGAGCGCTGAGAGAGCAAGAGAGAGAGAGAGAGAGAGAGAGAGAGAGAGTGAGAGAGAGCAACAAGTGAGCACCGAGCAGCTACAATCTGCCTCCGCCTCTTGCTTCCACCCACTACCGCGACCACGGTCTCCTCTTTCTTCGCTACAGCCGTCTCCCGGCGCTGCTCTCCTTTCATCGGTTGCGTCGTAGTCGCGGTCGCGTGCCCCGTGTGCCTTAGGACTCGGCCACTAAGCCGCGCAACTCCCTCTGTGGACCGCGAGCGCTGCCTCTGCGACCCGACAGCGACATCAACCCCCTTCCTCTCGCTGCACGCCCGCCGTCTTTTCTGCAGTGGGCGTCGCGTGGCGTGGCGTCTCGTCTTCTCTCTGTACTTAGAGCGCTGCAGGGATATATCTGTGCTTTTTCATGCGTACGCCAGAGGGCGTTGATCGCTTGGAGAGGATGATAGGAATTGTCGAGAGAGGGATGGACGCGTGAATGTGGGAATTGCCAAACTAGAAAGATTAACTGATTCATTCTTTTGTAGATTTATGATTGCTTTCTTTTAAGTTCGTACTGACTATCTGTATTATGTTATACACAAAGGTAAAATTTCTGCTAATACTATTTCTGTTCGAGGTTTGCACAAATTTAGTTAACTTTGAATACGCTGTATCAAAGCGTTCATTGTAAACTAAGTGTTGCTATGTAAATATTTCTTAGGCCCAAAGGCTCGAATAAAGGCTGCGGATAAGCTTCAAATTCATATTTCTACCGCTAGAGGGCATATCGTAATTTATCGTAATCTATTAACAAAAAAAGTAGATAGACTTCTTTTCTATATACTAACTCTAAAGATCACTACTTATTGATAAGAAAACAAATTAAAATATATTCCTTCGTTCATGAATTACATAGTAAGATTATAATTGTTACCGAGCGACAAAATGAAAAATTAAAGAAATTGGTTTCTTTACAACGTACAACCTTTTTCTCGGATACTCGATTACGATTTCTTACAGGAGGTTGTAAGGCGAAGGAGGGAGAAAGCACATGAGTCACGTTAATAGTCGTACTTAATTGATGATTGCAGTAGCTCGGATATGACCGGTTTCCTTTTATTTAAAGCCTCGTCCTTCTATAGGGTTGGCTAATGAAATTTATTTAAGAGGTACATGTAAAATTAATATAATACCGAAACGCTTTTTATTTCTTTTAGAATATTTAAAATTGGAATATATAAAAGCAATAGCTTGTTCCAGTATCTTTGCGTGACGTAATTTCCTTACAATATTGAATGATACCGCAGTAACGTCGTGACGTCGCAGAATTTTTAGACCGTTTTATCTAGTGACTAAATATTTCAACTATAAGATTAAAAACAATGTGCCCATTTTTATTTATTTTACAATGTTCATTAATATCCGGAGAATCGGAGAGCAACATTTACCTTCCTTTCTATCACTTTTACGAGGGAACTGCGAAAGATACATACCAATCGCAATTTAACCAAAAATCAGTGCTACGCGCAAAGTTTCGCGGTCCAATCAGCGCGCGCTAAATCTGCGCGCTCAGCCAAGGGTGAAGAAAACGCGCGGCCTGAGCAGTTACATGGAGCAGCAAGCCACCATAAATTTCGGGATTCTTGGCAAGGACGCATCAACGCCTGGACCGCAGCGGGCAGGCCAACTTGCCTCCCCATCGCCAGTTGAGCGGCCTGCCCGCCGCACATACGTACAAATACGCATATAATGCATATATACACATGCTCTACATGTACACGTTGACGCAGTCGCCGTGCGCGATCTCTGACCGGTGCATGCGCGTTCAGGTGAGCCAACCTATAAGCTTGCACGTATATGTATCCACGCACATAGGCCGCCGTGTGCGATTCTCCGTGGGAGGGTGCGAGGGAGGATGTACACTCCGCGGCAAGAGTGCCGGGGCTTCGTCCTGTGTGCCCCGTTGTATTATCATCCACCCCTTTCTGCTTGCACTCCGTTTCGCCTTGTCGCGTCCGTTCTGTCTTTCGTTTTGCTGCTTCGCGCGCTTGACTCTCTCTCTTTCTCTCTCTTTCTCTTCATCTCTCTCTCTCTCTCTCTCTCTTTTTTTTTGCCCCTTTTGCAACGGTGCACTGCGTATGTGTTGTCTAGTTTCTGGGATTTTTTTCGCCTTTCTAGTTCACCTCTATTCTTGAGCTTCGTTTTACGCGAGCTTTGTAGTCGCGACGTGTGCTGCATCGCCTCTTTCGTCAAGATTTTTTGCCTTCTTTCTTTCCCTCGCTCGCAAGCTCGAGTTTGCTGAATCTTTTTGTGGCTAACTGGGTGAAGAAATGCGGATTCCTAAAGCTCATGAATATATTAGCGAACTGCGTGCTTAGTTAACTCCAGAAACGGCAATGTTTTGCGCGATGAAAGCATTGTTGACCTGCATATGTGAGAATGTTCAACGTAGTGAACAGATACGGAGAGACACAGATATTGAAAAACGCGATTATTCAAAAAGCTTGTAACTTTTATTTGGATTATGCAGTTACGGTAAAACCTCAGGCACTGTAAAGATTTGGACTGAGCCTTCCAAACTGTTAGATACCTAACCTAGTCTTAGCAAACAATGCAATTGTAACATCAGTCTCGTAGTAAATATGGGTTTAACTAAAGGGCCCCGAGAAAAATATAATTCAATCGAAATATGTACCTATAACAATTATATACATTTATGGTACGTGGTATACTAAGGTACTGTCAAATATTCCGAGTTTAAAAATAGTCTAACATATTGTGCATAAGCTTAAATCGCATGGAAAGCATCCATTAACGGTATGTGTATGGATAGATGAGTTATTGATGAAATTTCATACAATATTTTTTCTTATAGAATTATTTCGAGATAGTAGACATCTTAAGAGCATTAAAGTATCACAAACTTAAAATTTGTGGGTACATTTGGTCGTTCATATAAATGCTTTTTCTAAAATGAAAATAAATTTAAAATGTTCATTTGAATATATTTCATAAGATCGACTGCAAACTTCCAACGTCGCAGTACCTTGTAAGGCAGTAAACTATAGTTTTCGATTCTGCCGTCGATCTAGTCTAATACCGTATGTAAACAGAAGGTTCGAACTCATTTTAAACAAAACTAACGGTTACAAAACGATTGTAACGTTGACGTGTCTTACAACACCTGATTTTTACCTAATTTTTCATACTTTTAAAATTAAATATTAACTCTATTATATTTGGAATCTGCATAAGCTAAAGAATATACGGTTAGATTTTTGACAAAATAATCCAATTTTATCTGAGAAAAGTCTTGGATAAGTAATCCCGAGAAAGAACAATTTCAACGGCAATTTAGGAAATCAATTATTAATGAAGACATTCAACAATATATTTGTTTTATAAATTGCTCTTTATTGAAAAGTTAAATTTACCTTACCTCATCTGGGGTTTTCAATACGTTAGTGACCAAGAATCCTACATATTTATATATACGTGTATTTGTAATGTTAAAGGGTCCCCCAGTGCAGTCACCTTTCAACTCGAAAATTAAGTATTTTCTTCCATTACCTCCGGTATTTATTGACATTTCATATTGAAATCGTAACTGCTACGAGAAAGTCACCAGAGGGGATTCTTAGCGCTGTCGTTATAAAAAAAGTGCAATTCAGAGAATTCGCACACAGCTTCGAAAATTGCCACTAGAGGCACTGTACTACTAAGAGCCTTGTCTCACAGCTTTGATTATCGCCACCAGGAGGAGTAATTCTTGACGCTGTTCTCTCGTCCAGTTCCATTCCCAATAATCAGTTACACGGAGAGAAAAACTCAGCTATATCTGCCGGAGACTCTGGCACTTACAGCCTTAGTGGCTTAAATACTAGAATGACATGATCGCCAAGCAGTGTCGGCTGTAGAACAAAGCAGTTATAGCTTGGCGATTCCGAAACGGGTTACTGTTAATATACTAATTTTTGCAAATTCCTCATAGACTATTACAGTGAAAATCAATTATTTACTTCGAAAATATATTTTTCAAACATATTAACCATTAATCTTTGCAAAATATAAGTTAATAGGTATGAAATCCAAATATTCGTAAAGCTAACCTCAAATATTTGTCATTGCGGCTACTCGCCTTTGGGGGCCGAGCCAAGCTAAAACTGCTTTGTTTTACAGCAGTGTGAGCCTACCGCTGATTTGACGTAACTACTACAAAGCTAATACAGCGGTGTTTTTCTCTCCGTATACCTATGACGTAAAATTAAATCAATTAATATGATGCTAATCCAGTGAATTCGTGTCTAAAGAGTATTAAGTATTCTGTTCTACATGGACGTCTCGGTACTTTTGAGTAGCCCTGTACGCGAGAGCACAGTACCCCCCGGATCATGGGAAGTGGGGTGGGTGGGGGGTCTCGGGAAGACTGGGGAGTCTACGCGGAGTAGGGGAGTCAGGCAGAGGGCGGCACACGGCAGGCAGCGCGCTGCAGGGTCGACTGCGTGTGCGGGGGCGAGGGGGTGCGCAAGGGGCGGTAGGGGGCTCGCCGGTGTATAGAGCGGAGGATGGAGCTGCGGCGGGCGTTTTTCAAATAATTACATCGGGCTGCGGCAGTGGTGGTGGCGGCGTCGGCGGTGCTGCTGCTGGTGGTGGTGGTGGGTTCCCATGGCAACCGCAGTACCTTCAGTCTCCTACGGACCGACGCTACCAGCGCGACCAACCTCCATCTCGCTCGCGCTTCCGTGTCTCTCTCTCTCTCTCTCTCTCTCTCTCTTTGCTCTCTATATCTTTTTTTCTTGTAGCTCGTCTTTTTCGCTCTCTTTTTACCTCTCTCTCCCCCTCTCTATCTCTGGCATTACTTATTTTCAGCAGAAAACTAACTTCTACATGTCTTTTCTCTTCGAATGGTGTAACTCAATTAATCGTTGGTCGTTTGAAGAGGTTGCGACTTCACCTTGGTCCAAAAAGTAAATCTAGCGAGCAAGATCAATATTTAAAGCAATGATACGCTGTTGCTGCACGCGACTTCATTTGTACTCCTGTAAAAAAATAATTTACAACTTTAAATAAATATTTAAGCGTAAAATTATGTAAAGTATTGCTGTATATGCTCTAAGTTCACGTACGTCTGATTATTGAGAACTTTAGTTTTATGCAAATATTTTATTTTTGTTGAATTGAAAAATAAATTATCGTTTGCAATTCTCTTTGACCATTCGATACCCTAGAAAATCTGAGAAGCGAGAAGTGTATGCTCTGACAATAATGTAAACGGTATTACAGTGGATAAACCGACGTTAGATGACTAAAATTATAAAAATTATAGTATCACTAAAATTTGAAGCATAACTATTACGTATTTTATTTACGTTTTTGAATCTCGAGTTTTACGTTCTATAAAATATCACTGGAATATATGGTAATATATTGTAAAATAAGTCGGTGTAGTAGTATAAAGTCATATAATTTATGTACTGTTGTTATCTACGATCTACGATAATAAATTAAAAGTTGGCTATATACTTTCGTATCTTTGACCATAAATTAATAACACTGTAATAATAAGTAGTAATGTCCAATCGGCAGGTCCTTAAAGTAAAAGTCCTATAAGACATTTTAATAGACGTACTAGTGAAAGTATCCTTGCTGTTCGGATCGATATATGCATTTAACGATTTAATAAAATGAAAAATAACAATTAATTTTGCCCGCTCGAGCCCTTATGCGTGTCTTAATGCATTTTTTTAAACCCCATAAACCCCATAAACCCATAAAATCCATAAAATCCATAAAACCCATAAAATCCATAAACCCCATAAAAGCAATAAAGCCCATTAAAAACGCAAACCCCCTAAAATCCATTAAAAATCATAGGCCTCGTAAAACCCATTAAATACGTAAACCTCATAAACCCCATGAAAGTCATAAAAATCATAAATCCCATAAACCCATAAACATCGTATGCCCCATAAAATCCATAGAACCCATATAACGCATAAAGAAACAGAAACACCATAAAACCCATAAACTCCATAAATCCCAGAAAACCCATAAACGTCGTAAAACCCATAAACTCATACGCCCCAGAAATCATAAATCCTATACAACCCATTCAAGAAGGAAACTCCATAAAACACATAAAACCCTACAAAATTATAAGGCCCAAAAATGTATAATGCCGAAAAATTTTAATACGAAAAAATTACAATGCTCAAAATGTAATAATGCCGAGAAAATACTGTCCAAAAATTATAAAGCTCAATAAATTATGATATTCAAAATTGATAAAAACAAAGAAGTTATAAGGCCGAAACAAATTTTTATACCCAAAAATTATAATAAGCAAAAAAACTATGAGAACCAAAAAATTATAATCCGCAAATAATTCTAAAGCTCAAAATTTGTAATACGCCAATAATGTGGAGGCACAAAAAAAATATAATGCGCAAAAAATGATGTCCATATACTTCAGAGGCCCAAATTTTAGAGGGCCAAATATGATACAATCAAAAAATTATAAAATCCAAAAAATTTGTATAGAAATACTTTTTTATGCAAAAAATTATAACGCTCAAATTGTATAAGGCCTAAAAAAGTATAAAAAAAATTATAATTCCCAAATTTTATAAGGCCCAAAAATTATACTTTGCAAAAAATTATAACGCCCAAAAAGACTATAAAGACCATAAATTATAATGGCCAAAATTTATAAGGCCCAAAAATTATACTTTGCAAAAAATTATAAGGCCTAAAAAGACTATAAAGACCATAGATTATAATGCCTAAATTTTATAAGGTCCAAGATAAATATAAAAACAAAAATTATACTTTGCAAAAAAATTTAAGGCCCAAAAAAACTAAAACCAAAAATTATAAGGCTCACATTTTATAAGGCTCAAAAAAACTATAAAAACAAAAAATTAGAAGGCCCAAAAATTATACTATGCTATAAATTATAAGGTCCAAATTTTATAAGGTCCAAAGAATTACGATACCCAAATATTATAATACGCTAGAAACTATGAGGCCCAAAAAATTGTAAGGTCCAATAAACTATGAGACCCAAATATTATAAAACGCAAAAAAATGTAATGCCCAAAATGATAATGTTAAAAAAATTATATTGTTATAAATTTATAATGTGCAAAACATTATCAAACCGAAAAATACTATTTGACAACATATACGTAGGAAGCCAACCATCCACCCACCCACCTTATCATCAAACACATCCATCCACCTATTGATCTATGCACAAACTCATCTGACCATACTTGCACCCTCCTAATATTCACCCAGACTCGCGCACATATATGATAAATTTAAAAAAAATGAAGTTATTGATGTGATCGGAGACCGAAGACTTTTGTGATGTTAATATTATCGGAGATTATAGCTACCCAATTTTAAGAATTTGATTCTATTAATTTTTATGTTATGTTTCATCATCTTATAAACAGGTAGAATGAAAGGGCTTAAAATTAAAATAATATTGCCATACTGAATACGTTAAGATATTTTTATAAATTTTACCATATCCTCTATTTATTTTTTGCGTATCTCTATATTCTCTGTTCGTCATCCCTTGTTTCAGCTCTGCTGCACTCGTCATCTTTCTCTGCTTATTCTCCCTCTATCTCATTTTCATTCACTTATCCCTTTTATGCCTGCAGTACTCATTTTTCCCTTTCGTCTCTCTCTCTCTCTCTCTCTCTCTCTCTCTTTCTCTCCCTCTCTTTCTGTCTCTCTCTCTCTCTCTCTCTCTCCCTCTCTCTCCCTCTCTCTCTCGAACTACCGCTGCATGCACGCGACTGCGTCGAAAAACGCAGCCCCTGCGCGAGTCCGAAACGCTTCTCCGTCTCTTTTTCTACCAGCGGCGGATATGCCGAACGAACGAGATGCGCTAAAAAATGCAAATGCTTTGTCTCGGATGTGGCGGTAATTTAATGAGAGTCACTAGGCGGAATGCGCGAGTGCGCTTCGGCACTGCTTCTTCCTACTCGTGATGTAACGATTCTAAAGTGAAATTATAATTCGCGGGGGGATGCTCACGGCGAAATTCCCCGGCTATTCGCGTATTATCCGTTCACGTTGTGGGCGTATATATACATATATCTGTGGATTATTGCAAAAATGCGTAGGAAAATCGTGGTTTAAAGTCTACATAGCGAACAAAAATTATTTTTTTAAAGTTTCATTATTTTCAAAAAAGTATTTGTTCTTATATAAAATTCATACTGTACCTTAAAAACCATTACGACTTTATATCAAATTTCATGAATTTTGAATTTTTGTTATGAAGAAGCAAAATGTTATGACACATAATAACTTTTAAAGTAGAAATCTTACACGGAGAGAAATAAAAAGCTGAATCTACTGAAACAGTGCGTTGATTCTACTCAAAGTAAAAGTCTATCTTAGCAGTCATGTGACAAGTTACAACAGCTTTAAAAAAAGTAGATACTCCTTTTTTTTAATCTAAAGTCCTGGATTTTTAGGTTAGGTTAGCTTGCTGAAGGAAAGGAGTATCTATTATATAAAAAACTAGCTACTGCCTTTTTCAGGAGTCTTCACTTTTTATTCGAGACATCATATTGGCATGCCTAAAACAGCGATTTTTCTATTTTATTTCTCTTCGTGTAATAAACTTTTAATTTCAGGTTCTTGACTTGACTTAATAGTATTAAATACCAGTGCTCGTTAATTGCTCTTAAACTATAATATTAAAATATTATAACTTTGAACTATTAGTACATTGTGTAACGAGTGCGGTATAGTGACCACTAGCGCACGCGGGCGCGTTGGCGCACGAACGCAGCGAGTGCGACATGTCGCCCAAGTGGCGCTATTGGACACTACACCATACGAGTTTCACACACTATTTTTTATCGTAAATGCTGGGAATATGACATATATTGCGTGGGGGGTTGCTACGCAAAATGGTCAAAAAGACACTACGGGTGTTATTTCCTATAACGCTATCGAGTGTGTTATGCGAATAACGCCCGCAGCGTGTTATTGACCATTTCGCGTACGCAAAACCGTCACGAAATATGTAATTTCTTCAGCACGTATGCTGAAAAATATAATATGCAACCAATTCAATTTCAACGTAATTTTAATGTATTTATTAATAAATAATATAACCACTAATTATTTAGTACACTACTTAATACAGTTAATACAACATAATATATGCATTAAAATTTAATTTATATTGGTTATATATTTGACTAATCTGATCTTATTATCTGAAGTTTACTGCCGATTTTTGAAACACAATGAAATTAAATTAATAATATTAAAATTATCGATTCACGATTATAAATATATCAATAAATTTATTTATTTAAGCCACAAATTGTTTTTTAATTTTGCAATTTTATAATTAGTATGTACACTAGAATAAGGAATTCCAGATAATACTTATCAACTGATATGAAAATTGGGTCGTAATGATTATCATTGTCACGTACAAAGTCTTATCGTTCCTTTGAATAAGCATTCCTTCCTACACTTCCTTTGAATAAGCTTTGACGATAGCGTCAAGTGGAATCTATTATTTTTTTATTTACTAATAATTTAAAAACTTAAGCTCATCGAATTTTTTGTTATGATAGGTGATAGGTGTAACATCAGTAGTATTTAAGTGTTTTGATAGCTGAGTACATAAATAAAGGTAAATTATATTCGAATGTGGACATTTGCATTCAGGAAATGTGTTATCTGATGATCAATTTTTTCCTTATGGACCAAAATTGCCTATTGATATATCTGTTGATTGTATGCTTTCTATAACCGTATCATCCCTCTAACTATGTTTTTGATAAACATTAATGTGAAAATAATAATAGACGCGGAATAGGCCTGACTGACTTGAGACTACTCTGATACACGATAGAAGGTGTCCTGATTTACAATACTCTAAATGTACCGTAGGGTACTCGGACCAATTACTGAACTTACATTGAATAGTTATATAAATTAAATAACTTGTAAAATAAAAATCTTTTATAATCGATTAGAAAAAGTATTCTTTTATCAAATTTATACACCATAACCCTATAAGTTACAAAAGATAATGTTGACTTTTCAATTTACATAACCTTTAGAGTCCCGGAATGCCACTTTGGTGGATTTACCCTTGATCGATACTTCACACATGATCAATACGTGATGTAAGGTATAATTTTATTATTAATTTTCTTCGATGAATCATGTACCTCAAGTGCCGGGACTCTAAAGGTTAATCTGTTAAGATTGAGACATTCTTTGCAGTAAAAGAATAACTTTTTTCGAACATATTTAAGTATATAGTACTCTAGTTTGAAGATTCCAGTAGTTCTTACCGATAAGAGATAGTTAGAAGTTCGGTACAGCAGCTGCCCCTTTTTAACGCACAAGCGCTCTTAAATTCTCTGCTTGGAAGTAAGGTTATGTTTGTAGGAGCGCTGTTCTCCGAAAAGGGGGCAGCAGTTTCACCAAATTGGTGCGTCATATTATATTCTAAGCTGTAGTACAACTGTTGTTAAGTTCTTTGTTGCGGGATGTGTATGCACATTTTTTCAGTCTAAAAATATTCACTATCATTAGATTAGGCAGAAAGTAAAAAATATCGAGAGAAATATCTAGCTATTTAGCGTGGAAAGTTTCACTGTATTATAGCATGGACTTCAGCATACGATGCAAGCATGAGTTTCACACAATATTAGGGGGAACTCGTGCTAATATAATGTGGCTTTTCACTAAACACCTAAAACCTCACCCTAAAATTGCATGAGCTTCACGCTTATTCGGGGTGAAGGTCGAGTAGTGGTGTCATAAAATTTCATGACCGTCACATGACAGTTGCAAATATGACACAAATTTTATGAAGGCAAGCGAGATTTTCAGATATCATTTTAAAAATATTGACATAGTAATAAACTGTAATAATTCATTAAAAGTTCCATATATTTACATATCTAGGCTTTTTAAAACAATACATTTTCTTATAAACATTAGGTGATGTCGGTTGAATCAGATGTTTAAGTAATAATTGTTCGAAAAAGTAGTGCGAATTTGAATGCGAATGAATGCGCGCGTGCCAGTATAAGGTAGTTCTTTCACGAGAATTGATCTGAAGTATAAAAATTTTTCCAATAATTTGTTATGCAATATAAGAAATTATGTAATATGAAAGAACGGTAATATAAATTTTGATATTGTAATAGTAGATATCGCGTCAACTAAAGAAAGATTTGACAAAACTTCGAACTCTTTTTCATTTTTTATCCAATTTTATTTGAGAGGTCTTATTTTGTTCTTTGAATAATGAGGGGATATGAAATTCTATTACATGTCGAAAAAAGGTTTTGCATTAAAGACTCTATCGACCTCCACGAGTAAGGATCATTTACATTTGAGGGGATATGAAAATTGGAAAAATATCAAAACCTGAAAAGTTACGTTGAATAGTTTATCTGATAGATGTAAAATTTCGATAATGTTGCGATAATTTTTCTAATTTTACTTACGTAATTTCTCTTGAAATCGTTAAAAGATCTTACGAATAGAGTGTCTCACCTTTGGAAAACGATTTTCGATGAAGCTTTAGGAGGTGCTTTGTAGTACTGAAAAATGAAGCCCTGCAGCCGTGCAATGGGCCCTGGTTCTCGAAATACGAGCTATTTTACTCCGAATATGCGTTATTCTAATGAAAAATGGTACCTCTACTTCATATTACTACTGTGTAAGTTTTGTTGCTGGAGAAAATGTTAAGAAAGTAAATAATAGTAGACGAAAAGAGCTTTATTCTAAACTTTGTTACATATATAAATATTGATCCAGTTCAAAGTCACAAACAATTGGAAATGGCGACTGAAAGTGAATGAATAATCTATAAAAGATAAATATCCTGAAATATTCATGCATTTTCAGTCACCCTCTTTAACTGTTAATAATTTTGGACCAGATTGATGCTTTTATACGAAACAAAGCTTAATATATTAGAGCTGTTTTCGACTACTTTTATTTATTTTTCATATAATTTTTCCAGCGTCAAAACTTATATAGTAATGATATGAAGTAGAGGTACAACTTTTCATTAAAATAACGCATATTTGGAGTAAATTAGAACAATCTACGGGTACTAAGCTTAATTTTTGGGTACTAGAAACCACCCCCAAAGCCTAACCGTAAATCCTTTCCACCAGGTGGGACACTCTCCTTGTTAATGAGACCAGCTCCCAAAGTAAAATCTTTCTTTAGCTTGTTTAGCTTATTTTTTAGGAGTTTCGCGCGACATCTACGAGGGTAGTTCAATAAGTCTTTAGAATAAAGTATAAAAACAATTTTTTTTGGGTAAATTTTTTTTTATTTTTCAACATAATCTTCTTGGAGCTCTATACACTTGGTCAATCGCTTTTTAAGTTTTTTTAATCCTTCAGAAAAGTGCGTTTTCGGAAGTTCCTCAAAATAAGCACTTACAGAGGAAATGACGTCTTCGTTGTACGTAAATCTCTGTCCACCGAGCCATTTTTTCAAGTTTGGAAATAAGAAAAAGTCACTGGGGGCTAAATCTGGTGAATACGGTGGGTGTTCGACCAATTCGAATTTTAGTTCTTCAATTTTAGCCATTGAAACGAAGCATGTGTGAACTCGGGCGTTGTCGTGATGAAAGAGAATTTTTTTTCTCGTCAAATGTGTCGTTTTTTTTTAATTTCTTCTTTCAGCTGCTCTAATAATGATGCATAATACTCATCAGTAATTGTTTTACCCTTTTCCAAGTAGTCAATAAGTATAATTCCACGTGCATCCCAAAAAACTGTAGCCATAACCTTACCAGCTGACTTTACGGTCTTTGCCTTCTTTGGAGCTGGTTCGCCTGTGGAAATCCACTGTTTGGATTGTTCCTTTGTCTCAGGATGGAGTGGTGTATCCATGTTTCATCCACAGTCACAAATCGACGAAAAAATTCCTCAGGATTCCGACTTATGCGCGCCAAAAGAGCCTCAGAGGCGACCACTCTATTGCGTTTATTCTCAGCTGAGAGCAAACGCGGCACCCATCTTGCCGATAGCTTTTTCATGCCTAATTTTTCATGTAGAATTGAAACAACTGCACCTATAGATATCCTTGTGGCCTCAGCTAACTCACGCACTTTTAATCTTCTATCCTTCAACAACATATCGTGGATTTTATTGATGATTTCGGGAGTAGTTGCTTCTACGGGCCTTCCTGAACGTGGTTCGTCACTTATTGATGTACGACCACGCTTAAATTCATTTACCCAGTTATAAACCGTTGCTAAGGCAGGGGCAGATGTGCCATGAACTGAGTCCAATTCATTTTTTATCTCATATGGAGTTAAACCCTTTAAATGAAAATGTTTAATTACCGCTCTCAACTCGTTTTTTTCCATTTTTCTTAACAAGCAATTTTTTTTTTCAATTGGTTATAAAAACACGTAAACTCAGAAGATGTGGACTGTGACTGCACCATATATCTAGTCGGGAGTGGTGCTGACTGAAAACAGATGATTTGGAGCGATTCGCGCGCTATCTGTTGGTCATTCTAAAGACTTATTGAACTACCCTCGTATTTTTGCAGTATCAACATTTTTATGTAAACATTTTTTTCATCACTTGAAGTATCTATCTTTCTTTAATAATACATCGTTATTCATATTGTAATGTGTTTATATTGTAATTTTTATATTTAAGGTCGATTCTCTTATTCTAGAGTCTTTAGCGTCAAGCAAAGAAACAACAAAAAAGTACCAGAATCAGTAAGAATGAACTTAAAGAGAATGGAAATAAATATATAAATATAAACAAAAATATATGCATAATGAATTTCTTATATTAATATTATTTTCAATATCCTATTATTTCCTCCCAATTAAATTATATTATTATTATTCATCCTTAATTATAGATTGTAAATATTATTATTATAATTAATTACAATTAATAATAAATTAATTTAATTATATTATGATAAAGTTTTATTTGACAATAGTTTATAAGCTATAGTCATTAGGTTCGAGTAACTAGTTGTCAGGTAAAGAAGGACGCAGACTGTTGTGCGAGCGCATGTCAAAGAAGTCAGTCAAACTTAAATAATTTATTTTCCTTTCAATTCATTATAATTGTTAAATACTCATTTTTCTCCTTACATATTTAATATATTTTTCCACAAATTAACGAAGCGGAATCTCAAAATAATGAATTTTAACCTAGTAAAATCTAAATATTTATAACTCTTGCATGCTATCATATGAACAATACGTTTTAATTTCTTCAAATACATTATCATGATAGATTTAAAGAGTAGATTTAATGAAGATTTGAAAATTAAAATAGAATTTAAGAAACATTCTATTACATGACAAAAAAAGGTTTTGCATTAAAGACTCTATCGACCTCCACGAGTAAGGATCATTTACATAGTTTTCTTACGTTATGAAGGCAATCCGTATTGATGATGGACATCTTAAGATCTTCCGGGAAGAACAGTAAGATAAAAATTCTTAAAAAAAGTTGATATAGTCTATCTGGTGGGTTCGTCAGAAAGACGCTAATAGACTTATCTTTGACAAATTTATGTCATCTTGAGCTGAAATACATTACGTAGTAGACAATTTCTACGATTGTAACATAACAATTCATTGTTATAATTATTTTCTCTACTTCTTAAACTACCTTTTTACATATATATATACTACCACTCACAATATCAGATCTTATTTAACTATCAAACAAATTTTCTCTTATAAGAAGACCCTATAATACTTAAATACAATAATAAATTAATAAGATTACATTAGAATACAATAATCGGGCATACTATCCTACTTCATGATAAAAAATGATCTTACATCACTGTAAACCTTACGACGAATAAGGTTAATTGTCACCGTCAACTCAGGATATATCGCACATTTATTACTAAGATTTTCGCGGTGATATTCAGCAGATAATTCTCAAATAATTCTCACTGCGCAATAATCAATCCACCTCACATCTGTACATCACTCTTGAAAAATCATTAACCATACCGCAACTATAGATCCCAACACATCTCTCTCGATCGATCCGCTCGCTTCAACTCTCCGGCACGCAATGTGCATCCTATGCATAACCGGCATCCCAAGCATTGCAGCTGCAGCTGCAGCAGCAGAACCGAGCAGAACATCAGCGTCGGCAGTAGTGCGGATACAGCTCGCTACTCCGAAAAGTCGTTGATCCGCGGACGTAACGATCAGGCTCGCACGTACACGACGTGTACGTACAGCAAACAAGACGAAGACGCCGCCGCCGCCGCCGCCGCCGAAGTAGAAGAAGAAGAAGAAGCCGCAGTCGGCCGCCGCCGCCACCGCCTCCACAGGTGGTCGGGTCACGAACTGACCCCACTCCCTGTGCGCCGCCGCTGCTGCTCAGTCTCCGTCTCTTTCTTGCTCTTGGCGGCTGCTGCAGGCGCGCGCGCGCGCAAGAGCCAAAGGAGAGAGGGCAAGAAAGAGAGAGAGAGAGACCCTTTGCGCTTGACCCGCGCGCGCCTTGAAAGCTCGCCGCACACCGCTTCGATGCAGAGTCGCTGCCGCTCCGCTTCTGCTGCTGCCGCGACTGCTAAGAACCAAGTCGCCACGCGGCAGGCGATGAACGAGGACGTTGCTGGGTTGAGACATTTGCGCGGATTGGGTTTCTTTGCATCTGTGGAGCTTTTACCAGAAAGTTTAGTAGTAATCATCAAAGACTGGCAGTCTTGCATTTTTTCACAAAATAAGGTCCTAAGCTTTTTTATTAAAGATGTTGGAATATCGCTATGCTTTAGCATACCTTATGTGTATAACTGTAGTTCTACACTATTATATGCTTGTACAAAAATGAATCGACTTACTAAGAAATGTCCCAAAGACATAAACTGAAATGCGAGTATAGAGAAGAGTGGGAAACTATATGCGTCAGCCCCGAAATTCTCTTATGCCCTTTTTGTCAAGTGTTTTAGTCGTACTAGAGCATGTAGCTAGATCAGTCGCACAGTGCTGACGTTATTCCTTCCTTGTACGAGTTTAAAATAAACGAAAGTTATTTTATTTGCAATATACATTGTGATTTATCATTTAGTTAACACCCATTTCCAATAAAAGATTTAAAGAAAATGGTTTTTGGTGTACGGTTTTCTTACGCTTGGTTAAGAATCAGAACTGGATTCGTGGTACAAGAGACACAATATTTATCGACTACACCAGTTTCATTAGAAATTATCTGACGGTACTCCGTAGTGGGAACCTAAAAATGACCGCGCCGGGTCTTGTAAATTTTATTCCGTAGACCAATACAAGTCAATCGAATTTGCCAGACAATTTCTCTGCATTAGTTGGAAAACCAGAGGGCTCAAGACCTACGGGTAAACCGAGGCGAAGGTAGGAGTATAATATTATAGCAGATCTACGAGAAATGGGATGGTATGAGGGGACTGGATAGAGAAATCTGTATGAGTCATTCGCCGATTTTTTATATGATAGTATCTATGAAAAGAATCTCTCAAAGAAAATTTCACCCCTAAAGTCCACTGTGTGACCCAGTAGAATTGTGTTCTGAATTTTCAAACAGCCAACAAACGGCTATTTTCAATAAATCCTAGAGAGCTTCCATTTTTATCAATTTGAACGTACCAAAAAAGGATTTCTTCATATTTTTACAAACTTTAAGAAAAAAAAAATATTAGACCCCATTGGCAGCTCGATGGGTTAACTCCTCAGAGATGAGTGTAAACCTGAAATTTTGTGTTTTTTTAGGTTATGTTTGATCGTTTCAAATTTTTCGTCTTGAAAAGACCTTTAATTATTTTTTAGCACATTCAAAATCGTTTCGTATTACCAAAGTTACAGTCTCTGGAAGATAGGTACTTTTTCAGAAATTGTTAAGTTGGCATCCCTGTAACTTTGTTCTATTATAACCTTTTGAGCTGTAACTTTCAGGAAACACAATTCAAACATCCTAGAAACTAATGCACTTGGTTCGGTTTTGCCTTTTAAACATATAGCATAACTGTGAATTTTTTTTTAGCTTGCATTTTCCACCTTAAGTAAACGACATACTATTACAGTCTGACGTAATTTACGTAAGATATTATGCATTACGGACAATTTTACTTACGGTAAAAAGAAAGCTGACATTAAAACCTTTAATTTGAGTGGTCGGAGCATCATTATTGACGATATTTGTATGAAAAGTTACGCTCGATTCAAAGTTGCGAAAAAATGAAGGTGGTGAAATAGGAGGCCTCAAGATGCCGGCAATTTAGGAACGCAAGTCGTTGGTACCCCTAAGGGGATGAAAAGGGGGTAAACGTGTTTTCACGTATTTGCCGATATCCTTTACCAAGCATATTTCCAGACACACGCAACTAATAACTTTAAATTGTAATTTCCATATGATAAACTGAAAATCCTAAAAAATAAACGTGTCCATCAGGTCGAAGTGGACCATTTCCGATCTCGTGATGTGAGCCTAAATCATTTTTGGCCGCATAGAGAGCGAGAAAACTAAAAAAATTGTAAACAACAATGTTTGCGCTAAAACTACTATGATTGTAATTTGAAACGGTGAAATTCTGGTATACTTTACATTGACAAGAGTATTCTCGCTACGGTTAGCTTTGTTACGTATCTATACTTTTGATCACACATCTGGAATTTTTACGTAACAGAAATAATCCGAAAGAAAAATAAAGTTAATAGAAAGAGTCTTAATCTAAAGTTTGTTTTAATAATATAAGAATATTAATTTATTCTAAAATTATGAAGAGTGTAAAGTTGTGACGGATATATTTTCAACATTTGTTAATAACAATTAATAATAAAGATGTAATCACATACATCCTTAATTAACTATTAGTCTATTTCACGTATTCTCTTTTTTGGTCTATCCCCTATCACCTACGATAATCGCTAACACAAAAAGTCCCTTTTCCCGCTTGTCACCAATTACTCAACTGGCGACGAAATGAGCCACGATGGATGACGTAAAAACTAAATACCGTTCCTGCATGCGAAAAGCTTTGCGCGTGCATCCGACCACTCAAGGAAATTGATACGGCCTATTCTGTGCAGCATTCGGGTGTCAATGGAATTCACCAAAAGCTGCGACAAAGACCCTGCTGATGTCAGCGCTGAAAAATTCGCGGCCTGTCACACATTGGCTGTCGAGGGAGGCCGATATGCGAGAGTCGCTTATGCCAATATTAAAACACGTGTATTTATATTAAGTCAATTAGATTTGGTTATAACTTTATTATAAGCTTTGTATAATAAATTCAAATTAGGAGGCGCGCATGGGCAATTTAATTAACTACCTCATTTTAACTAGTGGTAATTTAGATATTTTGAAGGTCCTAGCAGAAAGTTTTTTTCGGAACACTTTATGTAGATGAAGATATTTATAAATAACAATAAGGTAAAGAAATTTTTCACGAATATTGTAAATAATGCTCTGGTAGAACCGATTTAAAATATGATAAGCAACGTATGGTTAACACGTTAACCATTTTCATTCATATATGGTAGAAAAAAATGGGCTTAAATAAAAGCTTTCAATCGTTTCATACACCCCCATCATTTGAAAAGCTTTAACACAAACTGTAAATTGTAAAAACTGCTTGAAAATCAAAGACTCGAAGAGAGTTTATTTCGTCGCACGCCGACACTTCTCTCCGCTTTCAAACGCGTGTGAGCTCACTCCCGAGAAAGTATCGTCAGGTGTAATAACGCGTGCACGTGTATGTATGCACGTGTACGCGCCCGTCTGCATCACCGCTGAGACTTCGCTTTGCGGGCGCGGTTGCCGCTGCTGCTTCGCTACATGGCCATTCATACAAGCGCTGTGAAAGCGAAGTGTCGCTGTGTCATCGGCAGTGGCTCGAATCAGCGGAATTGGAGATTGCTCTTTGTTTGCCTTGCTGTTTTGCTGATGACGCTAATTGCTTTACTTATTTTGTCTACCTGGATGGGAGATTGTATTTTAATGTACTTTATGTGCGGCAGACAGTTCTCTGCTTTGATTCAAATTCTTTGCGAACGTTGCAAAGTTATGGATAATTGAGGTTTATAATGGATCAGTAGTAAAAGGCCGTTGTGTCAGACGGTCGGCTTTTACTGAATCATTATATTTCGGTAATATAGAATTATAAGATAAGTGAGTCAGTTAGTATGTCTTGCATTAGTTAGTATACCTTTCGATATTTTTATTTAAAAAACTATATAATTATAAATTAACGCGATGAAATAGCAGTTTTTAATATAAAATACTTTTGTACAGTAATTGATGCAGGGCACCGTAAATGATTCACTTACCCTATTTTCTTACAAATTTAATTTTATCCTTTTAGAATATTTATACTTTTTTATTCTTTTTGACCCTTTGAAACATAGTTTGTACCCAGTTTGTAACCGGTTTTTAATGAACTACATTTAGATATTTTAATAAATTTACCCTAGATTTTTACGTGTAGTAGGAATAAAGGAACATAACGAATTCGAGTACTTAATTTTTAATCGTAAAACCGCTATAAATAAACAAAATTTGAAAAATGGCCATTTGTTGCGAAAAATTGTACTTAACATTTTTGAGGATATTGATTACGAATTTTAAATCAGATTCTACAAATTTTAAATAGTGGATTCAATATGGTGGGTCAAAATTAAAAGAACAACAAAAATTCCTATTTTGATTTTTTTAATTCAAAATCCATATTTAGATTAATAATCATCGCACAAGCCTCTTTACACGAAATTTGACAATAATTTTCAATGCAAAAATGGGTGTCTCAAAGAGTTAGCTATTATTATTGTTAAAAACCCTTTGTCAGTTAAACACTGTTTAGTTGTTTAAAATTAACCCACTTATTATTTCTTCAAAGAATTAAATGTATGATTCCCATCTCTAAATTAAAAAGAAAATTATCATAGCTCACAAGGGCATCGATCCACACGCAGACATATCAGATCAGATTTATGCCTACCATTACGCTCTATCCACACTGTTTCCTTTCACCTCACTTATCTCCCATATCCTGGCGGAACCCCCGACTTTGTCCGTGTTTATCTTGCTTATTCTTCTTCCGAGCCCTGTTTCCATCCTCTTTCTTCAATTTGTCTCGCGAGCGATTCTAGCCCCCTCCCCTCCCCCACCCCTCGCGCTCGATTATTCAGCACGTGGCGAGATTAGGGAAGCCACTCGATAGACACTTGACGCTCGAGTGCTGCCGATGTTGGTGGCGCGACAGTGAAACTTTTTTCCCCGGTTTCTTCGGAGTTCGCGAGCGAGTCCCGATTTGCAACGGTATGTGTGTTGGGCCGTACCGCTGCCGCTGATCTGCCCTGCTTTGCTCTTGGGGGGGAGGCGCCAAAGTCGTTTTCGACCTGTTTCACGCATCTTCCCCTGTTCCTTTAGTGGGTGGAGTGAGCAGGATCTTGACTTGAAAAAGTACTTGTCACTTTTTACTTTTTGCAGTGCGAGCTTACTTTAGGGCGACGTTTTGTTTGTTCAATATTGCCAAAGTCGTTAGGGTGGATACGTGAATTTCTTATGAACGGAAACGGCTTTCTCGGTAACCTGTATAACTACCACGCGACGTTTGATGTCGTGAATGATATGAACGATTAGATTTAAATACTTTTAGTTATTAGTTATATTAATATTGTATAGTTTATTTGAAATTTCGCCATCAACATTATACATCAGAAAGTAGTACAAGTGGTTGATACCCAATAAATAATGTTTTCATAATAGATTTTATTTAAAATATATTAAATTGTTTGATAAATCGTATACAGGATAACGGTCTGTATCATTGTGCCTTTTTTATACGATGTGTATAAATAACAACAGCTTGAAATAAATAAAAAGAATGTTTTCCAAAATACATACAAATGCAGACAGTCTCACTAATAAGGACCATTACCCTAGTACGAAAGAATGACAGCTTTTTGTGAAATGTCAACCAAATTTGACTTTTACTGAAATACGCAGTTTTGTTTGTTTTTTGCGGGCGTAAAGTAGTATTTTTCCGTACACTTTGTATAAAGTCAAAAATCTTGCATACGCACTAGTGTGATCGGGCGTAAAGTTCTAATCGAAAAGTACTATTGTGGACGTACTACGTTAATTGCCTAAATAATAGTAAATTGAATTTTAGATAACAACATTACTTTTTGAGCACGACCGATCCAAGGGGGCCTTATATTTTCGTCATCGCAAAAAGTGTAATATCTTTAAAACTAACAAATTATTGCATAAAGGAACACATTTCAAGCATCCCCGTAAATGTATGTATGGCTGTATAATGTATAGTGGTACATCGGCGTTCCCAATCGGACCCACGGCCATTAGTAGAGTAGACTAGAGTATGGATGTATGTGTGTATGTAATCAAGTTTATGCAATAACTCAGCGAGTCTGCGGCGAATCTGGCAGAAATTTATAGAGGTTACTTGTCACATTATAAGAAACTGACGTATGTATTTTCAGTCATATCCGATGAGTATATTTCCATATAGAAGAATATTAAAGTTATTGAAAAATCGAATTTAGCTATATCTTGAATAAATTTCATATTTTTATTAAATTTTTCCCGGTGAAGTTGTAGATCTCAAAAAAATACAACTTTTTTATGGCAATGTCATACAAATAAAGCTTGTCGAGAAAAACAGAAAATAAAGCGCACTAAAAACATAAGAAATTGATTTTTAGGCCACAATTGGATTAAAATATATTATATGCAAATGTTTTGAACGGTAAAGTTATAGATCTCGATAAAATACAACTTTATTGTATTCAACATTTTTTACGTTAACGTTATTTAATCCATTTCTTCCCAAGTGGCCATTTTATAGTCAATTGGTTTTTTGCCTAAAAAATTGTCGAAAAAAAAATTATAATAACCAATAGCACTTTTCTGAAGTAAAATTGTCCGCTCTTTCCGATTCAGAAGTCAGAATTTTGAAATATCCGTTGGAAAATTTTTTCGACCATTTTTTAGACAAAACACCAATTGACTATAAAATGGCCGCTTGGGAAGAAATGGGTTAAATAAAGTTCATCGAATAAAAATAAAAATAAAGCGCAAGAAAGGCATAAAAAATCGATCTTTAGGCCACAATTGGATTTTAACACATTATATGCAAAAAATTTCTAGGGTACACTAGTAGATTACGAAAAAATACATTTTTTTGTATTTTACATTTTTTACGATTCATTTAAATAAAGTTTATCAAGATAAAATTTAAGAAATAAGAAAGAATTTCAACTGTAGCTTTAATAAATTTCATACTTTTACTAAATATTCCACGGTATAGTTACGGATCTCAAAGAAACAAAACTTTTCTACATTTAACATTTTTCACAATAATGTCACTAAAACTGAGATCACTAGAGGAAACGAAAAATATTGGCGTTTAAAAATATTTAAAATTTGTTTGTTGCTTTCTTTAATCATGCCAAACGAGTTACCGAACTTTACATTGTAAAAGAATAAGTAATATAAGATAACAGCAAGACAACAGAACTGACGTTCTTGACAAATTAATCTCTCATTGTTCCAAGTTATTGATAATTTTTCCTCTTTTTATATATCACGATTTTAGAGTGTCTTTTATTATTTATCTACATAAATTAATTTTTTCTTTTCCTTCTTTTAATATAATGTTAAAGCAATGGGGAGCAATACAAATAAAAGGCGAGTGAGAAGCGCGAGCATTGCCGGTCGTGCCTTACATGCGAAATATTATACTTTTTGCAAGACTTGTATCGCTTGCGATGCAAGACGCGCAGGCGTTTCAGAGTGAGCTTGCTCGCTCTGAAGCGCCAGAGCGGCGAGTCACGCAGCCTGCGAGCAGCAGGCCGCAGCCCGCGTGTCGAGCTAATTTATATAAAGAATCTCAATTGATTACTTATTTGATTTTTTATATTGTATTAAACGGACTAATACAAAAGTAATATAAACAAGTAATTGGCGACATAAGGTGCGTAGGATCTTATGTATGATAATATATAGAGAATAACAAACTAGATACATTAGGTGTAACATTAAATATTGTAGACCTAAAAGAAGAGTTCAAATTGACGCAGTAAAAAAGCTGGACTATCAAAAAGTTTTTTCGACAAGTTTAGAAAAAACTTGTTAGATGTTTACTATATAGTCGTACCTTCTCTGATGATTTTACACTTTTATTTATATAACTCGAATATAAAATTTCTATTTGTAAATGATGTATTATATTAAAAAATCTTTACCTCGCAAACATAAATGGAATATCATTTTCAATTTACGTCCAAAACTCGAAGTAGGCCAATTTTTTATCGAACCAAGGAACTTTGCGAAAAACGTAACGGTACGGCGCTCCGTTTTTGCGCGTGGATTATTTACATTGCGATGAGAAAGAGAGAGAGAGAGAGAGGTTCAGTGACACGAAGACGGCGATGAGCGGCCGCAAAATCGATTTCCGCGTGGCAAATGAGACGGAGCGCGTCAGCAGAGAGACAGATATCCAGGTCGAGATCGTAAGAAGCGAAGGAAGCCCTGACGGATTGGTTTTCGCGCGAGTACCGCGCGACGACCGCCTGTTATATCGCAATGCAACCGCATTCGCACGTACGTTCACGTGCGTTTCTTTTGTGTTGTTGCGATAGTTGTGCTTTCTGCGGAAAACGGCGTTTGTCTAAGTTGTTTGATTGAATTTCAGAAGGTGTCGCTGAATTTTTTTTGGTCGACTGGATTGAACAATTAAATCTTTTCAGGATATATTTATTTATTGTATATCTAATAATGAATGCTGCGTTGTTAAACAGTACGAAAATACACTGTAAAAAGTCTAAGCATAAATTATGTGGCAATCTAAAATTGCATACATTGTGTTCAAAATATACGTTATTGGATGTGTGAAAAGTTATAAATTCTGTAATGTCATTTTCAATACTGAGATAAATATATAATTCATAAGTTTAACTGTTGAGTATTGAAAATAAAGCGATCTATTGGGTTAATGAAGTTTACATTCCCAAATTGAGAAAAAGTACAGTATTCAATGTAGTAAGTTCCAACTTTTCTATGTAAAATTTCAGCTTCGACGTAAAGTAAAGTAGACAATTGAACTCGGACAATGGTTGGTTATTTTGGCATTTTTCTGTCTAATTAATTACACGTTTTCCGATAAATTAATATTAAAGTATAATAGAATAGAAAACGGGTGACTAGACTAAACGTTCTTGTTTCATTTATTTTTGCTCGCGTATTTCCAACCTAACCTCAAATTCTAAAGCTGGAAATTGGGAATGTTAAACTGACATTACTGAGTAGTGTGAAAACTACTTTTCCAGCAGTGGTCGCTTTATTTTACAATGTAGCCATTTAAAAATTATCTTGTATTGTACATATATAGATTGATCGTATATACTTTTTTGTTTATTTAAAGGTCTGTGTAATAAGTAGACATATAAGTAGTGTCTTTAAATTTTAGTACTCAAGAACTTCATTTATGTTTAGCTTTCATATTTGTTATCGCGCTATAAAACGATTTTTTAAATTATTATAATTTACAAGTGTAATAAAATCTTGAACTATATCTCGTATTTTTACAATGTCCCTGCATCATTTAATTTAAAAGATCCCAATCATCAGCACACAGCATCAACAAAAAGATCTCTCTTATAAATCTACGTCGCCGTTAACGCATAATACTTTTACTTTCGGAGGTTGCGCTTGTATCTTCTTCTTAGCTTCTTCCTTTTTGCATCTTCTTTCGCTGCTGCAGCTGCACACACCTTGCGAATCATTAATTACGGTCGGCTCTGGCCTTTAATGTCGTAACCCGCGCCGACCGTAACAAAACTCTCCGCTTGTGATTTTCACCGCTCGCGACTCGTCGACTATATATGCGCGGTATAAATTTCGCGTTGAGAACTTGAACTTCTCGGATGTCTGCTCGTGAGAGTTTCTGTTCAAGAAAAGCATTTTTGGCCGCGCTGCCATAAATTTTTTGGACATTGGCTTGCGACTTGCTTGTGTGTATCATATGCGTGCGTTCGCATAACATCAAAGATGATGGGTTTAGACTTTTCATGATCCAATATTAAGCTAAGAAAGGACCAGTTTTTTATGTTTTGAAACTAATATTGTATGACATTTTTGTAGTACTTGGTTTAATCTACTCAATGATAATAAATTGAGCTTACTTTTTTACACGATCTATTTTCTTTTTGTTACAGGTAAGCTTTCTTTTTTGACATCTGTCTTATTAATAGATAATGGATCGATCATTTCATTTTCGGTAAGTATTGCATCTATCTTCCAGCAGGAGTTGTGTTATTAATAATAAAGGTATTGTTACGCAGATACTACCATGAAAACACTTGATGCTTTAAAATATTAAAGCAATAATGTAATTTAGAAAAAACAATGTTTTTTCTAATACTTCATTTAAATGCAACAGTTTAGCGTTGCGTTGACATTAAGATCATAATAATACATTTAAATAGATTATGTTACCGTATGCTGTCAAGATCAAGATCGCATGTAACTGTTTATATCAGTCACAGAACAATCGTTAAGTGCACTTAAGCTGTCGATTGCTATCGCTTAACATAAGCTGATAATTGACAATTTGATATACGATTAACTATAGTAAACTACAGGCAATGTTAATTCAAATACTGTGTAACTACCTAATGACTGATATCCAGATACTGTTATTATGCGAGTATTATCAAAAGATTGGTTATGTTTCTGACTTAATTCAACACGAAAAAGTGTCCTGTTGTACAGGGGAGGATGGGGTATTGTCGGTCACCTAAGTAAACGTGCTTGTCATTTCCACTTTCAAATAGATTTTTTTAACTTTAAATAATTATTATGATAGTTCAAACCATTGACTTTAAATATTTCTTATTGGTTTATTATCAAAATTTAAGATATCCAAGCTATAAGATTTACCGCACATCAAAGGGTAATACCGGTCATAATTTAAATTGAAATGACAAAAAAGCGATAAGTTTATACTTTTTTTTCTTCACTACTTCGTATTCTTAGATTGTTCAAATTAATAAAGTAACAAAAAATAACTGCATAACTTAACAAATAATATACATAAAAGCTTATTTTATAGATCAAATTTCTTATAAGAAATGTAGGCCTACACTTTGATTGTGTATAATTCCTTAATAAAACTTAATAGAAAGTTGTTTGGACATTAGATTAATTGTATTTTATGTTGCGTTTAATATATTATTCGAATTATTATCTAAAAATGTTTAGATTATTGAAAATAAGGGTGACCGGAATTAGCCAGTGACCGGTATTACCCAGTTCTCCCCTACACATACCTTGACACATACTTTCATGTGTATACTCTTGACAGAGCCCTGTTGATCCTCCAAAGATGTCGTTTTTTACAACTTTTCGCGAATTCTGCGAGAATTTGCAAACGCAGTTTAGGATTTGTTTCAAACCACACATAGATTACACTCACCTGCATAGTAAAAAGGCAATTTCCAAGTTTATATTTAAATACTGATTACGTTTAAGTCAATGCGATGAAAGGAGATTAGGATTCAGGAGTGCAACCAACTCTCAACCTGGCTAAATAATTATAAATCAAAATTTCTTTAATCACGATGAAAGGCGCTACTCTTGGCTTGGGACGCACTCTAGATCTCATGACACCATACCCGTAAAGGCCTTTCCAGAATACTGTGTCTGGACGTGTTGTGTACGTGGAAATCTGTCACTTTTTCGTGACTACCAACGTATAAACAAAATATTGATAGTATTTAGACTGTGCAGAACGAGTCCACACACACACCGATATTTTGTTTATACGTTGGTAGTCATGAAGAAATGACCGACGTTCACGTCAATAACACGTCTATACACAGTATTATGGAAAGGCCTTAAGGATTAAGGGGACGCCGGATATCTCTGTCCTTGTATAATTGAGTTTTCATTCATAATTTTAAGAGAAATCATTTCTTTGAAAAAATAATAGTTGTCCCCGCTTCGTTTTATAGTAATCTAAATATATGTCCAAGCTGCGTTCATATGATTGTTCTGTTTTCGGGAAAACTTTGACACACTATGAGGGCCAACTACGTGGAGATTAACCTTTACATACTAAGTTCGTCAAAGTTTTCCCGAAAACAAAACAATCATATGAACCCAGCTTGGACATATATTTAGATTACTATAAAACAAAGCGGGGACAACTATTATTTTTTCAGAAAAATTATTTCTCTTAATATAATGAATGAAAACTCAGTTAGATAAGGACAGAGATATCCGGCGTCCCCTTAAGGAAAAAGGCACTACTCGGTGCATCAAGAAAAATCATTGAAGCGTACCACCTTCAAAAAACTGCTATTACCGCCGAAAACGCGCGAGCCGCTTGATTCGTCGCGCGCGTCTACACAAGTGCGGCGGCTCAGCAGCAGCGGCGGCGGTGGCTGCACTCGAGGATGATGCACGACGCGTCAAGCGCGTGTTTCCGCATACGTCAACGGGCTCGCGCGCAAGAGCGCTGCAGGCCGGTTAATTGCCGCTTAATTGCCGCTAATGAAGTTAACTCTCCAGCCGCTGCCGCTGCAGCGCTGGCACGTGGGCGCAACAGATATCGCGGAGATTGACCGTGCCGCTGCACAGCCGCGAGAAACTCAATTTCGGACCTCATACGTCATTTCTCAAGCTGAAGCGATTCGCGACGCGAGAAAGAGAGAGGGCGATCATAGGCGACTGATTAATGCCCTCGGAGGGTATCTTTAGGTTGCTCGTCGGCTTCTGTGTGCGCAGTCTGTCGTGTCGCGCGCGCGCGCGCGCGGGATCGAGACGTTGGAGCGAGATGGGCTCGTTTTTAGCGAGCGTCAGTGCGTCTTCATTCGGAAGAGCATGCGATTGGGGGTAGGGATAAATGTACCGAAAGATAATTTTGCAGAGGAAAATAATGCCGAATTTATTTTACCGAAGGGTAAATTTGACGATAAAAAATGTTCCGACGGGCAAAAATGCCGAAGTTAAAAATGCCGAAATCTTGAATGGTACGGGTAAAAACTAAAAATATCGAATATTGAAAAGAAACAACCTAGCAACGACTAACACATTATTATAATACAGGCGCATATTCTAATGAAAGCATTTTTATGTCCAAATTTTTGTTCTCGGCAGTTTTAAATTTCGACATTTTCTTTTTCGGAATTCTTGTTTTCGGCATTTTTAACTTTCGGCATATCTATCCATAGGCATTGATTTTTTCGGCAATTTCAACCATTCGGTAAATTTTTCCTTTTGCAAATTTATCTTTCGGTATATTTATCCCCACCCAACAATTTGACTTACAGCAAATCTAGCCTATATATCAGTAACGTTTAGAAATTACGTAGTCTTAAAAAGGCTATTTTTATTCATTTCCTTCAAGCTAAAGCGGTAAATAAGTAAATAATTTGCCGCAAGTAAATTTACTAATTTGCAATTTTTATCTGGGGACTCTTCTTAAGTTGACCCGAATAGAAATATCACTATATGCTCTCTGATTGCATGCAACTTGATCGCATGTTTTTCTGAATGGAGACGTAGCCTAACTCTTTGAGGACCATACGAGGGCCCATAATTATAGTATCTTACTTATTTATTCACAGTTTTAAATCATTTGCATAGATATTTTAGCAGAGTTTTACTGGATTTTTATGGACTAAGATGTATTAGAGATAAAGGATCATCACAGTAGTTTAAACACATAATTATGTTAATCGTAAGAAAGTTATGAATAGACAAAACTTGAAAAATGTCCTTTTTTTACAAAAAATGTAATTTCTCGAAAACTGTTAAAAATAATTTTACTCAAAAATATTCATACAAGTGATTCCATATCAAGCGAACAAATCTTTAAGATCAAGATGATCAAAAGTTATTACCTCTTCGCTTTCTTATAGACTTTGAGTAATACATTAATACGAGGGTAGTTCAATAAGTCTTTAGAATGACCAACAGATGGCGCGCGAATCGCTCCAAATCATCTGTTTTCAGTCAGCACCACTCCCGACTAGATATATGGTGCAGTCACAGTCCACATCTTCTGAGTTTACGTGTTTTTATAACCAATTGAAAAAAAAAAATTGCTTGTTAAGAAAAATGGAAAAAAACGAGTTCAGAGCGGTAATTAAACATTTTCATTTAAAGGGTTTAACTCCATATAAGATAAAAAATGAATTGGACTCAGTTCATGGCACATCTGCCCCTGCCTTAGCAACGGTTTATAACTGGGTAAATGAATTTAAGCGTGGTCGTACATCAATAAGTGACGAACCACGTTCAGGAAGGCCCGTAGAAGCAACTACTCCCGAAATCATCAATAAAATCCACGATATGGTGTTGAAGGATAGAAGATTAAAAGTGCGTGAGTTAGCTGAGGCCACAAGGATATCTATAGCTGCAGTTGTTTCAATTCTACATGAAAAATTAGGCATGAAAAAGCTATCGGCAAGATGGGTGCCGCGTTTGCTCTCAGCTGAGAATAAACGCAATAGAGTGGTCGCCTCTGAGGCTCTTTTGGCGCGCATAAGTCGGAATCCTGAGAAATTTTTTCGTCGATTTGTGACTGTGGATGAAACATGGATACACCACTACACTCCTGAGACAAAGGAACAATCCAAACAGTGGATTTCCACAGGCGAACCAGCTCCAAAGAAGGCAAAGACCGTAAAGTCAGCTGGTAAGGTTATGGCTACAGTTTTTTGGGATGCACGTGGAATTATACTTATTGACTACTTGGAAAAGGGTAAAACAATTACTGGTGAGTATTATGCATCATTATTAGAGCAGCTGAAAGAAGAAATTAAAAAAAAACGACCACATTTGGCGAGAAAAAAATTCTCTTTCATCACGACAACGCCCGAGTTCACACATGCTTCGTTTCAATGGCTAAAATTGAAGAACTAAAATTCGAATTGGTCGAACACCCACCGTATTCACCAGATTTAGCCCTCAGTGACATTTTCTTATTTCCAAACTTGAAAAAATGGCTCGGTGGACAGAGATTTACGGACAACGAAGACGTCATTGCCTCTGTAAGTGCTTATTTTGAGGAACTTCCGAAAACGCACTTTTCTGAAGGATTAAAAAAACTTAAAAAGCGATTGACCAAGTGTATAGAGCTCCAAGGAGATTATGTTGAAAAATAAAAAAAAATTTACCCAAAAAAAATTGTTTTTATACTTTATTCTAAAGACTTATTGAACTACCCTCGTACCTACAAAGTTATATTAAATGGGAAAGTTGACAGCGCATCTCCTTGTTTTATTTCGTTGTGAATTTCAAATGGCCCAAATAAGATGTTATCTACCCGAACTCTTCTCCTTTCGTGTAGATTCGTTTCTATTAAATTGACTAATTTTTTAGAATCTTTAATGATTATAAAATATCGTACATTTTATGTTATAATCAATTCGTATGCTTTTTTATAAAATCTATAACTAACTGCAAAATGATGTATTGTTTTGCTACAGAATGAAATTTGGTATAATTAATAGGACCTACAGAATTTAAAATTACGTCATTTTTTATATTTTAATGGCTTTATGGCTTTTATCGGGTCAACTAACTATGAGTAGTATATATTAGATACGCTCCCATAATATGTTCCTATAAAATTTTAACAAGTTACGCATTGTATAACTGGATTACGAGCATTGAATATACTTTCTAGAGCATACTGGACTTATACTGTACTACAATAATTACCCAAGGAACACTCTGTTCACTGCGTTTTGCACCTTATAAGCACGTTTATCGTAATACGCTGAAACACGTGTATATGTAGAAAAATACTCAAATATTTAAGAAATATTAAACATTGAAAAAAATAATAAACTTTTACCTTAATAACTTTTTATCATCTCGATTTTATGCGCTGAAAATTTTCTTCTACGCTTTAGGCTGTATCTACATAAACGCAGTAGGATCAGCACTTGGGTACGCATCTATTTTTTAATTCATCGAACATCGTAACCTTAATCTTCAACTGAACCTCAGCTGATATTTATAAACTTCTTAAATTTCAAATATAATTAAATTTGGCAACTATTTTATTCATTTTTATTATATTTGCATTAGGAATTAATAATAAGCAAGTAACGAATGTTTCTTTATCTTAATAATGTACATAAACAAATAATAAACTGAACCAGCTTATTTTTACAAATGAATTACAATCGCAAAATCCATTGGGCTAATAAAACCTTCCAATATACCTTCATAAACAAACATTCGTTACCCAGCACTGTCTATCAATTTTTAATATTGACCATGCAAATATGATATTGGTTTAAATGATTACTAATTTTAATTATATTTAAAATTCATAAATATCCGCTGAGGTTCAGTTTGGATTGAGGTTATGATAGTTAATCGATTCGAAAATTAAAACAAAGGTGGGAATATTTTGTTGGGTGGCGCTAGTGACTATTATTGGTTTATTGTCACCATATGTAAGTACCTAAGTGCATTTACGTAGATGTAGTCTACACATTATAACAGTTTTCTAAAGAATCAGCTATTTGAATTTTTTAACTTGGTCACATATATGGAATTACCCATATATATGCTTGAGGTCGATGATTACGAATCTCAAGGGGATTAGACGTTTTCACCGAAAAACTATTCGCACAAAAACTATTCGCTCAAAAACTATTCGCAGAATAATTATTCGCTAAATATTAAATTTGGCAACGCTGTAAGAAAAATAAAACAAATTCTGTTTCGGTCTCTAAAGCAATAACTGACGGATGGCCAAACGTACTCTTAGTAGATGTGCACAATATTACATGCGAAGCCTGTTGCCGCCCGGCAGTTATTGCCTTGGAGACCGAAGCAGAAACTGTTTTGTTTTTCTTACACCGATGCCAAATTTAATATTTAGCGAATAATTATTCGGCTAATAGAAAGATTGTTTCGGCTAAAATGCACAGTCTCATCTCAAGTTAGATTTTGAAAATTTAATATGACGGAACACACTTGAAGAACAAAAGATTTATAATCAGTAACTCCGAAAATCACTACAGACGAATTTTGCGAAAAATCGGTTAAATACAAAAATGTTTAATTTCAAGAATGAAAGAAAGAAGTTAAATGCATTCAAAATTCAAATAAATTTAAGTTTTCAATCCATGAATGATTGAGAATCTTTATTTTTACATGAAGTAACTGGAAAACTTACTAATCAAATTACCTAATAATATTTTCACCAAATTTTACTCGTTATAAATGATTAATCAATATCACGAAAGAAATTGAGTTTAAAGTCTATAAATCATTCTTAAAAATTTAAGGTAGACTTTATTGAATGAATCATAAAGTATGAAGTATGTAATTTTTTTAATACAAATAATCTTTTTTACATGTTACATTGAATTAAAATGAAAATACTTGAAAACACACAGCTGCCGTAAAATATTAGCAAACATTGATTTGAAACAATAAGATTCATACAAAACTAACATCCCAATATTCTTTTTCTATAGTTTTCGTCGCTCCTTTGTCCTTACGACAGCTAATAACAGCGGCGAGCCAGGCAGAGCAAGCCAAGCAAGCAAAAGAAGAGAGAGAAAAAAACAAGGAGCTGTGCGCGAGCCGTTCACGTGACTCGTCGGCAAGAGAAACAATTCCTCGTACTTTTGCAAACAAAAGCAGGCCTGCGAGGTACAACGACCCAGCCTATATGTATACCGTTGATTGCGAATTGAACGGTATTCATAACGACCAGGCGTAGAAAAAAAGTCGACAAAAAATGCTCAAATCCCCACAGTGTAGACACATGTGTGTGAATGCGTGTGTCTCCTGTACATACCGTCTCGCATGATCCATTTCCCTTTTGACTCGGGCCACCTCCTCCTCCTTCTCGCCTCGCGCGTCTCGAAAACCAGAAGCGATCAAGGACACAATGGAGCGGGAGAGGAAGAGCCAACGTTCGAGGGGGGAGGAGTGGTTCATACGTGCGTGTGCGTGGATTGTTCAGGGCCGCGAGGCAGCGGCTGCAGCACCTAACCTCAAAATCAAGCTGGTAAATCAAGGCGCGCGTCGCCTCGGGGCCCGAGGCCCCTTCCTATCTCAAGTCCGGTTGCGCGTACTTAGCCCCGGCGCGTGTGCTTCACCTGTCGTATATGTACTTTGTGCGCGCGTTCAGATGAGAGAGAAGCGAGAAGAAAAGGTCCCGGTGGAAAGGTCAATTTCTTTGTTCGACTGTCTGTTTGCGAAAAACCTCCTATTTTCTTCAGCTCTTTTTCTCTTTCGTACTATGGATTTTTATTAAAATTGCATTCATGAGCTTCTTATACAATCTATGTAGAACTTTGATGCATTTTAGTATGTCCAGAGAACATACCTTGTTGAATGAATTATTTAGTATCTCCTTTCCTCAAGACTTGTTTTTGATTTAAAACAAAAATTTAATCGATAGAAGTTAATTAATATTCGAAGAAACATTCGCTGAATATTTACAAAAATATTAAAAAGTCATGCATAAAATATGAGAAAGTTTACAAGTACTGTTTGCGATAAAGAGTATGAGACACAAAAGTTATTGGTCTACTAAGTTGTTGTTAGAGTTATTTCAACCGTTAAATCGATAAAAATTATAAGTACCTATAATATTTATAAATAAGAAATACAATTTAACGTCGGTGCCAGTATTCTTTTCTTATTCAATTTTTATGTTTTATTAATAATCTCAGTCATCCAGTCATTTTTGAAGTACTACAAATACCGTATAATCGAGATCATTAATAAAAATAAAAATTGAGTTAGAATAACTAAAAATACGATATAAGAGTGTGTAATTGGCTGTGACATCCCATTGTCCAATAAAAATAATAGGTTTCAAATATAGCAACAGCAATGAATATATAATTTCTTACGAAGAAAACCACAGCATTGAGAATGAAAAGTTGATCACTTCTTGAATAAATGATTTATTGATAAATCACAGTCATGTCCTGCGCCCAAATTATTGACCCGCGCTGCATTTGCAAGCTCTGCACGCAAGTACATATACGTGACCTCACACGCAGACGAACGGCAAACATATAGAACTCTCACTTATATCCACAACAAATAAGCGCATAGATGTATGCAGTTAACAATCAATTATTCGACGTTGTCAATAAAATAGAAATACTGTGCGATGTAATAGACTTTATAAATTAAAACATGCAAATATGCCGAACTCAATTTATTTTCCCAGTAAGGTTTTCAACATTTATACTTTTTTCAAATTATACAAAGTAACATTAAATTACAATGTCTGCAGAAAATTAGAGCTATAACTAATTTAAGTATAATCTCATCTAGTTTCAGTTAAATGTCTAAATATAATTTAACAGTCGATCTTACCACGGTACTGTGAAATTTTAAACGCCACGATAAATCTCTGAAAATACATAATCTACAACAGGTCAAAAGTTCAAATTGCTAAAAATCCCGTTAACAATACAAAGGTAAATAAAAACATGTTAATAAATCTCAACTAATTTACAACGTTTATACAGGTAGTGCAATAGTGCAGCTAAAAAAAGTTGGTCGAAACAGAAATAAACCGTGCGGGAGAGGGAATTTTACGGCGGTAAAAAGAAAAGAGAGCGCGAGCAAGAGAGCGAGAGAGAGGGAGGGCAAGCGCGTGTAACCAGGTGGACGCGCGCGCGCGATCGTCGTCGCGAGCGAATAAATTTACATATTTTTCGACAAAAGGCGAGATCGGCGGCCTTCGGACTGGCTCCTCCTACAACAACCAGTCGCGCGACTACGTATAGCCCCGGCGCGCGGCCGAGAGCAAAGGAGAGCGAGACAGACAGACAGACAGACAGGCAGCAACGTTACACACACGTATATAATACACACAGCCTTCGGCCCGGCGTACATATCGATTTCGCGTTCGCCGTCACGCTTCGTTAAGTCCTTAAGCATTTTCGGCAAGCGGCCGCATCAATGAAAACATAGACGGAGAAGCGCCGCGACGGGGAAATCGCCACGGGAAATTTTCATTTTACGCGGGATGATTTGCACTTGGCGGTTCTTTGGAGGAAGAGACGCTTCAAATGCAATTTACAGGTTATATTTTTCAAATTCCTCGATGCGCTTTGGAAATTTATAGTCATAGTTAAGGGGATGTCGGAGCTATTCCGATTGGTGGAAATTAGACCTAACCTCCAAAACTTGCATCACAAAAATAAACATTTGTCGGCATTTGTGGTACAAAAATTTCGTTTGTCCACTATTATTTGCATAATAATAAATGATTATCAAGGTCGCTATGTACGAATTTTTATGAAATCTCGACGTATAACGAAAAATACGACGTGAGCTGAAGCCGTCGATGAGGTTAAGAAGCGGTAAGATGACCGTCATTTGGACCGTTTTCTATTGGTCAATTATAATAATATTTCATAATAACATTTTTTTTAAAGCTATTAATATACAAAAACGCTGTTGTCTACTATTCTTTAAACAATAACAAATCATTATCACCCTCGATTTTGATGTTACTATGTAAATTTTAGACGTATAACGAAAAATACGGCGCGAGGTGGAGGTCACAATGGTAAAGTTCGCTCCGACCTCCCCTTAAAGGAATTTTTGCACTTGGCGGTTCTTTGGAGCAAAAGACGCTTCAAATCCAGTTTACAGGTTATATTTTTCAAATTCCTCGATGCGCTTTGGAAATTTATAGTCATAGTTAAGGGATGTCGGAGCTATTCCGATTGGTGGAAATTAAACCTAACCTCCAAATTGCAAAAGAAATTAAAAGGGAAATGCGTGCAAGTTCTAAAACACATATCAATGAATATATAAACTTGTATAGAAGCGCGGTCCTGTGTTGCGCCAGGGTCCCTCTTTCTAATAGACGTATAGCCTATACTACATTATGGAAGTTACCCAAAGATTGCATAGAGTAACCTATAACATACTATACATGTGACCAAAGCTTTGGTTCCCCGACGCAGCGTATGAACTGTGTTTCTATACAAGTCGATATTCGTCGTACATATAGTGGTCCCGCGATATAATACCGGCATTATAACAAGAGGCCACTATAAGTATCAATGAAAAGTATTTGTCACCAAGTAAATTTTAATCAAATTAGAATGTTCCATCTCTCAAATAATATATTTCAATCGAAAACTGACTTTTTATTCTCTATTTATATTGAATATTACATTACAAGTGCCCATTATTATAATACCGGCATTATAACATAGACCATTGTATGGCGTTCAAGTAGATGATTACAGACTCGTGTTAGACACCTTTAATACAGATACATACACTTTGCATATAAAATACTTCCTATTTTCATAAATCTGACCTAACTTTAGCATTATTAATAAAGACATAAGCCGAGTTGAGTTACTAAAAACCAAAACAGCGTAAGTTATTTTTCTAAATTACAATTAATGTACTGTTGCCTTTCTAAAAAATGAAAGTAAGTCCTTTTATTTTACGATAATACAATAAATATTATGACTTTGTTTATAAATTAATAAAATCCAGATTTTTAAAGTTATTTGATACTTCTCGAAAGTATTACCGAACAGGTTCCCAAAAACTACAATAAAAATCGTAGCTTTTACGAGAGAATGTTATGTACAATGTACCGTGTTGAAACTCAAATTAGTTGTGGTGCAATGGCTGGTATATTTTAGCTTAGACTTAGCATTTTACTAGTCGTAAAGCGACAATTTTACATATTTTAATTCTATGAATATAAAAAATTTGCATCGGATTTTAGCTAAGGATTTTTCCTATTTTTTAAACCAAATTCGCTTTTTTATTTCAAGTAAAAGGTTAAGGTTATAACAGTATATAAGCTACTTACTTAATCTTTTACTACATGAAATATGTGCTATTTATTTATTATTTATCTAAATTTATACAACTGTATAAATAATACAAAAATGCAAAATATAGCAATATTGTATAGAAATATATATATTATTTTTTGAAACTGTAGTGTAAACAACAAAATGTACCGTTAGTATTACTTTTCCAGAATACTTTGCCTCTTTAAAGCCGGTAAAGCAACTACGTTAAATGATACGTCGTATTAAAAGATCGTAAATCAGACTCAGTGAAAGAAGGACGAGACGTCCCCTTTGTACGTGTCCACGGAGCGCAGAATTTAATCAGAGCATCTTCGAGTTTAGACTTCGTCTTTTACGAACCTTTATGTACCTGCTCGTTTTGAATCCTTTTGACTGACGCTGAGAAGAGACGAACTATCCTCTAATGTAAATTTGGCAAAAGCGCGAGTGTAACGAATACGGAAGACGTCCTTTTAAGGTTATACCTTTTTCGATTCTTCTAAATGAAAATTTTAGTTTTAATATTCTACAAAATATAAATTTATGTATCATTTTCAAAAATAATTAAAAAAATATTTGCTAAAAGCTTTTTAAATGTAATTCACAAATAAATGTTGTCACTACATTAAAATGTTGTATGTAGGTGGATGTCCTTACTACTGACCTTGTCTCTACTACTGTCACTTTGATCTATTTGAACCGATATTATGACGTATTTATGATTCATGTAATATTTATAATTTCTTATTGATATTCTAATAACATTTCAGTAATTATTTCGACCAAATAGCTCGACCCTACAGCGTAGCAGTGAATCAGCGCGAAGCGTGGCACTCATATACACTAGACAATTAAACCTTACGCGCATATTGATACTCTTCTTCTCACCTACCTCACATGTAAATTAATAAATCACTGAATCGTCATTTTAAACGCAATCTTTGTGAAAGATGTCAGTAGACGGTGACAGTATAGTTGCCCTAAAATACACTGATTTTCTAGGATGTGTCAATAATAAATAAGCCGCATTCTGATTTAATTTTTATAATTTCTAGAATTTTAACATTTAAGGTTTTTGTTTGTCAGGCGAAGGATATATTCTATTGGCCAAAGTGGCGCGAGCTCATTTTGATGATAGGATTTTAAATGAGAAATTGAAAACAATATTGAAATACACAAAGCATCATAACTTACAAACTTTTCGATTAACTCGCATACTGCGACGTATAGTATAGCAAACGCGCTGCTCTGCGCTCTTAAAAAAAACAATAACGGACTATCAAAAGTCATAACTCTCGGAGTCGCGGCGATTAGCCGTTGAATCGCGACTGGCCGCCTTTAGGCGCGCATTCGGCGAAGAAGCCAGCGAGCCTCGAAGATATGTAGGCGTGCGGCTGCTCGTCGATCTTCCGGCGGCGTGGCCAAATTTATGCTTTCATTCTTCGTCCGCAGCACCGCTCCGGGTAATGTCCCCTTTTCCAGCGTTTCGCGGCGCGCGCGATAAATTTCGGCCTTTTTCCCGCGGTCGTGTGCGGCGAGAAAAGGAGGGACGAGTGCAATGAAAAATGGACGACAATGACAATATAGTAATAGACGAATAAGTGATTCCAAAGAAGAGTACAGAGTACGTGAAGCATAAATGCTCGGTGATTGGACAAACTTTGTATGACCACTCCCGTGGCATGAAAATTCTGGGTACTGATAAAAATGCTTTTTGCTTTCTCAAATAGAAAGCTTTGTGCTGGTAAAATTTTTTTTTGTGTTTTTTTAACTTATATAGGTATGTATTGGGGAGTCTGAATAGACTAGTCTTAAAAAACGTATGTGTGCGTGTGCATGTCTGTGTGTGTGTGTGTGTGTGTTAGTATGTGGTGTATTACATTAGGTCCGTAAACGATCTGATATGAGTTGTGTTTCAGTTGTTATACTGTGTGACAATCTTTTTTTCCAACATTTATTACTCGAAAACTATACGATAAAAGTCAGTGAAATTTACTGAATACTTGTTTTATATATAGGTATATTTCTGTAAATTTTTAGGTAATAAGACGGTTTATTTTCTGAGAAAAAAAATAAAATGTCAAAAAATGTATTTTTTTAACAACGGTAACTTGAGTAATACATTATGCAATGCCTTTAAAATTTCAGAGAATATTTGTTAGATGTCAGGTTATTGGCTGAATATTTTTGAGTCGATTTGGTTCATAATCTTCTGAGATATTAGAGATTATTCAATTTAAACAATACTTGTTCACCCTGTATATCACGACATCTCTAAGCTTTATCATTGTGCTTCTTCTTGTAGATACTAAGTTCTATTATATATGAGATTTACTATTCTACACTTCTAATCAACTTTACGCATTATATTGCACGAAAAAGTCCAAATATAATAATGTTATATTAAAAATATTATTATTATGTGGTATTTTTAAAAATTATTTAATAATGACATGATTTATTTTGGCAATATTGAATTTGTATATATCTATAATATAGCATAGAAAAATTATAATTTTTATACTATTTTGATGGTGGAATTTGTAAACTAGTATCTATTAAATAGTAGTAAAATTTTTAAATGAGTGATTTTAAAAAATAATGCGTTTTTGTGTCTTATGTATTTGTTGGTAATGAAAGAAAAAAAATAATTCAATCTTTTATGTATAGATTTCATTTGATTTTATAGATAAAAATAAATTTTAGAATCAATGACACATCGCTGACCAAAGACACCCTGCTATACGATATATACGATAATATGTTTATTGAAAAATATTCATTTTTCAGTAGGGCAGAAATCACTAAATGAAAATAGTTAAACAGGAAGCATAGTTAGTTTTTAGTTAAATTCTCTTTGAGAAAGTATAGTTCCAAAACAGTTGGCTGAGTTTTTGTGACTGGTGGGAGCATCTAGATTTGGTGGGATGCTTTCACTCGAATGGTTTATCAGCTAGGTTAGGTTATTAATGGCTACCTTTTCGGCACCTATTGTGGTCGAACAGCGGACACAACCCCTGTCGCAGCTGCCCACACTGTAGATAAGCGAGCGTGACCAGTACATCTATATTCATAAAAGATTCTTGTAATTATTGTAAATAAGTACTATTTTCTTTAAAAGCTTTATATAATTACGGTAATTAAAAATATTAAAAAACAAAAGTATTCTATAGTCAGCAACTGAGAGCCAAAGCAGGCAACACTTATAAAAGCTTGTCTTTAGTATTAAATTTTAATCACTGTAATTGCTTAATCTTAATCACTTGAAATCCTGGCAAAACTTTAGTTTTCGTATATTGATAATATATATCGACTTTTTTGGTAGAATTTTGACCAACATACTCTAAAACAAAAAATATCTCTTTTCTTCTGGTATCTGCGTGATTAGTTTTCAAAATCTGCAGTTGAAAAACTAGAATATGAAAAAGAAACAATGCAAAATCAAAAAATGGAAAAATTATTAGAAGGAAAATCCAGCAAAATCGAGAAAATTAAAACAGCGAGAAAGAGTAAAACAAAATAAAAGAATGGAGAATATACAACCGCGACGCGAGCAAAGAGCACGAGAGGGACTGTGCGCGCAGGTACGCAAGTAGTGACCGGCCGCGGTTCCGTAATTGGTACAAAAATGTCGGCGAGAGAGGTCCGACGTTTTTATTTTTCCCGCGCGTAAGCCGTCGCTGCCGCCATTTGACCGGCGCGTGGAATACAATAAAAATTCGCCCGGTTTCTACCCCCTCCTCTCTTTCTCTATCTCTCTTTGTTCCTCATCTTCTGCTGAGCTGCCAGTATAGCCTTTATCTCGTACCCTTTTCTTTCCTCGTATGTATACTGATTTTCCTTTTTCTTCCTTTGCATCATTGCTGCAACTTATATTTCTGTCTCCCTCCTTTCATTCGGTCCTAAGCCTCTGTACGTATGTGTACTGCTACTCTAGTGTCTGAATTTCTCGCCTTCTGTTTATGTTTATGTATCTTGCGCAATTGATGCAGATGTTGTCCAGTCATTGAAGATTTTAGGTTGAAAACAAATTGTCATAAGGATAAATTTCAAGTACTCGTATTATGAAAATAGAAAATTTGCCCTAATGATTCTGTTTTTGATCTGTTACCTTGTGGCTAAAGACTGATTCAAAGTGCAATCTCGGCTCTAGAATTTTTCCAAAAAATTGGCCTTTTTCCCTAAATTGAATATACGAATCTATAGAAACGCATCTTATATATAAATCAATATCAGGAAACACCTGTAAATTAAAACAAAAACAAAGAAAAGAAAAACGATATGGGGAGCACATAGTTTTTATAACCAAGATTACAAGTATTTAATGCATGGATAGATGATAATGATTCTGTTATAATTCAAATATATTGTTAAATTATGCAGTTGCGGCCCAAACTAGCAGAAAATCGTGCTTGTTATGCGCATATTATCATGTTTTTGCAAGTAATTAAAATACTTGATCGACTACTAAATTTCGGCGCTTCAAAGGTTTTTAAAAGCTAAACTTGTTCCGTAAAATTTACAACAATCACAAGATTTTGCTAATTTATCTTGTTAAAAGTGAGTAAAAACACAGAATAAGATTAAGATACTTAAAAAAAATAGAAATTTATAACTTAAATATTTTCAATATTTGGAATAATAATGCGTTATATCAAATAAACTCATAATTTAAATAAAATATTACTGAATGGCAAACTAGACTCTAGCAAATGGATTAGCAGATTCGGACTTAAATAATTACGTGAACATAATTTTGCACATTATTATTATGTAGTATTATAAAGGTCAAGTAGTAATGGTATGCAGCAACGGTGCCTGCAGGGCAACAGCTATCACATAGTCTTTATGTCAGCTGTAGACGTGTTTGCATCATCACCATAGTTATCATAACTACTTGTTGGGACTAGCTATCCGTAGCTGGGTAGTCCATAGCCTTGCTCACACACTCACGCCATCTTTCTCTATTGTTTGCGAGTTACATCAAATCCTCCTCATAACATCCTATTTCTCGTAGGTACATTTTAATATTGCCCTCCCACCTTTGTCTCAGTCTACCTAGGTTCTTGCTCCTGTCGGCTTCCCTATGAGCACTTTAAGTGCTACTCTTTCGTTACCCATCCTACCTACCATCATGCCCAGCCCATCCCATCCTAGTTTTCGAGATTTGATCACTCGTAATGTTTGGCTTCCCGTATAGCTCGTGTATTTATTGGTTATGTCAAATTCTCCATTCTCTAGTAATCTCATCTATTTTGCCCTCAAATATCTTTCTAAGGACTCTATTCTCAAATACTCTAAATCTATTTTCTTCGTGTTTCGTTAACGCCCACGTTATGCATCCGTATAGAAGTACTGGCATTATGATTTTTCTATATATTTCTAATTTAGTCTTTCGCAATAGTAATCGTGATCTTCGTAAGTTACTTACCGAATATAGGCATGCATTTTCTGAATGCAGCCTCTTCTTGATTTCTTTATGAGTTTCATTTTTATGGTAATTAATTATTTAAATGTTTATCTATTTAAGACTTTCTTTTTGAGTAAAAAATAATAAAGAAAAATAAAAGCGAATGACAAAGTAAGAAGAAGGTGTTTTCCATACGAATGCAGTCAAAAGTTGATGCCGCAAGGTACCTCCCTGTATGTTGAATGATGTACACTGATAGAAAAAATCAAGTTATGCGAACTATTTCTATTTAGTTGAGGAGATTTTGTTGACTTGGTTAAATTTTTAGTTGAGATATTAAATTGTTGTTTTCATTTGATTATAAATATAGTTATGGGAAACATGGGATGAAATATTTAGTTAGCTATATTCAGTTGGTATAACGGAATATTTAGTTGCGGGGAAGAAATTTAGTTGCCGGAACCAAAAAGTGTATTCATGCAGCGACATTTAGTTACTGCAAATAAAATTTTTGTTCTGCGAAAAAAGTAGCGTCTTAATTTTTTTTCACCTACAAAATCGCAAAAACTAGTGCGATTTTTCGTGTGTATAGGATTATTACTACGATCATATATATGATCTACTATCTAAATAGATATATATTTCTTAATTCTAATATTTATAATATTGAGTAAATAGTACAAGTATCGGATATGTACCAAAATTAGTAAACAAAAATTCACAACCTATAAATTTCATTCATATCCTAGGAAACAATTAATTTAAAACGTATTCATAGTATTCTATAGTACTCTATCTATAGTAGATCTATAGTACTCTATAGATCTTCAAATTTTTATATTGTTTTTCATTATTAACTTTCTTTGAGCTAGTACGCAACATTTTCTTCCTTATTATTATTATTATTATTTACAAGTGTAACATACTCATATGACAAAATAATGAATAACTAAAATAAAGTATACCTATAGTATTATTGAAATAAAATCTTAAAATTAAAGTGTGTTAATAGTGGTACAATGACTTTTTGCATAAAAGTTTATATATATGTTAACAGGATTAAATAATTCTATAAGTTCCTCATTAAAAATATATAATTTTTTATTTCATTCTATTATTTTCAAGTACTATTCAATTCTCCTTATAGCACCCTATTTCCTATAAATCCCTTTTAATATTATCCGCCCACCTTCATTTCGGTCTGGCTGGGGACTTTGTACGTTCTGCTTTCCCTAGTAGTACTTTAAGTTCTGTTCTATCATGTCTCATCAGCATCTATAGTCCATCCTAGTTTTGAAAATTTAATCACTCTGAAGTGAAATAAATATTTATTATATATAACATCATAATTCAATTAAATTCAACCTAACAAATATATTTAATATCCTGTTATAATAATTTACACAAGAAAAAGATATTATTTCAATTTACTTTTGTAATATCGCATAGAAAAATAGAATATTGGTTAGAAAATTCAATTAGTATAATCAAGTTGATTTATGACAACTAAATTTTAGTGTACACTATCAAACGATTTAGTTGTAAGAAACAAATAGAGGCAAATAAATTTTTTAGTTACCACAACTAATTGAACTTCATTTTAGTTGGCTCAATAAAATGCACAGTTTGCAATACACACCTATTTCTATCAGTGTAACAGTGAACTTACAATTGTCTGACAACAGTTCCACAAAACATATCGACAGTGAAAGTTTTATTATTTTGATATCGTCGTACATGATGTAATAGAAGTTCAGAAGAATTTATTTAAGAACAGTGTATTGTAATCTCGGGGGTTGTGAATTTACAATATTATTTTCCCCCGAAAATTACACTGATAAGTGCTCAATACTAGTTTATCGTTGCAAATTATGCACGAAATTAGTATATGCCACATGAATATTTTAACTCGTTAATTATCATATTATTTTATGGTAAGCATATCAAATTTGCGAAATCAATGTGTATTTTACATGAAATGTATGTACATATAAGATTTTGTACATTAAATAACACATTAAGTTTCGGAAGATTATGTGGGTTGTATTGGTGAAAATAAGTAATATAGTTTATTAAGAAATATAAAATATTTATTGATACACTTCACTAAGATATATATGTTTCACAACGAAAGAGTCGCACAGCAGCTTGGTCCAGCTAACTCTGTGCGTAATAGAAGGGGAACCTTAGAACAATCTATATTACCTATGTACACTGTGTACTCTACACACAGACACACTCATATAAGTATGTGTGGGCGCACACATATTCCAATACTAAGTTTATGCATTGTATTAATACTTTTCATTAATGAGCAAACCTTTCTGTACTATTATTAGATAAAATACTGTTAATTAAAATTAAAATTCAAGTTGATAAATAAATAATACAAAATTGATGATATTTATCTTTTATCAGTCGTTTTAACAATGGAAGATAAATAAAGGGTGTATTATTCGTTATCGTAAAATATAATTAAAATTTTACATCTTTAATTTGTGATCCACTCTAATGTATGCCAAGTTTGCAGAACGTTTATGCCGACATGGTAAACATATATCAACACGGATAAATATATACGACAGTATTGCTACAGATATTCAGAAAACAACAAATTCAACCTTTGATAGTCGCCATAATCAAGAAATTCACGTTAATTTGGACAACGTAGACATATAATGTATTTACACTCGCTGTCGTTCCGAAGCTTAAATTGTGCACTTATTCCTCGAATAATTATTTCACAAAATACCGTTCGATCATCGATCCCCCGCGCGCGAGCTCATAAAGTGCCGCGCTCGCCCCGTTCGAATTCCTGCTCGCGAGCACCGCTTCCGGCTCCGTTCCTAAAATCGTCATTCACGCGTGCTTCAATTATTTCGCGCACCAGCGTATTTTCGACTACCATATAGCGCGGCATAATATTAATACGCCCACGTCGCTGGCCTCTTCGTCGTCGCTTTTCCCCCCTCGGGACCGCCCCCGCCTCCCCTTTTGTTTTTCGCTTTAATAAAGCGACGCGCCGCGCACTTGCACCGGTTTGTCCTGTTTGCATCGTGGATCGCGTCGCGGCAGCAGCAGTAGCATCAGCGGCAGCAGCAGCAGCGTCTCGGAGATCCGTAAGAGAGCGGGAGGGAGAGAGTCTCTGTGTCGAGGCTCATTCTTCGCCTTTATAATCGAGTCCCGGGCAAATAAATGAGAGATGAAAATAATTAAAAATGCTTTGCGCCGCGCTCAAAGAACCTGCGCGGCCCATGGCGTATAGCTATATATGTGTGCCTCGGTCAAACGGCAGTATTCTCGCAATTTCGCCGGGTTATCTCTCTCTCTTTCTCTCTCTCTCTCTCTCTCTCTCTCTGTCGACTTTTCTATTTCGCTCTTACTCATCTTTTGATTTTAAATAGATTTCTCATATTTTTATACTCGCTTCGTAGTCGAGGTTCTTCTCTTTCGTGCATAATTTTGTGTGCTTTATTTGGTATTCAAAGCTTGTTTGTAAAAATAGTTATAAAAGCCGGACTTTTTACGCATCAAAAAATGACATAAGAGAAATTAGTAGTTAATTACGGGATTGCTAAGGCAACGAATCACGTTTCTCCTGCTAAATAGCATTTTGTGACTTAACATTGTTTCGGATTCTCCTTTTCATTTTACAAGGAGGTTATTTCATTCTGCTTCCTCACAGAGGAAGTTTTGTGAAGGTAAAATAAGTTTTGCTAAAAACATGTTAGAAATATGTTTTGGGCCATTTGGAATCAAAATACACTATTTTTAGAAAATATCCGTATGGATGTGTGTGTATGTGTGTGTATGCGTGTGTGTGTGTGTGTGTATGTGTGTGTATGTGTGTGTATATTTGTGTGTGTGTATGTGTGTATGTGTGTGTAGGGGAAACAGGGTTCAGTGAACATAGTAATTGTAGAAGTAAAAAATAATGTATTTTCCAGACTTAAAACATTACTTTGTAAGTTGCACAAGAAATTTCTTACATTAATAAACATACTAGCAGCTTAAAAAAGTCATTTATTAAGTTGAATATTATTAGCTATTTTTGAAAAATGCCGGTTCACTTTACCCGGGCCTTTCAGTGCGGGGTAAAGTGAACTAGAGGATAAAATTCTATATTTTGAAAATATTTTACTAGTTTTTGTACAGGAATAGATAAAAACCTTAATTTATATAATAATAAAACTTAAATGACATCTTAAAACCTTTAAAATACTGTAAAATACGAAAAACTTAAATATGGAGGTTATGTTGGCCCATTTTGGCTTAAATACAAAATGCGTTGCAACAAAGGCTTCGTATACTATACTGACACGCACCTTGATCAATATTTTGTTAAATTTTCCATCTGGCCGCGTATAAATGAGTACAATCGCATTTTTTTCCGGACTACTTTACCCCGATTCACTTTACCCCGAGACGTCGATTCTTAAAAATGCTTGTTTAAAAACAGAAAAACATTATTTAAGGGCTCATTATTTTGGTTTATTTTTAAGAACGGTGGCTCAAAAATTTTTTTTTATATTTTTAATATTTTTTTTAACGGTTTTTCAATTTTTGAGTTTGAGTTTTTAGGGTTTCTTGATACCTTAGAACTAATATCATCGATTGAGTGATAATGCATTCGAAAGAGCATAAAATTACCTATCTTTTGCGACCCGAAATTTTGAATAATCTGTTTCCCTTCTTTTGTTAAATATAAGAAAAAATCATATGTAGTTTAAACGATTATATCTTGGATATCTATGATGTCAAATCGTTCAAAAAATTTTAGATAATTAGGATTTCAGTAAATGTACGTACTACCATCTTATTACGTTTAATTTAAATATTTAAATAATTTTAATAATTTACGCACATAGAAAAAATTATCGTGATAAGGATTATTATCTATCATTCTATAATTCTAGTAAAAAATTATTTTTGATCAAACCTTCAATGATAAAAAAGCACACTCTTTTTTAGCTATTAATTAGAAAGAGATATATCAATTTAAAATTAATTTATTAGAAAAAAGAATTTCATATTATAACAATTAATTTAGTTCGAGAAGGCTAAGTACGAATGAATTGGCAGCAGATTTTTATTTTTTCATTGTCATAAAATGTTTTGAACATATTACTGCTAATGTTTTCTATATTTATAAAATAAGTCAGGCGGATTGACGATTATGATAACGATGTAGAGGCAAACTTGAAAGGACAATTAACCCCATGTAACATCTCTCAACGCATTTCACATATACAATACTTGATTATGTAACGTAGCTAAGATATTTCTTGGATCGCATTTCTTCAAAAGCATACATATATAAAGATGATAATATATTTACGCCCATCTGAACGAAAATGGCCACTTTTTTCCCTGAAAAGCAAGACCAAAATTACACTTTTTGCTCGCAAAAATGATCAGCGGGAAAAAAGTTACTTCACTAGAAAATAGTAAAAATTCCTTTATTTCATCAAGTTCTACCAATAACCCTGATTTTCGATTGTCTTTTAACAGTCCATTAGTCCCGCTTTCCAAGTCATAAGGTGGCCAAAGTTGGATTGGCATAAAGTACGCTTCGCTTCGCTCGCTCGGGTAGTAAACTCACCCGCGGGAAGAATGTTCGACTTTTTGCCCTTGTTACATAATGTACTATTAAAAAGGCGTGGTTAATATTTGAAAAATTTTAACTATTAACCTATAGAAGATAATAACTTTGTCGATAACTTTTGAGTTTCATATAATAATGATTAGACTAAAAATTTTAAAATATTTCAATATGTGGTTCGGAATATTTGATGCCAACCATTTTGAATTTACCTAATCCTAACCTAAAATTCGTATTCAGTATCCAAGGTATTTGGTACAGCACATAAAACGTGATAATATAAAAGGTACATATTAACATTGTTGTTTCGGGCTTTTCATTCAAATGTTTTATAATTTTCAACTGACCTGTTGAACTATGATTACAGAACATGAAAGGAAATAACGGATAATTAGGATACAGGTTATAATCTCTATTTTACAACGTGTAATTTTAGAAAATGAATCAATTAAATGACCTTCAAAGATCATGAATTAAAGTTTATGTATACTCCCGTAAAATATAAATTTCACTTTTTACATCGCCGTCATTTCTGTTATTAAAAATTCTTGTCTGAAAAATTCCATCAAAAAAGGAAACCTTACAAAATCTCATTAAAGACTTCTCTAGCTCAGCATTTTTTTCAGCCAATCTTTTCTTTTTAATAATATTTTCTTCTTCGTTTTCAAGCCCTCTCTCTCTTCTCCCTCGTCTTCTCTTTGTTGCTCTCGTACTTTCCATACCTCTCTCGCTTCTTCTCTCTACTCCTCTACATACAGTCGGTACTGCTCCTCGTGTTTACTCCGCGCACAGCCGGCAGAGAGTGAGAGAGAGAGAAAGCAGTGCAGTGCGCGCATTTCATCTCATTCCGCGAGCCCGGCCGTCGCTCGCTCGCTTGCTCGCTCGCTTTTTTGCCAAAGATTTTCCTCTCGCGTCCTTTCAAGAATGTCGACCCTTTGGAAAAATTCAGCCGGGGAATTTTGCTCTTCGTCGAGGATTTCCTTTTTTTCTTCTTCTTTTGCGCTCTAGCCGCTCATCGGTAGTCGGGAATGAAAGAAGAGGATGTGCGCGCCGGCGCTGCCGGTCTGTAATTAACGATCGACGAAAGTTGACTCTCTAGTCTTTATGACTAGGTGGTTCGAGTTGATGACGAGGGCGCTTTTTTCGATGCTAAATTATCATGCGCTTTAGGGACAAATGACCGATGGCTGGTTTGGCATCGTCAGGAAACTTGTGCCGGTGTTTTTTCAAGCGAGAACAGTTATTACATTATCAGCATGCGAAGTATGCAAATGCAGTAGACTCTCAATAATTTTATCATAAATGGACCGGGAAGTGAAATTCGTGAAAGTCATGGGTAATTCAATGGATGAGATTTTTTGCATTCTTTAGGATGCATAGGAATAGACAATATCTGAACTGACAAGTACTTGGAAGAAAAATATGAACTTTCGAAGGTGTTTGTATTACTTTTCTTTTCTTAAAGCATCTCATCTAGTATATTTAATAATTTCAGGGCTTTTATTATTTAAGGGGATCCGAAAGTCAATCGAAAATTCAAATTTTCCGCTTTAATTTTTACCGACCAGGAAATGAGTAATTGCTTATAATTATAATAATTCTTGTATTTAAGCAAAACCCAAATTCGCTTATCCTTGATTGAGAACTAATAGACCTATATGTCCGAAGATTCAGGCGTCAAAATTAACGACATCCTAAGAAGCTGTTGGAGTTAATCGTTGACAAAATTATAAAACATATATTATTGAAATTATTTAAAAAATGCATTCATTTAAAATATTCGTTATCTTTTTTATTTAAAATATAATGAATAGCTTTTCTCAAAGATAGAAGCGTTCATCATATGCTATGTATAATTTTTCTTTATTCTTTACCATAAAAAGAGTTATTAAAACAATTTTATTTAAAAAATGTACTCAATGATAAACAAGCAAATAGAAGCATGAAAAAATGTTACATTGAGCCATCATTTTCCAAAGAAAAGTCTGTACAAACAAAAGCAACGCTGTGAAATGTCCATTCATCAAACAAAAATTAATCCTCATCGTGAACATTAATCGTCCAACTACCCATTGTAGTTATTGTTTAGCATCTCCGAGTCTCGTACTTTTTATCGGCGCACAATCGAAGCTGAAACACAATCCCCCTCTCGCCAGCGTCGGCAGAGCACGCGCGCTCTCGGGACTTTTAAGATTTATGAATGGAACAGTGCGATTTGCGAATCGTGCTCATCGCCGCGTCTTACAAGTCCTTCGTATCGCGGTGTACGCTAATGAAATTCGCGCGTGAGCGAGCTCAGGACTTTGCGATGAACCGTCGTCGCTGCAGAAAAGTGCGTCACACGTACCCGGTGCGTTATCGACAGGAATCCCGGCTAGAAAAGCTTCGTTCGTACTATTGATTTTTAGCTTGTATTTGTAACCCTTTCATCGGTGCGCTCTGTCGGGCATTATCGAGCGCGATGTTTCCATCGTTTTTCCATTTTTTATACGGTTTTTAGATTATAGCTATTATTGGAATTTGAATAATTTGGGTAATTGCAGAGGGGGAGGGGTACTAAAGGCCATTTTTCACTGACGAACGTGTATTATGTATCAAAGTTCATTATGAAGAGTAGCACACTTCAGATTGCTCAAAATATACTAGTTCTTATTTGAAGCCTTCTATAAAAATTCACAATAAATAAGCACTCAGACAAAAACTATTATTTTTTCAGTTGATTTAAGAAAGTGTATAGTATTTATGAAGAAATGTAAAAAATGCTCGTTTTTTATAAATATCCTCTGTAAAGAGCTAGGTATTTTTGAGATATCTGAATTGTGCTAGTCTTCGTACGGGCCATCGATATATAACTGACCACTATACATCATTTATGAGGTGAAAATTTGGAGAAAATAACAAAAAGAAATTCCAAAAAAGTACAAAAATAAAACATCGATAAAGTAAATACGTTGACATACATTTGAAACTACCAAACATAAAATTCTTTTTATAAAAGCAAAAAGAAATTGTGTCTTTTCTTCTTAAAACTGAAATGCGTTTTTCTTCGTATTGGGCATCGATATATGAAAAACATTAATCTAACTTTTTAGGTATTATGAGAGAATTATCTACATATATTTTAGTTTCAAAATTAAATTACTTATTTTTGCATAAATAACTTCGAATGATATTTCCAGAAAAAAAATACGTTTTGTTTACTTTTCACGATTCATACCGTAAACAACAAATAGCTTTATTTAATTTAATTTACTCTTGGCTGACTAGAGATTTAAAACAGGTACGTTTTTCGAACTGCGTATTTTACAGATTATTTTTGAAACTGTAGTCAAGAGCATCCTAAAATATTTATGGGTTCAGTACTGGGTTAAAAGCAAAATTTTTTTTTGCAAACTATAAAAAAAACGCAAAATGGAACGGAAAATTCCAGTCAATCTCAACTGTGACAGAGGCTTACTCAAATCCCTAATGGAGTCTAGATAATTGCGACGAAAACCCCGCACCCAAGCTGATGTCGCGATGGTAACGCTCATTCGTTAGTTTATTGCCACGCGATTTCTTCAACTACAGGATGTAAAATAAATAAATGTAAACTTTACATAGATTAATCAAAAGCATTTTCGAATTTTAACTCGAAAACATACGGATTTATGTGCATATAATAAAACAATTGCACTGACAGGAAGAAAATAATTTCTCAGACATAAAATAAAATATAACTTTTAATATGCAATTTAGCACAATAACGAGAACAATAATTTTACTTGATGTAGATGTCAAGAATTTTACGTTTGTATTAGACCAGTCACTAGCTATCTATTATCGAATTTCTGCTTAAAATGTTAGTTAAATGAATCAGGTTAAAAATTGGCGAAGCAGGTTATTGCGGAAAGTCGATCTACTCGTATGATTTTGGACAAGAAAGGTTTTGCGCATGCGTTTGACTCAGGTGGAGCGCGAATCGTAGAAAAGGGATCGGAAGAGCAGATACTCAGAGAGAGTGTATAGGTATTCGCGTGTACAGAGCTGGTTTCTACATTGGCGCATTCGTTCGTTACTATTTTGTAAAGTGTGAGATTCAGTTATATAAAACTCTCCGTCATATATTACATACAATTATTGTTGTACTTATTTCTTGCTGAACCTGTATATAAAACCGGCAGTTCAATTCGTTTATTTTCTACTAAGATATCCATGTACACTGAGAAATGAGTTTTGTGAACAAACGAGTCAAAGATATATTAGACACGAAGTTGCTATGCGTATGGTTTCGAACCGAATTTCAGTATAATTATAGAGATTAATATTATATTGCTGTTAGAGTAATACCCGATTCAGCAGTAGAGTTTGTTTATATAATGTTAATGAGTCAAAAATTTATTGATATGCGAAAATTTTACGAGATCTGCCAAATAAATTTATCCGGTACGAATTAGACTCAAAGATAAATAAGAAATAAAACATTTCAAATACATTCAAAATTATATTAATTAGGGCGTGAGTCAACTACAAATTAATTATCTGATTTACAATATTGAAAACTCACTCATACTTATAATACGTACATCTTCACTCTTCTTTCTTCTTCGATGCCGCGTTATTAACTTCGATTGAAGATTGACGATCGGTGTGGTCAGAGAATGCAGAGAATTCAGGGCCCTGACAATTCTGGTAGAACTTCAATTATTGTATAAGTCCTCATGCGTTGATGAGTGTTGATATTAGCATCACCAACTGATAATGAGAGAAATAAATACAGTCGGCGCTACGCACCGACGTGGTGTTCGTTTCTCTACGATAGATATTCGAGTACCTCAAATTTCGTCAATTGAATAGATGTGATTTCGAATCATTCCCCCACTTCTTCCTTAATGTCTTTCTCTTGATTTCTCCGAAATCATACATTACAAACTGAATTTCTTGTGTTAAAATTATTCTTATCATTGCTTTAGATTAGTGTTTTTAAAGCTTATATTTGAAGTTAGAACTTCGATACACAAAAACATAAACAAACTTTAAAACTGATATTGCTGCCATGATTATACCGTATTCATAAATATATGGAGAAAAACAGTCATAGTACATAATAGTATAACTGTGGCAACTAAATACTTTTTTTTTTATTACACCTAAATACATAGTATAGACCATGTAACCAAATTCTGGTTGCCACATTAAAACATTTATCTCGGTGCATGAATATACCACAAATTTAGCGTGATAAATAGCATCAGGAAATAACACAATGAAAAAATGTGAGGCGTGTAGAAAAGAGCAGGTCGCACACTTTCCATCGAGTGAAAGAGAGTCAAAGACCGTCAACAGTTGTACAGAGCTCTCGGGACGCAAAAAAAGCACCGACCAACGCATAATACAGCGCATATACGCATATACAACGTACACACGCGACCTTACGTAGGCGCGTGTGCGATTCGTCGCGGTATTCACGAGCTCGCCAACGAGAGAGACAGATGAGAGAAAGATGGAGAAGGACCGATACAAAGCGGACGAGGGCGCACCGCAGCGCCCACGCGGATGCGCGCGCGCGCGCACTTGTCCGCGCGCAGTGGTTCTCACGATTTCGGCCCCTCGATTGCGAATCGTGACGGATGACGTGAGAAAGTCGAGTGCCGAGTCTGCGCAGAGAGCCGCTATCGTTCTGAATTCCTTGTCCCTTGGACTCGAATTAGGGTCCGAGGGAGTGATCGGCCTCTTACGGCGTGTGGGTGCAAGGTTGGAGGCAGTTGAGCCAGGCATTTCATGTAGTCAGTGCCCTTTGGAATAAGGAGGGAGAGGGACGCAGAATGGACAGTAGATTTTTAAAAGCTCAGAGACAACTTCGGGTAATCCAGTCCCGATATCGTCTGTTTATACATACAAATTGTAGACTAAATAATGCGAAGTTGTCTTGTATCCTTCTAAGGCTCGAAGATAACTTCAGCTAGGTGATCCAGTCCTGAAATCGCTTGTTTACATGCAAATTTCAGACTGAATAAATTGAAGTTGTCTTCGGGACTTTAAAAATCTAGGAACTATTCCGTACCCCGTCACAAATTATTCCAAGAGGGACTACTAATAGATGAGATGCATAAGTTGATCACAAAACCCAGTCTTCTTTTGTTTTGAAACTATTTCCTACAACGTTTTTTTTTTATAACTTATAGGAGTAAAAGCATATTATTTAAAAAAATTCAAGCAAATTTTACAACTATAAATAATCCTATGCCAAAGTATAGCATTTAAAAAGCAACTCAAAATGTTTTGCATATCAGGGTACATTTTTTTTCAATTGACAATAATAAATTTTGCAACACTATAATTGTTGATTAAATTTTATTTACTTTTAAAAATATTTTTTTTTGTAATCTTGTTCAAGTTTATGAACAACGGATTCATTTATTACAAAATTACCATAGAAATGAAAAAACGGTATAAAACAAAAACAAATCAATTAATCTCCAATTCTTTTTATTTCAAATCTTCATTAAAAAATAAAAATAGAGCTTCAAATGGCCAAAAAATACCGCATAATGCTCAAGAAAAAGCTATTAAAAATTTTTTGACAAAAAATGAATATCATAAAAATGAAAAAAGTAATATAGTAATAAATCAAAAACGAATCGATAGATATTAAAAATCTATCTTGATTTCAAATCTTCATCAAAAAACGTTTAAAATAAGCTTTGAACAAAAACGATTCGATGAATCTTGGAAATAGTTTTGGTTTAAATTCTTAATCAAAAAACGAAAAAAGTAAGCGATCATTGGTAAAGAATTACCATGTAATATCGAAGAAATAAGCAATCAAAAATTTTGTTGAATATAAATATAACCTTAAATATCTCGAAAAATGATAGTCCTCATAATCTGAGCAAATAACTTAGCTAAGAGACAGTAAAAAGCTACCTTTTTGGAAATTTTCAGAAGAAATAATGCCGTTTTACTCAAGTTATCGTTTATCACAGAAAATCGATTTTTGTTTACAAAATGATTTTTTTCTCAATCATAGAAAAATAAAATGTCTCATAAATTTTACGAAAGAATCTGCTCTATTGTCCTAATTACCTCAATTTTTTTCATACCTTTTCATTGTATATTACAAATAAGTGGCCGTTCAAACAAAAAATGACGTCTACTGAATAGCAAAAGAAAGGAAACACATTATCTAAAATTTCGGGTCGTAAAAGTTAGGTAAATTTATGCTCTTTCAAATGCATGTTCACTGGATCGATGATATTATTTCTAACGTACCAAAAAACCCGAAAAACTAAAAGCTTAAAATCGTAAAACCGCTAAAAAACAAAGACAAATCCGAAAAACTAAAAAAAATTTTATTGTGCCCCCTTCGTTTAAAAAAAATAAACAAAATGAGCCCTGAGCATTAAATGTTACAGTGGATTACTCGAGATACGGATGCATACGGACATTTTCTAAAAATAGTGTCATTTGATTTCTTATATCTCAAAACATGTTTCTAACATGTTGGTATCAAAGCTTTTTATAATAATTATTAGGTAATAGGTGTATGAAAATTTAAGATCGAGGATGAGAAAGAGAATGAAACGATGACATATAATTTAAGTCACTCAAGTAAGTTGTAAATACAGAACTAAATTTGAGAGTTATTATTATTGCTTATAAACAGTGTTATAAATTTTAGAATATTCAACTTGATCTGAGTCATAAAAGTTCGGAAGTGGTCCTGGTTCCGTTATTGATTTTAAAAGGGCAATTTTTTATCCTTGCAATGCTGAGATTTGTAGCATTTCCGTCGGAAATCTGGATAATAAATATGGCATTCGTTGGGAACAGAACTAGAGTCTCTGCGTCTCTGAATGTTTTCTGTAAGCCCTACCAATGAACTACTAGCAGTATTCATTTATTTTTTATTCAAATTCTTTTCAACAAATTTACAGATCTAATTAAATTTAGTTTTTCTTTATATTATAGCTAGCGAATAAAATAAGTAATGGCAAAACAAAAGCTCATAAATAATATCAAATAATTGGCTAGCAAAATAGATGCCAGTTATATTTTGCGAAGATACAAAAATAGTAAAAAGCCTGCTTATATTAAATATGAATTCTGAAAATAAAACTAGTCCTATTTGTAGACTGAAAACATCAATATCTTGCTTAATTTTATTCATTCAAGATTAAAATGCAAAAAGACGATGTTTTTTTCCGGTAGAGTAAGCCAGTGATAGCAACATCATTCAGCGATTCATTAAAAAAAAAGTTCCGACTTAACAAGTATGTAGAGAGAAGGAAGGAATTATTGTTTATAGCCTCGTATATACAGCAGCGTCGAAAATAATAATTTTCATAGCGGCGACTTTGTATCGTACTTTTGTTCATGCGACACCAGAACAGGTATGAAAAAAGGACTTGTTTATTTATTCCGCCTTCTTCGATCCTTTATTCTCTTTCACTCCCCTCTCGTTACTCCTTTTTTCTTCCTCTCTTTCGTTCGTCTTTTTGGATCTTTTTCTTTCCATATTCGTTTTACTTTTTTCATCCGTCTCTTCATTCCATCTTTTCCTCTCTCTCTTTTTCTTCTTTATCATACGTTTCTCGTGCTGACGAATCGCGAGGAAACTGAGTGAGGAAAAAAGAGAAAAGCAAAATTATTTGAAGAATTTTAATATTCCAAATCTATATTTAGATTTTTATGTAAACTTAATTAAGTTTATAAAAATATATATTTCTTATATATTTAATCAATAAATGAGATGTATAAAATAGAACAATTGTAAAATTAAGCAGAAATATTATTTATATTGTTAATATTAAAAAACTAATAATATGTGACTTAGCTTAGATTGTAAGTTGAAATAAGTAGTAGTTCGCAAATTAAAAAATTACATAACATACTTTATCAATATTCTAAATTTTCTTGGAAACACTTTCAGCGTATAAGAGCCTGAAATGCGCGTCACTGAAAGGACGGTAAAAAGAAATACAGAAGACAGGCTAGAAATTAATCAAAAAGGGAGTAACAAAATTCGAGAGATGCTTCTTGGATATGTTAATAACTTATGGCCCAGAAAGTGGTCGGCCAATGCGCGTGCGAACGATTAAAGGTCCCTCCCCTTTATGAAGATTTTCAATTTTACGTTCCTCGATGGCGAATAAATGTTTACCGGGACATGTTGACCCCTCTTTAGCACCCAGCTTACATGCGTCTATTTTCTAGTACGTCAACATGTGCAGTTTGATGCTTTACGCGTTTTGATATTTTTATTATTTTATCATTTTATAATTATTAGATAATTGTATTCTAATAAGATTCGAAAATCGAAATTCGGTCGTTTAATGTCTTTTTCTTGATTTTACAATAAAATTTTCATGATTGGGCGTAGTTAATAAATGTATGAAAAAAGGTCTTATGTATATAGCAGGTGCTAATTAAAATATAAAAATGAATGTCATATTTCATTCGCCGAGTTTGAAATAAATCAACAAGTGAGTGTTAAGAATGCGCGGCAATCACAATAGTCATCAACGTTAACGTAAATCTCGCGTAAAATCGCGCGTTTACACGCTAGATTTATCTAACGCGTCCACAAACTTCGCGTCCTGGTCCCGTCCGTGAGAGCATCCAATGACTCGCGAAAAGTTGTCCTCGCTATATTCACTCAAAGTAGTCATATAAAATTTACATGCGATCCGATATGATCTCTCGTAAATTTTAGAAGTTTAGAGTTTAACTTTACCAGCGTTGCGAGAAAAAGTTTCATTTCTGGTTTTCAACGGATACAAATTGTATTCGGTTATTTTATAACGAGCATTTTTCGCCACGTATAAAAGATAAACAATTGTGTTTAATATTGCTAACATAGTATTTTGCTTTCTCCTAAAGGAAGCTTTGTAATAATAAATAATAAGTTTTCTTAAAAACATGTTAGAAATAAGTTTTGGGCCGTTTGGAATCAAAATACACTATTTTTAGAAAAAGTCCGTATGGATGTGTGTGCGTGTGTATAGAGTTATATCACCATATCTCGAGTAATCTACAGTAAAATTTAATGTTCTAGGGCTCATTTTGTGTTTTTCTTGAAGCAAGGCGGCCCAAAAATAATTTTTTTTGTTTTCCGATAAGTTTTTGTTTTTTAGCAGTTTTTCGATTTTTGAGTTTTAATTTTTCGGGGTTTTTAATACCTTAGAAAATATATCATCAAACCAGAAAAAAGGCATTTGGAAGAGCATAAAATTACCTAACTTTTCCGACCTGCAAGTTTGGATATGGTCATTCTATTCTTTCGTTATACACGAAGACGTCATTTGTTTGTTTAAATGGTAATATCTCGGAAATGTATTACGAAAAGTATTTTAAAAAAATTGAGATGATTAAGAACATAGAGAGGAATGTTCAATAAAATATTTGAGCCATGTTATTTTTCTTTACCGAGAGAAAAATCATTTTATAAGAAAAATCGATTTTCTATGTCGAACGATAACTTGAGTAAAACGGCATTATTCTTTTTGAAAGTGTCCAGAGAGGTAGTTTTTAACTATCTCTTGGCTAAGTTTTTTGCCCAAATCATGTGGACTTTTATTTTTAAAGATATTTGAGGTTATGTTTTGTTCAAACTTTTTTTTGATCACTTATATCTCGAGAACAGCACGGTCATTTTTTGCGAATTGGGGCTCATTTTTTTCATTTCTTAATGAGAATTCGGAATTAAAAAGAAATTTTAAGATTCATCGACTCGTTTCTGTTTTACAACAATTTTTCTATTTTACGATATTCTGAAATCAATGAGGTACATTATTTTGGTATGTGGAAATAATATGATCGCTTCAGTAGAGTGTAAATGCATTTGAAAGAGAATAAAATTATTTATCATCCCCGACGCAAAATTTTCTATAACCTATGTTTCTTCTTTTGTTAGACACGAAAACGTTATTTTTTGTTTAAATGGCGATATCTTGGAAACATATGATAGAAAATGTTTAAAATACATTGAGCTAAAAAGTGTAGCTTTCCACTATCTCTTGACTGAGCTCTTTGCCGAGACTGTAAGTTCTCTGTGTAAGGTTTCTTATCTTTCAAGATATTTGAGGTTATATTTTTTTAATTTTATTGCTTATATGTCATTATCTATTGAACCAATTTTTAATTGTTATTTTGATAAACATACGAAATCAGAAAAAAAATTAAAGATTCCTCGGTTCGTTTTTGTTATATAACAGTTTTCTATTTTAATATTTTGAAATCGATAATGTAATCTATGATCACAAGCTTATAATTTTTTGTAATTTATCTTTTGACAACAATCGATGATGAAAAAAAAACCAACTCACCTTTTTAGAAAGAAATATAGCGATTTAAAATGACGTATTAGAATAAAGAGATTCATATAATTTAATTGTAATACATTATCTGTCTTTAATTCACGTTTTAGTCACTAAATAATGATAAATAAATTTAAAAAAAATAATAAAAAGAAATAAAAAATGATTAAAAACAATGAAAATAATAAATGCTGAGATAGGTATTTTGAGGGACTTAGCTATTATCTTATTTTCACGTAAAATAAGCTATATTTGTCTCTTAAAACTTAGTGCATTTTCTTTTCAGGATATTATAGAATATAGTGATGCAAGTTTCCAATTTCTATTTTCTATAAATTAAAAACTACAGCACGTTGAAAAATTGTTTGCCCATGTCGTATTACCTTCCCCTACGTAAAATTATAGCTGCAACATGAATTTAATTAAAAATTGGAAAACCTGGAACATTTTTGAAACTCGTATAATAATTGGTTATTTGGGTTATTTTTCCGCTTAATAAAATATTAAATGTTAAGTATATATTAGAAAAAGCCGAGTGACTAGGAACTCTTGTTTCAATTATTTTAGCTTGCGTATTTCCAACCTATCCTTAAAATCTGAAGCTGGAAATCAGGAATGTGAAATTACACACAAGCATTGAAAATTCCATTACTTAGTAGTGTAAAAAGTACCTTTCGAACAGAGGTTGCTTTATTTCCACAACTCAGCAGTTGAATTATACATTTGTTTTTTTTTACGATGTATTGGCTTTGATAGGTATGCATTTCACGGATTTTAAGAGAACTTTTCCGTGTATATTTGATGTAAATGGTTATTGAAGTTCTTTTCTTCGCTGTCAAAATATATTTTTAAAGTTGTAATGAATATTTTTAGAGAATACTTTTGTATCTAAATACAAAATTAATTAATGTTTATTAGCTTACAATTATTTAAAAATTTTTCTCAAAAACTGAAATCCCAATTAAAATTGGAAAGACATTGACGATATAATTTGATTTTCATCGTCATTGATATTGATTTCCATCACTCACTAAGCCAATTTTTGTTATCATGAATCATGTTAATTTATACCGTGCAATCAGAATTTCTCACTTTTACCGATTATTACAGAATTATTTTATCAAAAAATTCTTACCATGTACATTTTACTGATTTATCAAAACACTATAAACTACCTTAAAATTCAAAATACCAAAATATTTCAGAAGGTTATGCCAGTTGTATCTCAACTCCATTAGTCAAAGTAGCATAGTTTATGGTATATCTTTAATACCTACAAATATTTAATCCTTACGTATATTCAAATAAATATTTTCATAAAAGAATTTTAATTTGTACGTATACTTGCGTAAATGACTTTTTGTTAATCGGTAATCGAACATTAATTATAGCATTAATTTGACTTTCATACCATCACTTGAGCCTCAATATTCTTGTCAATCTCTTATAAAGTTGTTTTCAATAGCACGTTAGCTCCATTGTTGCAAATGACTCAAACTCAAGCATAGAAAATCGCGCTCGCCTAGGCAAAAGCGTCTCCTCGGCAGACGCGCGTGCACGCCTAACGCGTAACACTTACGGCTATACGTGTATATATATACGAAAGCGCACGAAACGATCGAGCAATTATTCTCTCGAGCGCCGCGACGACGCGCGATTGTATAATGGCTCGCGCGCTCGTTCTTCCGCCGCGTGTCTCGGACGTCGTCGTCGTCGTCGTCGTCGTCGTCGTCGTCGTCGTCGTCGTCGCGTCAGCTCTGGCATGGAGCCCGGAGAAATAATTTGTCCGCGAGCGCGCGAGCCAACAACAGCTTCGTATAGAGTTTGCCTCCGCGATAATGCGCTACCGTGTATAAGACTCGCGCGATCTGTCCGTGCCAGACTGCAGGTTCGATCGTTAAGGGAGCTAAATGGTGTTAAATCTTTGAAATGAGCGTTAATGTTCAAAAGCTTTGCTAGACTTTTTACTTTCAAGTTGGGCACTTGAATGGGTTAGGCAAAAAGGCGAATTCGGAAGGACACTTGTCTCGCTTGGTTAGCTTATAATTTTTTGAAGTTTCTTTTGAACTAATTATTTTCAATGTGTACGATCGCTTGTCACAAATTTAAATCTTAATTATGTGTATTACCTTCAAATGATGGAGCAGAATTTTAAAATATTATGTTTAATGCATTTTCTTGTTATAATAATAGCTATAAAATACGTGAAAATTGCATTTTACTTAAAATATTAGTATTATTCGACAAAGTATAAATCACTAACATTATTTTTCTAACTTCTTTACTAGTAGCTTTTGTGGGCACTTCCCAGTTAACCATTTTAAATAAATAAAAATTATTTTTTTTCATAAGAAGTCGTCTTAAGAATTACTAGGTAAAATTTTAGAAAAAAATTCTAATGATATAGATTTTATTGGCGGGAAAGCGAACCCAGATCGAGGTATAGGTAATAATTTTCAAGAAATTCAAAATCTTTTGGCATATGTTTACGTATAGTTATCTCAAGGTAGTCCTCCAGTGATTGTTAAAAATCGATCCATATCGTAACTTGTTTAGTCATGATTAAACAAGGACAGCGAAAAAAGTTGAACATTTTTCATTAATATATTTTCACTAGATAGAAATAGGCTTGGAGAAAACTAATTTGATTCATCTTCTAAATTATTCAACAATATTTTTCAAATATAAATAAACAAACATTGGATCCTTTAAAATTAATTATGTTCCTTTTGTTAAAAAAACTACCTGTTTTAATACCAACAGTTGATTAAAGAAATATTTAACATTACTATCCCTCACATTAAAATTACGTGTTTTGTTCATTCAGTATTTCTTTTTTTTAAGTTAAAAAAAACGCATTTAACCCTCGATTACAGCACTTTATGGAAATTACAAATACGCAGTGTACACATCCACCCCCACACTATTCTTTTTCATGTAACATCTCAACAAGCATATACTTCGACCTGAAAAAATTCAAGGTCATTTTTCAAGACTTTCAGAAAATAGGCGAATGACTTCCATGTCAGATTTTTCATTTAGACATGGCGAAAAAAATAATGATTTTATTCCGAATAATGACTTCATATTGAAATTGAAATTTGACTGCGGTTGTGCTCACCCCGAGCTGTAATCGAGGGTTAAAGTTTTAATTTGCTATGCTATCTAATGTAATGTAATCTAGTACTGTAGCAGGTCTCAAAATATTCATAAAATCAAAAGTATTTAAAAAATGATATATCAAAAGTTTCGATGTATTGGTAAAAAATGATTCGAGGGATTTTTTCATTTTATGTAAAGTATCTACAACATAGAATAAATAAATAAGTAAATAAATAATTTAAAAAATGAATAAATAAATAAATAAACTACTTTAATAAGTAAGTTAGAACTATTTCTTGTTAAATTCATCAGCAATTCCATCAACAACATAATATTTATATTTTGGTATGAACGACATCGTAGAACAATATGTAGTATAAACTTTCAATAAAAATGAATATTTGATATCTCACGTTTTATTAAGATAATTTATAAAGATCTATTTTAATGATGAAACACAAATAAATTTTAGGCAATTGTCCTTGCCTGTTGGAAACAATAGAAGGTCTTTATTGTTTCCAACTGGCAATTTTCCATGAGTAACTTTCATCACATGATATAGACAATTCACTACAAAGTTGTAATTTTATCGACCTATCATGTGATATTAATAAAGTATCCGTTTAGTCGAACATTCAAACAAAAATAATCAATACAATTAACCAATGTTGATGACATAATTTTATAAAATTTCTTAAATATTCTTTCAAATTATCAATTGCGAAGTGTCCTCGCATTTTGAAGATCACTGATATATACAAAAATACTATACATAAGCTATACATTCGAATAGAAATGTATTTTGAAAATAAAGAGAAAGTGAATATTGCGTGTTTGAATTAACTAATGGTTATTATAGTAGGATTAAATGGGAATACTTTTACCTTTTGCCGATCATAACGAGTATCTGAATTTAGCCAAAGCATTTATTGATATATTTATGTATCAGTGCATTTAATATGTATATCTTATGTAAATGATCTGCATAAATAAATATTCTTGATGCATCGTACTTATTAAAAATATAATTTCAAAATAAAGAATTAAAATAAATAATATCGTAATTTAATAACGTAAATCTCATTTGGTTTATTATGTTTTTCAATTATAGTGACATGAATTTGTTAATTTTTATCTAGTATCCTTTTAATGTTCAACTTTGCTTTCTCACAGAAAGTTTTGTATTTTTGTAATAACTACAAATAAAAATAAGAATGTCTTTTGGCCACATTTGAGTATAAAGCTTACCTTAGTCACAAATAGAAAAATCGAGTCTTCACTTTTACAATGATGTATTAAATAAATTTTGCTTTCCACAAATAATTTATTTTTTGTACAGCTCTTTAAAGTTGACCGTTAATTATTTTGACCTCCACCATTTCGGTCAATAACAGATCTTTTTCTATTTTTAAATTTGTTATGAAATTTTAGCAATGTTTATAATTAAGTTCTATAGGCTATATTTACTTGACGGTTTGAATACATACATTTTTTAACCCGAAGAAAGATCGAAGATATTATATGACCTCTAACCTCGACGTAGCAAAAAAAGTCAGGCCCGCAGTGAAAGTCTCTGTCGGAATAAAATCTCGCCGCACCAAAAGCAAAATTGAACTCCAAAACATTTATAGACAGACATTGAAGCAGCAGCCTAAACGCGTACACAAGAGCCCGTCGATGACGGATCGATCGAGCCTCGAGCGGCTCAACCGGCTCACTCTCTCTGAGTCAGCCTGCACCCCCTCCCACCAACACACAACCAACCGCACACACACGCGCACACGGTCCGCGTCTACACTACTCGAGCTGCAGGAATTTCAGAATCGCACCGGCATGAAATTCGCGGTCTCCGCGTGGCGGTTTCTCCGCTGCGCATCCACACCAATACCCCTGTGTGTGCGCCTCTCTCTCTCTCTCTCTCTCTCTCTCTCTCTCTCTCTCGCTCGATATATCTCTCAATTTCTGTGTCTGTCTCCCTCTGTGCTGGCACAACTCCGGTCCTTTGGCCGGCGGCGCTGCCGGTGGGACAGTGTCCGCAAAGGCGCCCACCAGCACCTCCGGCTCTTATACCCACTCAGCTCTGTGGCCACCTCGTGTGCAGGGAAGACCGGGCCGAGAAGGACAGTTCCCGTCATTGCTATTCCGAAAGAAGTGTTTACATTGAAAAGCCAAGAAAGTAAATTTGTATTAGATATGAAATAAACATTTGATTCAGCATTTATTTTTGATATATCAAAGAGAATGCCTTACTTCGTTATTGATAGAATATGGCCAATTTATTTAGCAAGGCCTGAGAATAACAGTTTAGTACATATGTATTACTTGCGACCGTAGTTAATATTCACGTTCGATTGTTTGTCACTGTCACGTGTGATACTCAATTTAACAATAACAATAGTCATAAAATTCAAATATATTTTTAACCGGTTAGATTTGAGAATTGACTCAGACCAGTCTCATCGTGCCAACATGTCGGGTAACCCGAATTTACGTACCCCCCTCCAAATATATTGAATTTGTATTTCTTAGTAATGACGCTCTCAATCTGGTTCTTTACTGCCACTGCGTAAATAAGACGTGAACTGCTACATGAAATAAACAATAAAAATGTTTGCAAATAGCTATTTTATAATCAAACTATCCGTCATTTGGAATGATAATACAATTATTCTTATATTGTATTATCATAACTTGTAAATGCGAGTATTATCAGTTATGCATAAAATCATTTCAATTTCTGTTAAAAAATCCTGAAAAAATTCGGAGATGATTGTTAAGCCGTGGGATTTGTATATGTGCTATTTTTCTTTTTTAATTTTTTATTTTTCTCGGCTCCTTTGCGATCAATAATAACTTAGATTCGCATTACCAGATTGAAAAGGGTCTACTTCGACCTGATGGACGTATTTATTTTGCATAACCTCAAGTTTATCACATGAGAATTTAAGAAAATCGGAAAAAATGTTTGGGTTCCACCGGAATTAAAAGAGTTCATTATATAATTGAAATATATAGGTAAATTATACAAAGAAAACGCAGATTTTGATATGCCCTTTGAGCCTAACGTGCCCATTTAGTGCCAAATAATATTTCCACTTTGCAAAAGAAAACTTGTTATTTTAAATGAAAATAGTCGTATTTTTATAAGTTTGCATAATACCCTTTATAGTATTAAATGTCAAGCAAAGCTTAATTTTGATATCATCACTTAATTTATTTTCAGTTTATTTAACAGTAAAAATGTCGGAGATAATTTACATTAATTTATAATAATAAATTGAACATCACACGCCGAAAGTATTAAGATTATATGACAAAATATGAGTATCCATTTTACCCGGTGTGCCCGTCTCGCCTCGGTCATCCCTACACGTACTTGTACGTTTGCAGTGCCACGGCAATTGGGAACAATACCGCTGCAGCCATCGCCGCGGCAAGGATAGAACTGATAGACATAGAGAGAGAGAGAAAGAGAGAGAGAGAGAGAGAGAGAGAGAGAGAGATACGGTGCTGCGCGCCCCCGCTGTCTTGTGTACATGCTGCTGGACACTGACCGCGCTGGCTGCAGGACGCACTTGACAGAGCGAATGAGCTGTGCCGCTGCTTCGCTTCGCTCCGTGCGCCGCGATGCGAATTCCGCGTGGCTTGACGCGACTTCTGATGTATGGCTGCGTGGAGAATGCGTATGTAGTCGCGCAAGCGGAGTCGTTGTTGCTCGCGGCCCGTCCGTACTTCGCTCTTGCTTTCTCTCTCTCTCTCTCTCTCTCTCTCTCTCGCACTGTGGAGCAGTTGATTGTTTCGTTGAGGTCGCGAGAAGGTCCTTGTGATTTGAAATGCTTTGCAGATGGAATTCTTTTGCCCGTGATACTTTTCTCGGGGTAACAAAGCTTTTCAAGGTTTTATGATAATTATGAACACGTTGTTCACTTGATTCAATTATTAAACGTTTTGTCTCTTTTTGGTACATTTTTATATTCACTTTTAATCGCAATAAGAACAAAATGAAAATAATGGCTGATATAGAAAAAATCAGAGTTCAGTCAGTATTCGACCGAAAAATATTTTCGAATACTTTTCTGTTTTCTGTCAATATCGAGATAATACAACGAAATATCAATTTCTAAGCATTGTACGCAATGTATTAAGTCGATATACGCGAAAAAAAAACGTTTCCGAAAAGAGTTTCTATCGAATTCTGAGTATTCGAAAAAAGTATCCGACGATAGTTTCTTCGAATACTGAGTTTCCGAAAAAAGTATCCGATGGATACTTTCGTCGAATACTTATTTTAAAATGTCTAAATGAGGTCTAAAATTCTCCCAGACCCCCCTAAACAAGGGTTATCATCCGGATGAAACCACATGTTTAGGGTCGCCCGGGCATATTTAGGGTCTATTTTACGCATCTTTGTGGAATACAAAATTTGACTGTCACAATACGTAAAATGGGTCTTAAATATGCCCGGTTCCCCTCAATATGTGCTATTATCCGAATGGTACCCCATATTAAGGGTACCTAGGAAAATTTTAGACCACTTTTAAACCTTTTTAAAATTGTGTATATCGGGTATATTTACAGAAAATAGAAAGGTATCCGAAAATATTTTGCGGTTGAATACTTGCCGAACTCTGAAAAATATTGTGATATTTTCTGAATCTGAAATGGTTGGAGTTAAGAAGTTAATAAATTTTACACCTACGATACAAACCAATTGTATATCTTAAACATTAAAATTAAATCACAAAATCGCGCGAAATCTGCGTCCGTCGGTAATAGAACGTGTATTTCACGGTAACAATTCGCAAGCCAAAATGGCAGCTTCTACACTATAGACTTCATCGGTCTATTATAAGCGAAATAATGCGTTGATTATTCGGAGCTTCTGAACGTGTTGCAAGGTTCCTCCATTTTCTCGTGGCTTGCAAAAACAATTTCATCGAATATTTGCATCTTTTGTTTCTGGTTGATAAAAAATTTATAAGATGAAATGCAAAATCATTTTTGATTGACGGATCAATTAATAAACGAGTGTAGAAACAAATAAATTTCAAAAATCACACGAAAACAGCTTTGGTCAGCCACAGTATGCCTATTTCAAGGCATCAATAGGTAAGCAAAATGGCAGCTCCCACAAGCGTCATTGCTTTTTTATAAACGAACGACCGCGTTGGTTATTTGAAGCTGACACTGAAACGTATTGCAAGGCCCCTTAATTTTTTGCGTGCATAAAACAGTTTTATCGAATATTGGAATCTTTTGTTTCTTTCTGAAGAAAAATTCGTAGTTCAAAAAGTTTTTAACTTTAGACATTTTGTTGTAAATGGTATTTAATTTGGCAATAATAAATCTATAAACTATCATCTATAGTACCAATAAGGCTGTATTATAAGTAGAGTATATTGTTATACTGTTATAAATCATAATTGTTTGAAACTTAGAGGATCAATTTTACTCAAGTAAATCTACGTTACCGCGTCGTGCCAGATAAAAACTCTAAACGAAATCAGTAACCTAACGATTTGTCAGTTTTTTATCTCTCGGCCTATCAATTCTCCCGACTCTAACAAGCGCTGCTAACCTCGACTCTCCGCAATCCTCTCTATCCGGGCAAAAAGCTGAAGGAAAAAGGAGGCGCAAACAGACAATCAATCGGTCAACCAAAACCGCATCAATCAGAGCCCCTCAAAGCCCGGGCCAAATCGAACGAAAGAAAAGTCTACACACGCCAGCAGCGGTAACCTCTACTCCGCCCTCTCGACCAGCATCTCGTGGTCCACACAGGAGCTATAAACTCCACCTCCATCCAAGTATCCAAACATGTAGCCCTAGTACATACGGCGTATACATATGTATGCGCACACGCACACAAACACACGCGACGCGTACACACACACGCACACACACACACACGTTTCACCTCGGCCTACACTGTAATAAAGCCAATGCAAAAATCTCGTCGCAGTGAATAAATACACTAGACAAGTAAAAAATATACTTTGTTAGATGTAATAAAAGTTAGCGATTCGCTGGTAGAGTGTATCACCTCCTGCAAATGGATTACACGGAGAAACTGTTAAACTGCAAAAGAGAGTGCATCACCGCGCGGCAAAAGACGGTGCTGAAATGCATCACATATCGACGTGCGTAACTTGTGTTTTTTAAGTCGCGCACGTTCATAGTCTGTGCATCTGATGACCGCTGTTTTTTTTTGTTCATTATGCACGGCGTTTTGACGTGCAAAAATACACAATCTCAAGTTTTCGTGCAATCGCTGCAGTAAAATGGACGATTTCGTAAATAATTTATTGAATGAGTAGAATTTCCCTGATCTGACGTATTTTTTTAAAGATAAATATATGTTTGTTTATTTATTTATTTATTACAATTTTGAGACTACAATTTAAACATTCAAATCCTATTTATAAATATTATATTAAAATCAATGTAATTTACATATAAATTAATTTTTATATTTTATAAATATATTTTTAATGAAAATATAAAATTTGTAGTTAAATCAATTAATGAAGAAAAATTTTACAATTTGTATCAAGAACTAATCGAGGGGCCTGCGGCAGCTCAGTCGGTAGAGTGTCGGATTCCCACGCCGATGACCCGGGTTCGAATCCTAGTCTCTGCCGCTTGATACAAGCACCTCTGTAAAAATTACATGTGCTTTGTTTACAAACACACCGCAGACCCCCGTCGTCGATTAGCACCACATGGGAGCACAAACATGGCGACGTTAATTAAAAAAAAAAAAAAGAACTAATCGACAATATTATACCTATTGATTATGACTCAAGTGATCTGTTCAAGAAATGTTACAAAGTATTTTTAGTGTCGTCGCTAGTGCGAACGACGAGGCGAACGAAAGTTGATATTTACACGTCAAATCGCCGTGCATAATGAACAAAAAAACAGCAGTAATAAGATGTATTGACTATGAACGTTTGCGACTTAAAAAAAAACAATTTACGCACGTCGATATGTGGTGTATTTCAGCACCGCCTTATACCGCGCGGTGATGCATGCTCTTTTGCAGTTCGACAGTCTCTCCGCGTATGATGAGGCTGTAGAAGTTGTTTTCTGGTACCTCAAAATGAAGCCTAGCCTGTAGTTGGTCCATTTTATAATACAGACAATAATGTAGAAAACGAATTAAAAGTGTCATAGAACGTCAAGTGAATGATTTCTCGGCTAGAGTCCAGCTAATTAGAGAGACTATTGAGTTGGGTTAAACAGTTTTTCAGCCTAAGTTTTTGATTATGCAGCTATGTTCGTGTAGTTGTAGTATCCTACAAATGTTTGACTAGGTTTAAAAATTAATCTACATTATTTTAAAGTTTACAATGTAGGTTATTGAAACTATCATAACTATGTGATAATTTATATTCAATTTGTGAACCAATAATGCCGATATCGGATAACTCTTGTAAATACGCATTTTCTCTATTATAAAAACGGTTAACTTTATAACGAATTTCATCCAGCTGCGCCTCAGCTCACCTCAAGCTCACTTCAATTGTAATATACATCTTAAAATTTTAATTAAAAAGAATAATTAGAATACGCAAAACCATTTTATGTAAAATAGTGCCACGGATGAAGAATCCGCGACTCTCGCAGTACGAGCTATGAGACGAGTCAGCGATAAGAGATGTATAGACAGTGATATGCAACGGCTTGCATCACGGACGTTTGCTCCGTGGTAGAGCAGACGTTTCTCAACCTTGAGGTCCCCTTTTTTGTACGTTACAGTACAATAATTTGGTAAATTAAAAAGTGTTTACTATGTACATAATGAAGACTTTTCTTCCCCATTTAATTCAAACCCATTCGATGACTTTTATTCGATGTCTAAATCCACTCGTCGTAAACTATCTTGAGTAAATTACATACAATTGACTTAAGATTTTAAAACCTTTAAAAACTTGATTTACACACATCCTAAAGACATATTTTAGTTTACCAAGTTACTATTTAAAACTATTTTTACTTATTCCAATAATCTTTTTTAGGTGCATATAACCGTTTAAATAGCCTCTTTATTCTACTGTCCACGTAGACGAGCCATAAGAAATATGTTTGATCTTAACCTCAAAAAATACAACTCAAAATAATAATCAGAATTGAAACGCGTACAGGTGCTCAGTGTAAAAATGTCTCGCACCTCGCGCACAGCAGAGGATCCCTCGCAGTCCAGCACCCATCATCCGAATCTTGCACACGCTTTTTTGCACACCGAATCGAGGTTTAGACAAGTGTCCAAGAAGTATACAGAAGCGTGCACATGCGGCAGAAGAGCCGCGCACGGCAGGCCGAGCATACAGCCCGCAGGGGCGGCCGAGAAAGAGAGCACGGAGCAGCAACAGGCTGCTCCCTGTGCGAGCGCGCGCTCCGCTGCCTTTGACGCCGGGCGGCTGCTGCTCGCCTGAAATCGAGATAGAAGGAGGGAGAGCGAGTAGCCGCTTAATTGCGATTAGTGTCGAAACAAGGTGGATCGGGGGGAGGAGGAGACGGCCTGGTCGTAAAAAATTAATTTGACGAGAGTGAGAGGGACCTTTTCACCCTTTTAATAGGCTGCGCGGTCTATGTCACAGCAGCCGATCTTTCGATTGATTTAATTAGGCTTTTTGCTGCGTTCTCCGATTGAAGGAAGAGACGTGCGCCACGAGGGCTGGTGATGAACGGAGGCCGAAAGTCGACGCATTGTTGTGAGACTGATGGTTTGGTTCTTTAATAAAGCGCGAATAGAGAAGCGGGAAACTAGGAATGTATCTTTATTTTTTACATTTATGACTAAAACTCAATAGCTACTTATGAAATCTTGTATACAAAAGTTCATTCTAGCTGTATTTCATTGTCAAAGTTTCACCACAATCCCAAAACTACACATTTTGGATACTAAATATGGCGATGTTAGCGTTACTTACCTAGTGTAGATATTGATAAAAGTTTTAAGTTTGATTTAGTTCTATGTATAAAAGATATTTTATTAATATTTAATATAATTTGTACTGTCAATTCGTCACGTAGTTATTATTTCATACAAAGGTTAATTTAATATAGAGAATTGTAAATTCTTTTTCACGCTAGAGTTGAAAATAATTGGCAATTATACATATTTTTTCATTAATTAAATAAAAGGAAACATTTTGCTATCTGTTTGAGTACTTATTTCTGTATTAAAGTGAAATTGAACTGCGAATAATAAAAGCTTAAATCTTCTCAAAGTCTTACTATGTAGGCTCGTTATCTCATGCTTGCCATACATTGTCGTAGTCGATTTTTGTTCAAACCAAAAATAAATGAAAAACAAGCCGCGATAAACTGATTTCCAGGAGATTCATTTTACAGCAGCTGCTCTCGAAAGCCCTTCCGCGGCTCTTTCTCTCTAGGTTATGGCATGACATAATTGATGTCACGCGCCATCGATAACTTATTCCCAAAGCCCTCAACGCTCTCTCTCTCTCTCGCGAGAGAGACTCTGAGCAGCAATTAATTTTACGTCATTGCGTCGTTTAAGCGCGTTTCCCCGGCCGATAAGAATTGTCGGCGGCTGCGCGCAGCCGCGCAAGTCTGAAACGGAAAACTCGTTATCGACAACAATCGACTTCAATGTTGCGCCGCATGAAAACTCAACAATGAGCTTCCCCCTCCCCGCTCTCCCGTCCTCCCGTGAATGGCGAATTTCAAAACGCGCGACTCTCGTAAAGTCACTCGCGCATGCCAGCACGCCGCCGATGCAATTCGTATGTACGTTATTGTATATGAATAATTATTGTTGCGCTGTCGGTGCGAGCCAGAGAGAAATAAGGTTTGATTGACGCGGGACACTCTTTTTTTTCATAAACGAGAACAGTTGTGCTTATAGGATGCACGTTCTAGTGCTTTTTAATTTAGAAGCTCATTGTTGGATCGTAAAGTATCTGAATTGATAATGTTTGAAAAATTCTAATTGATTGTTACTTATAAATTAACAACGATATATTTGAATTGTTAAATGCGGTCTTTATTTATAAGGTGGATGCCGGTAATGTGGCTACCTGTATACGAGCTCTTGCATTATGCATTATTCTAGAACGACATAACTCCTATAGTATAATGCGTTGTATCAAAAGATATTGAGAGGCAAGGCGATCCTGCTGTTAGCGTCCTCTAGTTACAAGATAATGTAATGTTTGTGCGCGTAAACAGCAAATAACGGATTTCTTAGCAGTGCAATACGCTTGATAAAGTAGCCAAATTTTAACTGTTGAATTTCTTCACTTAAAATTTAGACAGTACATTTCTTTTGTATGAGGTACTACATTAAAGGATCAAATAACAGGTCCCAGTGGTTTCCGAAGCCACAAACCCAGATTTATATTTACTGGTCACCGAAAGTTCTGCGTTGTTCTGTGTTGTTATGTTTGTTCCGAAAGTTATGTGGTTGCATTACCTGCACCCACATTATTTGTATATTTATACTAACATAATGTATTTGAAGATGACTGATATAAACTTTTAATCTTTTAATGCCCAAGGTCCTTACTCGTTTGAAGAAATACATGAAAAATGGTTTGTTATTTCAAAACTAAATATGTGCACCGGATAGTTTATTAAAACAAGTTCTAATTACATTTAAATAAGTACCTATACATTTAATTAATATAGTTAATTACATTTAAATAATACTTCTTATACAAGTATCCATCGATAATATTCCAAGAAAAAATGCGCAGCGCCAAACGCATTTGCATTTATGTTATTGCCATTTTGAAATTTACGGCAAATAATTTGTTGAGTCGTAATCACTCAGTAATCACTTGCTTAGAGTGAAATCTCACACGAAACGAATCATAAGTGAGCCACTCGAGGCCTTTCGAGTAAGAATATCACTTCAGAATTTAAAGCGAAGATTGGCGTATACGTCCTTTGGGAATTAAAAGGTTAATTCGACAAATATTTTTATCTAAAATGTCTTATTGGTGATACGTGTAATAGAAACATACATCAAAGAAATAAGAACGAATCTTAAGTTTTCAATTCCATGCGAAAAGAAAAACAAACGAATCTAAAAGTACAAAACCCTTCAACTAAACGTACAACTTCCGAAAAATCTTCAATCCTGTCCAAAAATAAGTAAACTAAAGCAAAACAACAACGCACACGGAAGAAAAAAAGCGCCTCTGCTCTCTCTCCAAAAACCAGTGAACAAAAGTTTGCTGCAATGTAGAGCTGAAGAGCAAGTAGGTGATCGAATCCGGGGGGGTTGGGGCCAGTTTCCGTCGTGGTAAATTCTTTCTTTGTTTCTCTCTCTCTTCTCCATTTCCTTTCGTACCCTCGCCCCTGTGCACACTCGCCCCATCTTCTCTCTTTCGAGTTTCTTCGAGAAACACTGGAGACTGCCGTAAAGAACGTAGGGAGAGGCTAGTCCTCTACTCGTGAGTTCACCACCGATGACCAGAAAGCTGCGGCATGCGAGACAGAGAGAAGATCAGAGAAACTGAGAGGAAAGCGAGGAGGGAGAGGGGGAGGAGGAATTGTGCTGAGGAGACAATATTATCGCAGCTGACTCAGTTCATGGCTGATCATTTGAGCCTGGGTTTCTCCGCTATGCAACTATGCTGGGTATATCTATGGGCTTGCTATACGTGTTTGGGAATATTTACAAGGAGATAGTCTAGGGGATTCTGACTAAAATTGTTTGAAAAGTTTCTGATATGAAAAAAATAAATTTAAATACTTCTAAGAACAAATTGTAACGGATCATGATGCTTGTTACTTAACTTCTTAAACCTTTTTCCCGAACGTGACACGTAAATGACAACGTCGCAGATTGAACTACAGCCGTAAGTGACCGACGCATCCGTCGATGTAGTTGTTTCATTTGTAGTAATTAAAATGTGTGGCGTGATATGTATATAATTCCATGTTTTACATGTGTAGTTCAAGGTTATCGTTTAGAAGGTAAAACGAAAAAATGGTATGGCCCAAGGGCTAAATTCTGTAAATTTACGGCGTATATGAACTGCGCTCTCAAGTAAACAACATTCCTTCTATTGGACGATTCCGTTAGATCCGAGTGAAACTGAGTTGCATCACCCAGTTGGGTTGCTCACTTCAGAGCGGTGTTAATATAGCTCCAAAAACTTACAGATAAGCCCCCGTAGTGTGCGAAAAATAGGTTTCCAACAGATAACAACTGCATATCGACGGTTGAGTCGAAGAAGAGGCTAACTCGGCGTTCTCTTCAAGAAAACTTTAACTAATTACTTCTCGCGTTGAATTTTGTAAAAAGTAACAAACAAAAATAGGTAAATTGGTGTTTTCGCTAACCATGTATTTTGTTATTTTTTATTGTTGCTCTTTACAACATTAAATACGAGTAATAATTAGTTAATGCGGCCCTTCTATCTATTCGATTTCCGAGTTAGCCTCTTTTTCAAGCAGACGCCGAGTTAGCCTCTTCTTTGACTCAACCGTTGATTCAATTTTATTATCGAACTATTCATACTTTTTCATTTCAAGACCAAAATGTAAGAAAAGACATTAAAGTATACCGGAAATTCAGAAATTTTTCATAAATTGAATTAGACACGTCTATAATTACATAATATGTATTTCCATACAATTTGTAAGTTCATTTAAAAATATTTAGACATAATTTTAAAATGAGAAACAAGTTTATATACTATATGTAAATTTTAGTTTGAGAACGTTGCGTCTTCTGCATGTATATTTTATTTGTTTGCGAGCACAATTATATGCAAACTATATATGCAAAATCGAATGTCTAATAAAATAATCTTTGATTTGACAAAGTAATGTCATTTTTAAATCATCTATATATACGATTTATAACTTTAGATAAATTTTGCCAAAAAATTTTGATTTTCAAATATACCCATAAAATAATCTACAGGCAGACATATTTACACGTTGAATTGTTGGATGCTAACATCATAACGGATAATATTCTCATTTACCTGCAGGTACGTCGATGTTTTGCGCATTAGCAAGAGTGCATACATATAGAATCGCGCATACATTTACATATATGCATGTGCGTGCGTCGGTGAAATTTCTAGTTCGAGAGGCGAGTAATGGCACTGCGAGTCTCATGATTTTACCCGTCCGATTATATATGCACGGGAGGACTTTCGTCGAGTAATATGAAGGGAAATCTCCACGATTGCTTTGAGACCGTGCCTTTTTTTCTCTCTCTACTTAAGGAACGCATGGGGGTCGACGACTTTTCTTTATGAGAGTTCTAGAAGTTTGCTTCGAAAGTGAGAAATATTTTTGCTGCATCTTGAATAAACGGTTTTAGAAAATATTTTGTTCAAATTAAAAATACACACCAGTATATTATACTAAGGTGTGTGTCCCAATTTCTACACTAAGAAAAGTTTCTTTAGACCTACTTTAATTCCTTGACTAATTATATCAACAAACTTGAGATCTGCTGAACTGCATATATCTTAATAGCTAGTAAATCATGATATACTCTTAATATAACCTCACTTTTGACAGTTGTATGTAGAGGAGACCAGAGCAAAGCGAGTATCGGGGTGAAATGAACTCTCTATATATTTCTGGTTATATATATCTATACCTATTTCTATATATACATATATACACGTAGTTTAGTGTTATTATGAATATTAAATTTATTCTTGGATTAGTACAAAACAGGTAAACGTATCTGTGGGTTCCCGGAAAAACGACTTAAGTCCATTTTTTGAAAATTATGTTTCGAACAATTTTGGTATCCTTACATAGTATATTTTTAGATAAGAAAGCAACAAATCAAGAAAGTGTAAAAATAAGTGACCATATTTACTATTTATGAGTTTTTTTAACATTAGTTTAAATGAATTTAAAAACTTTAAACCTTAATATCTCAAAAACATGAAAAGTGGACTTAAGTCGGTTTTCCGGGAACCCACAGATATAATTTTCTAATGATTACTAATAGTGGAAACATTATTGAAAAATATATGGAAATTATGCAGTTATTGACATTCGATATTAGCGGTTGTAAAAATAATGTATGTAAGCATAATATACAGTTAAATAATGCAATGTTTTTAAATTCACAAAAAATGCAAATTTTCATAGTGCGTACATGCGTTTATATACATAAAATAAACTTAAGCTACATAAAGCTATAAAATAAAAGACATACTACCTTAAAAAAAAATTATCTTTTATTCACGATAAAAGTTACAATATTTCCACGGTAATTTCTATCAGAAAATTGACCCTATGAATTTCACGTTGTTACGATACAACCGTTGCATCAAATCAAAGCCGTACTTTATACGATTCACAGCACACTCAACTCATGCTTAAATATGTCACAACAAACGGCTAGTCGAACGCAAACAAAGTCAACTGCCGCGTCGCGCTCGTCAACCTTCGTTACCCAGAAAGCACGGCGCCGCGCGATAAATCGAAGGTATCCGCTTTCGAATAAAAAGAACGTCTGGTCGCCGGTGTCAAAATATTCCACTGGATTAGCGTGTAAGGCCAACGGCCACCCGCGTACCTATACACCAGTTTTCGAAACGAGTTCGAGCTGATTAAATTAAACGCGCGCCGCGCGTATCCGTGAACTCGGTCGTCGTCGCTGCTGCCGCGCGCGAGGATAAAGGACGCGCGCGTGAGCGCAGCTCCAAAATCTTGCCGCGCGAGGTGTAAGTTACTCGCGGACCAGAGGAGGAATGAAAATTTTGGGGCAGGTTTGGTATTTTTAGCCATTCTGAGCAATGACCATGCTTTCACTTTCATCTTGTTCTATAAATATCTTGATGTTCTTTAGTTAGGCCTACAGTGTCTTTAGCGTGATTTCTTTAACTGATAGAGTTGTAAAACATAGGTTACATACAATGCGAATCTTAAAAAAATGTTATCTACCTTTTTTCATATCCATCTTCATCGCCATGCTGATAATTCATTTTTTCGCGGGTTATTAACGGGATCTCTCTACTGTGATGTCCTTTCGTATTATGCTGAATAACTTTGAATATGTTGGCTTAAGAAATTTGAAACTTGTTGTGTTATGTCATATAATAATAATAAATATTCCATGTAAGCTCCAGATTTTTAAAATTTAATACAAAGATTTTATAAATTTCACCTTAACTCGTCTGTTCGAACTTTTCGGGAACCTAATATATTGACAGAGCAATGCGTATGGGATAAAGAAATGTGTAGGGGAGACCGGGACAAAGTGAGCCTAAAAAAGTTTGAGTTATTTATACTTCTAAATATATTAAAAGGGTAATATAGACTTTATTTAATAAAAATCTCGAATACCGAGACTGTAAAGCAATTGAAAGTATTTTAAAAAGCATTTATAAGAAAAAAGTGAGAAGACTCACTTCGTCGCAATCTTGAGGTAAAGTGAACTTCAGTAAATATGCGGATAAAAGTTTAAATTGCGATAAATTAAATAGCTTTATTAAATATTTAAACGTAACTTAATCGATTTGTTAACAGACATATAAGTATAAAGCTTCACAAGATACATTTATCTCACATAACCGCAGAGACAGTTTGAGGTTAAGCTTTATTTTTAACATTATTTATATAATAAGCTTGCTTTACCCCGGCCAGTTTGCTCCAAATGCACGTGCAACGTAAAAATGTTTTTTAAGAGATTTATGTATCCTCTTAATATATTTAAAAAATATCTATTGAAAATTTAGTATACTAAGTATACAATAAAAAAATTCTGTAATAATCATACATAACACTTCTTTATCCAAAAACCAACACATGCGAGATTATTATTTTGAGTGGCTCAAAAATTCATTGTTAAGTTTATCATTTAATTTTCAATTATGTGTACCAAGAACTATTTAAAAATCATTGTTTACTTAGATTATTTAATTATATAAGTGAAATTTATACAAATGTTTTATTTATGTCAAAATATAGAGAAAACTCACTTTATCCCGAGGCTCACTTTACCCCGGTCTCCCGTACGGCACTGCGGACTTTTCCTTAAGGTGATGTGACCTCCCCTCTCCTTATTAGCAACAATTACAGGGACACATTTTTTTCATTTAATTTTGCATTTTGAGAAAATATCTCATTGTCAGGTTGTTGTTTTTAATTAAAAATATTTGTGATTTATTGTCATAAATATTTTAAATACAATTTAATACTTAAATTAACAAATTACTATACTACTTATTAAAATGTAATAATAGTAAGAGCTTATAATTGAGAAAAATTCTTTTTTATTATACATTTTCTTATATTTACAAAAAATTGGCAAAGATTGTGCAAGTTCTAGAAAAATAAATTATTTCATTTTTGATAGCATATAGAATTGAAACTTTAAGCACATTTTTATAACTTTAAGGGAGGATCAGCGCAAAGGTATTTTTCAAGGCATACGAAAAAAAATTTGTTCAAGAAAGTAGAATACAATATTTCAAATGTAATCATCATATTTTTTATTACAAAACAAGTAATATTATGAAAATTAGTAGTCATTGATGGTAGAAATAACATTTCAATCAATCCAAAAAATTATATACGTAGAACTTTTTATTATCGGATTTCTATATGTTATACAAATTTTAGCTGGATTGGTTGAGAAGAAAATCTGTTTAATTTCACCAGAATGCTACCTTAAAAAAAAGAAAAAACCTCAAGTGCGGACAAAAATTTGGGAAAATCGTGTATTTGCAATAAAAAATTATTAAAAAAATACATTTTTTGGTATTCTCTAAATAAATATTTCAATATTTATTTTTACGTTTTCTACTTCAGTAGAAAAAGTTTCAATTTATTAAAAATCATTTTTTAACGAAAAATCCCCAAAAGAACGTAGCAGTAATTCGTTAGTGCATCACAGCGATGAGACCTTTTAAAAAATAAACATACAGCTTATCAAACTGTATTTCCCAAGCAAATCTCGGATCGTATTCTCCACAGTACCCAAAAATTAAGAAAAAGAATTGGGAGATGGCTCCGGTTGTCTGTGACGGGCTCGGTGTGGTCGCCTAATCCTCTCGGTCGGCCAAACGCCACGGGGATATGTATCGGTCGAAGTGGTTATCGCAGTCTCAGCCCGGAACCACAGCAGCACAGCAGTAGTAGCAGCGTTGCTTTTGAGTCCCGGTTTTCGTGTCGTCTTAGAGTCGTCGCCACCGCTACCGTTACGTCGCTCGCTCTTGTTTGGCGCTTTTGTCATTTAAATGCTCGTGACGCGCGATGATTTTTAATTTTGATTTATGGGTCGATTCGAATAAAGTCTCCTGGCCGTTGTGTGTGTGTTCTTTGTTCGTTATTTTGTTGCGATGTAATGGGGCGTTTTCGGCGATGTCACTGTGAAAGCTAAGGTTGACGACCCTGATTGATCAAATGACTGAAGAATATTTTTAAAATATACTTTAGCTTGTATTTTGATTTATTAATTATTCATTAAAAATTTAATATAAAATACGCATCATAGGTATTCACAAATTTTTAATAATATTCTCTTTTTGTTTCAGGTGAGTTCCTGTTTTGGTTATATTAAATTATTGCAGGCGAAATAATTCTACGTTGCGTTTGGTAAGTATTATGAAACTTTTTGGAATAAATGTACCTTGACTTTTGATTGTCTATGCACAGTTGTTCCTTGAGAATGGAGCTTATTAATGGCTGATTAAAAAGATACTTGTAAAACATTCGTTTAACTAGTAACAGACAGTGATGTAGAATTTAAGTATTGGCAAAGAAAACTACCGCCACGGGAGAGTGGCGCCGCTGTCGACTAACCCATAGGCTGGGTGCACGTAGACTTTAGCGCCCCCCGGTACTAGAAAAACAAATCATTTGGATGAAAGAAAGATAGATAACTGCGGTTTTCTACATAAAACAGTCAAAATAATAACTTTTGAAACTTCTCGGCTTCTTATGAAACATATTCTCGGAGTTTACGGCGTTTTTCAGATTAAAATTACAATATTTGGGTCAAACCGGGTTGTTTACTTTTCACCCAAATGAGTTGGTTTCCGCTACCTGGGGGCGCTGAAGTCTACGTGCACCTAGTTTATATGGCCGGTCAAAGTATACATTTTACATAGAATTTATATGGGAGTCGTAGGTTTTTATTAAAATAAAAGTTTGTCCTCTTAGAATAATGGTTTCAATTGTAAACGTTATGAAAACTCGTAAATGCAGCACGATGGTTCAGCAGAGTATTGAAAAATCATAAATTATATAGTGAAAATAACAGGCAAAACGCCCGAATTTTAAAAGGTGCGCCTCACTGAGCGTTAATTAATCCAAGAATGATGACATTAAGGCATTTTACCATAGTTCTGGAGGATTTTATTACCTTTCTTCAATAGCACACAGTATCCAGTTACAACAATAACACTTATTTTCATATAAAACACTTTTATTTTAATTTAGAAATAAATCTCCCATATATATCCAATGTAAAATATATAGTCTGACCGGCCATTGTCGTAGTTCACGCGATGTCCTCTAGTGTCGCATTGCAACCTTAAACTCCTAATACTCAAAAATATATTATACACCGGATATTTATTAATTTATTAATTAGTTAATTAATTAATTAATTAATTTATTTATTTATTTATTTATTTATTTATTTATTTATTTATTTATTTATTTATTTATTTATTTATTTATTTATTTATTTATTTATTTATTTATTTATTTATTTATTTATTTATTTATTTATTTATTTATTTATTTATTTATTTATTTATTTATTTATTTATTTATTTATTAACAAAATTAAAATCTGTTTCCCATTTGTGGAAAGAAAGGTTTTAAAAATAAAAGTATATAACGCAATATAATTTTTCTATTATAAATTGCATTAACCATAATTATTTCCTTGAAAATAGCTAAATATTCTTTCAAGTTGGTTGCGTATAATTTGTAATATCTCCTCTCAAACGACTAACATGAATTCGCGATCGGCACAAAGACAGGCTCGGTGAGATTAGCGCCCAGCCCCGAACCGGAAAACTTCCCGTCAATCTCGTACGCCTCGCGTGGCCCAAAAGTTCTGCGTGCGTGTCGCCTCAGCGCGAAACAATCCTTCCCGCGAGCCCCGGCTAAATCGATCATGTATTAAATACTGCAGCGTGCTGCAACTTCAAAGAGGGTCTCTAATCCGTTCAAGTTCGAGCTCTGCAGGTCATCCCCGCGAGCTTGCAAAATTCCCGGTCGTCACTAACCCCCCCCCCCCCTCTCTCTCTCTCCTCTCTCGTACTCTCTTTTTCCCTCACGCTCGCCCTTCTTTCTCTCGTTTTTCCCGTGCCGCTTCCTCGTTTTTTCTCTCTTTTTTGCTCCGAAGCCGAGAGAGAGAGAGAGAGAGAGAGAGAGAGAGAGAGAGAGAGAGAGAGAGAGAGAGAGAGTGAGATAGGGAGCGCGAGAGAGGGAGCAGAGAAGGGAGGAAGGGAGCGACAGAGAGAGGACAATTTCATGGCGGTCGGCGGCAGGACGAGCCTCAGCGCAGGCAAGCACAGTTGCCACGGGCAACCTCGGCCCGCGGACGAGAAATTCTTGTCCCTGCCGCGGAAAAGCAGGACGATTGCGGGCGACTCGAGCGAGCGAGCGAGCGAGAGAGGCCGGAGGTAGTCGAGGAGACGGAGAGAAGCTGATTCGCAAGGGGAGAGGGCAAAATAAGAGAGAGAGAGACCGAGACGGAGAAGTAAAGTTTGGGCTGGTTAGGCGAGGATGGAAACTGAGGAAAGGGATCGCGGGGGGTTGCGCGCGTACTTCCTGCTGTGGAAGCGCTCTGTCTCTATCTCTCGCAACGGGGAAAAATTCAATCCAACGGTTAAAGGGGATGACTCGCGCTCTCCGTCTCTTTTGCTGCTCGAGCCAGCGAGGAGCTCGCGGTCATGGATGCAAAAGTAAAAGAGTGAGAGAGGAGCAGCACTTCTGGTAGTCGAAGGGAAAAATTATGAAGAAAATGAAAGAGGGAGAGGCTAGTATTAGCGAGGAATAAAATGTTGAAAATAAGGAGGAAAGGTGGACCGATGCTTGCCGAAGGTATATAAGGAAGTAATCGGAGGTGTGGAACAATGGGAGGAGATGGAAAGGTGGAAAAACAAGAGGAAGGCAGATAAAGAAAATTGGTAAAATTGTAGAAGAAAATGAGATCTGTGGGATTAAAAAGCGAAGATGCGGAGGAGGCAAATGAAATGATGAATGGGTGAACCCAATGTAAGACGAAGCTTGAAACTGTAGGTGAGGGTGGTGGTTTTAGAGAAATCCTGCGAGTTTGTATGGTATATCAGTGTCATACAATTATTTTACATCAAACAGGTAGACTGGTTAAAATGAGTCTTGTTCAAAATATATTGATACGTCTATAATGCTTCAGAAAACTACAGTTTGGTTATCAATCAAGCGTTGAAAAAGTATAAATGCTTATTAAAAATATTGAATAATTACAAGGAATGTATCGGTTCACTTACAAATTTTCAGCGTACCATTTTATGAGATGATTTAGGAACTTAACGTTATTTAACTTCTTTTGAAACTTGCAGAGTTAAATTGATGGGAATAGTTTAACTCAGCTTGAAGTTTAACTATAATATATTACGATCGAAATTCACATCAATGTAAATAATTTAAAATTATTCCAAAGCATCAATCATAAAAGAAAGCTTTGGTACACACATTTAAAGATAATTTCTACAAAAGTTCTTTGTAGGATTTCTTTTTGAAAATTTTTAAAACGCAAATGAACAATAATGCGAGTAATTTAAATATATGTTGGTAAATAATCAATTAATTATAATAATTAAATTAGAGTGAAAGTCCAGGCACTGTGCAATACCAGCCTGACAGGATCGGACGGTACGGGCACTGTGAACGACCTATCCAATCTGATCCACCAATCAGATGAATGTACCCGTCCTAATTTACCTGGCTTTAGCTTTTCACAGTGCTCGGACTGAAATCAAATTATCATACGATATATTGCAAATTTTGAAATCATCATGATCGTTGCCAAATGTTTACACAGAATTTATTCATTCGCTATGGCTCAGAACAGTCTAATCATCTCGTCCAACAAACACGAGCCTTTCACTTTCCAAATTCATTCTCAACATTCTCATGATTGGTAAGCAACATCGCAACCTCCGAAAAATCCGAATAATCTGCCCCCTCCAATACCACGGCAATCTCCAGCACCGCCAACCAACCCATACTCCATCGCACCGAAGAAGCAAGTGAGCTAATGAGAGAGGCAGAAAGAACAAGGGACGCCTACGCGGCTATCGGCCGAAGGGTGAGGATGGATATGTCTCCGTCCTCGTAGTCGTCGTCGTCATCGTCACGGCGCCACATCCACCCTCACGACGACGAGGCTACCGTCGCCGCTGCCAGGGCGACTCGCGATCTCGCGTGCTCCTAGCCGAGAGGGGAATGAATGAATCGAGGGAGAGTCGGAGGGTTAATACGCTCGTCGCGAGATTGTGTCCACTCGGGGCTGGCTGGCTGGCTGGCTGGTTGCTCTCGCTCTATCTTGGATTTATGCGGTTACACCCCTTTCGCGCGCGCAAGCCACGGCTTCTCTGTGTCTGCTGATTTCGCTTACGTGTGGTGGTTGTGATAGATTCGGTGGGTGGTTAGTTTGATTGTTACTCTGATGATTTTAGAGATGATTTGGTTGGTCATGATGGGTTTGAATAAATGCAAGTCTGGAGATGTGCATTTTCCAAAATTTTTTAGTTGCATTATTCTATTAAAAACTAGTAACCTTTAGACCGCCAGAAAATCTAAATATAGATGTTGCGGAGGGTCGAAACATTATATGGGTTTACAATATATCCAATGACGGCAGTTTGCAGGTTAAGATAACTGACTTGCATGATGCTATGATCTAGTCAGGGATGGCGCGATAGTTATTCTGATGATTTTAGAGACGACTGGGTGGCATGACTTAATTTGTACTGATGGTTTTGGGACAATACGATATTAAGGATATATGTCTTAGACGTTTTGCTTTTATTGGTTTGAATGTATTTTTGAAGGCTTGATCTAACTACGACCCAAATACGTTTTGGGTGGAATTTTATCTTTGCATCAACGTCAATGATTGCAGTGCACTGCAACTGCAACCAAATTGGTATAAATGCAGTCGGTATGCATTGAAAGGTTCAATGCTTATATTTTGTTTATATTTTATTTACTGGGGATAAATTTTCTATTGCATATTCAATTTGCTGTCGAAGAAGTGATATTACCATTGCAATGTCTGAATACTGTCTGTAATTCGAACAACATAATACCCTCTATGCTAAATCTTCATAGTATTAATGTATTCAATTATTAGTTGTTGAAATATCTCTCTTTTCAAAAGTCAACATTACCTCATGACAGGCAAGCGAATATCAAGCAATTAGTTTGTAACAGGATAAATGGATACTATTACATTCAATTCATAAAACAAGACTCGCTACGGCATATTATAATAAAAAGCTTATCATTTACCCAAGTATCAGTTTATCTTAATGAAACAATATTCATAAGCTAATGTTGAGCTTGACTACGCCACCAATCTTCTAAAAAATCCTTCGTATATTATTTTAATGAGCAAGTACCATTCAACCTACCAGCAAATAAACCCATCCAAACAGTCTCGGTTCATATAAATGTAATAATATTCAGAAGACAATGAAGAGATCCACAAAATTACTAATCTTCTAAAAAAGCCTTAACAAAAAGCCGTTCCAGCATCCCACGAACAATGAACAATTAGAACCGGCTGAGGACCACTTCCAACCAGCGATACCTCCGTCAACGCTCCTTCCCAGACACGTCCCAAAAGCTTCCCAAGCTCCATCTCCAGCTCCAGCTCCATAGCCTCGAGGCGCCTCCTCATCCGTGCTTTTGATTTAAGAATTTCTCAGCGAATGACTTGGCTTCCTCGTTGCCCACGGGCAGCGAAAGAGAGAGAGAGAGAGAGAGAGAGAGACGGCAGGCAGGCAGCGCGGAAGAAATACATTCGCTAATCCAGCAGGAAAACGGTGGATCTGGATGCAAGCCAACTATTTTCATTGCGCGCCTAGAGCGGCTCGCCGCCGCCGCTGCCTCTCTTATTGCTGACGTCGCGCGCACGGGTGGTGCACAGCACGGCTATAGGCCAATCTCTGCTGCTGCCTCCTTTTCGCGTGTGCGCTCGCGCTTACTGGGTCGTCGCTTACTCTGTGGTCTTCGATTGCGCAAGCAACGGCAGCCGAATTCGCGCGTATTATTGTTTCGCGCGCGATCAGCTATTACGGCTAAATTGGACTTCGTTCTTTTCATTTGTCTGGTGGGCTTGATTTTCGGGAGATATCGATATGAGGGTGGACGAGAATTTGTATTGTTAGATTACGTAGTTAGTATTTTGGTTCCTATGGTTATTTAGCTTTAGAAGAGGTTTTGAATATTTTTCTTTAAACAACGTTTAAATATTGAGAGTAATGGGTTATTAATGGCTTAAAATTATTTAAGATGATGCTAATCCCTCTTTTTATCGTTAAATACGGGGAACCACTTTTTTCATTCAATTTTTAATTTTGATAAAATATCTTTATGGAAAGTTGTTGTTTTTTAGTAGAACAATAACGTTTCATAGAGATATTTACTAAAAATTGAAAATAAAATAAAAAAAGTGATTCCTCGTATTTGTCGATGTCTGGTGGCTTTAGCATCACCTTAAACATTTAAATATTGTGTATAACGGGTTAATAATGGCAGTGATACAGCGAATTCCTTGAATATGAATAAATATTTTAAGGTTATAGGTATAATGATCCACTATCAATAGATATTTTATTGTATTTCCAATGATTGATATGCAGATTGATTTTATAATGTAAGAATTAGAATTCAATGTAATGTTCTTCTCAAAAATTCTTACCAAATTAGTTATCTGAGCCAAAAAATAAAATATCTTATATTTATTCGTGAGTTCTATGACGGGAATACGGTAATTTTTTTCGTTTGGAAGTCTCCTGCCACGTTAAGATATGTCTGTATTAACAATTTTAAATCCTGTATTTTTGAACTTATTCACTTTTTTACTTGATAGTATAATGTTCTTTGTTATATTAAAATAAAGATACAGTCCTATTTTTAGCAGTATACTACAAAAAGAGATTCTGACTCTCAGATCAAATTCAATCTGAATTTAAGAAGATTACTTGTATTAAAATGAGATAAACTATTTTCAGATATCCCATTTGTTATTTTTGAACTTAAAATTAGTATTACTATTAGGTCGTCAATGATGATATCTACTCGTAAAACTGAAAGAGTGATTTTTCACTCGAAGTGAGTGATTTCTCATTCTTTGGCAAAGCGATAAGTGCGCCAGTCGGCTTCGAGTGATTCACCACTATTCAAAAGAGTGTTATTTTCACTCTTCACTAAGAGTGATTTATCACTTGTATTGGAGTGAAATAACATATCTTTATAAAGCATAAATAGTTGTAATTTTTTATTACTATCTCTTTCTAAACACTTAAAAAACATTAAATAAGTTTAATAAAAATGAAAAAAAAAAGAAGAAAACTCAGCTATGGTGGGAGTTGATCTAGATTCCTCAGGCTATTGTACCCTCTTTTAATCCACTAGACCAATCAGACCTTGAAGTATAAAAACAAAGTTTTCTAAATATGTCGAGGCGATTAAGGATATTACTTTAAACTGAGTGTATTAATATAATTTATTAACTTTTTAATACTTGAAAAAAAGCAGATAAATTAATTAACGGGATTAATTAACAACTTTCACTATTTGAAGAGTGATTTCATTAGCAGCCATAGATCACTCGAGATAAACGAGTGATTAGCACCACTCGTTTTGTTCGAGTGAAAAGTATCACTCATTTCGAGTGAAATACAGAAAAGTCACTCGAAACTGAGTGATTAAGCTTGTCACTCTTTAAAAGAGTGAAAAAATCACTCTTCCAGATTTAGAAATTAAGTACTCTGTCCTAACACAAGTTTAGGTACGTATATAATACTTTCAGACATGATGTCCAGGTATACAAGGTCGAAGTCCGGGTAGTGCGCTCCGTAGCTTTTGGTGTCTAGATGCGCAGTGCGCACACACAGTTTCAGAATAATTTGAAAAAATCAAATGCGAATGGAACATCATCAATATTCAAAAACACAATCATTAGTATAGGAGACACTCTAAATTTTGGAAGAAATTTAATTCAATTATTCTCTTTTACGTTTGCAATTTCGTATTGTAAACTTTTATTATCAAAGTGCAGCACACTAAATATACTTGATAAAATAAGAATATTTCAATCGATTTACGGTTTTTATAGATAATATAAATAAAAATGATTCTTTGACCAAATTTGAGTATAGGCTCAACTGAAGGTTTTGCTTCAGTAGAAAATACTGTACCATGTCAGACAAAGCACATGCAAGCCTTTGGATTAATGCCTTTGTTCCCAAATTCCAATATTTGAGATAATTTTACTACAATGCTTCTAGCGCGAAACACTGCGTTTTACATACCTCTTGGAGCAAAATAGTTTCAGTTGCAGCTTCGCACGCATATCGGCAACTCAAACACCGCGGCGCTCTATTTCCAATTCGCAAATCTAGCCGTGCGCGCATCGGCACGCGCCCTGTATATCCCTCCAGCATTTTACATGGATCCAGATACAGCTATACGCTTTTCGAGGGGGCTATATCATCGAGCGCGCATACACGCGCGCTGCGAAGCGAGTTTGCAATTCCCGGTTACCGTTGCGTTGCGCCCTCGAGCTTTGCTCGCAGAATTCGACGTGCGCGCGCGCTGTTTCAAATGTGCGTAAAAAAAAAGGAGCGAGACAATCGTTCGAGAGATCGAACTCTCTTGACGCCTCGCCGTGCTCTGCTCGTCCCGATATTGCGAGTCTGGCTTTTTTCAACTTTTATAATTTGATTTTTTAAATTTTCGTATTCATATCTGGTAAAAATATGTACTTTGAAATTATAGCCTTTAAGATTAGCGTAAATTTTAAAATTGAAAGGACAAGGCCAAGGTTGAGGGTAAAGTACACTTGATGGAGTCAAAAAATTAATTTTATTTTTCTTCAAAAAAAGTCGCTTCAAATACGCTTTATACGTTAGATAGGGAAGGTTAACTCGTTGGAGGGTTTTAAAAAAATACATGTATACTTACAATAACTCATATTAAAAGCTTAAAATACTAAGAACTAATTGGAATACAATACTGATTATTTTTACAGCCTTCAAAACCTGGTATACATTCAACATTGTTATGTCTGTTAGAATTCTTTAACGGGCAGGTCAGGGTAAAACCCAAAAAATATAATTTTTTCTGTGAGTCCATAATAGTAGTTTTCACAACAAGGGCATAAAGTTTTACACCTGAGTGTGATCTCTGTGCACGAGGTTCGGCGAAGCTGGCCAGAGCGATTCAGCATCACACAAGGGTGTAACATTTTATTCCCGTGTTGAGAAGATTATTTCTTTATGTACGAGTAGTTAATGTGAAATTGCAAATTTAAGAATTTATGAAAAGCATAAAGTGCAACTTTACGCTCACTGTGTCAAAAAACTTTTTATATTTAAAAGCAATCACTCTGAAAACTTTTTAGACTGTAAATAATTGATTATATCGTCAATTTCACCATTGTAAAATCTCAAAATCTTCATTCTGCAGGTCACAACAAATCACTATTGTCAATACCAAATTCATTCGACTCCTTTTGACATGTACTAAAAAAAAGTATGTGAAGCACTTTTTTGTTAACATCTTTTTATAATTTTTTTTTCGGAGATTCAACTAGTTTAAAAGAAAATTAATTAATTATTTCTTAAAAAGTAGTTAGATATCCGAAAAAAAATTATAAAAAGAATTTTAACAAAAAAGTGTTTCGCTTACTTTTCAGTAGATGTCAAAAGAAGTCGAATAACCGTCGAAAAAAAATTGTTGTTAATCATGTCACCTAGAATCGTGCACGCCGCAAAGTTTATCCAATAAATTTGGTATTGACACTAGTGATTTATCGTGACCTATAGGATGAAGATATTGAAATTTTACAGTGGTTAAATTAATGATATAATCAAGTACTTATTTATAGTCTTAAGCAATTTCAGAATGATTGCTTTTAAATATAAAAAGTTTTATGAACTTAAACCGAAAATATCTTATTAGATTTAACCCAGACCTGCCTCCTTAATGAAATTACCATTTAATACCTTGATAAATTTTAAAATAATGTTTATGTAAAAGATATCCTTAAATAGTTATTACTTGACTACGTGCTTACTGAATTCTTATTTTCTTCGAGTTAATATTCGCTGCAATCTGCTTTGTTTACTTCGGTGCCCCTCGCGTCAAATATGTCTACTTAGTTTTAATTTTATTTTAAAATTTCTATCCATAAACTATTAAAAGAAAACCTTGTCTTTATAAATAACCAGATAAATAATACCAGTAAAAAATTAAATAAAAACGTGATTACTACCTTCAATATTTATTTTAATGCAGCATCACTGTTTTAATTTTAATATTCGTAAAAAAATTATTTTGATTGTTGATTATTATACTTAAATATGAAAAGTAGATTAGTTTATATATAGTTATTTGTTTCCTATTAACTCCTTATAATGACCTTCGAACATGTATGACCCGTTTTCAAGTAGCTCAATCACCATTTGTTCAAAGGAATTTGGGATATCTAGGATCGCTAATTATGATTCTATTGTCCGGTTTTGAAAATTTAAAATAGCAGATCCAATATCGGTTATCTAAAAGTTTAAAAAAAGAATATTTTTTTTGTACACATAACTACGTTTTTGTATGCTTATGGAGACACTGATAATGGATATATATATAATGTCGGATTTTATAAACATCCCATGGCTTTATTTTTTGAACACTGTTGAATATTTTGGAATTGTTGAGATAATTAATTGAGTATAAATCATTGTTTAGAATGATATATACGTACCTTCCGCACTGTAACTCATGGCATCGTGACTGTCTAAATTTCACCGCACTGTAATTCGGCCAGGTCCTGCTCTATATAGTGAAATTCTACGTATATTATTTTTTCTGCAAAATCTTAATTTATATTACTGATTTAATTAACTTTATGTTTATATTATCATTGAATAAATTGCTCCTCCAGGACAAGACTCGAACAACAACTTATAATACATTGCGTACCAAGGGTGAAAAGTAGACTTCTTTTGCCCGCGTGTGGTTTATAGTAAGAGTCGAGGCGAGCAAGCACAAGCCGAAGGCGAGTGCGTATTGCGAGCCGAATACGGGTACTGCAATCACACAAGGGCAAAAGAAACCTTTTCACTTCATTTTTGTACAGAAAATAACTTATACGAAAATAAGTGGATGAACAACTGTTATACAATAACAAAATTTAAGTAAAAAATTTGCTGGTTTTACAAAAACGTAGAACGTTGGGTTGTTATAGACTTGTGGTAGTACGAAATGTTATTACAATTTTATTAAAGTTTCATTATACACGCCCTGAAACTCGACGCCCGTTGGCCAGCGTTCCTATAGCTTCAGTCTCATCAGTGCGTTTTGGTCAATCGCCCCGAGAGTACAGGGAGGTTCGACTACAAATATTTATGTCAATAAATAAAGAACGTAAATTCTTCATCATTTTTTCTGTACAATCAAATGGTAACGTTAGATTTAGTGGAAAATAACTTTTAAATTAACTGTTATAAGCCATTACTTTTCAACAACGTTTTTTAGTACAAAATATCTCCTAATACAGGTAAGTCTAAAAAATGGTCCGTAAAAGGATGAAATTAATAGAAATTTTCGCTACTTTTGGATGAACAGCAAAATAAAAACAGATAAATCTTCAACCTTTTATTATAATACCCAAATGATGTCTTCATGTAAGTAATATTAATCAAGGATTATCTTTAAAAATTTCTTCCACGCTCATGTACGAGAATGGCTATTTAAAAATGACCGAGTTTATATCTATATGGCAGAAAAGCACAGGTACACGTGGAAAAGAACTTTAACGAATAAAAGGAGGTCTCCAAATAAACAAAATCCGCGTAGCTAAGATAAAAGACGCCACTAAAGAAGTCGAAATGTAGGCCTGGGCGTGTGCGCGCGCGTTCTCCTTTCGAACCTGTGCTCGCGCAGTGCCCGCAGCCACGGCCAGCGCTAACTCGCCCCCCCCCCCTCATCTTCCCTTACGCTCCTCTTTGTTTCTCTTTTGTTATGCCCTTCTTCGTCTCTCGCTCTCCTCTTCTCTCCACCTTCTTTTTCTCTCTTTCACCTCTCCGCCTTCGTCTCGTGCCTCTCTTATCTTTTTCTCTTCGACTTCTCTCTCTTTCTCTCTCTCCCCCTTCCTCGCTCTCTGGCTCCTCGTTTTTTTCGGCGCGGTCCACACGCGGAGGCTAGCAGCGACGGCGGCGGCGGCAGCCAGTTCAACCCCGGTCCCACTCTCTCTCTCTCTCTCTCTTCTCTCTGGTTGCGTAGCAAGCATCCACATCGGCGCCAAACAAGTGTCCGCGCGATCCAAGGGTCGATGCTTCTCCGGGTATATGCGCGCCTTTACGAGCGCGTGCGGGATGACGTTGATGAGGATCGTCGCGGATCGACGGGAGAGGAATGCTGTGGGCTTTTTGTCCGGGTACTAATCGATCGCCGCGTTGCCGGGGTTTGTTTTGGTTCGAAAGTGAGGGGGTGTCGATTTTTTAGCTTTCTGCTTATTAACTCGTTACCCCGGCTGTTTGGAAGACGACGACGAAAATCAAGCATTCTTTTGGATTTATTGCAATAATAGTTTAACACAAACTTGATATAAATCTATAAATAGTACAGTTGTGTGGCGCGCCAGCGCCATTCGCAAAGTATAATGTGTGGTAAAGCGGAACATATACAGCTATTATATTCAACGATATTGAGTTTCTGGTATCTGCTAAATTCGGTTGCACGGGAAAAATATAAAGGGTCTATGTTCTATACATATATAAATATCTTTGATATGTTATAGGAAATTATAAGAAGTTATACCCGATTGGATACCTTCATGGTTCTGGCATATATAACATTTAGAAGCGCAAAGAAAAAATAAACAGTATAATATTGTATCCGACATCCGCTTAATACCCAAATAGCCCCATACAGAATATATTGATTTTTGAAAAATTTTCTATTGTTTATAGTTGACCATATTATAATAGATCCATTATTTTGAATTTTAAATTCTGATAACGGATTCGTAATCAGCGACTCCAAAAATAGTACATTTGCACCCATTGGCCATTGTAAAGTCAACCATTATTTTACATCATCCATTATTACCTATACATCGCTCGTCAGTCATCTGCTTGTTGATGATTGGTTGTGAGCGTATCACGTGACAGTAACAACTGAAACGCTCAATCCCGATTTGTAACAATGGCAGGGGCTCGACTGTATTACAAGTAATGGCATAATAAGTTGGTGATGGAGCTACTTGAAATTATGATGACAAATTTCCATTTTTACAACAATTAGAATAATCCATTTTTTATAATACGTAAAAATTGGAGAAAATGTTTCATATTTTTTTCAAATCTAGATAACTCTTTTGACCAAAACAAGGCAAGCAGCACATCAAGAGGTTGTTGTTACCATACTTATCACTTTTTTTCATAATCGGAACATACACGTTCCAGGAGTTAGAAACGTGGAAGAATTATAATAAATAAGAAACAAATGTTAACTAATAGTTCAACATAAATTACTTTCAAAAATGCACAAATGCCTTTGAAATCAATCAATCAACCAAGTCAGTAAATACTATAATTATTACTAAATCTATTAATTACATAGTTTCAAAAATATGGCTGAAAGGCAGAAATTAATTAGATTTTAAAATCATTAATTAACTACACGTTACTTTAAAATATCTCCATTATCCTTGCGTGATTAGGTATTATATAAATAAAATATTGTGCAAGGAGTAGAAAATTTAATAAGAGCATTCTAATTTAAAGTTGCCATATCTTGAGCATACATAATGATTGGCTTTCTTGGACAACAGAATGTTTTTTTTGCAGAATAAAAATGAAGAGAAATGAAAGTACGGTAGTCTCGGCGATTGACGTTGCGTCGAATCTTCCGTCATGTGAAAGTAGAAATCTGTCTGTAACCAGTTCATGGCCCCGTGCTGCTTCTTTGGACACGCTCATTGTCTGGCTTATGCAAAATCAAAACAGCTCTTGTCCTTTACAAATACGTATTTTTATTTTAGTTTATATAATCCATTTTAATTAGAATTTTTAAACTTACAAACTGTCCTTAATCTTATCAATGAATTGGACCTATCTAACATGTTTGAGTGTAAATGTACAAGGTATAATTATGAAGTTTAATTTTTCTTATTACTTCAGTATGTCTCTCGTCATTGCGCTGCACCTCTCAAACTAAATCTTACGAAATCAACGATGTTGTAAATTCTTTGCTCTCCTGTTCTGGTCATTGTCCTTTGTTTCTCGTGCATTCCTTCAGTTTTAAAAGTAAAGAAGGTTTTTTATGCATATTTTCATAAATCGAATGTAAGCTCCTGCATGTACGCGCACACTTGCGCTATTCTCTCTAAAATATTTTACAATGCTTAGGAAAGTTGTAGAGAATGTACTGGATTTATGCAGAAGATTTACTCTATATTATTCTTGAAAGTTCTATATCCGAAATGTTCTTCTATTTAAGTTTAAAAAGTCGTTGCTAACTACTTTAGCGTAATGTTTTCTGAAAGAGTCTTTAGCTCAGAATGTTTTTATTAAAAATTTAATTAATTGATTCATAACATATAAAATAAAGAAATTGTTAAAAATAACAATGAAGCTATCAATAAATCTGTAAAATTTCTGCAAGAAATATGAATGTGTTCGAGAGTCGATAAAATGCTGTTCTACATAAACGTACATTAGACATATGTGTAAATCTTCGGGGCAGCAAAAATGTAAGAATTTACTCAAAGTCTCATTCTCACTGATATTGTATGCTAAATCATTCAATAGCACAAACCAACCTCCGTCCCGTCTCATCGTGAAAATCCTCCCGGGCTAGCTGCTGAAGTAGCGCTTCAGCCCGAGTTCCCGGAGAGCAGAATTTAGCCGCCCGTCGCGGAAACGCGGAACGGGTTATGAGTTTAGCGGCCTTTCCCTGCTGCGCGCATGCAGTCTCGCGCCGCGAGGATCGTATCGCTCCAGTTACGCTCTTCTCTCCTTCTTCTGCGTCGTCTCCTCTCCTTCTCCTGACGCCGCTGCTCCTGGATATGCCTTAGCTTCGCTTTCCTCTTTTTCTTCCTCCGCTTTGCTCTCTGACTCTGCCTCTATGGCTGCGCGCAGGTATTTGGCTTGCTGGGTCAGAGACAGTTTTATCCGTACGGGGGGCTGTGGCCGCGGTCGGAAATTTCTTTTCAAACAGAGTGCGCTCGGGAGTTTATGGACTTGCAGGGATGGAAAAATCATCAAGTGTTTATAAATATTTACAATTCTTATGATTCTTAAGGCTTGTAAGATAACTTTAAGATTATATTATTTCTATTTAGTTTTGGATAGGTACTTATTAACCGTCAAAATAAAGGGTACCACGGGAGCTCATGGGTTATTGATTGAGATTTCTAACGACTTTAAATCAGAAAGAAAAAAAATTAAAATATTAACCTTCTCAACTCAAAAAATAGTCGCGAAAAGTGTCCTGCAACCCCACGTAAAACAATAAGTCTGGGACAAGTCTTGCAAAAGTCTGGCTACGGAGATGATTCCAGACTGTAAGCCGGATTATATGTCAGATTTTTGTTAATTTATGTCACGAAAACTTATTTTTACATACAAGTAATTAGGACATTACACTTATTGTTAATATCGAGCGGAATCGTAAAAAATAATAGTTTTTGATTAAACCATGAAAATTTTTTTTAAATATTGTACTCTTCAACAAAATTAAAATATTTGTAAAAAAAGAGACAAAGATTTAGGTTACAGCAGAAATGTCAGAACGCTGTGTTTTTGTTTTACATTTTTTTGCCAAAAGTCTGGAATCGTCTCCGTAGCAAGAATTTTGCAAGACTTTCTGAGCCAGACATTTGCCAGACTTGTCCCAGACTAATTTTTTTACACCGGCCATAAAAATGCTTTATGAACCGTGGACAAATTCGAGCTTAAAATACCCCAAACTAGTATCTTTGAAGGCACTTTTTACCACCTCCCTTTGGGGTGAAAGGGTAAAATTTTTTTTATTCATGTTTTTTATGATTTAGACAACTATATAACTTAAATGGGTTACCCACAGAACCGTGGGTATTGCCGTTTAGTTACAGTTATATCCATTAAGGTGATGCTAAACCCTCGTGTAATCGGCAATTACGAGGAATCACTGTTTTCATTTAATTTTCAATTTTGACAAAATATCTCTCTGGAAAATTGTTGTTTCTGATTGGCACAATAACTTTCCAGAGAGATATTTGCTCAAAATTAAAAATTAAATGAAAAAAGCAGTTCCCCGTAATTGTTGGTGATGCATGGGTTAACATCACCTTAAGAACATTAAAAATACATTGGACTCAAACGTCAATCCCCAGAATTGGTACATCATATTTTTTATCTCTCTCGTACTGAATTTTAAATCTAAACTACTAATTCAATAAGATTGCGATCGTTTTCTCGCTGATAAAAATTAATATACATTTTTAAATAATTTAAATTGTCTAGTATAATATAAATGTACTATGTAGATATGTAATTTACTATTCAAGATCCTAGCCATTTCTCGACTCCTATTTAATCTAATAAAGTCATGCACAATTTCTTTCAGCTAAAAATTCATTTCCTTAAACTCAAATTTGAGTCTAAGTAATGTATAGTTAAATTACAAAATTATTTTCAAGTCTTCATGGTAAAACTACGCTCGCATATTTTTTGATATATATATATTTGTGATTGATCTCATCGTCAATAGTACTACATCGACATAAATAATAAACCAACCAATGCAATGTATTTTCCATATCAAACTTGAATGATCTTTATGAAAAATCATGTATCAAGAGATCAGCTCGCAACAAACTCATGAATTCACCCAACTCGGAATAAAATGAAAATTAGCTGAACAATAAATTATCGTATTAAAACAATTGCATCCCTGTTACAATATACTGAATCTCAAGAAGAGGCGTAGGAAAAATCAGAAAGAGAGAGAGAGAGAGAGAGATAGAGAAGTAAAAAAGAATTCCGTAAGGTAGAGCATTTGCTGGTGAACGCGGGGGCTCGTGAGGAGGAGAAGAAGAAGGGGGAAGGAGGGCAGGGAGGAAGGTCTGGCGAGAGGGATAGAGAGCAAGAAGAGGAAAAAAAAGGAAGATGAGGCACACAGCGGACGAAAGAGAGGGAGCTCGAGGAGGAGAGCGAGAGGGAGAAACAGAGAGAGAGAGAGAGAGGGGGAGAGAGAGGCTGGAGAGACACACGCGGCAAACAATGGGAGCGCGTGCACCAACTCTTCGTCTCGCTCGCACTCGCTATTTTCTACCTTCTTATTTCTTTATTTGTTTCGGCTGTCTCTCTGCCCGTCTCTCTCCTTCTTGCTCGTGCTTCTTTTTTTTCTCCCCCCCCCTCTCTCTCTCTCTCTCACTTGCCGGAGAGAGCAGTGCAAGATAAAAAGAGCAAGAGAGAGCAAGAGAGAGAGAGAGAGAGAGAGAGAGAGTCGCCAGTCGGCTGAGAAAAGGACGGAGATAGAGAAAGAGAGAGGAAAGCATGGGAAAGACTCGACGGCGCGACGGAGATGGAGAATTTCTGGGTGGCGGCGGGCGCGCGCGCGAGAGAGAGAGAGAGAGAGAGATATAGACGGCGAGTGGAAGGGTAAAACAGGTTCTAGCGAGTGGGTGGGGTTGTGTGCGAGGTGTGTGTGTATGTGGACGGAGGGACGCAGAGAGAGAGGGAGAGAGATGTCGAAGAGCAGGAAAGAGAGGGACGGAGATGCGCGCGAGCGGAGGATAAGAGGGACGAGGGAGAGAGCGAGAGAGCGAGTGAGATAGAGGCCAGAGCGGAAGGAGGGGAAAACTGGAATCCTGAGTAGCAACGGCGTAGCCGCGAACCGACGAACCTGGGTTCAACCTTAAAGCGATAGATCACTTGAGATCGCGCGCGAGCTGCGGCCGCGAGAGCCGTCGTCTATCACGCGCTGGCTGCTGCTTCTGCTGCCTCCCGATCATCTTGATGCATGGCCGAGATGTCATGCTGCTGCTGCTGCTGCGCCTCTCATGTCGACGACGTGGACGAGAGTCAAGGGCGGCGATCCTGCCTCTTCTCCACTGTGTCAAACGTATACGTATCTTCCTCTCAGATGCTGACACGTTGCTCTATTTCAATACATTCTACCTTTACTTCTTTTTCCTCGAAGCAAACTGTTTATTCTACAAATCAATATATTAAAGAACATAATGAAATTATGCATGCACGTACTTTGCAAATATTAATTTTTCAAACTTTGTATTTTGGAACTTCGATGGGTTTCAGGCGTCTCAATTATTTGCGTAGCATGTTCAAACCTTCGGATCTTCTTATTATTATGTTGTGAAAGAAAAGTTCACTTGAGTATTACTTGTACATTAAGTTTATATAAAGTATACATTGTGACTTTGCTCAAAAACATACATTTTTAGATAAATTGTCAGCATTTTTTAGTTAAGAAGTAGCAATAATATTTGTAGATACTTAACTATTTTTTAACTTTTAATGGATGTTATAAAGTTGTGGGAAAATTAGTGAAAACATTTATTTTTTATGTAGAATGCATCATTGCAATCATTGAAAATTATTGTACCTCTAAATAATAAGATATAGATTTTTTAAACCAAAATATGGCGATACTTTGATTTCACATTTTTGTTTCTTAGTTAAGGTGACTGTACCTAACATGGTCCACCTTGGATATCCTAGCTTCTACGCGATTTAGCCGGTAAATAGCTGATATATGTAATGTATGTAATGTCTGTAAGCTATTTCATTGGAAAAATTTTTCACGGAAACAAAAGGGGACCAACCATTAGTGCATGTTGCCTTGCGACTGCTTGAGTTAATTCGTCACTATAATTTTGAACAAGTCATATTTACTCTGATATTAAATAAAAAAGTTGGATCAAGTCGATACTTCCCTCGATGTTACTTATACGTATCGTCAGCTTTTCAATATCATACTTTATTTTATCATTCGGCTTTATATCTTTTTAGTATAAGAGGATGTGTCTACACATTCATTCTACCCAATACGGCCCACGTAATAGAAAACATACAAGATTTGTACCTAATGACCACCTCTAGAAATTTTTAAGCTATTTAAAAATAAGAAATATATATTTATTACTAAATATACTTACATTATTGATTTATTTAGAATTGTCCTATATGCAAATTTTTAAATAAAAAAAATTTTTCATGTTATATTTTATGCTATATTTTTCTATTTATTTTTTTATCAACTTATACTATTATTGTTTTAACACATCCACTATGGAAAATGCTCAACGCTTAGGTGGACCATATTAGGTACACTCACCTTATATTTAGCTTGAATATTGTATAAGGAGATAGTAAAGCAGTGCGGACCATCATAACTTTTTGTGCTATAACTTTGCTTAAAGTTAATAAAAATGAAAATTTGCAATTACAATGTTTAGGGTGCCTTTACCTTAGCACAAGGTACAACATCGGGTTTCAGTAATTTATACTAACAATTTATATTTTACAAAAATGGAAAACTTCCTGTTTTCTAATGTCAAAAATAATTATGCCTATTAACGATTGAATACTCTATGAATATAGTATGAACTGTCCATTTAACTTTTTAATTTTTCATCTTTTATAATATTACTTTATTATTATTTATTTTAGTCTTATTTGTTAATAATAATTCCCGAAATACAATGAAATATTTCTAATTTTTAATTTTTCAAAATTACCTAAGAAAGCAGACGTGAGTGCTCCAAATTATATTTTGACCGATTGTCAAAGACGATGTAAATAAAAACAAACATAACGTCCGCCGCGTCATCCATCGATGAAGGTGAGAACTACATACTAGGACGTACTGTGTCACTTTTTCCTACACATTTAGAGGCAAAGAAAGTTTCAAATAGGTGCAATATACATAAGTAAATTAAATTTTATCCGTAACTTTAACTTGCAGAAAGCCAACTCAGAGAGACAATGACTGTGAAAAATTCAATGCATCCTTTTTATGTATATGATTTGATGAACTTTTAGATTTTATGGAGTAGTAATCATTTTATTTGACGAAAATTTAATAAAATCTCTAACATAGTAAATTTTTTTCTTTCGAAATTTAAATTACTATCACCCTACACCTATGACTGATGCTTATGCATTTTCACATTTGATCGTTTCTCGTACAAGTAATCGTAGCAAAGTGGGTGGACTCTGATTGATGTAAATCGCTTAAATAGTAGGTAAGTGGCTTAACATCTTAGATTTGTGCTTATTAATCTTGTTTGCATTTTAAAACTTGACCGAACATTAACCATGCTAAATATTTTCTGACCTAAATTTTAATTTTAATTACGGACATGTATTCTAAAACGTCATAATATTGCCAAAGAACTTACGTACTTTTGGCTTGTTAATAAAATCATCTGATATTCTGCAATAATCTTTGATCAAAACAGGTATCACGTTGCAAACTGACGTGATAAAGATTAAAAGAAATTAACTACGTCAGAGATCATGCGATACGATGCAATGAACTCTTTACACAAGAATGATATAACTTCGCGACTCTCGATATTTTCAGCATGGGCGAATAGACATTATATAATGCGTTCAGATAAATATCATATAAATTATAAGATTAAATATTTTAGAACGTTTTACTATTTTTCAATTATAGACTTGATTTCTCTACGAAAATAATTTCAATTTTCACAGTATTTAATAATTTTGGACTGAAAATGAATAATTTATTTTGACGATGGAAATGCAACGTCAACTGCGTATATTATCGGGCGTGTCGAGAATTGCGTACAGCAGTCGAGGCAAATATTGGCAACCGCTTCGACGAGCGAAATTCTCGGAGTAACGAGAGAATTTTCTGTTATAAACAATCTGTAAATGAATGTGCCAGAAATACAGAAGCGTTTGTGATTTTGATGGAAATTCTAATTGGAAATTGCACTAGCCGCTCATTTCCAAAAACCCGTTTATGCGCGCTTGTTCAACAATATGCGTATACCACTTTTGTACGTTTTATATTTTATTGCTTCTTCAAATAGGAAGCTTTGTAATAGTAAAAATTTTTTTGCTAAAACATGTTAGAAACATGTTTTGAGATATAAGGAATTAAAATAAACTATTTTTAGAAAATGTCCGTGTGTGCGTGCGTGCGTGTGTGTGTGCGTTCGTGTGTGTGAGTTTTTCCGATTACTTTTGTTTTTTAGCGGTTTTTCGATTTTTGATAATAGAAAAAATAAATTTAAGGTAAGATAATATTTAACTAAGAAAATCTTAAAAATGTTCATTAAGTGTAATAATTATTCGAGTTAATTATTCAAAATAGTTTATTCAAACTCATCTTGACTGTGAACCCAAATTTTAACTATATATATTATACATACGAGGGTAGTTCAATAAGTCTTTAGAATAAAGTATAAAAACAATTTTTTTTGGGTAAATTTTTTTTTATTTTTCAACATAATCAACTTGGAGCTCTATACACTTGGTCAATCGCTTTTTAAGTTTTTTTAATCCTTCAGAAAAGTGCGTTTTCGGAAGTTCCTCAAAATAAGCACTTACAGAGGCAATGACGTCTTCGTTGTCCGTAAATCTCTGTCCACCGAGCCATTTTTTCAAGTTTGGAAATAAGAAAAAGTCACTGGGGGCTAAATCTGGTGAATACGGTGGGTGTTCGACCAATTCGAATTTTAGTTCTTCAATTTTAGCCATTGAAACGAAGCATGTGTGAACTCGGGCGTTGTCGTGATGAAAGAGAATTTTTTTTCTCGCCAAATGTGGTCGTTTTTTTTTAATTTCTTCTTTCAGCTGCTCTAATAATGATGCATAATACTCACCAGTAATTGTTTTACCCTTTTCCAAGTAGTCAATAAGTATATTTCACGTGCATCCCAAAAAACTGTAGCCATAACCTTACCAGCTGACTTTACGGTCTTTGCCTTCTTTGGAGCTGGTTCGCCTGTGGAAATCCACTGTTTGGATTGTTCCTTTGTCTCAGGAGTGTAGTGGTGTATCCATGTTTCATCCACAGTCACAAATCGACGAAAAAATTTCTCAGGATTCCGACTTATGCGCGCCAAAAGAGCCTCAGAGGCGACCACTCTATTGCGTTTATTCTCAGCTGAGAGCAAACGCGGCACCCATCTTGCCGATAGCTTTTTCATGCCTAATTTTTCATGTAGAATTGAAACAACTGCACCTATAGATATCCTTGTGGCCTCAGCTAACTCACGCACTTTTAATCTTCTATCCTTCAACACCATATCGTGGATTTTATTGATGATTTCGGGAGTAGTTGCTTCTACGGGCCTTCCTGAACGTGGTTCGTCACTTATTGATGTACGACCACGCTTAAATTCATTTACCCAGTTATAAACCGTTGCTAAGGCAGGGGCAGATGTGCCATGAACTGAGTCCAATTCATTTTTTATCTCATATGGAGTTAAACCCTTTAAATGAAAATGTTTAATTACCGCTCTGAACTCGTTTTTTTCCATTTTTCTTAACAAGCAATTTTTTTTTTCAATTGGTTATAAAAACACGTAAACTCAGAAGATGTGGACTGTGACTGCACCATATATCTAGTCGGGAGTGGTGCTGACTGAAAACAGATGATTTGGAGCGATTCGCGCGCCATCTGTTGGTCATTCTAAAGACTTATTGAACTACCCCCGTATTTCGACATATTGAAAAGCAATACATTTGTCATTTTTATTTTTCACTCCAGTGTTCAATAGAATAAATAATTTTATATTGGAACATTTTTTAAAGTTTGAGGATGCTAAGAGACAACATATTGGCAGCGGTATTATGTTTGTTCTATTGGTTTTATTTGCAAAATCAAAATTAGACTGTTTTACACTTGTAATCATAGATTTTTGCAGTTAAGTTATAGACATCAAAGTAATATATGTATTTCTAAATTATATTACTATTAGTTATAAATATATTCATATATTTTGATAAATTCATATCTTTAGATATCGTACAATTTTTAGCGCTCCACGTTTAAAATTAAAGCTCTTTTCTCAAAATTCCCACAAGAGAAAGTTTTTTCGTATATTGTATGACCTAAGGAACAAGACAAATATATTTGCAAAAATGTGCTCAACTTTGTTGTTTCGTAACTTTTAGAACCCGTTATCCGCAGATTTTTTAAAGAGTTTCTCTTTTATATGTATGCTTTTAGCTACTAATAAAGTTTATTAACACCGGTATCATAAATATCAAACGAAATAACTTTAGAATTACGTTGACAAATGCTGAAGTTTAAAATATTTTTACCTTGAACGCTGATAACAAATGTGTACAGTACTCTTTTAATCTTCCTTCACACTTTATATTTGTATACAAAGAAAAAGGATTACTAATTATTATCTACCTTAATATTAGGTACTTACAAGGAGAGTCCACAACCTGCGGGAAGCAGTTTCTGATGAGGCTTCAAAAAGTGGTTTCTGATACCTAAAAATGATGCCTACACAGAGAATTTTCTGATAAAAATTACCGTAAAAATCATTGCAAACGTGGGATATTCTGACTTCATGGGAAAAAATACCCTACTGAACGGTAAAATTTACCGTGCTGAATGGTAAAATTTATAATGAATAACGTTAACTTTTACCGTTCAGTAGGGTAATTTCCCCCCTGAAGACAGAATATACCACGTTTACAATGATTTTCACGGTAATTTTTATCAGAAAATTCTCTCTGTGTAGCACCCCTAATTTCGTCTCATAGGCCCTTGGGGTCCAGATGTAACTGTTTATATTTACAATAAGCGTTATTTCATTAATTTAAGTTTTGTTTCATATAAAAATATTATTTTGTTGCAATGTTATGAACAATAAAAAATGATGACGAAAATTGCATGACAAACTTCTCAATTTAAAGAGCTGAAAGTCCTAAAATTTTCAGGTATTTTTCGTCATAATTTTTGATTATTCATAACTTTGCAACAGAATAATATTTTTATATGAAACAAAGCACAAATTGAATCTCTTTCAGTCAACTATTTTATCTTGACCGCAATGGCCTATGAGACGAAAATACGTATTCTAGACATCATTTTTAGGTATCAGAAACCGATTCCTGAAGGCTCATCGGAAACCGCTTCCCGCAGGTGATGGACTCTCCTTGTCAGTGCTAATCTCAGGGATCGAACCTAACCTCAAAATGTAATTTTGAGCAATCATAGGTACTCATTACCTAAGTAGTTGAGTAATCATACATGTAATGTTTTATCAGCTCTGTTTTGTCTGACTGGGTAGGTCATGATTACGAATCCTTATTATCCATGTACATAAAATGTTACTATTTATATATAAATAGGTGAAATCTGTTTTTAAAAAGTCTACGTAGACGTTATTTTTAAATACTTATTTGGATAGCAACGTTTAGATAAATTTACAACAAGATGATTACATTCTAGCAAATAAGAAAACTTTAAACTTGTAGTAAAAAGCGACCTAACGGATCTTCATCTCTCACATTGTCGCTTCTTGTTCCAAAGCAATGTAGTGAAGTTGTCACTTAGGCGAACCTCAAGTACAAAATCCCACGAAACCTCAAGTGTAATCAGGCGTAATAAGACCTTAAACACAGTCGAGCGGGCAACTTTTTTGCCGCCTAAATGGCAAACGAATGCCATAGTGGTGGTGGTGTAGGCGCTCGACGGTGGCTGCTTGTGTCGGCGCTGCCACAAATTAGAACTTGGTAATTTCTACTATTGCTACACGCCGCGCGCGCGCGTACGTATGTACGTACGTACGAACGAACTTGCGCGGCGGAACATTCGAATCAGCGCGCGCATTTTCCCGGAAGCCCGGAGGCAACTTCCGGAAACTCCTCGCGGCGACTCGAGTTCTCTATCTGTCTACCTCCCGCGCGCACGCAAAAGTGTGTACACAAGGGATTAAACCTCCCCGAAAGCAGCGATGAATCGATCTCAAAGCGAGAGAGAAAGAGAGAGACAGAGAGATGCGTCTCCACACTTTTTTCTGTAACCTTAGTACGTCGCGGTTGGGTGGTTCTGAATTAGGGTCTCATTAGGGTTATGACGATTGTAGGACTTTGCGAATGAGAGCTTGGTGGTTAGATATCGAAGCTCCTTACGAAGACTAGTGCAGTTCAGATTTCACAACAACAGCTAGTTCTTTTCAGATGCCTTGTATAAAAGCTAACACTTTTAAGATTCTCTGATAAATAATAACACTGTTTTACAGGACTTCTAAAAAAATTGTAGTTTTTGTAAGAGAATTTAAACATTGCTAGTTTTCGTCGTAAACTCCTGAAAAGAAATCTGAAATGTGTTAGTCTTCGTAAAGTCGATATTATATCTCCGGAGTATTTATTATAACACGTAATGTATTACTTAATTTATAAAATGTCGGAAGATACTTTAGAAACTTGTTATCTATAGCCGTTATTTTTGTTGACATTGTCTTATTTTATACGCTTTTATTTAACTCGCCTGTCATGTCATCATCGGTGAAATTTTGTGATCAATTTCTTCATTAGATCGAAATGGTGTGAAAGAATTTTAAATAATTACATTCAAATATTATTTATTTTGTTTTTACAAATATCATTCGAAACTTCTTTTGATAAAGTGATATCGAATGTATATGAATAGAAAAAATGGAGAAAAGTAGTTATATAATATCTTTATAACTCATTTGAATTTATTATATTTAAGAAAAGAAAATAGTGTAAGGTAAGTGTACCAATGACTGGACACGTCTCAGTACCTGGACAGCAGCTCGAATATCACGTTATATCGGGTATTACAGTGCGTTTAATGAAAATAATTACATGTAATCATAATCTGTTACTTTCCAGCTACATATATTTAAATTTTTATAAAACTCTATATTTGATTTGTTTCCTAAAAAAATAGTTTTGTAATGGAACTAATGCATGCACATCAGCACGCCATCTTCTTAAGCAATGGCTAAGATATGCCTTTTTTATATTAGAAGTTATTTAATATTTTATTATTATTTTCGACGCCAAAATTTTTTCTGAGCTTATTTAATCGCATAATAAATCGAAATAAAATGCTAATATATGCCAAAATATCGTTTTTCTTGCAATAAACAAGTGTACAATCTCTAGTACACAGATAAGTTAGAGTGCCGAGTACCTGGACACCTGTTATATGAATTTCAATATTATAAACATATTTTGATACAAAACACGCCTTTCTCTGCGTAATTAAATTCTCAAAAGTGATTACCATTAGTTCTACTATTTACTTTGTCAATATTTTGATTAAATTTTTAACAATGTTAGTGTTTATATTTCATGTCTTGAATTTGACATTTTTAAGTTATGGCGTACATATCAACCGACACATCATAGGTTAGGTGAGTAGAATATTTTTCAAGTGATAATCTGTCTTAAATTTTTCAACTAAGTACTTATACACTCGAAAAATATAACAATAGTACTGTTATTGTTCATTGAAACCTGAATTTTCTCAAGAAATATATATTATTTTAATAGAAATAAGCCAAAATAAACGTGTCCATGTACTAGGACAGCAATGTCCAGTTATTAGGACAAATGTTCTTTGCTTGTCCAGCTACTAGTGCACTAGTCTACATTACATTTTTATTAATATATCTTGTAATAAAGTGTAAATTAGAAGTTTATGAGGTTAATTTGATAGACAATAATATTGTCTTTCAGTAGGATACAAAATCATCTAGTATAGTGCTAAATTTAGCGTTATATATTAACGCATATATTTTGTTTGTCCTTAAGTGACCAGTTACTGGTACTTTTACCTTACAAGATTTTTTATAATATTCTAGATTCTATCAAAATTTAAGTCGAATACTGACATTCCTAGCAATATTAATAATAGTATCATTACAGAGAATAATAGATTGATTGAGTTTTTAGAGTCGTCATTAAATTATAATTTCTTTAAAAAACAATACTTCTAAAGTTAAAACTGCGTAATAAAAAGTAAAATTACCAAGAAATCGTGAATTTTGTTATTAATTTAATTTTTTTCATTGTAACAATGTTGCATTTTATGTGTCAGATCTTTATGTTCGGCTTTACCGTACTTTCTCTTTCACTTTTTAAGTTTCTCCATCTTGTACACTCTTCCGCAAATACTTGGACAAGTAAGTGCAGACCAAGTATTCCAATAACCGTTTCCTTTACGTTGAGAAATAGAAGGATAGTCAAGGGAAGTTTGGTAGTAGTAAATTCAAATCGTTTCTGGATTCCAACAGTTCATATTGGTTTATTTTATAGTCTCATACTTGGTTCAAACTGTTATATCTAGGAAAAAATGTAGGCTATAAATTTTACTTTATCCATCATGTGTTTGAAATTTTCTACGTCACATTATTCAAATTTATTTCAAATATAGAAACAACATTTATGTTTAATAGTTTTTTGTTTTTACCAATATTTTTAAGAAACCTACAACTTTTTTTCTTGCCATATGTAAACACTTTTTTATAGATATCCAATACGTTCAAGGTCTTGTTTAACATTGTCAATGTTCATGACTAGGCAATTAGAACATAGGTATTTTGTTACAAAGAATTTAAAAACCTGATTTCTAAGTATAAAGTTGTTTTAAATCTGATTTCAATCTAAATCATATTTTCAACGTAATTATGATTCATTTTGAATATTGCTTAAACCGAGTGAAGCTACGATTTACACTGGACTTATAGCATCTTTACTATTTAAAATATCTTTATTCGTTTTTCTTAATTTTGAAACTAATCTCAGATAAATCTAATACGAATAGTGTACTTCGAACGTCCGAAAGAAAAGTAGACTTTACCGTCGTTGGCAAAGAACAATGTAGTGAAAAGGTAGAAGTAGAAACTTAAAAGAGGGCCAAGATCAAAGACCGAAATAACCTATATCATGTTTAGCAAATCCACTGGGTTGACAAAAGAAGTGACGAAATCAAGGACAGTTCCCAAGGGCATTGTCCTCTCCACGTTTTTTTTTTCGTCTCTCGCTGTTCCCTATCTTTCTATCTCAACCTACGTGTTGTAGCACTTAAAATGTGCTAAAGTTTGAATTGGAATTTAATCTTTTGTTTGTACTTTGCCTTTAGTACACTGCTTTTTAGTTGTGCGCTATTATCATGTACACGATAAATATAAAATTCCACAAAGATATTTTGTGTTACCGATTGCTCTACGAACTTCTTTGTTTATCAAAATTTGTTGTTTTAACCCCTTGCGCAGGAGTTATTGTGCCAGAAACACCTTCCAAATGCAGTAATTTTTAAAAGCAAGTCTGAAACGTAACTGGAAATGATTTTAAGGCTTTTGGGGTCGCTGATTACGAATCAACAGTCAATATTTCGAAATTCAATATGACGGATCCAATATGGCCGCCACATACGAAATTTCTGGATATTATGAGTGTTTTAAAAGAAAATAACCATACATGGGTTTTCGGCGTCGCTGATTACAAAACTGCAATCAGAATTTCGAAATTCAATATGACGGATCCAATATGGCCGCCACATACGAGATTTCTGGATATTATGAGTGTTTTAAAAGAAAATAACAATACATGGGTTTTCGGCGTCGCTGATTACAAAACTGCAATCAGAATTTCGAAATTCAAAATGGCGGATCCAATATGGCCGCCACATACGAAATTTCTGGATATTACGAGCATTTTCAAAGGAAATAACCATATACAGATTTTCGTCGTTGCTGATTACAAATGTGCAGTGAGAATTTTAAAATTCAAAATGGTGGATCCAATATGGTGGCTACAGAACGAATTTTTGGGACTTGTGCAACTCTTTTTAAAAAAGAATAACGTCAATAGGTTTTTGAAATCGTAAATATTAAATTTACCATCAAAACTACAAAATTTATATTGGCATTTAATCAAGAGCGACGTTGGCTCAGTGGTTAGCGTGCTAGACACAGAAACAACGTCGTTCCAGGGGTCAAGGGTTCGATTCCCGGTGAAATCACTCGGATTTTTTCTGAGTTGTTTTTCAACGGGAAAAGAACCCTGGACACCGGCTGTTTCGAGGCAGGTTTTTCCCCGGAATTTTCCTTCAGTGTAATTTCGGGTTTTCCCTGCCTCACAGGCTTACACCTGGGCAAATGCGAAACAGTGGTAGGGACTATGTAGAAAGGTCGATAAGGTAGGTAGACCGCTCCGATGCATTAGGCAGGGAACGCCAGCTTTACCGGCGGGGAGCTGGTTCCGGAAATATGGACCTTCTCCGGAGAGGCCTACACTGGAAGGCGGACCCGATGTCCTTTCGAGGACAGAGAGTGTTGGCTTAACCAACAAGGTGCGCGGCTGAAATATGTTCTCACCGGAAATGCCTTCCAGGAAGGTATAAAAGCAGAAAGGATAAGACTGGATAGCAGGAATGGAATATAGGATTGGGAAGCAGGAAATGGAAAATAGGATTGGGCTCAACTTCCACACAGAGGTGGTGGAAGGTTCCACACAGAGGTGGTGGAAGGCCCCCGGCAGCTGGGCCGAGAGGCTGCGCCGGTAATGAAAAAGAAAAAAAAAAAAAAAAAAAATATTGGCATTTAATCCAATATGGCCGTCACATAACAGATTTTGAGATATTACAATTTTTTCAACCAAAGTTGATGTATATACTACAAATGTACATATAAAATATTGTAATCACGAATCCAATATGACAATTGCAGATGGAATTCTAGAAAAGGAGAATATTTTATTTACATTGGCTAAAAATTCAAAACCACCTATTTGAGCAGGTAATGGGTTAAGCTATATATTTTTTATGAGAATCGACGTGCATTAGTTTTCTTGGTTACTTATATATATATATATATATATATATATATATATATATATATATATATATATATATATATATATATAACAGTATAACAAACATACACACATACACACACACACACACATACACACGCACACGCACACATATATATATATATATATATGTGCGTGTGCGTGTGTATGTGTGTGCGTGTGTGTGTATGTGTGTATGTTTGTTATACGCTTCGTTGTAGTTTCTATCAAGAAAAGTTCGTAAAAGCCCGAGAATTTCTTCTGTAGCCGCCATATTCGATCCGACATTTTGAATTTTAAAATGCTGTCTATAGATCCGTAATCAGCATCCCCAAAAACTTAATTATGGTTATTTTCATTAAATAAACTCATAATATCCAGAAATGTCGTATGTGGCGGCCATATTGGATTCGCCATTTGGAATTTTAGAATTCTAGTTGCGGATCTCTAATCGGCATCCTCGAAAATCTATGTATGATGATTTTCATTGAAAAAATTCGGAATATCCTGGAATTCTTTGTAGCGGCCATATTGGATAAGCCATTTTGAATTTCGTATTTCTTTCTGCAGATTCGTAATCGACGACCCCAAATACCTATGTACATTGTTTTTGCTTAGAAATCTCCTGTACTACTTTCAAATTCTATCTACAGCCGCCATATTGGATCTGCCATTTTAAATTTTGAAATTATAATGGTAGATTTGTTTTCAACCCTTGAGAAAGGATTTTTAAGCTATTTTGAACTATTTTAAGCCATGAAAGTTTTTTCGTTTGCATACGAGAAATATAAAACAGTAATTTTCTTATTTTTTTTATTATAATAATTTTATAATAACATTCAAAATCGTATTTCAAACCCATGCTATCTTATTGCATACACTCTAAGCTTTAATTTGCGGGATCGTTGACGTCTTAAAGTCAATTTGGTCAAAAGTTATGATAACAAATATTTTAAATTTACAATTTAGTAAAAGTATAGAATATATGAAAGTATATATATATAGAATACTTATATAAAAATAATTATATTTTGTATTGCATTTGAAAGTGCTTGTTCAGAAAGAGTTTTCTTCTAATGAACAGAAAGAAGGAATCAGATATAATCAATTGCAAGATATTTAAGAAATAATATGAAATCTGTAAGGTTGGGATTCTCTGAAGAAGCTTTTATTCTCCAGAAATCTTCCCCTCGTCTAGTGTCGAAGAATAGCCACTAACGACAAAAATACGAAGCCGAATAAAAATGAACGAACGAAAATCAATTCTTCGTCGCGGGAAAAAGAAATGAAAAAGAAATTTAGGCCAATTTAATCGTTGAAGAGGCTTCAACTATATTCTTCGTATTAAAAAGTAAAGAAAAGAAGAATTTTCATCCTCAATATTATGAATAGAGGAGTATTGAACTTGTGTGCAAGATTACGCATTGTGAACTTTGATGTTTTTCGTATTTGTTGATGAATGAATAACTGTAATAAATAACAAATAAACGCAATGCGTCCGGTAATAATACGTATTATTTATACTATAAATGATAAATAAAATGTTCTGTATTGTATATTTATGAAAAAATATATAGTGGTTATATAAAATGTGTATGCCTAATTAATTACGAACATCTATGTCTAGTGAAAAAAGTTCATTAATTTGTAAAAAAAATAGAGTTTGCAAAGGTCATCAGACAAACAGCTATATTTTACGCATTAAAGCTGGGGCTTGATTATGCGTTGTTGACACCCATAATAAATGTGTATAAGATTACAGCGATTAATGGATCTATAATGGGAATAACGATCATCAAACTATAGCTACTGTGGGTACTCGCGTGTTAAGCACCTCTGACCGTAAACCTAACTTCATTTAATAATACTAAATGTAAACAAGAACGTTGTAGGACAAAGTAGTTATGAAGTAGTACAATGTTATACGCACTATTAAATTATAATAATCTAATAATACTATTAAGTTGTTAATTTCTTTGTTTGCGTTGTCTTCAAATATACTTCATAGCGTAAACAATAAGAATATCACTGTTTAAGATGGCTCTCCGGTGATTTTTTTAGAAAAAGCAGTTTAATGATATTCTACATTTTAAGCTGAAACATTTCATAGTTTAGCAAAAACTATTTATAGCAATTTTACGATATTTTGCCTAGTTTTAATGACTGTGAAAATTAAATAAAAGAAAGTCCTTTTTAGTTTTTTTTTGTTAAAAAACATCTATACTTTTAATTGTTTTTTTTTTAATGTTGGCACATACTAAAATAACCAATCTTGATGAAACTTTTAGGACACGTTCTTTTGAAGTATTCTTGACATTAGTTAGTGATTCTATTAACAAATTTGCACTGCTTTTAACAATTTTTAAACAACAAATATTTTTTTTTTTTTTTTAAGAAACACATAGTTGAGTAAAAATTAACTTATTTTTATTTTGTTGTCAAAAACACCATAAAATTTTTTGGTTCATAAATGTCATTGTGGTGTGCGCCAACCATATTTACCGAACAGCCTAATTTTACTTAAAATAAACCTATTATTCTCAATAACTTAACTGATAGATTTTTTTTAAAATGTGTGTATCAATTGATAATATCATTATAAACATGCCATGTAAATATTATTTAAATAAAATTAAAGCCTTAAAGTTACAGAAGTTTTATTTTTCACAAAAGAGCTCCTTAAGTTGTTTGGTTCTGAAGAAACCTCGGATAACATTAAAGAAAGAAATCAAGAGCAAATGAATGAATGAACTACCAGACCAATAGACATAGCACAAAAATGAATTCTGAACCGAGATTATTTGGTCAAAAGATGATTTTGAATGAAAAAAAGTTCATGTTTTGATTGTTTAAATGATAATTGTACATAGTGACATATAATAGAGGAGAGTTCCCTACTAGTATGACCCCCCTCTCAGTATGATGGCTCATACCACTAGGTTGCAGTACTTTGTATGCTGGGTTAGATGCATGTTATAGTTCTTTTAAATATTATCAGAGGTTCTTGTTTTTAGTCAAATTTATGACCAAAAATGTCAGGACGAGATATCTCGTCCTACTGGCTACTAGGTAAAGATCTAGTTTGGACGAGATATCTCGGGATACTGCACCAGAGAGTTAATACTTAACTCAGATTGTTAACTTTGGCCAAGACTAATTTACTGCGTCAAAAAGGTCAATTCATACAATTAATGCCATTTTGAAATTTTCATTTTCACCTTTGTACACAAAAGTTGTAGTCATACTGGGGGACTCAACAATAAATGTTTCTCTAATTTTAAAAGATCTGATTATGTGTATAATGATCTAATGAAAATATTTTTGATATTTGTATAATACTTTTTTGATATTGAAATCTTCAAAGCTTACGGCGCCCAACTTCTCCTACGGGTTTTAAGATTTTATAAAAATTCTGCAGGACCTTGTGTTTTTGCGCAAATTGGAGACTGGAGGCTCTCCACTAACATTACGTACCCGAAATTAGATGCCATACAAATGTTAAAAAAGAGGCGAAAAACTGGGGGTGAAACACACAACTCTAACACCCTCAAACAACTAGCAGCGCACTCCATGCAGCGGTTTAGGGAATTGCCACTTTCAGAGGTTGGACTCTCAGCCAGGTGGTAACATCTACGGCGGTAGTTGCAGCTTTAAAACTAGACTAGACACTTTCAGGCCGTCGTATTACACAGAAACCTGGATGGGTCCAGTCAGCTCGGACTGGCCGTTATGTTAGCCAGTGAAAAATGTCCTTCACCATGGTAGTACCAGATGACACCCGGGAACGCTAGAACTGATATATAGAGTTGTCTTTGTAACATGCAGATTTTCGAATCCCATGCGAGGGCGCTTGAGGTGTTAAGGGATACGTCATACTAGATCTCATCGAAGACCTCAGAGGAGTAATGCTGGAGAGCTAATGAAGCTGTCAACTTACATCACAGCGATGGCGCATCTGATATTCTGCAAACAAAAATAGCAGTGATGCACGTAGGTATCTCACTAATCCAAGAATATAGTTATAGGATTCCAAGGATCAACAATTTCAGAGTATGCAGACTGCATCCTCATTAAAGACATAGTCAGCTGCGTGTCGTTACTGAACCGTGCACAAGTGTCCTGATAGCAGTATTACTGAATATTATAGTAGTACATGTATCACGATATTGTCACTCTATTACAGAGCCGAATTTCGCTACCAAGGATGTTTAGGAGATCCTATCCCTGTGGAAGGAACTTTGGGGGCCTAGGTTTTAAAATAGGATCGCAAAGGAATTATCTACAGGTCAGAGATCCCCATCGTAATAATTGTTTCTCAAATGACTTATAACATTCTGGAAAATGGCGCCACTACCCTAGATGTTACTCATATCATATCTTTAACCAAACATATATATCATTTGTCCTCTTTTCATCTACATCTGTTGTACTTATCACCCAAACGTCACGTAATCTATAAAAAAATGAGGACTTTTAAAGGGTAGGTGCGATGATAGCGAGTTTAATCATCTTCTTCCTCTTCGTGTATTTAATCTACAGATGTAGTCGTACATGTATAGTCTTGGCTATTCATGATGTTCGGACTATGGGGTCTCCATCTCTACAACTCTCTCTCTCACTCTGCTTTTCACAGAGAGAACAGCAGCGAGTACGAGCGAGTATGCGGGGGTGGCTGGCTGCATGGTGTGGTGTATGCCAGGGCATGGAGTAACGGGGTGGGGGCGAGATATTGATCAAAACCTACCCTGGCACCAACTCCTCCCCCATTCCAGGCTCTCTCTCTCTCTCTCTCTGTCTCTCTGTCTCTCTCCCTCGTTCTCTACAGCTCGCCTCCCACCCCCCGCCCGGTCGAGCGCAGCAGCAGCAGCAGCAGCAGCAGCAGCAGCAGCAGAAGCAGAAGCAGAAGCAACTCAGTGGTTCTCAACCGTCGCACTACAGGACAAACCGGGCTTTTGCCTGCAGGATATATCTTACACGCGAGCCTCTTACGTTGTTATTCTCGCGTACGTGTGTACGCAGGCAAGTCACTGCCGGTGGGGCTGCGTGAAGGTCGTCGCTTAGGCCGGTTTGTGGGACGCTGCTGCCTGCTGCACTGGCTGACTGCTGCCTGGGCGCGCGAGCGTCGCTCTGATGTATGATAGACTGCTCTCTCCGTGCGGCTTTGTTGTGCGTGCGCGCGCGATGTAGATTACGCGCCGCGCAGTCGACGGCTGGATGCAAGTGTGCTTGCAAGGCTGTCGATGCTGCGCGTCATGGGAGCGACTTTGTTGCGCACGCTGGGAAATGCTTGCATGGAAGGATCGAGAGGCGAGCTTCGATAGATCGGAATTGCTACATAGCTTTCTGATGGATGTTCACTTTTGACGTTCTGTATTACCTGATAACGAGCTTATCATGTAACTTCATCTTGTTGAATCTTATCTTGCGAGTGCGATACGGCGCGGTAACTTCTGTTTCATCATTAAATTACACGTTATAATAAAATAATCGTTTATTATAACTGAGAAAAGAAAGTTATCTCTGCAAAAGTTCAATTATTAAAGTCCACCTCTTCGTGCTCAATCTTACTTCAAAACTTTCTACTTTAAGTACAAACTTCAACTTTGGTATATTCAAACTTCTGGTGAATCGCTTCATTTTTAGTTTGCGGTGGAACGATTTTTATTCTTTAAAAAAATATATTTAAAATAATGTTACCTCGAATGTTACATTAATTTTACGTACTTTTACTTGTAGTATCTAACGAGGTACGGTTAGAAAATCGTAAGTTTTTGAAGCATTATTAAAGACTTGGTATTTCACAAAATAAGCTCTAGTTTACTCACGATTATTGACGAATTAAGATCCGCTAACCCTTACAAGAAGAGTATCCCACCTGTGGGAAACGATTTTCGATGAGACTTTGGGGGTGCTTTCTAGTACCTACAAATGAAGCCCAGTACCTGTAGTTTGTTTCAATGGGACCTTGTTCTAGAGATACGAGCTATTTTACTCCAAATGAGCGTTATTTTAATGAAAAATTGTATCTCTTTCATATCATTACTACACAAGTTTTGGTGCTGGAAAAATTGTTCGAAAGGTAAATAAGGGTAGACGAAAAGAGCTTTATTTTAAGCTTTGTTATATACAACAATTTGAATCCAGTCCAAAGTTATTAACAATTGAAAATGGTGACTGAAAATGCATAAAGAATCAACGAATTTATAAGATAAATTTTCTCGAATATTCATGCATTTTCAGTCATCATTTTCAATTGTTAATAACTTTGGACTGGATTCAAATTTTTGTACGTAACAAAGCTTAAAATAAAGCTCCTTTTATTTACTTTTTTAACATTTTTTCCAGCATCAAAACTTACATAGTAGTAATATGAAGTAGAGGTACCATTTTTCATTAAAATAACGCATATTCGGAGTAAAATAGTTTGTATATCAAGAAGCAGGGCCTATTGGAACAAACTACGGCTGCAGGGCTTCATTTTTGGGTACTACAAAACATCTCCCAAAGCATCATCCAACTTCGCTTCCCACAGGTGGGACACTCCTTGTTAGATATTGAAGTGAAATAAAAAATCGAAATTATTTAGAAAATGATTTCTTATTATTTCGAATCTACACTTGGACTAAAAAATCGTTATATCTTGTTATGACTTTCTACGAAAGCTTGGATTTTTATTACAATAATGTTTCAATAATTACTAAAAAATAACAAAACTTGTGTTCATGTACCACCACCTCAGTTAAACTAAACACCTTGTTCATCCAGTAGTCTTATCATTTCTTTTTTGTTATTTTTAGAAGTTTCGCGGTTTTTAACCCTACAACTCGCACGTAGCTCTTCCAGGACCAAGAAAATTATGTAGCGGTTTCTTTTTTAGCGTTGACATTTTGTATCTTTTTTGACTTGTATAAAACTGTAAATTTACCATCCACATAAAGTTGAATAAGCTCAACAATAATTTGTATTAATCAATAAAAAAATTTTAATTAAAATCTTTTAAACGTAATGCAGTTAACTTTTTAATGTCCAGCGTTGCTCACGAGCAACATAATTTTTTTTCGTTTTTCTTAAATTTGCATGTGTTATACTCAAAATAAATAACGGAGTAAATAGGTCTAAGCTATTTTTGATCGCATAGAAGCCGAGAAAACTCAAATGTTACCCAATGATCTCTATGCCTGGGAGTTACAGGGTGAATAATAGACGTATCCGAACATACGGAAGTCTACATGAATTGTATATTTAAAACAATCAAGCTTTGTATCTAAGATCAATTGATTAATAAAAATTGATAGGCGGTGAATTGAAAGCTAAAAAATTAGTGTAGAACCTCCTAGTGACTCACAGTACTGGGAATATCTCTGTGACTACGGAACAACTCGGCATTGTGATTTTTCTAGGGCCGACTCTACCTATGTGTGGGGTCTTGGAAAAAGTTTTATTTAAAGATTTAAAACGAAAATATGTGACAGAAAAAGTTTTATACAAAGGTTTAAGCCAAAAAATGTAGGAATAAAAGTTTTATAAAATGGTTCAAACAGAAAAACGTAATAGAAAATTTTATAGAATCTAATAAAAATTGTATGCAGATTTTCTTTTTAATGAAGCTGCCAGACCTCGATACAGCCCTGGCGTTCGATGCTAATTAACTCGCGCACCGTTTCACAGTACCGAGGGATAGCTAGTCCCGAGTTCCACAGAGCCAGGAACTTCTGCTGAATCTTGAAAATACCATTTGAATAATTAAACTATTGCTTTATAGAAAAAAATTATATTATTTTTGATAAAAAGTAACCTGCATGTTCTAGAGTTAATATAGTACAGTAGAACCTCCCCGCACTGTGAAACTCAGGACTAACTATCTCACGGCACTGTGAATTGGTGCCAACCAATCAGCGTCGAGCATCAGGACCATATCTATGTTATAATATTAACTTTTTTCGTATCTTCTCCATAATCAAATATTCTCACTACAATTGATTTTCATGAAGTTTACCAAAAAAAACTTTTTATATAATTCTTTTTATAAAATTTACTTTTACATTTTGTCAATTTGAACATTTTTTAAAACTTTACTATTAAAAATTGTTGTCTTAAACCTTTGCATAAAACTTTTTCAATCTCATTTTTTTTACTTAAACCTTTTCATAAAACTTTTTCCGCAAAGTTAACGCGCGTGGTTCCGCACATACATAGAGCCGGCCCTAGATAAATCACAGTGCCGAGATGCTCCGCATTCGCAGTGCCAGCAGGTTCTACAGTTATACTTCGCTAGATAGTCACTACTTATTAGAATTCACATAATTAATACTTTATGTTAAATAATCACCATATATATTAATTACTATGTAAATAATATTTTAATTTTTAATTAAGGCTAAATCCTTCTTTAAAATGACATTGCTCTTTATATTAACCTAGAGTTAGGCACATAAAAATAAATGGCTTTTATTCTCCAAGGTCTACCATCAGGTTTGTCTTACCAACCTACTTTCCATTTTACAAAACTCTGCAAAAGGCAAAAAGTCATACAAAAAGCGAGGCATTCCGCGTGCGCATCCGGAGTGTGCGTACATGCAGCCGCGTGCAGTGCAGCGCGGCGCAACTCCGCGGAGCGCCAGTTTTAATCCGGCTTTACCGCGCCCGGGGTAGACCCCGGATCCCGCTGAAAGGCGTATCCATTAGTAGCAAATTTCATAACGTTCGTTCGTCAGGGGCGCGTGCGCGCAAATTGAATCCGAGCGCATCGAAGAAAAAGCCTGATTTTCGAGCTCTCCGCGCACTTTTTTGTGATAATTCAGAGGGATAGATATATGGAGGAAAAAACGAGCAACGGACGCGAAATAGGATTTTACGTGATTTTTCGTTAATTAAACAAATTTCTTTTTCCTCCTGCTGCGAGATTATATCGAGCGGGGAAATTTTTATTTATTCAGTTCTGTTAATTAATTGTTTAAGTGCTAGGTTTTTTTCTGGAAAATGCGGTTACGTAAATTGGAAATTATTAGCAGTTGCGTAGGTTTTGAAGCTATTATATTTATTTTACTCTTTTATAATTTTAACGCACATACAAAATACATAAACTTTTATTTGATTAACTTGTATGATGGTAATGCACAATTGATGAATAATCGTCAACATTGTTCATTGAATAAACTTGCAGTTGAAATGATCTGTTAATTCTCGGTCCAGGTCGTACGTAACCTGCATACTACGAAAACTATCATTAAAACGAACGTCAATTGTCGCAACTGCGCAGTTCCATAAAGTGCGCATATAAGTCCATCATGCCTGCAGTCGTTCGAAATTAGAATTGTTTCGAGAGCAGAAGCAGCGGGGATTGCAGCTGGTGACCGCCCCAAATTTCCACAATCTCATTTCAGCTGGCCGCGCGAATTTCTGCCTCGCGCCGGTCTCTCGGCTTCTCTCTCGGGCGCCGGAGTTTGTTTCTCTTCGTGTCCCCAGAGGGACAAAGGATTGCACTCGTCCCCGGAGCGCGCACGAGCCGACCTTATAAAAGAAACATCGTGTTCCTTGAGTCACTGAATCTACGCGCGCGAGCGGACAATAAAAGGCCGATGTAGCGGATTAAATTTGCACGCCCGCGGATAAGGAGACACTAATGTTACGGCTACGCCTCTAATCCCTTGTCACACCAAGAATTAAAGTGCACTTAAAATACTTTCTGGAGTAGGGCTCGGCTCGGCTGCTGACCTGTTCTGTAGCCTTTTTCTTTCGCACAATTGCTGTAATGTATCCCGTGCGAAGTTCCATGCGAGCTTTGACATTTCTTTTCAACTAAGTAAGACTTTATTGACTCTTTGAGGTGATTTACTTAAGTTTTACGTACGTTTGACTAATACATCAAAATATATAGTTATTATTATTATCTCCGTAACGATGCAGCACATAATTTTTCATTTATAATTTATTTCTACAATGGAATTTATTTTTACATCCATAGTATTTGTAACTTTTAACCAACAACTTTCATAGCACTATTGCTATTTACTAAAATTGAAACTAATTTAATTAAAATAAACTAAATTACGTACATACCAACTTAGAATCCGCTCATGAAAGGTACCATTTCGCAAGCCGAAAATTTTCACCCGAATTCACAACGTTGACTCCTTGTTTTTAAGTTTAACTAATTTTGTATGTCTTACATCATGCTAGGTATTAAAGTTTTTGACAATCCTACTAATTCAAATTCGGATAATAATGTATTGCTGGCGAAATGGTACCTTTCTCAAGCGGCTTCCGAATTGGTATCTTTTTATTCGACGGCGACGAAATGTTTCCCAACCAATGGCGCGAAAACAGTGGAACCTATAACATAACTTTTGAACTTTTAAACAACCACACCGAGAGAAAAGATTCCTTGCGGCAAAGAATATATCTTAATTGTTAAGTTTTGTGGATTTGAATACTGTCAAATGAATATTTTTTAACAGTTAAACGTTTTGATATTATATGTCGCCATAAGATTTACCAGTCACGATTATGTTTATGCATACCCTGGTAGAAACGTTCACCAACGATTCGCCAATCGTTGGCCAATTTTACTAAGGTTAGCCAGTAGTTTCACCAACCATTCGCCAACGAACCCACTTATTTTGAAACGCTTTTCCGCCCATCGTTGGCCAACAAATGCTGACAATTTGAAAACGGCGAAAAGTACTAAATACTGCTTAAGAAAGCTATGTAAAGTGTTATGGCATAGTATACAATTAATAAAAAGTCGTTATATGAGCATAATTATATAATTTACTTAAAAAATTCACATTTAAATATATGTACACTTAATTCGAATTTGAGGTTAGGTGTAGTAAATTGATGATTTAGTTTACTATCCTAGTCAAGGAAATCTTGTATGCCAAAATTTGTCATATATGTGTGCCAAAACAGCCAATTGGAAGGCATGTGGCGTACTCTGGCAAACTTTGTCTAAATCTAGCAAACTTTGGCAAACTTTTAACATCAAAACCATTTCCACCAGGGTAATACATTATAATTTACTATTATAATTATGAATTAAGTATAAAATAAAAAATGCTTTTTATCAATTCTATAGTATAACATGAAAACAAGGGAAGTTGGATAGATAGTAAAAAATTATACCAAAACCAGTAGTTGCGAGAGATATTTGCATGCTCCGCAACTCAAGGCGCGCTCTTAGTTTGCGCGAGAAGCGTGGGTAGGCACAATATACACATATACATCGAATCATTCGTAACCTTAACCCTACTTTAAATAAAAATTTAATTATATTTTACAACTTCATGACAGCATATGCGCTATTATTTTTATCATTCAGTGGTTAATTGTAAAATATATATTTAGTGACGTACATTTAACGATTCAATTTATAATTTGAAAATAGTATTTTAGAATCACAAATAAAGCAGTCGTTGGTCAATTAAGGCCATCTCGATTGGTCTATTTTCTACCAGGGTAGGATCTTTTTATATTTCAATGCTTAAAAAGCATCGTTATAAGCTACAAAATCTTCAAATCATCTTATGTATTTTGCATATTTCTCTTACTCGTGCAGACTTTTTTGAGCTTCAAGTTCTTAACTGTTAAGAATTTAACATTTGTGGCAAGTACATGATACTTCAATCCCGCAAGTACACGATTCATTTGCCACAAGGAATCCGTTCTCTCAGCGCAGTTGTGCTTGGGTCGTATTTTAGTGCTCGAAGTCTTGTACGCAAGATTGCAATGAGCCCAACTATATTAGCGTTGAAATGGTTCCATCCAACAAAACCAACTAATAATTTATTATAAATTTTGTTTTATTTACAATGGTATGGGTAACATTGTTAACATTATGTCGATACTTCATCTTTTGTCATTTATACTTGTTTAATCTCATTACTCTTACGATAAGTACGGAACTCGTAAGTCCTGTACAGCAAGTTCCGTGAAATTCTAAGTGGTCATTTCTGCCAAATCAAGGCAATATAAGTTTCACACTACACTTGGGAAAGAACGACACGGGAAATGTATCTATGCTATGCATGCATAGGGATGTACATTACATCTTTAACTGTAATATACTTCGCGATCGTAATTTGAAAACTAATATATATAGTTGAACTTCGGACACTGTGACTCTGTACACTGTAAATTGGTGGACACAGGTATCAATTATTTTCCGGACACTGCAAATTCTTACCCTACAGTGCATGCGCAGATATTGCCAATATGTCATGTTTGAACCGGGTTGATCAGAGCGGTTTATAATGGCGCCTCTTAACAGTCTCCGGGATACTCGATCCAAATTTCCAGGTTGGAATGTTTAAGAATGGTCTAGTTAATTGTTCACTAATAATTTTTATAAACAATTGCAAAATAATGTTTTTTTAATTCGAAATTTTGGTTAGATTTTTTAGGTAATTTTAAAGATTTGTTCGATTAAGAATGTTGATCGACTCTAGTTCACTCTTCTTTTCTGCTAGGAATCTAAAATAAGATGTCTGCGTCTGACCGGTTCGACCAATCACAATCACAGCATTTTGGTTTGAATCAGAGTCAAATCATGCCAGAACAAGTGTTCTTTCACAAACGGGGTTAGACCAGAGTCGACTTAGACTTGTTCTGAGCGGAAGTACTTTCTTAATTGAACGATTAAAACATCTTTAAGGTTTCAACAATTGCGAATTTTGCGATTTTCGATTTTTTAAAATATGAATTGTTTTATAAATTTACATGAACTAAGTATTGTACTTTTCTTAAGGGAAGAAGATACAGTAAACACTAAAATCCTTCAATTTAAGAAGAAAAATATTTTTTCTGCAAAAGATGACATTTTAGACTGGTTTTGTTCAAATTCACCACCCTTTGTTGTAGCCATTTTGAAAAAACCTGTAAAAACAGACATATGTTTGATTATCACTGTGCGCAAAGGGTTACGATGGATTGGTATACATTTTTTTATGAACATTTCATGCTAAAATTAAGACATTTAAAGAACAATATTTTCAAATAATATTTTTGAACTATTCTGAGGTTATATTCTATATGAACAATTTATTGTTTGCGATATAAGCAGTATTTTAATATTAACGTATATTTTTAAAAATGATATTTTATGTAATAATAAAAAAAACTGTTGCGCAAAGTAAGTTATGAAAATTAAATTTTGAGAAATATGAGTTTAAACATAAATATCAATAAATATACTATGATCAACTATTTATCTACAGCTTCAAATAAGTCGATAAAAAGTTAGTATTCGCGTAAAACGTTTTACTTTCGAAAGAAAAAAGGTTAAATAAGTGTTTTACCACTTAAAAAGACTGCCATTTTTTAATTTTTATTAACATTAGCTTATAGCAAAAAAACTTTCGTATGTAGGCACAGTTCTGCTTGCCACTACATTTCACGCGTGGTATTCACCAGAGCTGTGCGGAATCGGCTGCAAATTTTTTCGATTCACAAATTGAATCAAGAAAATAAAATTGCGATTCAAAATCACGATTCATTTGAATCGAGATATGAATCGCGATTAATTTTTCCCGATTCATGCGTGAATCAAGATTCAAATTTTTCTAATTCAAATGAATCGAGATTTTGAATCGCGATTAAATTTTTCGATTCAAATTTTTAGGGTCTTTTTACATAAATTGGTCTATCATAGTGTTTAGACACCCCGAAACACGTGGTTTCATACGGATGGTACCCCATGTTTAGGGGGATTAAACACGTTTAAGCCCCATTTTATACAAATCAGGCTATCATAGAGTTTAATATTTGTGTAAAATAGGAGCTAAAAATGTTTAGGCGCCCCTAAATGTGGGGTACCATTCGGATGATACCATACTTTTAGAGGGGCCTAAACACTATGATAGCCCGATTTGTGTAAAATGGGCACCTGAAATTTAAATCGAAAAATTGAATCACAATTTAAAATCCCGATTCATTTGAATCGAAAAATTGAACCACAATTTAAAATCCCGATTCATTTGAATCAAAAAATTGAATCGCGATTACTCCTTGACTCGAAACATTTGAATCAATATTCAAAATATGAATTCAAATGAATCATAATATTTGAATCGCGATTCAAAATATGGATTCAAATGAATCATAATATTTGAATCTCGATTCACCTTTGAATCGAAAAATTTGAATCGCGATTCGAAATCCTGATTCAAATCAGTCAGGAGTTTGAATCGAACTCAAATGAATCGGATTCAAAATTTCGATTCAGATGAATCTGAAATGAATCGCGCCACTCGATTTACATGAACGCACAGCTCTGATATTCACGTGAGTTTGGCAGCGATCGATCTGCTGCGCGTTAACGATTCTACTGTTTCGTGGAAGCCTGAAAGGCATAATCGGGCGGTGTGCAAGCACTGGGCTCGTGCGCGCGTTGACGAAACAATTATAGGGCCCGCAGCGAATCTTTCGCGTATAATTTTGAGATCGAGTATCCTGGGCAAATATTATTAGCGGTTATTTATGCGGCGATCGATCGCGCGGCTGCATATTCGTAAATTATGCTGTACCTTTTTCCTCCTCTTGTACCTGTGGAGTTGACTGTGTATTTAGTCTCTGCGCGGTATATGATTTATTAATTAAGACTTCATCAATGAGGTATTATTTGTTTTCATTCGTGAAGAAAAAATGTACGTATTGTCTTCGTTCACATTTATAATTTCGATATAAAGGATGTCGATATATTCATCCGCTACTCCATTTTATATACATGTCAATTGTACATTAATCAAATTTTCACATAAAAAGCGTTTCATTATTCATATGATTTATTCTTGAAGGCTATACTTTTAACTTTAATTTTTCATTTTTAATAAGGGCAAATAGCATCAAATTGAGAATATTGAGTGAAAGCCTTAATTACTGATCCCTGTGGATTTTTATATATAACAGACAACTTATTTTATTATTTGAAATGTCTTACTCTAAATATGTCTAACAATCGTCAAATATGTATGGCCAGTTTGTTAATTGCCAATCTGATTTTCTAATTATCTTATATTGTCGAACAACGAAAATTATTAATGATTGTGTTAATTTGATATTACACAAATAACGAAACACTGCCATAATTTAAAATTGTATATTATATTGTAAGAATAATAAACATTTATTACTACAAAACGAATAACTTTTGAAAATTGCAAGAAATACGATTACACAAAAAAATTGTCTACTATGGTAATTTTGCCATTTTAATGAGCATGGAGCCAAGGTATCCAGTATTATCCATTATGACATGTCTATCAATGCCCAAATCATCAATGATTCAATAAAACATGGCTGTGTTTTAAATGATGAAATACCTAATAGCATTCTTTTGTTGAGCCAGTTAAGTTATATCACCGTTCCATTTGTATAAACACAGGAATGTTTCTACCGCACTCCGACACCAAGTAAATCCATCCAACCCAAATCCATTCCTCCTTGCAGCCAGCGAAAAAACAACACACCGACGCACCGACGACTCGCGCAAGCGACGTTTTCTGGTACCTAATCGGGGATAATCTCCGGGCCTAACGAGGCAGCGCGCGATCCTCTCTCCCTATTACCCCGCGTGCGGCGGTCTTCTTCTCCGCGCGCAGCGGGCCCCCTTCCGCGGCAGCGCCGCTGGCACGCGAGTCCGTCCTCTGACCTCTCCTCCTGCTCTCTCTCTCCTCTCCCCACCGGCTTTCGCCCCGGCGTGTGCCACCGCGGCGCGAGGCAGGCCTATTTTTAATTACGCGCCAATTAATTAACACGAGGAGAGAGGGTGCGCGCACGCACGCGGCGCCCGGTGGCACGCAGATGCGGAGAGCTGTGTGCGGCGTTACTTGCGGCGGACTCGAGGAGCGTTTAGCACGTGCGCGTGACGAGCGACAGGCCCATTAGAGCCTGCTCTATTGAGTTTCTCGGTGTAATGCCGCGCGCGGCGCACGAGGATTCTTTTATGTAGGCTGATTGTTGATTCTTTGGGTGCAGTCTTTGATCGGTTGCTCATGGTACCGATGTACTAATATTTTTCTAAATAATCTCTTTTATTGTCTTTCTTATTATTTTTCTTTTATTTTTACGCATATTGGTATAGTTAGAAAACCGATAAAAAAATGTGTTAGAAGTGAGGTTTGGTCAGCGATTTTCATTCATGATTTAAATATTCACTTTGCTGTAGGATAAGTGTACTAGTTAAAAGTGTCACTTTTAATAACAGAAGTTGCATAAATCAACTTACACCAAATAATGATTATATATTCTCATTAAACAATTCTATCAATCATAATTATCAATAAAAAGTTTCATTTGAAAGCTGATTTGACTCATTTTTTGAGGTTAATTGTACTTTTTTTTATTTTCATGTGTTTAGGACTCAAATTATTTTTTAGTTTTTTAACTAATAATCTGCCAAATTTGAGCGAATTCTGAACCGTCGGTGTTATACAATCTAGAGCTGAAGACAAAAATGTGTGCTTTTTAAGAAAATTGAAAAGCTTATAACTTTTTTCTCACGCTCTAAAAATTCCCCAAAATTTAATTGAATTCATTTTTTAATTAGAATCTACTCATAAGCTAAATTTCAGATTTTTCCGAACCGCCAATCTCTTACCGGTAACACTACATAAATGTGGAGTATTTTTCAGCTTGACTTTAAATTACCATTAAAGGCCAAATATGACAAGAAAATACATGCCTTTTTCTTAAATTAAAGGTTTTGGTAAATTTCTAGATGGCTAGATACGTTAGCAAGTTGTAAATTATGTATTTATATATTTATTTATTTATTTATTTATTTAGAAAAAATGTTATTACAAATTCTAAATACCTAGATAAATATTACGTTGTAATTGTATAGTGTTGTAGTATACTATTTTTTAAGCTATTAATAAACAAAAACGCTGTTGTCCACTGTTCTTTACATAATAACAAATCATTATCATCCTCCATTTTGATCTTACTATGTAAATTTTAGACGTATAACGAAAAATACGACGCAAGGTGGAGGTCACAATGGTAAAGTTCGCTCCGACCTCCCCTTAACGAGTATTTTTTTGCAAAAATATCCACTCACTGAATTATAATGAAATAAGTTGTAAATAGTTAAAAATTGTTAAAACATTCAGAAAGTCATGACTAGTCTAGCAGAGACTTCCTTTCTTACCGCCTTGCGGTCGGTATTTTAAGAATTGATATGTCTAGAAATTTTAAAGGAGCAGCCGCCGGTTTTAACTACATGGTCATTTTACCAACCGATGAAGGTCAATGAAGGTTGCAATTTTCGCATCCAAAATGCAGTCTATGGCAAAAATTAATACATGCATCTTAAAGTTCGCAAAAAAGATAACATTACATGTACCGTACGTTTTGTTTCGTTTATATCACGCTGACAAAGGTAGTTTTTTTACCTGTATACACTGCTAAGAAATCAGTGTTTGGATGTTTTCGCGCGTAAACACGACATTATCTTGTAACTAAAGAACTCCAGCATCGGGGTCGACTTGCCCCTCAACATCTTTTGATACAACACATATACTGTAGGAGTTATGGCAGCCTATAATATCTCAAACCGAGATCTCTTATATGTAGCCATTTTATATACATGGCCATATTACCTGCACCTATGATATTATACATTAGGAAATCAATCAAATCCTATACAAATTATAAATTTAATAAATATAATAAATTGTATTATTGTATTAAATATTAAATATCTTTTCTAAATAAATTTTTCATTTATGTTTCAGGTATGTATTCAATTAGTCTGCAGTTAATTTCTTTAATAGAGCCGTTCCTACCATATGTCCATCATTTGGTGAGTTTAAATATAAGCGTAAGCATGATAGTTTATGTTACTCTATTGCTTTTATGCAATCGGCATTCAACTTTTATGTATACAATGTTTTATAAATAGCTTTACCTCCATACATGTATCAATTATTTTAAAGCCGTTTTTGGGCGACTTTCAAATAAATATTCCAGAAGAAAAGTGAGTCTTGAGACATTAAAATCATCGGAAAATGAAAAGTCGATATGGAGTCTCTCGCTTTGACTAATTTCAGTCACTATCATTATTGCAAAAACAAAGTACAAATTTAAGCGTAGTCTCAAAAATATTATTAAGTTAGTCGCTATATTGTTGAATAAAGTTATTGGCATTCGATCATAATATAACCGGAATGCCGACACTCAAGTTTTTTTCACTCTTTCCAGCAAACAATGTCTGCGCTTTCGACATCCCAATTTTCATTTAAAAATTTTCTGTTTTATAAAGTACGCTTCTTGTAAAATCTTATCAAAGTACAATACAAATTTTTTCCATAGCATCAATATAGCTGCCATCGAACCTCCTGAAAATAACCTCCTCCCTCTCCAACTCTCTTCATGAAAACTGCAGCGTACCTTGCATCTTCTATCGGGCTCTTGCATTTTAAGAAGCACGCAAATAAAGAGCCCGAGAACATTGGCGGGTGCCGTCAAGCAATCCCGGTGAAAATGAAATTCCTCGAAATAGACTCTCGATGGAAAAGGTCGTTTGGGGTCGTTGTCGTCGGCTTGTCGACATCGTCATTATTATTACTATTATGATTATTATTATTATTTCAAACGGACGTAGACGTGCCGCTGCTGCAGAGATGCATCCGATCGATTACGAATCAATCGATGATTATCTCGTTCAACCTCGTCGCTTCAATTCAAGCGACGATGTTGCAACTTCGGGTGTGTATGTGACCACGCGTGCATTCAGACAAGCTGCAGTTTTAATGTGAGGAATAATTCAGGGCTGTTATTTTTATAGATTCTTTAATAAACTCGTAACGTTAATATTCTGTGCTTTGGGAAATACTTTGTAAACATAATTAAAAATGTTATTTGTTAATTGTAACTATGTTCACCATGTAAATTGATTTAGAATTAAAAAAAATGTTTCTCAATTTATGGTCAATGAAACAAAGAAACAATGAAACTGATAATGATATGTTAAATTATTTAAAGAGATTATTTATTTAATGCTTCATGTATTTTAATTTAATCAATTACTTTATTGATATTAAAATATGATTTATTTATTTTACTCTACTTTAAATTTTATTTATGAAATTGATTATTATCGCAGTTGGTTGCTAAATGCTTCAATTAGCGTTTTTCCTTTAATTAACGCTACGAAGCAAATTAATTTATACATGATGTGTATCTAAAAAATGAATACAAACTTCTTCTCCATGGATTCTTATTTTTATAATGCAAGATTTCATACCTGTGTGAATAATGTATGTAAAATATGATATATTGTTATAAAATTTACGTAAGTATATAATTATGCTGAATTACTGCATGGATGAAAATAAATTTTCTCGACTACTATTATTAAAGCCCCTTTGCAAACAAAGCATTTTCCAGCAGTATGATAACCTGCAGGCATTAAATGACCAGTTAGCACGCTATGAATAACAAAATCACTTGCAAAAATGCTAAAAACAAAATTAATTTGAAAGTCAATCGATCTCATCAAGTCGAACAATCTTTCCTCAACAACTTAATACCAGTGAACTTAAGCCTCTCATCGCCTAAGCACGTCGTAACAATCATAAGCATTCATTAAAAACTTGTTAAAACTGAAGGAGAGCACGCACTGATTTCGAAGCGCGCTTAATAACGAAATCAATGAATTTTAATACAGACGGCCCGTCAGACGCGCGTTTACGCACTTCATCACTGTTATTTAATAAGAGGCCCGGACCGCGGGGGGTTTATACCTGTAAGCGCGCCAACGCGCTCTTTTTTTGCGTTATGATCCGTGTAATTTATTCGGAAATGCTCTCCCTCAGTTTTCTTGACTTTACACTGCGCAATCTTATCGACACCAGTAGAGCAGAAAAGGGCTTAAAGCGCAAACTAACTTGTTTTGAAAATTGTCATACAACATATTAAACGTAAAATAGAAATTAAACATTTGGCTCAGTAAAGTTTTTTATTCGTGACTGATAAAATAATCAGAACACTTATAAAGATTGTCAGAATTGTAGCTGAATCAGCGATCTGTCTCATTGCGTATATAAGTTATCAAACATAAAACTATTAAATCAGTATCATGAAAAAATAAATATTCTTCATGAAATAGTTGTACCTACAAAATTATTTTATATTCATATATTTTATGATACGGTGATTCTTATATGCTAGCGATTCAACATAAAAACTCCTAAAATGTTTTGCCATACACAATTATTTCGAGAAAAGTAATATTATGAATATTAATTTATTAACGTAAAAATTTTTAGTGCATATTTTATTCATATAATTATCTTTTCTAAAAGAAGATCTTTATCTTTAATTGATTATTTGACTGTATACTTTATTAAAAAAATTATTTAATTTTAGCTGGACGTATAGCAATTTTGTTTGCCCTTTATTATCATGAGGTCAGCAGGAAACTTAAATATCTTTTAATACTAGTTTATTATTATATTCAGAATCTGCATAAATTAAAGAATGTGAGACTAGTTTTTGGCCAAGATGTCGATTTTCTAAGCACTTGAAATATTCAGAATGTTAATTTATTACAAAATGACACTATAATGTGATGCATTGAGATCAGTTTTTCATTTATTTCGTCAGTAACAGCACCTCAAATTCTACGTACAATTCTAAAATATGTTATCTTAAACATAATAAATTCGGAGAAAAATCTGCAGTAGTTGGAATATTGAAAGAACTATCTTGACCAAAAAGGAAGTTATTTTTTATCTATAATTCTGGCATATGGGTAGAATATACTTGTATCTATAGGTCATTGCCTCGTGATTAAAAGTTCAATAAATAAAAGATATAGTCAGTTCAAATGAATATTTGTTTCAATATCTACCTAGAATATCATTTATTTGAAACCAACGAATATTTATTAGTGTTAAACTGAACAATGATTTGATTTAATTAAAAAAATAAACTTTTATTAAAATAGAATAAATATTGTTTAAATTAAAATCAATATTTAAATATTTGGATTTATTTTATTCAGTGTTGCTGTGGAGGAACAAAAATTGTCAGAACAAAATTGTGTTCTCGCTGTTTTTCGATTAGAATATATTATGAAGATGTATTAATTTGCGTGAAAAGTCAGAAACATCTTCGCAATTGACTTTTATCATATTTTTATGTCTTTTTTTAATAATATAACGAAATTGTAAGTGATAATTATTTATCTGTTTCTAAAATTTATGAATGAAATTAGCTATTAAGGTTTAGTAGGTAGTACTTGGACACTTTTTGAAACGAAAATACGGAATCAGTGTTTGTAGAACCAAAACTCAATATTTTACCAATAAAGTAAGTTTAAAAATTCAACTATATGTCGCAGTAGTTGGACGTCATATGTCAAGCTGGTCCCAGTACTTGGACATAGTTAGGACCCAGTAGTTGGGCATATGAATGAAATGTGTCCAACTACTGGGTTCAGAAAAAGCAGTGGACGTAAACTTGGACAATATATTCGGCATATTACAGTTCTCGACGTAACCTCAAAATGCTATATTTACATTTATAACAAATTTAAGACGTAAATTAACATAATTTTTGTTAAATTATATACTACACATCATAAACTATTCGAATGAATGCCAATGAATACATATTTTTATCATATTTATCAGTAATTACAATTTTGTCACTGTCCAAGTACTGGTCACAATTTTCGTTCTTTTTAACAACCGCAATTTATTATTACTAAAATTAATACATGGTTTTCAAGAATGCCATTTTTTATGGTTTTGAAACATTCTTGCAAAATAAACAGGATTTGCAGACTTTTAATATTACAATTTCCAAAGTTACAATACTTTTTTTATGTGAAACATCGGATGCTAACTTCTTCTCATACCTTCGACACATTCGATCCTAACATCCACAACCTGAGAGTTATATGCATTTTTCCCAGCAAACTGCACTCACGCTCTCAAAACGAAAGCCGCCATAAATCCCAAAGAGCCATGTCTTTGACCTCTCCGCGTAAAAACACTGTATACCAATTCCGACCGACTGCTACTCGCAGTATAACACTCTCATTAACTGTAATTCGCATTTGAGTGTAGCCATGCCCTCTCTCACTCACGCACACGGCAAAGGTACATAACCTTTCTCTCCATCTCTCTCCCTCCCGTTCGCTTCATACTCGATTTCGCGGAAGAATCATTCGTCGTGACGCAATTCCAGCCAATCAGCCGGGCAAAAATATAATGCAGAGCCGGGACAAGCAGCAGCAGCGGTGATGGCAACATTACGAAAGCGCCGGGTCGCGCATTACGACCGTAAAACACGCGACTTTATGACGGGCCGGCGGCGGTTCTTCCAAGGACCGATAAAGGCCGCCGCCAACGTCAACGTCGAGAATCTAGCCTAGGTTTTACGCAGGCAGATGTGTATTCACGCGCGAGCCTCCCGATGGGTATATATTCCTCGACGCGACTTTCGTCGTCCTTTGGAGGCGCTCTCTCTTTCTCTCTCTCTCGCGCGCGCGATAAACGCTTTTATCGCCTGGTATCATTCACTTTGATTACGCGTAAAACGTTGCCGCGAGTCGCCCCAGGGAGTACGGCTGCGGCTTGCCGGTGCTGTACAGGGATGTTGGGAAATTGTTAATATGTATACGGGAGAGGTTTGCAATGATTATGTGAGATTATTTTATGGAGGAGGTTTCGATGTATTTTAGCTAGCACTCGACAAATTGCTCGACTCGACGCTATTTATGGCCTATGTAAAAGAACCGCTACGTGCGTTACGTTTGAGTGACTGGTCTCGTTACCGATAGCAACCCAATTACTGACAGTTCATACGGTTCGAAATTTATTATTTTAAAAATTTCAATAAACACTGTCAAATCTGTGCGAAAACGTAATTTAGTACATGTTAGTCTGAAAATATTGCTTTATTTGCTTAAGTTTTTAATAATAATTCAATTATCAAGCATTTTCAGATGGAAATATAATTTTACTGCTAGAATTAGGTATGCACGCAAATATTATGACGCTCGTGCAGCTTCTACCATTGTGATGTTTATAAGGTTATAATCTTATATTGTATATAATATTGTATACAATTCAAATTCTAAGAAGGTCAAAGATACACCAAATTTATGATTACCGCATACAAGTTGTGACCTGTTCAAACCTGTTACAACTTGCTTCTGAGGGTGGGTCTCCGGTGTCCTCCGGTATCTCCATTAAGAATGCCAAAATGCAGAACGAACATGATCAAAATTCTAATTAGTATTTAATAGCCAATAGTTCACGGTTCAGAACAGTAAAAAACAGAATATTCATAATTACGATGCCGTATTACGGAATATTCAAAAATCAGAAATTTAAAACTATGTAAAATTCAACCAAAAATAAACCAAAACTATAACATTTTTTTCTGACTTTCGAACATTTCAATTAATTTCTATAAATTATTGTTAACATGGCATTCATCATAATGAACATATCTGACTCTGGGTTGTATCGTAAAAAATTCTATATTTGAAAATCTGAATGGAGATACCGGAGAACAATGGATGTTCTGATAATCGAAACCCACCCGCTTTTCACGCTACAGTTGTACAAGCTGTACAAAAAACATTTACTTTTTATAGTGGGTTATGCAAAATTGACGGATGTTAGCTATTACGCAGCGAATTTTATAAAAATTAAGGGGATTCATCAGACTTTGCTCGTCCATTAGAATTAAATTTTCTTTGCAGGATCGTATTATTTACAGACAAAATATAGCAGAATACTTGAATTGTTATACACATAAAAAATAAGCAGAATTGTGCATTATGCGTATTATAATTTCTCTACTTTGATAACAGTTCAAGTATTCTGCTATATATTTTTTATTAATAAAGCGATTCGAAAAAGAAAATTTTATTCTAATGTGTATTCTTGTTTAGAAAATTAAAACTTTGTGATACATGTATCGGAAAGTAAAGTAGTTCTGACGCATCCCCTTTGTCTTTTAAAGAACAATGACGTATATTTGTCCATCCACTGAAAGAAAATTGACCAGCTTTTGCTGGTAAATTTATAAAACTTGTCATCTAATTTACTAGTCGACCTTCTAATTGATTAATTGGTTCTTAACTCATAAATAGTTTATTAACACAATATTTTAACATTTTATTGGACCAATAATTTCAAAGATATATTTTAACGTGCACAATATGATATCGTTTCGAGATAAACCGCCTAAATTGTTATTTCAACAAATTCATTAGTGAATTGCGAAAACTTTCGTTACTCTGAGGTCTAAATATTATGTATTAAAGGCACATTAAAAAGTTCCCCTTAGTTTTAATTTAAAATAATGATTTATATATTCTACCAAGCTCTATGTCAGAGAAAATGTCGTTTCTACTCAGAAACTGGTCAACGCTTCTACCAGGGTTGAATATAGATATGCAGCTCTTTATGAAATATGTATTCTTACAGTTCTAGAAAATTACAGTACATCTAAAATTTTCTTTTGATACCATTTGAGCCGATTAATTAAAACAGTAGCGGTCTTCAAATTATAATTTCGCAATAGAATGACTTGATAAAAAGTTAAAGCATTGTATTGCTTCAGTTTTATAAATATCACAAGAATTTTGCAAGTGTTAGAAAGTTGACAGATCTAGAAATAATAATGTATTTGTAATGAACTTCATAATATTAGTGCAATTCAATATTTTAAATTGTGGTGTTTATAACAATGATTCAAGTAAAAGGAAAGTTTTTTGAATATAATTAAATATATAATTAAAATTATTTAGCCCTATCATGCACCCTGAAGTTCTTGAAGCTTTCAACATTCTATAGAATTTACAAGAAATTCAAGGACCAAAAGTTTAGTAACTTCATTGAACTTCATTAAATACACTTATTTACGAGAACACAAGTTCCTAACTGTGCACGTACTATAGTTTGCTTCTTCTAAGAAACCCCTTTCTCAGCCTAATTAAAATTCATAGCTCAACTTTTACTACATTCCTATACAATAGGATCTCAAGTCTTTTCGAATTCTTCTAAAAAATCATTTCCTTGACATGTTATCTAAATGTTAGATTCAGGCACATTCATTATTCAGTTCATATCACGAAATCCCAAAAAAATGTCCTTTGGGTCCTAAAATAACAAAAATTAATTTGAATGCTAGGGTTTCCCAACCTTTTCTATCTTGTTTTAGGGGCCAAATTATGAAGAAAAACGCGTTTGAACAAAGGAAATTGGCCACGTGACTATATTTTTCTGGCAAATTAGGTGTCTTTTACGGTTTTTTATATGTAGCAAAAAAATGTTTACTTTTACTGCGCAGTGATAACTGTGCACACAAAAGTGGGATTTTTTTCTATAAAGTATATAAAAGTAGAAGAAAAGAACTTTAATTTAAAAGACACCTAATTTGCCAGAAAAACATAGTCACGTGGCCAAGTTTCGTTGCGATTTCTGGAGTCAAAAAGTGCATTTTATAGGGATTTTGTCATATACCTACATGACATTTAAAAGTTAGTTTTAGAAAGATATATATCCTACGAAAACGGTTATGTATGAAATTTTGGATAACCACAGTTTAAAAACTTAATTAATCAATCAATAATGCCAAGTAGATCCGCATACTAAAGGATATTATTCTTAAGCACAAAAATGATGTAGACAATAAAAAATGTGTCCGACATCGACGTATGAGAAAAAGATTCGCGACTCTCCCCTTAATGCTCTCAAATTATGAATGAAGCGAACGAAAATCCGCTTCCCAAGGCGTTTTACACATGCACAACCTGTACACATAACAAAACTGTACACACAGGCCCCCGGCTCGAAGTGAGTTCTCAGCCTCATCAGTTCGAGCTCGGCCCTCTCCTCTCTCTCCCTCTATGCCTTCCTCTCCCGCGTATCCTTACGACCTTCTTCCTCTCTGCCTCCGCGCGCCTCTCCGCGAGCACCTCGCGTATGCTCGTATTCTCTCTCTCTGTCTGTGTAGTCACAATGCCCGCGCGCGCGAGCAAGATAGTTCGGAATCGAGTCGAGAGGCCTGAGGTTAGGCTCGAGGGCCTCTCTCTCTTCTCCTCTCCTCACCCTCCTTCGCGTCTGTCTCTCTTTTTCTCTCGTACTCTTTTACTCCTTTTTACCACGTGTCCTTTACCTTACCTTCTCTGTCTTCTATTTTCTCCCTCTCTCTCTCTCTCTCTCTCTCGATACTTTGCTTTCTGCACTCCGCCAGTCTGCGGCTGTCTCGCTCTTACTCCCTCGTTCTCCCTACGCCGCTAGGCTGTTTTTCTCTCGGTGCCGGCTCACGACGATGAAGGAACTAATGTGTATACGGAAGATTCCAGCGCGAGTCGAAGAAATATTTCTGCGGTTTTTAAATATTTCTCATTTTTATAATGCTCTTTTTAAGGTCGAGACTTTCCTGGTGCCTTTAAAAAATTAAAAAACTAAAAAATGATGTAGATCTCAGAGTTTAGGAGAAACTTGAATTAATCCTAATGTATGTAAAAAATATGCTACAAGGAAAAAAATGCTTTGTTAATTTAACAAACTCACTTAGTAATATAAGTACTAACTATTTGTTTTATTATATTTACCAAGTAATTTATTAATTTAATAAACGGGTTAGTAAAATTAACTTATCACTTTATAGAAACGACAAATTATTTGACAAGTGTAATAGAAAAATAGTTTGTGCGTATTTTACCAAGTGACTTTGTTATATTAACAAAGCATTTTTTTCCATGTAATATTGATTATTATTTATTTATTATATTTATTTATACACTGGACAAGCTCTTTTACATTTTTGTAAATATTTTTTAATTTTACATAGTTTTAGAGCTGCCAATCCCTCAACGTATCGGGATCATGCTCGATTTCCATCAGCGATTAGTCTGGAATGACAACTTGCAAATTCGTTACCGAAAAAATCAAACCAACGGAGATTCGAACTCGCTCTCTCGGAAACAACGCGTTTCAGTCGTATGCGTCTAAGTCGTACGCTTTATAGTTCTGGGACCAGACCTCGATTTCATGGCCAGCTGAGGTCTCTAACTACAAGCACTTTTCTTTATGTATTTTGGTTTTCTGAATCCGAATAACGAGGATAGAATACTAATAAATGTTCCAGTTAATTGTTAATTAACAATTTTTATAAACAATAGCAAAACATTTTCTTTTTCAGTTTGGAGATTTATTTATTTATTTCTGTAGGTATTTTTAGGACCCACGGATTTCAAGTAAAAAATCGTTAAAGTTTAAAAAAATGCGACATTTGCAATTTTCAATTATTTATTGCAGCAAAGCATTTGAATATCTTTTAACAATCCGGGGCTTAAATTACTCCTTAAATCATATATTACCAGCTTGTAATGGGAATTATAATCCTTTTGACGATATGAATGTGTTTGGGTAGGTATTTCGTCAGAAGGCTAAATGCCAGATGGAGATTTTTTTAGAAAATCAAAACTTAAAATCAGAAAGCATAATAAGATCGTACATACATTCCAATAAATAACATTAGGATAATAATTTTGAATGATTAATAATGATGAATACTGAAAGTTCCTAAGTAGAGACTTAACAAAGCTACAATTAAAGAAATAGATAAGTTTATATCAATGAAATTATGAAGACTTAAATGCACACGGCAAATATCCGAACGAAAAAGTTAAAAATTCCAACACTTGTCTAAATAAACTGATTTTTCAATTCTATTCTGTTTTTATAATTGAAATGTTTTCTAATATTTTCATTTCTATTCTTTGGTAATTCTTAAGAAATACCAAAAATATTCGGCAATTTTATCTATTCCTTTAGTCTTAAATTTTCACTTGAATACAAAATAAATCTTCAATTTTTATACAATACAACTATGAAATCGGATTTTATAATGTTGTATTTTAAAAATATTACATTCTGTATTATTTTTTCAGAAAAATGTCCATCTAAAATTTTAGCCTTCTTAATCATTATATTTGATACCTTTTAACTAATGTTACTAGATCTCTTTAACGTATTTTGAAACCTTCACTGAAAAAAATATTTAGCTAATACAATAACTCGATTTATTAGTATAATATTGATTTACACTCGACATGAGGAGCTATCACTCGAAATGGGTAATTACCATCAGCTAATTTTCATTTCTCCCAAAAACTCATAAGCTTATATTATAGATTTATAATCTATGATATTAGCGAATTATCAATTGTAACTATCAGCGTTACTCTTGGCGTTACCTAAAATACAAAAAGTTTTAATTTACGCATTTAACCATCGCTGACCGCATCTGGAATCTTCCATATACCCGTCTACGTATAAGTATATGAGAGCCAGCAGCCAAGAGAGCAAGAGAGAGAGCGACAGAGAGAGAGAGAGAGAGAGAGAGGGGGGGGGGGAGAGAAAGATAGAGAGCGCATGCATGTGTGCATGTGTGCATGGGTGTACGAAGGGAACGCTCGGTGAGTAAATGCTCTCTCGCTCCTTTTCTTGCCGCTGGGGGTCAACGTACAGGCGCGCGGCGTGACCGAAATCACACACACACACACTCGCGCGCTCGCGCACTGCAAGTCGCTCGGCTGTGACTCCTTCCCTCGCTCTCTGTCTCTCTCCTCATCTTTATATTCGGCCTCTAATTGTTCTTCTGTGGCGGCGGCGGCGGCTGCCGCGGCGACCTCACCTTTGGCTTCGTCGCGGTTTCGGGAATTCAAAAGAGGGTACTACTCTGCGGAAAGTGCAGCGTGATTTCCCCCGACTGCTGCTGCTGCTGCTGCTGCAAGCGCGTCAGGAAGTGAAGAGGGAGCCGAGTGCGCGAGGATTATGCAAAGTGCTGGTCTCCGCTTTCTTTTTTTTTAACGCTGCGCTTTTGTCGAGAATTAACTCGTCAACGTACGAATGGATGTTGGTTTTCAACGATTGTTTCGTTTCTTTTTGTCACTTTACTGGAATTATGATTTAGAGTCAATCGATTAATTATTAGAAGTGCTTAAAAATGATGAGTTTTGGAGAGATTGATGTAGGGTAAATGTCCCCTCTGTTGGCAGTGATCCTACTACTGAGTTCATACATTTATAACTTTATTGAATGGAATATTATTGATTTTCAATAATAATCCAAATATCAAAGGTATTGAGATGTCAATATAACCTTACTGTCAGTAGTAAGAACGCACTCAATTTTGAGGCATGTACCGACTACTAAGAGCAATAATTAATTATTTATACAAAATATTAGTTATCTAATTTATAAAAACCAAAATGATGTGTGTTAAGCATACTATTAATGATATGATAATGAACTACTTAATTATTAGTATCAAATATTAAAAACATAATAACATTGCATCATGTCAGCAATTGGGTGTCAGTATTTGGTTCAACAAATTGTAAGTGTCAGTAATATCAGTTTTCATTACTTTCAAGAATTTATAAGATTTTTCATCGTATGCATGAGTATTTAAAATGTTACTCTATGCAAAAAACAAAACGAGTTATAAATTACCAAAATATGCTAACCTTCATCTATCAGTAGAGGAGGCATTTACTCTATATCATAACAAAATTACACTATTCCAGTGCTTTGAGTAAGCAGTGTTGATGTATTTACAAACTCATTACTTAGAAACCATCATCTAGGGTAAGTAGATATTACTGCGGAGTTTTCAGTTATGAAGTTCAGCATTGACAATATAGCGCGTACGAATAAGTAATGATGTGCTTATTTTTCTAGATCAAATCTAACCATTTCAAGAATCGATTCATAAAACCAGTAATACAATCATACACTGAAAAATACAACTCACGCAACATCATATCGTAAAAATTTAAGTTTCGATATCGTAATTATTTAACGTCGAATGCGATATGATATCGTAAAATTAGCAATTTGAAATCTTAAAGTCTACATTAAAAATATAATTTTAAATAGTATAATTTTTCTTAATTGGCAAATTATTATGTGTAGATCCCATGCTCATGATTTTACAACATTAGATCGAAAGGAATTTGATCTATTATACCGGGTGTCACCAAGCTCTCCCCGCGGTGAGGATGGTTGTACTCGTATTTAAATCTTAAGTTATTGCTTAGTAACTGCTTAAGCAAGAACTTAAGTATTAAGTTATAACCTATTGAGAATAAGTAACTGCTTAAGCAAGAACTTAAGTATTAAGTTATAACCTATTATAAGCTATTGAGAATAAGTAATTGCTTAAGTAATTACTTAAGTAATAACTTAAGATATAACTTAAGAATTAACTAAAATTTTTCCAGAAATAACTTAAGTTGTTACTCAAGCAGTCACTTAAGATGTTTCTTAACATAAGGGTTCTTCTACAATGACTGTTCGTGATTTTAACAGTATCTGTATGTACTTTTTTATAAAGCAACAAAGGTCCAACAGTAAAGCCTAATATAAGAATGTGCCTTGTTTAATCAATAATCAAAAGTGGACGAAGTTGTGGATTTTACGATGGTAAGTTTCAATATAATTACAATCTAATCCCGAAAGTTAATTGAGTCGTTTAATAATAGATGTTAAAAAAATATATAAACAATGTATTTTGCACATAACCTCACTTTTATTATCAACTAAATATTTAATCAGAATGTTGCATAATTTTTATTTAATATTTAATTAACCAAATAAATATAGTATTGAATCTAATACATATTTATTGAATCAATTAAATATTTCATTGCAACATTATGATTAAATATTTAGTTGATATTAAAAGTGAGGTTATGTGCATAATATATTGTTTATATATTTTTTTAACATCTATTGTTAAATTACTCAATTAACTTTCGGGATTAGATTGTAAGTATATTGAAACTTACCATCGTAAAATCCACAACTTCGTCTACTTTTGATTATTGATTTAACAATGCACATTCTTACATCAGGCTTTACTGTTGGACCTTTGCTGTTTTATAAAAACGCACATACAGAGCATTGACAGCTGTTAAAATCATGAACAGTCATTGTAGAAGAACCCTTATGTTAAGAAACATCTTAAGTGACTGCTTGAGTAACAACTTAAGTAATTTCTTGAAAATTTTTAGTTAATTCTTAAGTTAATTTTTAAGTTATTACTTAAGTTGGTACTTAAGAACTTACTTAAGATTGTATCGAAAAATAAGTTATATCTTAAGTTATTACTTAAATAATTACTTAAGCAATTACTTATTCTCAATAGGTTATAACTTAATACTTAAGTTTTTGCTTAAGCAGTTACTAAGCAATAACTTAAGATCTAAATACGGGTACAACCATCCTCACCGCGGGGAGAGCTTGAAGACACTTGGTATATGCATAAAAAAATTTACGATATCATAATTTTACGGTATGAAATTTACGATATGATTCTCTCAGTGAAGGCGTGATGTGTATTACTGCGATCGATTTCTGTATTTAGACAAATAAATAAAAGAAAATAGGTTTTTTCTTCCATAAACATGCATATTCTCAAAAGTTAAAGCGATAATAAATCATTTTTAAAGGAATATTTACTAAAAAGTAGTATGTTTGTCGACTTTGTAAATTCGCAGTAATCGGGGAATCCGCAGTAATACCCAGTCTTACCCTAGTATTGGATAATGATAATTCATATTTCTTGACTAAGTATTTCTCTACCTTAAATATGCAAATTTTTCTACTACTTACCTAAATTTCGTTTATGAATTCTGAAATAAATTATAAATTAATATGAAAAAAACAATTTCTGGTGTAAATTTATCAGTTTGAAATTATGGCATAGTGCGTTTCTTACACATAAGAATTGTACACATAATTATTGTGCACAATTTAGCATTGGTCAAATATATCTATATATAATTTGATCAATGCTAAATTGTGTGCAATAATTACGTGTATAATTCTTATGTGTAAGAAACCCGCTATGCCGAAATTATCAATAATTAATAATTGAAAATGTTACACATTTAATTATAACTGCACTGAAATAATTCAATCAAACCGAAAATTCAAATTGTGTTTGGTAATAAATTATAAAGTAGTAAGTAAAAACAAATCTCAAATAGTAAGAATAAATTTTATAGATAAATAACATTTTTATATTGAATAAACTTAAAACATTTGAAGGACCATATTTAATACAAGTTATGATAAAAATTGATGTTCATAGTAAATTTTAATAACAATTTATCAATGTTATCATAGAAAATTGAATATTTTCCCAATGTACAAACATAATTAGTAAATGTTTCTGTATAATTTCTCTCCGCTTCTCTCAGTCTGGATTAAATTAATAATATACGGGAAACTTCCTCTTATTTCTGAATTCAGTGTTCTGCTCAAAAAGTGCTCCAACCCTACAATTATTCGGCACTCCACCTTACGAGACGCCCAACTAACCTTAAAGCACACGTCACACCCAGCAATCTAACGGACCCTTACTTTACAGTGTAAAAAATGTGCAAACAGGCAGTAAAGAAAGACCGCAAACACATAGTTGCGCTCGAGGGCAGAACTTGCATTCGACAAAGTCACGCATCGACCCGTTTCACGTTTTCTTGCCCCCGCAAGGAAACAATCGATAAATCAATCGCTGTGCACCTCTCTTCCTCTCTTGCTCTCTCGCTCGAGACACCCTCCTTCGCGCGCCATCCGACAGTCTCTCGAGCGTTCTATCATTTAGCTTCTTCTGTGTCCTGCGCGCGGAGCCGTGCGCGCCATGCGAGAGCAGGTGAGTTTGCCCAAATAAGAAAAAGTAGCGGAGAAAACGTATCGCCGAAAAAGGTGTAAGCGTGGATTGGACGTGATGTTATTTGACGATGATAGTATGTGAGATGGTATTCGAGATTGATTGTTGATTTATACGAAAGTTTGCAATCATTCGTATAGATCAGGTGCGTGGTCGCGCCAATTGCTCCCTACGACTTAACATGTGTAGTATTTATGTATCTATAAAATGTATAGAATTGGCCACCGCATACACTCAACCTATAACGATGCACATCGTTCTTACGCTTACTTACATCTTTATGTTATATTAAAATGTATTATTTTGTTTTTACACGCTGTTGCGTGAGAGTTTCTACCTCAAAAATTGCTTCCAAATACCATAATTTTATATTCTGTAAGGTGATTTCTTTTAATTGTTCGATAATTAATTAATAACAATCTTTATAAGAATCTGAACTTTACACCCATGATATAATATGGGATAAAACCAAAGACTAAACTTTCGGGGTCAAAGAACTTATAACGTTATCAAAAGTTATGAATATAAATGCTAGGACAAATATATTCATCCTTCTGACTACGGGAACAATTCTGTTTAGGAGAATATATTCAGCCTAATACATAGGAGTATTAAAATTAGTTCATATTATAATGGTGCTTCCAGTGGGCGAATTCCAAGATTAAAGTATATATTTAAACTATGTTATGTAAAAGCAATACAATCATCATGAACTCAGTTTTTAATCAGCTGAGAGTAATTCCTAATCACCGTTTGCTAATAACATAAAAGTATATTTTTCTTAAACTTTTTATACTGTAAATACACATTTTCGCGCAGTCAATAATTTGTAAAGCATTAAAATAATTAAATTTTATTAAATACTATTTTAATGTCATGCATTATATAAAACAAAATTACCAGCGCTTTGATAGAACGATGAGAATGGACCCTTTCAAGTTCTTACATTTATTACATAGAAATAAATTTTAAATGCTGTAATTAAATTTTATCGAAATGTATGTAATAATTCTTTTAATTGAATATCAATTTTTATTTTAATAATTAAAAATTAAATCGCTAACAATTTCAGTTTGCTAATAATTTATTAATTCATTCATTTTGTGTAAAAATAAAAATACATCTCATTTTTCATGAAACACAAATTATTTTTATGAAAAATTGGATAAATTGATTGCATTATTCGATAATTGCAAGTTCACTGCTTTGGAAATATCAGAAATTTTCACGTTTAAGTGTGTCAAAAATTCGAGGATACTTTTAACAAAAGCAAATGAAAGGATATTGTTCTCTCTTTAAAATGTTACCAGAATTTTTTTAAATGGGTCTAAACATTTTAAGAGTTTTTCTATAGTTATGAAACAATGATACATTCTTTAATGTTGATGTGAAAGAAATATTCTAGTAATGTTTTAAAGACAATACATTTTCCTTTCATTTGCTTTTTGTAAAATTATCCTAGGATTTTTGCTTCCAAAGTTACAGGTTTTTTAAAGAAAGGTATAATACACGCATTAAGGGGAGAACGGGGTAATGCCGGTCACTGGCTAATTCCGGTCACCCTTCTTTTAAAAAATCTAAACATTTTTATGTAATAATTTGAATAGTATATTAAACGCAACATAAAATGCAATTAATCTAATGTTCAAACAACCTTCTATTCAGCTTTATTAAGGAATTATACACAATCAAAGTGTAGGCCTACATTTCTTCTAAGAAATCTGGTCTATAATATAAGCTTTTATGCATATTATTTGTTACTTTATGCAGTTATTTTTTGCAACTTTATTAATTTGAACAATCTAAGAATACGAAGTAGTGAAGAAAAAAGAGTATAAATCTATTGCTTTCTTGGCATTTCAATTTAAATTACTAAGCATAATTGGGGTAATCCCGGTCACAATGTTATTTATATGACGCTCCCGAAAGTGAGACTAAGAAAACGTTGCGCTGCGCTCTCAGGTAGGGCGACTTTGCTTAAGTGTTTTTTATTGAACAGTGGTTATGTTATTACATATTTCACTGTATAAATGCGAATAATAATGCGATGGATAATATGAAAGTTCATATAATTGATTTAAAGAATTTTTTCGCCCATAAAAGTAATTTTCTAATAGTGACCGGAATTGTACCAAGGCTGACCCGTTGATGTGGGGTAAATCCGGTCAAAATGCTTTTTTTTTTATTTCGACTTATAGCTTCGATGCCTTAGATTTTTATATTAAACCAATAAGAAATATTTAAAGTCAATGGTTTGAACTAACATAATAATTATTTAAAGTTAAAGAAAACAATTTGGTAGTGGAAATAAGAAGCACGTTTGCTTAGGTGACCGGCAATACCCCATCCTCCCCTAAACGTGAAAATTTCTGGTGTTTCTACAGTTATGAGACGCACTGTATGTAATAACTAATTTGTTTTAATAATTATCGTTCTATAATGGCATTATGCAAAATAAATGGCCTATTTAAAGTATAATCTAATTATTGTTCATCTGATAATGAGTTAAAAAAATTTAAATATCTAGAATAGCTTTTGCATCATGTATAAAAACTTTAGCTAGTTGTTTTGTCAAAACGTATATCGTACTCTAATGTAACAGAATTCATAATTTAAAAAGTAAAGGTTCATTTTTATAGACAACATTTAAAAGATAATAGTTTTTACTTTCAATTGAACAGTTTAGAATTACTATTAATCAATTGTTATTACGCTCTACCTCAAAAGCACAGCTAGATTTTTTAAAGTATGCAGTTTTCATTGTAACTGTTGAGCCTTTGACTATAAATAATTTTCAAAAGCAGACTTAACAATTAGCTTCAACATTAATTAAAATTGTCTATGAACAGATTCAACTATATTTCCATGGTATATTTACAGTTTTATACAACGCGAAAACAAATATAATAATACAAATACACAATATTAACACTAAAAGAAATGCCACGAGCTAGAAATTCGCCTTTGGTCTAGAAGACCCTCGTTCATGTTCTAGGGCTTATTCCGTCATGCATGAAAGGAACTGGGAAACTCTATTCATGAACTGAATCTATTTTAAGCGGTTTCGTTAAAATTGCAATTTGCAATAGTTGATTTAAACAAATTGTTTTAACAAATTAATTTTACCATTTTCACTATGAATTTGAATTCAGGAACTTTTGTAACCACACTAAACAGACTCAGTTCATACATATATACAATTTTCCAATTCCTTGATGAACTAAATAATTAATACTTTTCTCTCGACACTACCGTCGTTGTGATCACACAATTTTCTTTTTATAATTCAGATTTTAAATCTACACCTCCGAAACCCTCTAGATTGCATTCTTGCTTAATTTTCTCTTGATTTATAAGGTATAATCTCAATGATCGAAATTAACTCTACGTGGTCTTTCCTGTCATGATCCTGATGTCCGGCGTATGAAGGTTAATAGAAAATTAGTATAAATATTCCGGAATGGTTCCATTTTTGCTATTTCAAAGAGAAAGCTTTGTAAGAAAGAACAATTTCAGATCAGTAATTTGCATGAATTATTGTATTTTCGAGGTTCCCAGTAAGCGAAGAACTGATTTTTCAAAAATGTCTGCACATGTGTGTGAATGCGTTCCTATGTGCGTGCGTGCGTACGTGAAAGTATTCTGCTAATAAAGCAGTTAAGAGAAATGTATTCTTATAGATGTACTTAAAGCAAGTACTAGTGAAACCTAGTAAAAAAAACAATAAGAAGAATAAAAATGAGAAGACGAGGAAGAAGAAGAAGACGAAGGTAAAAAAAGGCGGGCAGAGAAGTGAAATCGGGGTCGATTTGTCGCGCGCGTGCCCGCTCACCTCGAGAACACTGCACATAAGACCCAAGCTACGAGTCGCGCCCGCCTCTTACACTCTTTCTTCTCGGAGCTGTCGACGGACGACAGCGGCACCTCCGCGCGAACACACGCGCCGCGCAACCTCCTCTACGTAGCGAGCGATCGTTTTCCGTGTAGCATCGGCCTCTCCCATTCTCTCTCAACAGCAGCAGCAGCAGCTCTCATAACTATAGGCAATAGTCGTCGTGGTGGACGATGAGGCCGCGGGAGAGGATCCCACTTAATGCTGGCTTCATTACACCTTTCTCGGACAATGCCGTTGGCTCGGGTGAGCCGTGCTAGCTGCTATGGCGAAAAGAAAGAGAGAGACAGGCTCTCTCGCTCTGACTACCTGAGTCCGTGCGCATCACAGACGGACGCGTGAGGTCCGGGGGAAAATATTGGAAGCAGTGCGGGAATGCGTTCCCTCTCTCGCATTCAATGTGGTCAAACTGGTAGAGCTTGAAGGCAGACTGGGAATACACTATTTCTTTATTACAAGCGGACTGATGCCTTCGTCGCATTGTTGGGGAGAAATTGGGCTTCATTGATATTTTACTGAATTATAAACTACTTTACTCAAACTTAACACCACACTGGCCTTAAAATACCTATCAAAACTTTGATCGATCGTATCATTCATGTATACTAATGTATATATTTTAACTATATTATGGTTTAGGCAACAAAGTACCAAAGTTTATTGCATTGAAGGTAATTTAAAAAAAGTTACCTGGATCCAAAATACCCAGTGTGGTTCTTGAAGATTAAATTTAAAATTGTGAAGCAGTTGAGGTTTAGTTTGTAAAAGAAATTAGTATTTTATATCAGTTATGCTAAGATGCTTAGTATTCAAGAAAAAGAAACAAATTTCATACCTGTTCGGAATATTGTAAAAATTGTGTAATCCAGTTACAGTACGACTTGTAAGATTCTGGAAGGGTAAAATTGCAGTTCACAATCTACACTGTTTGATTACATTGATACTATCACGAGCTTTGATCATCGTTATAATATAATTCTCAGTTTGTGAATAAATATACTTACACACTGGACTTAGCACAAGAATCAGAAAAAGATTTGCATTTCACTTTCCTTCTCTCCCGTACTCCATTCCCTCTTTCCTAAAGGACTTTTTAAAAGCCCAAGAGCGAGAACAAGATAAAGCAAGAGAGCACGAGCAAAAGCAAAAGTGTAAGGGTCGAGCTGCGTAGATAGAAAAAGAAAAAAAGAAAAAAAGAAGCGTGCACAGAAGACATAGAGCAAGAGGGAAGCAAAGAAGAGAAAGAAGAAGAAGAAGGAGAGCAAGTTGAAAGTAGGGGCGGGCGGAGGGCGGCCGGGTGTCGCAGAGGCCAGATTAATGGTCTCCAGGAATTCTTGGTAGTCTGCAACGGGGCCGGTCACGGCCGAGAGGTAGAGAGAGAGAGAGGTAGAGAGAGAGAGAGAGAGAGAGAGAGAGAGAGAGAGAGAGAGACTCGACCGCTGCTCTGTGCGGTGGCGGCAAATCCGTCGCCTATATACTCCGACGCCTTGGCTCCTTCTTCCCTGATGTTCCTGCTGCTGCTGCTGCTGCAGCAGCACACGTGAGCTGGAGCTGCAACTCGCGGGGAATTTCATTCGCCGCGCGCGGAGAGTAAGTTGCTGCATCCCCCGCAGTACAACTAGCTAGCGCGCCCGCGCATTACACGGCTCCCCGCATCCTCCAGATGCATTTGCAGCTGTGCAAGCGCTGCAAGAAGTGCGCAGGTTTCGATGTGTGCACGCTGGCCAAACAGTTGCAGGCTGCACAATTTAACCTGATGAGAGCTGGGCTGGAGAATTTTGCCGACCGACTTTTGTTCTTGGCCTGCATAATCGAATGCTAATGCTGTTATTACATTGTCTGAAAGTATACTAATTTTGCGATATTCTCAAATGCGACTTACACGTTCTTATGATAAGTATAGTATAATGATGGCAATAGTCTTATGATTTGGCTTATACTATGATTTCGACTGTAATAGATACGGTGACCAACACGGACAACAACAACTCATTAGTTGATCATTATAACAGGTCCTAATAGTTCTGAAAATATCAGCTGTTCTGCAATTATGCATTATTTTAGTGAAAAATAACACCTTTACTTAATTTGAGCTTTATATCGTATAAAAATATTAATTGTTCCAAACTTAAAAACAATGTATCATGGTTATGGAAAATGACTGAATATTCCAGGATTAACTGTTTTAAATTTGGTGATTTTTAATTACGGCATTTTTCGACACATTTTCGATTAATCATAATTTGGAATGAATGAACAGCTTTGTAACGAACAAAGCTCAAATTAAAGCTTTTTTAATCTGAGTTTATTAAATTCTTTTCGTTCACATATCCAAATTATAACCGAACGGATAACGTACCATTTTTCACTTAAATAACGCGAATTTGGAATAAAATCGGTTGTGTCTTGGGAACAGATGTCCAATCATTTTTAGATACCAAGAAATCGGTATTTGTGAGGTCCCAAGGCCTATAAAAATTCATTTCCCAAAGCAACCGCAGTCTCCTTGACGGTATAACAATATCCGATCAGTCATCCAAACGTGTCAATCTCAAGCTCCAAATCGAAATAACTACCAATCCTCATCGCAAAAGCATTCTGCAATCCTCCAGTTCGACCTCCCCCAGCTCCAGCAGAACCATCAAGAAATCACGGAAGCGCAGCAGACACCCCCTCCCCTCCCCCCGCCATCTCAGAGCAAAATTAACGTCGCGCAACAGACAAAAAAAAACACATCGACGAAGACGACGAGGCGCGGCGAGAGAGAGAAAAAAAGGATGTCGCGTGTATACTCGCGCGCAGACGTCATCGCTGCGCTGCGCCGGCTCTCGAGAGGGCGCGAACGGAGACAGAAGTGCGCGAGAGCGCCTCGAACTCGGCGTCGAGTGCGATTTAATGAGGGGCGCGCGCGAACTAGACGCGCGCCGTGCTGAGTTTTTTTTTCGGTACGCTGCCGTTAAGACGCGTGTAAAACACTCCTGTGATTATTGTGCGCTGTAGGTGCGGGTTTGCTTGTGGCAGGGGGGGAGGGTGTTCAAGGGTGTGCTCTCTTGTTGTAGAGAGTATGCAGCAGTTATTTGATTATGTTCTTGTGATTTTTATGATTGCTATTAAGATTAGCGATTAACCTAAGATTAAAGGGTATATATGGGTAATTTTATAATGTTTTACTTATAATATAAACATTTTACTTTAGACATGTATTATACACACACCCGGGCAAGAAAATATATTTCACTAGTAATGTATAACACAAACAATAAGTCAAATGTTGAATAATTCTTCAATATTTGTCAATTATCCAAAAAACAATAAATTATTACTACGATACATTTGGACCAAATCCAGAGAAATTTGATCGTCTCGCTTTACATATGCTGTATTGTACTAAGGAAAGTATTAGATTTTCGAAAACGAATTTTGATGAGGCTTTGGTAGGTGATTTTGGTTACCTAGAAATGGAGACCATAAGTGATCAAAGCGTCTAACGTTCTTCCAATCTTGAGGTAGAAGCTGTAGTATGGAAAATATACGTATAATAATAGTAAAAAATGACACTTTTATTATTAGCGCCAGATTACTGTATGAATGACTGAAATAAAAAATAAAATTTAACTTCAGAGGTCTAGCGTATCAAAAACTTTTTTGAATGAAATGTTATGCTATGGCCGATAAAAATTAGCTCTAAAAATTACTTTAGTACTGATTTATGTATGGCTAATACTAAAAGTTCTATTTTTTTTACCTCTATCTCAAAATTGGGAGAGCAGTAGATGCTCTGTCCAGTCAGTTTTCATTTCTAGATTTCAGAAAAATGTGCTTGTCCTGACCAACTTTAGTGTCGATTACTATCTTTTTTAATCCGTGTAATAATAAGGAATACTAATTTTATAATATTATGAAACAGTATTTTAGTTTTTAAAGATTTTCAATAAAATTTACTCTTGTATTTTACCCTGCTAGAAACAGATTGTAACGGACAGGGGCATAATATAAATAACCTAAAATAAAACCTATGCGTTTCGTACCAGGTCTGCCTACTGGACTCTTCAGCAAGGCTACGTAGGTAGACTCTGTCTTATACACGCTGACAAACTAAAAATTAACAAATCAAACACTTACATAAGCACAAGTCTGACCATCAAAGATTTTTAACTCCAAACTCGACCCTCTATTAGCTTGCGATCAAACAGCTTTGGCCGATATCGACTCTGTAAACTATCGAAACATTGTATTTACAATTGTTTGACTGTTATACTATGACTACGAATTTGTAGCTCGCCATCGAAAACATTCGAGTTTTTGTCAATTACTTATTTCTTTCTTTCTTTGTGTGTAATGGCCGTGAGTCCCTGTCTGGGACTCCGATATACCACAATTCATGCGTATTTATTTTCTTATTGTGTCTCTGCATTCACCCCACATACACTTAAAGTGCGTGACGTGTATGCATCACAACTTGCTCTACAGTTTTAAGTGGGATCCAAACCATCAGAGCCGTGGTGAGGCACTTGAGCTGTTTTTCTTTTGATAAAAAGTTAGAAGTACCCAGCCGGGATTCGAACCCGGGACCTTCCGTCTGGAAGGCCAAGTCCTTATCCACGAGCCACCGCTGTCAATTACTTTGAATGATATAACTTTACCTATTACTTCCACGAAAACATACATTTAACTCATAATAAGCTTGTTTGTCTGTAACACAAATTTAATGTATTCGCCATTTATTGACGATTCTGTTCTTGTTGAGAGTAGAAAAAAGCTTGCTGTCCTCATGTATTCAGCATTGATGAGAAGCTTTTTTGAATGAATTCCATACATTTCTTGAATATTCTAAGCTATTTCATAAGTATTAACTGAATAGCATATTTGGTTATACAAAAAACAAATTAAAGAAACCTATTAAAATAACCTAAGAAATAGCTAGTACTAGCACGTTAAAGTGATCAATATTATTCATTGTTTCTATGGAAACCTTTTGTAATTCTGAATGCTCGATACCATTAAATCTGGACAAGTCTTCAATATTTTCTAAGTTTTTAAAATGTAAATAATTTTATCCATTTTAAATACCTAGTTCCTATGTTATCTTTAACTATTTTTTAGTTTTATGATTTCTACCAATGAAGTTGTAGCAGTATATTCAGAATCAGTAATAAGTACTAGTTTGAAACAATAAATAATTAATATTTAGATTTTAGATTAAACAATAATTATATAATAATTTACATTCATAAATAATTCTAGGACAATAAAGCAATATTGTTTTTGAACTGACGCATCGAATTGATTAGCGCTTTACGTAGAAATTATAACGAAATTATATTATTTTCAGTAAATAATACAATATTTCTTCGTGCATGCATTTGTCATTTTGTGCTCGTATTACTAAAATGTATACACAGTGATATACTACTGGTAATGTCAAGTGATTTTAAACTATGCTTCGAGTTTTCTCCTGCACGATAATTTCCATGAAATTACTCGAATTAATTTATACCTCTAAATGGAATCTAATGGAAAATAATCTCTCGGAAATTTCAAACTTAAAGCTAGTACAAAAAACTCTTTGGAACTGTAAATTTACAGAATATAAAATGTTATACAACAGAAACGCTTTCTTTGATTTGATCGCACAGCGAAAGCTCTTAGAAAAATTGATCTTCCCGAAAATCCGAAACGTTTTCGAGGAAAAAGGTTTCTATCTCGAGCGAGTGAGACTGTAATAAAATAAAATCAGAAAAATCCATCGTTTTGCCATGGCTGCCTGGAAGAAAAGTAGAAGCGTATATACGCGCGCGATTCGCGCGACGAGCATCAGGCTCTGCTCCTGTAGCTATAAACTGCACGCAGCAACAACGAAGACGCTCCCCTGCGTCTCCCCCTTCCCCCGCTCTCCTAACTGTATCCAAGTATATATGTATGTATAGATCCGTCTCACTCTGGGCGCCCGATGCCGATACCTGGAATTTCCCCGCTTTGTGTAAGAGGCGAGAGTACCAGGACTTAGGGCCATCTGCCTCCAAGTTTCTCTCTCTCTCTCTCTCTTTCGCTCTCTTGCTCTCCATCTTGGCCAGTGATACTGGCTCTCTCTTTTGTAGCTCGGCGTCTACCTGCGCTCTCTCTCTCTCTCTCTCTCTCTCTCTCTCTCTCTCTCACTCGAATCTTCTTCAAGTCGGTAACAAGGAGCAGCGAGACGCACGATGCGTTTACCTGCGCGCACCTTCGCCTCTCCTTTTCTCTTGCTCTCTGGGCAAGGTCCGTTCGGGCGTCTTCTTCTGCTGCTGCTGCTGCTGCTCGATGTTGATGTTTCTTCATCGTGGACGGGTCGCTTCTGTATGCCGATCGCTTGCGCGTTCGGGTCGGAACTAATACGAGGCTGCAGGTTCTTTGCAGTGTTTTGGTTACAGTTGCGAGGTTTTGCGTTTACCTACGTGGGTGAAGACAAGGTCTGTTCTGTAAGACGTAGGTACCGATGGTTGATTGTAAATTTGAGGTGCTTAAGTAAGAACGTAGTTTTTTGCGGTGGTTTTGATGCTAAATAATGCTTGAAGATTTATGAGTAGATAATTTTTTAGAGAAACGATTGAGTTATTCGTGGTCAAATGATATTTCACAATTCACCTCATAAATAAGATCATGAAATCGAACTTACGATGACAATAAATTGAAAATGATACCACCATAAGTGGTAATCAATCATGACGTCACAAGTGTAAATATTGCCAATTTAAAAATATTTAGTTAAACCCCAATTTTTTTTATTTTTTAACCAATGTTAATGTTTCGGCGTACTTTTTTCCATAAACATTTCTCTACAAAGTTAACGGAAGAAATTTATAAAATAATATATCTGTGATTAGAGAAAGCAAATTGTATATACAACTTCACGCGTTTACTTATAAATAATTAGATTTCTCTTATTACAGATATATTATTTTATAAATTTCTTCCGTTAACTTTGCAGAGAAATGTTTAAGGAAAATATAAGCCCAAAAACATTAAAAATGGTTAAGAAATTAAAAAAAAACTGGGGTTTAAATAAATATTTTTTAAATTCACAATATTTACATTTGTGCCGTCACTATTTTTTTAGAACAATTTCTTTTTCATGTAGTTATGGACTATTCCAAGTTATTAAGTTAAGTAAGTTTATTATTAAGTACATTTCATTAGTTTAATCATAGGATCTTTATAAACTCTCATATAATTTTTTATTTTATGCCCCATATCTAGCGAAAGGCCCTCCTTAAAGTTAGGATCATTTTGCTAAGCTGTATGATTTACATATTTATTTTTTACATAGAAACTTGTCTTCGTGAAAAGTGTTTTGTCGACGCTAAAACAAATCAGTAATTCATCCTAAATATCGCCGATCAACGCCCTAAATCAATACACATTGATTCGCTAACTTACTTCCGTACTTCACCTCCTGAATACATAACATTACGATTGAAACTTGACAAGTACGCCTTAACCATACAACACACAGCACACGGCAAACTCCAAGCGTTTTCACGCGAGAAACTGCAGGTTAAAATTCACTAACAAAGCGATCAGGCATTCGTTTACCGCGAGGATGTTCTTGAGCACCGGCATCATCGCCGCGTCGACTCCGTCACGGAGCCTGTCATTATCGTCACTCGTTATCGTCCAGCACAGCGCCGTGCGTACATACGTACGAACGAACGAACGCCGAAGGAGAGGGCATAGTTTATAGGCCAACGACCCCCACGCACTTGTTCACGCAGTAGCAACCTGAACAATCGACTTTCTTTCTTCACTTGTCCGTTTCTCGTCCTCTGGGCATAGGCATTACGTCTTTTACTTGCTCAGTTCGCATTGTGTAAGGCAAGGACAATTGTAAAGATATTTCATGTAAAACATTATAGTTGTGTACTTGTATATATTATAATTGCAATGGTAACCGTATATACGTACATAATTAATGCTTGTGTGTCACGTATAACCTACATTAGCACTAATTTGTCAATATTTGATATAAATTAAGTGTACTTATTAGCAAACACGTGTCTGATCTTCTGTAATAAGAAAATCGGAGATCAATTTACGTAAAGTTTTGAACAACATGTCATCTGCTGATTTTTTAAACAATTTTGTTTAACAATCACTACTTAATTACATGATGAGAATAACATTTATATCCTGTAAAATTTTATTTTCACCGTTATTGCCAGTAGATGCAGGAGAAATGTTTTAATTTAGCAATTAGCTTTTATTACAATTGTTTTGGGTAAACTTAAAAATAAGCCTTAAAATTTTCAATATTTACAGCGTCTGTAGGACAAATATACTGTAGAATACAATTTTTGAAATAATAAAACGCTGAAAAAAATTAACATTATCATTTCTCCAGTGGACCAATTAATCAAATTTTTTAGTATTGTTCTTTGTTCTTGCTTCATATTTGAAGCATTAAGAGGATGCCGGAGCCTCGAACCTTGTCTACGCAGAACCTCACTTTTGTAATTCAACGGTTTCTCAAAAACGAATAAGTGTTATATGCTTTTTTAGTACTCAAAATGTTCCTTGTTCTTAGATGAAGGGGATACAGCTCTTACTGTTTGATTAAGCAAATTATTTTTTAAATAAATTGCGAAAAACTGGATTAAACAAGGACAGAGAATCCGGCGTTCTTTTAATAAGATTCTAAATAGGTTTTCCGTTCACGCATTGTTGACAAAATGTCACTCAGTAATAACTCACAGTTCAAGTGTATCCTCATCCACCAATGGGCCCAAGCCTAACCAAAATACACAATTAAATGCCTTACTCTACGTCAAAGTTCAGTTCGGTTAAGCATCATCGTTACATCCCTTTAAATCGATCTCTCAAAACTCAAACAAAGAGGCGCGGCGACAAGTGCAGCGGCAGTTTCGTGGTTCCAAGGGGACAATCGTTTCTGCGAAGCGGCCGAAATCACGCTGCGAAAATCCGCCTCATCCCGTCCGAATGATCGTTCGCTGGCACTTTGGCTACTCGCAACGGTGATCGGGTGATTAGCGCCGCCCTCTTCCAGCCTCGTTTGCACTATACCTGAACCGGAAAATCGAAAGTTTCCGCAGCTTCGACACGTTTCGTTTGGTGTCGTGCTGCTGCTGTCGAAGTCGTTGTCGTCATTGGTGGCCGGTCGGATTTTGCGGGAATTTTGGCTCGGAATATATTACAGGGTTAGGCTGCAGACGATGATGTTGTCCCTGATGCTTTTCAATGCTTGTGAAAATCGGGGTCTTCAAATTAGTGAGGTCGGATTTCTGAAGGGTGTGTATTGATACGTTCTGAAAACAGGCGTTGGCTTTCTTTTTAAAGGGGTTCGTTCAAAGGGGTGTTGAATTATTACAAGTATTAATTGTACTAATAGTATTATTTTAAAAGATATCTATTTTTATAATTTCTTCTAATTAAAAGGACATGCATATTGCAATCATCCATTTCCAACAATCCTATTTGCAACAATGCAATACTTTTACTAAAGTAATAAGGAACACTGTGCAACTGTTTCAAATGAAAGATTTATTTTAATCTGATGTATAATGATAACTGCCCAAGTAGAAATGAACCGTTTCCCTAAATAGTTATATAGTTATTTATAACAAAGCTAATATTTATTGCCTAAAACTATTTGGGTAAAATAACCAGTTTGTATTAAAGGTGATGTTAAACCCTGTGTTACTGGTAAATACGGGGAACCGCTTTTTTCATTCATTTTTCAATTTTAAGAAAATATCTCTATGGAAAGTTGTTCTTTTTGATTGGAACAATAACTTTCCATAAAGATATTTACTCAAAATTGAAAATGAAATGAGAAAAGTGAATCCTCGTATTTGTCGGTGACAGGTGGCTTTAGCATCACCTTAAATATTATTAGGCAAAATTTACCGTTCAGCACTGTGAAATTTATTATAAATATATGGAACAAGTGCTGGGAAGTCGGACTATCCAAACTTTACAGTATATGTTATGTTTAATGCATTTAACCTACGAGCATGCGGTGGCGTCTTTGAGACACCACACTTTTTTCAAACGGCTTTTTCTAAGCAAATTTTTTTTTTATATTAAAACTTTTATATATTCTTCAAAAATGTTATTTAACTTCAAAGAAAACCAAAAAAATTTTTTTAAAAATTGAAAAAAAAAATTTTATTAACAATTTAAAAGAAAAACTAAATACAAAGTAAAAAAAAAACAAATGTTTTTTATTGATAAACAAGTTATCCCAAACGTTTTTAGTATTTCAGATCTGTTAGGAATCCTTGATAACACTTTTTACCTAGGCGCCAACGCGCGTGTCCGCATAGGACTGAAAAGCGCGCCTATACTCGTGGGTTAACTGTTACTAATAATCGTTTGTTTCATTTTCTCCATGTTTGATGGCTGTAGTAAAAAGTAAATCTGATGTATTTTTATGACTGAGGTACTATGGTCAAAACTGTTATTGTTACGGATAGAATCCATTAGTAATAAGAAAATGTAACTGTGTAATAAGTTCCTATGGACGCAGAGACCAGATGCAGTCTGGCCTTTATTCAGATCGGTAGTTACAAAGCGCGTTATATAATAAGGCGAATATTGTATTTTATAAATAACAGACTATCATAAATGGTATATAAATTATTGTTACATAATCTTTATAGTTTATTTACGTTCCGAACAGGTATATTAACGTTTTTCTTGTACCACTACTGGCCACCCTTTATTTTCTATAAAATTGCAGTTTTCTTTGTAATTTTTTAATTTAATCTTAATATTTTAACCTAATTAATTGTACCTGTGCAGTTATTTTTTATCGTAAATGATATTACTAAGTAATATGTACGTCTTAGTCATCTGCTTCTCTTGTCGGTTTGCGTAAGAAAATGCTATTTTCGACACACTTCCAACTAAAAGTATTTTTCTGTCAAGGTATACTGAGCTAAGTGTACCTTCATTATTATACAATATACTAATGTACTTAAAAATGATATTAATGCCGAAGCTGTATGGAATTCGACAATTAAAACTTTTAAAATGATTAAAATTATGTTAGATGGCCAAAGCGGGAGCATTGACCATAAACGGTACATCCACCCTACACATTATTTTATATTTCTTTAGTAGTTTTGCAAAAATAATAAATATATTAAACAAAATAAATAGTGCACCGATCGACAAATGTCAATGATGCTTAGACAGCTGTTCCTTATTTATTTTTCTCTGACTACATGAATGCTTTATAGTTTTTTCTTGCCTCGAAGAAAGAAAATGTACTGCAGTAATATCTGAAAAGCTGAAAATCTTTTACCTATAATTGAGGAAAAGGATTCCTTGCAGCAAATAATATTTGTTAACTGTTAAGTTTTGTGGATTTCAGTGCGGACAAATGAATATTACTTAACAGTTAAATGCGCTACCTAATAGTGAAAAACTGAGTTACACTTAAGTTAGCGTGGCACTGGCTGTCCGCCTGACTTTAAGGTTAACTGAATTTTCCACGCTTCTATGATGTTTATAATTATGACCGTTGCATATCCGCATAAGTTTTTGCCTGCCACGATTATGTCTATGCATAGGACTTCGATTTAAATGCATTCATTCGCCTGAACTAATCATTTCTCTTAGTGTACCGATAAAAATTGTTGGTCAATATCAATAAAATCATTTTTAAACAAACCCACCCTCCACAAACTATAAAATCTTTACTATCAAAATAAAGAATAATAAAATAGAAAAGTTAATAAAAAACAGAGAATTCGCAATCCGCACACGTATACACACACAAGCGAACGCAAGGCATGAAAAGGCCGATCAAACGACGGCTGCTGGAGGCCGGAAAATATTTGGCCGCGGCAAACGCCAGTGCGTCCACACTCGGCCGCACACACACACCCACGCACACACATGCGCAAATACACAGCTCGTGATCGCCACTGCGTTCATATCGTGCTGCTGCACGGCTGCTGGTTTTGCGCGTCGGAGGCCCGACCGAGCGTGCATTTTGTGCCCCGACGAGGAAAATATACAGCACTGGCGCTGCAGCCGGAAAATCATTTCGTTGACGATGGCGCTGGAAATTCGGCGGTAATGCGTCCCCGATGGGACTTCCACAGCGGCGCGCGCGCCTGCTGGAAATCGGCGGGGCAAAATGTTTCGCCCCCGCGGCGCGCGCAGAACACTTACGCGCGGGGCGAGCCTTTTCTTCTTTTTTTTTTTGCACGCCCGCCCGCCTGCTCGGCAGGGACGAAATTGAGTTTTCTTTTTCGAGAGGGTGGATTATCGCCGCCGACGTCTACGCTCCTGGTGGGCTTTTTTTTCTTTATTTGGCTGGGATATGCGGGGTGAGGGGGTTTTGGCTGAGTGAGACGGATTTTTTTTTGCGGTAGTGGGCGGCGGCAGTGTCGGATACAATTTTGGCTTTTGTAATTCAATTTATGGCTTTGATGCGTGTTTAGAGCGTTTTCTGAGATAAAGTTGCACTTTATTAAAATACGAAGTAATTAGTACTGCCAGCTATATATTTTTTGTACTAGACCAATTTTTGCGAAACTTCAGATTTTTAAAGATACAAAATGGTTGACCCAGTGTGATGGTTAAACAATTGTTTTTCCGCCATATTCGATCAGATATTTAATTTTTTTTTAAATCTGACTAGATATTCGTAATTAGCGACTCAAAAAACTCTTATGTACAAAGTTTCACGAAAATTGATCTAGTACAAACATATACGGTTGAAAGGGTTAATTATTTTGTATTTTGCAATTTTTACACCCGATTCGTAATCAGCGACCTCGAAAACCCGTGTAAATGGATTTTTATCAACATATTTTATATGGTTTTGGAATAATTACATTTTTCTTAAACATCTTTCCTACAATTTACAAAATTTAGTTGACCAACTTCATTTTACGTTCATATATCCCTTTTTACCGCGTAAAAAAATGTGAGTTTAAATAGTAAAATGTATGTGTATATCATGAAAATCCGTTGCACAAAAGATGTATCATATCTCATACACTACAGTTCAAAGAATTAAAAAAAAACAAAATAATTAACATAATACATATAGTAGCTTTTACACAAACAAAATGTAAGTGTAAAGATACAAATCTGATTTGACATATTTGAAATTTGAAACATTTACAAACGAATTAAAATTAACAAACAAATGTTAATGTACGCTAAATGTAACTACGCGAGACAGCAAAGCATTATCGCTAGAGAACTCTAGATAAATTATCTGAATTTATTTATGGATTCACAAATTTATTTGCTTTGGTTAAAATATCAATTTTTGTATTGACCTGATTCTAGCAGTAACTAATAATTGATTCATCCATATTATTTGCTATTTTATAGCTAAGTAGTTTTCTGCATACATTTGCATCTATCAAATGAACACTGGAAACTATCATTTACGAACATTAAATATCATTTCTGGGAGATATTTTAAATGTACAGTAGTTTCGCGTTAATTGCTTGCGCTCGGGGCTCTGAGGTGGTGCTATTCCGAGAAATCGGACATTAGCGAGAGCCAGTCACAGGCGCTCTTTCCCCTCCGTTCACTTTTTTTAAAGTCGTACGACACTAGTAGCGATCTGCATTGGGCGGAAAGGAGGGGACAGTCGCGTGTGTGACTGCGTTTGTATATCAGGGGGCGCGCCTAACAGGCAATTAACTAGCAGGCAAATATCGCGAGACTACTGTATATAAAATAACCGTACTTTTTAATATTTTAAAATAATATTTTACTTAATTCGAATTAATATTTTGCTATAACAATATTAAATACATGTGTAAAATATTTATATAATGAAATAAAATTCATTTAAATTTTACATTCTTCATAATTTACACTTCGTTAGTATTTTACAAAAAAATAGAAAGAATTACCAAGCATGGAAAACGTTTTTAACCATTTTAATTATAAATTACTAATGAAACGGATATGGTTCAATCGTACAATTTTCAATAAATGGAGTTTGTTAACTTGTTTCAGTTTTTAATATCATATTTTACTACGTAAAAAATATAATTAAATATAACAACAATTTTTCTTTCTGCTCTTTGTTACGCATAGAACATTCTTCCACATTACTGCTGAAATTAATATAATATAAACGTACTTAATAATTATTATTCGAAAATTATACATCGAAAATCACGATGTTCAAAATCATTAGGGTATAATGTAGCGTTCAGTTGGGGTATATTGGAACAGTACGTTATTATTATAACCAGAACAGTACACAGAACATATTATTAATTTTTTAAATCATTGTTATCATTATAACTTACAGAAATTACTAAGTAAATAAATTGCACTAATTTTTATTACACATAAAAAACAGAAGCAATAGCACCAGCTTGGTCTCGTTTTAATAAAAAGTAATTTTTACAAAAGTTACTGTTTTTCACGATCTCAAACTATGTTCTATTTTTAAAATTCATTTTGCATTGTAACATTCATGAAATAGGCTAAATTAACTCTCATAATCGATACAAGTAAACTAACATGCGATTAAATAGATGACTCCACTTCTGAAGCAAAGTTATCACAAGTGCTCCGTTACGCCCCATGCTCCATTATACCTCAGTCTCCCCTGCTTATTTATTTTTATTTACTTAAAACATTCTTAGTAAATAGTTGAATAAATAAAAAAATATATTTTGTAATTACAGAAGGTAAAGTTGTGTTACCTAATTTTCACTCGGAAAGTATCGAGAATTCCTAAACATTTCAGCGATGAAAAATACGCGACAACGGCAAGCCAGGGAAAAAAACCTCTCGGACGCGCGAGTGATTTAAGTGGCGTTCTTGAACCTGTAAATCACCTCTCTCGGCGGCGACGGCGGCGGCTGCTCGTCTTGCATAAGAGACATCGACGACACGACTATACACGACAACGACGCGGCGCACGGCGCTTTTTTTCTTGCAAACAATTGACGTAATCGACGTTTCGACGAGGAGATATTTACGCGCCGATAAATAATCGCGGCGGCCTCGCGCGGCAGAGCCGCCTTCTTTTTCCCCATCGGGATAGGTGAAATTCTCTCTCGCGCGCGGCGCGCAAAAACTTTCGCAGCAGCGCGCGAAAAAGAAGGGACGACGCGCGACGCGACAAAGGCGAAACTCCGAAACTCCAATGAAGTCGTTAACTTACGAGGTATTCCCGTATATCGAACTCTCCCCACCTCGGCCCCCTTCCGCCTCCTTTTTTGCCTGCACACTCAAAAGTATGGCCAGATCCGTTCGAATAGGAAATTGCGAGATATAAATTAAAATAGAATGTAGTAGCGCGCAGCAGTCTATACTTTACCAGTGTTATTTATGACTGTTTTTTCGGTTGCTTTGTATGTCGAGAGGATAACTCGATGTACGATAGTTTTAATTACAAAGAGGCATGCGGAAAACAATTTTGAAAGATCTGAGTCATGCTATAAAAGGCTGTATTTTTCAATAATATTTTTCATTTTCATCTGTTTCCTCATCGAGTAAGCTTTGTGAAGTTTTTCTTTATATAGCATGAAGTAGACCCTTTTTCATGTTTGTAAACCGGAATGAAAATTACGCATTTCGAGCGTGCCTGATGAAACTGGTGAGAAATAGCCATTTCCACCCTCGTCAGTGTGCTGCACGACTCAAAATGCACAATTTCTCCTCTGTTGCATAATATACTATTGCTAAACAAATTTCATATTAGGTGTAGAAAGTGCCTACATACAACGCGAGTTTGAGATTTTGTATGTCGATTTTATTAATTTAAATGATTAAATGATGGATAAAAGCGCATTTCTATACTATGAACTTCTAGAGTGATTGTGTAAATCTTACAAATTTAAAAGTTATTAATTAATTTGTATAGAGTAAAATTTACAACTTTGAAACAATGCTGCGATTTAGTATTAACTCTTCATGTAGGTACCATATGCTACCGGAACAATATTTCAATTCCTCATTCTTCAGTTTTGTTCTATAAATTTGAAGCCTCCTCACCTGCCCTACAAATCGTTCCGCTACGATCGAATTTCCATCGCGCTATACTTACATCGCTATCCCCGCTATCGACTGTTTGTCTAACAGCGCGTCGAGGTGCGCGTCGAGGTGCGCGTATAGACAGCGGCGAGCGCGGAATCGTTTAGCGTTACTCTATACACATCCGGGCACTCGAATTACAAGCGCGAGCTATAAGTGCGCGCGAGATTCTTTTCGTATCGATGCGAGCCTGCTGATGAGGCTTTTCCTCGTCGTCATCGAGCGCTCTCGCATATAGAAGCGATATCGCGATTATGCAAAGATCCAACTTACCCGGCGAGCCTGCGGAAGTGTTTTTCCGATTGCGATAAGACTCGCGCGGGTATTGATTCCGCGAAGATTGTTCTATCAGTTATGACGATTGAAAACGGATACTTTTTCATTATTGAGTCTAAGAAGAGGCCCAGATATACTGCAAAAGCGATAATATAGAAGAGGGATTATGATATTCTATGTTGGTAGCTATAAGTTGCATTCATCAGAGTTGACATTGTTGTAAGGCAAACTACATTTTTTTAACTTATATTTATAAAAGACAAGTTTGAAAACGAAGGCTATTGTTACTAGACAGAATATTGAGTTTCACTTCCTTTTTTCAAAAATCCACTATAGTAATGTTTTTACTCAAATTATATTTTCATTTCTTTTTAACAACGAATAACTTTTCTCCTTTTTCGGTTTTGTACTTTTGTATCTTTGATAAAAATAATATTTTAATAAAGACAATATTTACCCAAATTGATTATTTTTGGGCAAATAAAGAACAATTTTATATGTACCTTTTAATTATTCTTCTTTAATTAACAACTAATTGCTGCAAAAATTTCTTCAATGTCTTTTGCAAATTGTCTATTTATAAACTGAACGTCTAAATACTAATACAAAATACACTCGTTATTGAGGTCAGAGCTCAGACTCTTGCAGTTTTTATCTTAATCAATGTAAAAATCTTTGGTTATTTCAAATTAAATTTTTCCTAACCCTCGATAATTTGCAATTTTAAGCTGTTTCAAAAATCTCTTTGTCTATATTGAGTAATGTTAAAACCGCTAGATAATTAAAAACTTTTGAAATACTCGATCGTTAATTCGAAATAATCATCTTCGTAACTTATATTTTAAGTCTGAATTAAAATTATTGTTTATTTTTTATCTAGTCCAGTGTGTTACACGCCGATGTTCCTTACGAAGACTAGCACATTTCAGATTTCTCAATATCATCTAGTAGTTGTTCTCATAGGCCTCTTACAAAATCTAACACTTTTATGATTCTTTGATTAAGACGAATACTTTTTTAGATCTTACATAGATAGTGATAGTTTTTATAAGAGAATCTGAACATTTCTAGTTTTCGTAAAAAAAAAACATTGTTCTATGTATTACTAATTTTAATATTATACTGTTAAAAGATGCAATTTTTTATGATTTAATAAACAATTGGTAATTCGAAATTTATAGTACTTTTGTCACTCTTCGGTATGTAATTCGAAATGCGATAACTTAAAATTCTCGACAATTCGAAGTCAGAATTCAGTCTCTTGGATTTCGAATTATCGAGAGTAGTCTGTATATATCATATAATAAATCAAATTTGTAAAGTAAATTCGAAGTATAGTACATATGACTTATGTATGAACTTGTTGAAAATACCCACTTTATAATATATTGTTAATCAGCACATATTTTTTATACGACTATATTTTATATGTAAATTATTTTTACAATGTACATATATTCTAATATATATTCTAATGTTATTTTTTATATTTTTGTTACAGGTAAGTCTTACTACTGTAACATTTACAATCAACCTGATAAATTTCAATTTGGTAAGTTATTCAAACTTATGTTGCTGGAAGAAACAATTCTCTTAAACGTTATCGTATTGTTTTTTTCAATTAGTAAAATGTTGTCCTATAACCTATTTGAAAAATCATTGTCGTTCCGCAATGTTACCCCTAAAGCACGCGCATTACTCTGAGCACATATTACGACAGGTATCCAATTCGACTCAATAAATCTACTAGTTACAGATAATATTTGTGATAGACGAATTTGTTTTTAACCATACAATTCACCACAAATGTAGCACTGTCATTTAAATATATATTCTTCACATACCAAGGCAGAACATGCATTATTCTCGCTGACAACAGGCCATCGTTCCCGAACTTTCTATACCAGGCCAAAATTTCGGTCAATCAGCATTGTATACCCCCTTTCACCCTCGCAAGACCGAATCTCTCTCTCCCTTATTTTCTTCCTCGCGTGCGCGTCACCACAACGCTTTTGGCCGTGAGCACGCGCGTCTTTGGCCGTATAGAGGAGTAAGAGAGAGAGAGGGAGAGAGACTGGTCGGGGAAAAAATAGGTTAACGCCGCGTCCCTCGAGATCGAGCGAGTAGTGTAGCGCACGGGTAAGACCATCCGCAAGGGGTAGAGAGCAAGAAAATAGGAGGGCAGCAGCAGCAGCAGCAGCAGCAAGATACGAACGGAAAGGGCGGAAGGAAGGAGGGCTGGTGGAAAAAAGGAGAGAGACTGTACGTGCGTCAGAGTCACGAGGGGAGGGCGGCGAAAGGGACGGAATAGAAGTAGGAGAGCGTAGAAAGAAAGGAAAGGTGGATAGCAAAAAATTTATTATTTCGTGGGTGCGCGGGAGGCAAAAAAAATTAATTAACCGCTCGGAATTTAACGTCGCGAGTGGAGTAATGATGATGATGGTAAAGGAGAATAATGGCAATTGATTAATTTGCCGGTCTACTTTTTAGTTGTTTCGTGTTCAAAATAAAAATAAGCTTATACGTGTGCATGTAATGAACTACCTTGAGATAATGTAATGCTAGCTGCAGCAGTATTATTAAAACATATTGTAAGGTACGCAGTATGTATCACATATGTTGCAATGTGCAACGTTCAAGTTACGATTTCAATATTTTACTGTATAACGTAATCTTGTGTAATATTGCCTCAGATTGTTTCAGCTTTTTCGTAAATTTAATAATAAAGTTAAATTATAATATCACAAGGATTTTCAAAATATCCAATAGGCAATTCGATACTACATGATGTGAAGTGAAGATATACAAGTCAGATTTATATATTATTAATATAATAACATCTCTATATATCATAGCAGTGTAATTTTATTTATAAAGTTTTTAAATATTGTCAATTTTTACGGAGACTATCTCAGACTTTTGGCAAAAATTGCATAACGAAAGCATCACGTTCTGTCAAGTCTGCAGTAATCTAAATTTTGTTTCTTTATTACCACTATTTAAATTTTATAGAAGATCGTAAGATTTAAAAAATCTTTTCAGCCGATTAATTAAAACATATTATCTTTTACGATTCCAACCGATATTAACAATAAAAGTACTACTATATTTATTTATATCTAAAAAGTAAGTTTTCATCAGATTACTACAATAATCTGGTATATTCTTCGGTATATGATCTGGAATAGTCTCCATAGCCAGTCTTTTACAAGACTTTCTGAGACAAACTTTTTACAGACTTGTCCCAGATTTTTCTTTTTACGAAGGCATTTATTCAATTTAAATTGTTAATCTTAAACTATTTATAGAATTAAATCTTTAGGACCCAAGTGTGCCTGCAGGTGCCTAAAGAATTGTAAAAATCGAAATAAAAATTTTGTCATTTTATACGTTGAAATTGTCAAAAATATGTAAGCTTTCATAAAGTAGGTTTAATTTCCTTTCAATTCATATATCTAACAATTTTAAAGTTATTTTTGCGAAATAATAACAAAATATTAACGTAAAGTACCCAATACTGGGACAAACTGAAAATTGGGAGGAGTACCGGGACACAATTAAACAACTATAATTAATAGTCGAATTATTGTCGCAATAACGAACTTTCGAATGAATTCTTATTGTTTTCGACTTTAACTATTTAAATGTATCAAACAATTCCAGAAATAAGATGTAAATTATATTACTTATGCAAGATAAAAAAGGTGGTTTAGGAAATGTGATTAATTTAATAACTCTAATGTCTATTTTTCACGTGATTTGTTACAATGTTGACAATTGATTCTTACAGTTAAAAAGTCAAAATCTTTCACGGTAGTATGAAAAACAAACTTCTAATGATTGGTAATTCGTTTATAAACAAAATCAGCGTCATATTTTGTAATTATAATGAATATTTATTTAAAAATTAAGTGTCCAAGTTTACCTCCCAATTTTTCAATAAATACCTAGTACCGAGACAATATAGCAGCATAACCAAACACGCATTTATCAATTAAAATTCATACAAAAAATTGTTAATTATTATAATATCTATTAATAATAATTAAAATTAAATCTTTAAACGGTGAAGTTTCATTTATAAACGCATTTTTCCAGTTTTCAAAAATCATAACCTCATAACCTCATAATCGTAAGTTATGTTTGGTGTGCACCGCAGTCTACGACACACTATTAAAAATTTCTTGAAAATTCAATTACAAATTGTATTTGAAAATTCAACTTTTAGTAACTGAAAACCAAATTCAGTAACATTTTATTGAATTTATGATTCGGCATGCATTGCTAAGTAAATTCAAGTACATGTAACTGAAAAAACTTATAAAATTTTTACTAGCATAAAAACAATATCAAATAGCCGATTAGATTTTATACTCTTTCTCTACCATTAATACTTTCTATTATTAATAACAAAATTAAGTAGGCTCGAATCCTCCTTATATTTATCTGTTTGAATAGATCTATCTTAAGTACCTATAATAAGATTGGATGTATGTGTTAATTTAATCATTTTGAAAAACTATTGCTGTATAAAAGTACTTTTATGCAAGTTTTATAATATTTAATTTTTGTGGTGCAGAATGCTATTGAAAATTCAATTCAGTTCTTGAATTTTCAATAATCATTCATGAATTTTCAATAACTCATTCTTGAATTTTCAGTAGAAATATAACTGAATTTTTTAATTACGTGCATGGAAAATACTTCAATTACATGTTATTGAAGTTTCAATCATATATTTTTAACAGTGCACAGACATTAAAGAAATATGATGTTTCTTTCCAATATAAAATGATTTCTTATATTATTTAAAGGTTTAAAAGTCAGTTTCCCATTATAATATATATTGCGAAATTCTTCAAATATAAGTTTTCTACTGTCACAGTATTGCTCGCATAAGATTGTCCAACTGTACATGCCAGCGCGTAAAGCCTGTCCCGGTACTGCGGTCTAGGCGTACTTTAGAAAAATCGTAATTATTAGCATAATGAAGGTAAAAGTATTACACTCATATTTTTTTATAATTTTTTAATCTATACAAATATATAAAATATGTGTACATACAATTTGAAAGTATACATGATTTCAATTACATCGATATATCTACCTATTATTTTGACGCTATTTTCGCAAAAGAATATGATATTTATATATTACTTTCATAATATATAAATATCATAATAAACAACTCCAAAATTAAAAAAAAAACGATGTTAACTACTTTGGCATTATGCTTTCTCAAAGAGAATTTAATTAAAATTATCATTAATAAGGATCAGATGCGCTGTACCACCCATCATGATTACTTTCATGTCTATCTATTTTCAGTTAGTGATTTGTGCCCTACTGATTCTAATAGTACATTATGTAACAAGGGCAAAAATCGACTTTTTTCTCGAGTTACATATAGTACTTTATGTCCATCTCAACTGTGGCCACGTTTTGACTTGAAAAGCGGGATTAATGGACTGTTAAAAGGCGATATTGTTAAAATACAATCGAAAATCAGGGTTATTGGTAGAACTTGATGAAATAAAGGAATTTGGAGTAGTTTCTAGTGAAGTCACTTTTCCCGCATTTGCGGGCAAAAAGTTCAATTTTGGTCTCGCTTTTCAGGGAAAAAAGTGGCCATTTTCATTCAGATGGGCATAAAATCTATTTTTATCAATAAAATCGAATTAAATCTATACCTACCCTGGTGGAAAATTAATCTAGAACTATGTAGATCTATCTAGTTTGCCATGGGAATAATCGAGGGCCTCGATAAAACTAGATAATTTTCTACCAGGGTATAAAAGATTGAATTATTGTTTCTTTCTCTTTCATTGCAAAAAATGCATAAGACACAAAATCGCATCATTTTTTAAAGTCACTCATTTAAAAATTTTACTACTATTAAACATATACTATTTTATAAATTCCACCATCAAAATAGTATAATAATTATGATTTTTCTATGCTATATTATAGATAGATACAGATTCAGTAATGCAAAAATAAATTATGTCATTATTAAATCATTTAAAAAAAAAATAATAGTATTTTTAATATAACATTATGTTGTGATTTATTCGTGCAATATAAAGCGTAAAGTTGGCTAGAAGTATAGAATAGTAAATCTCATATATAATAATACATAATATCTACAAGAAAAAGCACAACGATAAGGCTTAGAGATGTCGTCATATATAGGGTGAAAATGTATTGTTTAAATTGAATAATCTATAATATCTCAGAATATTATGAACCAAATCGACTCAAAAATATTCACCCAATAACGTGATACTCGTACCTAACAAATATTCTCTTGCATTTTCAAGGTATTGCAAATGCATTTTTTTGCCATTTTATTTTCTTTTCTCAAAAAACAAACCGTCTAATTACCTAAAAATTTACAGGAATATATCTGTATATGAAACAAGTATTCAGTAAAAATTTCACTGACGTTTATTGTATATTTTTCGAATAATATATGTTTAAAACGGAAATGTTGTCACACAGTATAACAACTAAAACACGACTCATATAAAATCGATTACAGTCCTAAAATGAAGGATTTTATGCATATTTTATTGTATAACAAATTCGCTTCCCAGAAGCTATTCCTGCATTGAAAAAAATTTTAAAAGAACAAACAATTAGAAAATTTTTAAATTTTGATAAATGGCAAAAAAAATATTTATTTGACCATTTTTGCTGAAACGTTCAAGCGCCCACCGGATATTGATAGCAAACGTATGTGCAAAGTTTGGGAAAGTTATACTGCAAATTGAACGAATGGCGATATGCCACATACTAACACACACATATACACATACATACCGACATTTTTTAAGACTAGTCTATTCGGACTCCCAAGGCATAATACATGTTTATACGTAAAAAAAAAATTCACTGTCACAAAGGTTTCTCTTTGAGAAAACAATACAAAAAATAAAGTACACAAATTTTAGATTTAAAGTCAGAAACAGTTTTTAACAATTACGTAACATTTAAAGAACTTTGAGAAAGCAATTTAGGTTGAATAAGGACGTTAAGGTGGGTCTGCACTTTTTTTTTCAAAATCGATAAACATCCGGAATTTTATTTCAATATTTTAATATGTTATTAGTAACCAAAATAGAGGAATATATACCAATTTTGAGCAATTTTCACTATTCTAATCCCAATTCATTGAACAAAATGCAGTTTTTGCAGTCAAAATAAAGGTTAATTCAAAACGTTCCTTGCGTATTTAAGTTTGACAATATCAATCTAATGAAATCTCTTTAACTTTAGAATTCGTAACATACAAAAGTTAGTATTTTTTATTATAATTTTCTATCATAAACAACTTAAAAAAAATATATCTCCATTTTTAATAAATATATGACAAAAAATGCCATGTTTTTGTATACATATTTAATCGGCAAAAAATTGTATGTATACTATATGCAATTCTTGAAAACAAGTACTAACTTCTTTAAATAGTCCTTATCGGAATATTTCACGCGAGATACAGGTACATTCATCGACTCTAAGGGCGCGGGCAACTTTTTGAAGTTTAAAAAATATGTTTCGAGAAAAACGTATTTTAATATTCTTATTTTTTTGTTCATAAATCAGTGTAGACCCATCTTAACGGCTCAATGTAAAAGTATATAAAAAAGGTTACATCTAACCAGCCCTAGTGTGAGAAATCTATTAAATCCTATTAATTCCTTTCTCCAAATATGAAAAGATCGTATTTGCGAATAGGAATCATATGCAATTTTTGTATTGGTGAATAGGATTTAATAGATTTCTCACACTAGGGAGTGTTACTGTTTGCGTGGTATTAAAATAAAAAGAATCTACCAGATGTATAGAAAGTGAATAATCTAAAAGTGTATATCAAGTAAGAAAACAAGACAATTTTAATTCCATTCAAACGTAAGCTGATGGATAAAATCGAAAGTCGAGAAATTCTCCTGCAAAGTCCTAGAGAAACAAAAAAAAGAATCGCGTCGAAGGAGGAACCAGAAAGGGTTATAAAAGATCTCGGGAGGGGGGGGAGGCAGCGAGAGTAGGGTTAGGTCAAGCAGCGACAGCTACATCGACATCGACACCCGCGGTCCGCGGGCGGTGCTCGACACGCGTTCGCGTGGACGACGTCGTCGTCCTCCTCCTCGTCTACGATCGGTCTTTTCTGTTCAGCTGGCGGCTCCGGCGGCTGGTAGCTAGGTGTATAACGCTGGACGCGCGCGCGTACGTTCGCTCTCTCTCCGTCTCCCTTCCACTCCTATACATCGTCTCTCTCGCTCTTGCTCCGGCGTTCTCCCCCTCGAGAGAGAAAGAGAGCCTCGCAGTCGAGCGGCGCGTCGTGCGTGGAGCCCCTCCACTTCTCTGTCTCTCTCGCGGCGTCACGTCTCTCCCCCTTGGCCGCCGCCGCAGCGCTCGTCTCGCTCCCGCTCGTGCGGCCTCGGCTCTCTCCGTCTCCCCCCTGCCCCCCCCCCCCAGCGGCGGCGGTGAATCCAAGCGCCTCGCGCGACCCCAGCGCCGCCGTGGCGAAGCGCCGCTACGCTCCGACAGTAGTAATGCGACCGCTTCCGAGGAGTGTGTACGCGCCAGTGTCGCTGCTCTTCTCGTTCTCAGTTTTTCTCCGATCCGCTCGATCCGTCGAATAATAATAATCGTTTGGCGCGCCGATAGCGAGCAGGCCCGGCTTGTCTGCGCGAAGTGCGACGCGTCACGCCGATTGTCGCCTGCTTCGGTGCTCTCCCCGAAGCGTTCGGCCCCGTTTCCCGTCTCTCGTCGACGCTCCGACAGCGTCCGCAACCGTGTGCGTCCGTTCGAGAGCGACTCGGTCCGGCGAGTACGCGTGTCCAGGACTAGCTCAGTTCGCACGGAGTGCCGTTCGCTCGCAGCGCAGACACAGGCATACTCTCGTTTCAAATGCAGCTGGATTCGGTTAAGGGATGAAGCCGCAACGGAGGATCGGCCCAGCTCGGCGCATCCCCTGCGGCGACTGACTCGCTCCGAAGCCAAGCCTCACCGAGTCCCAGCCGCAGAACCATGAGCGTCTGCCTCTGACGCTCCGAGCTCGGCTTGTTTACGTCCAGGACGCGCGCGCGTTCAGCCCACGAAGAGGCGGAAGCAAAGTGGCGGAACAAGGTTCGTAGGTGATTCCCGCGCGGTGGGAAGGCTCGGTTGGAACGGTTGGAACGCTCAAGGAGAGACGAGGATGACGAGTCGCGCGGTCCGAGGTAGACGGCAGCATCGCCGCCGTTGCATCGAGCCAACGACGACGTGACGAGCACGTGCTCCACCCCCGAGACAACTGGCTAGGATCTCCGGGTCCGGGCTTCCCAGCAGTATCCCCGCGAACGTACGTTTGTGTCGGTGCGCGTGGTACGCTTTTCAAGCCTGCATCATGTGAATTTCTTGTGAGAATCGTGATTCATACGTTCCCTTCAGTGATAAACAAGGAGTGCAATAGTAATATCTTGTATTAGGGATCAGTGTCGTAAACGGTAAAACTACGAGACGAATTGAATCCAAGTGTTTTTAAATATAGTGTTTCTTGTTAGTGAAAAGCAGCAGCGTTAACAGTCGAGTGCAATGAATGGTAATCCAAGCAAGAGAGTTGAGTGATATCGAGCAAGAGGAAGGAAGCAGCGGTGAGAGCGAGGAAGGAAGGAAGGAAGGAAGCGCGGCGAAGCGGTGTCTAGGAGTCGTCCGCTGCGCGAGCCAGCGACGAGCGATACAGATCCACAGTTGCGGGCCTTCGTGCCACCCCGGCCAACGTCATTCTTTCAACCCTGTCGTGCGGCGGCGCGAGCCAGAGCGGTAGCGTGTACGGCTCGAGCCTCGTGTTCGGCGAGACGGGTGGCGTCGTGGAGGGGGGAGTAATGCCGGTGAGGGTGGCGCCGCGCCCCCCAGGTGGACTTCTCCACGGCGGCGTGCCGGTAGCGCCGAGCAGCGTAGCGAGCGCCGGTCCCGGCTCGGTGTCCGCCGGCGCGGCGGGCCGCTGCAGCCTCGGCGGACCAGCGCCGGCCGGCTCGCCCCCGCTGCCGGCCTCGCTGGGCCTGGGGGGTCCCCCCGGTCCCGGAGGGCCCGGCGCGCCGGGCGGCCCCCAGCCCGGCGGCCCCGGAGGCCCGCCGAACCCGCTACAGGCCATGGCCTCGGCCGCGGCCTCGCTCACCCAGCTCAACAACATGGCCAACGGGCCCCTGCCCCCCCTGGGCGCCGGGCCCCAGGGCCCGCCGACCCTGCCGCCCCCGCAGCCCGCCACGACGCCGACCCACGGCGGCCCGCCGACGCCGCACCAGGCGGGGGTGGGGGGCCCCCACCTCAACGGGGCCTCGCCCAGCCCCCACCCCATGCCCCACGGCATGATGAGCGGCTCGCCGCACGCGGCCCACCCCCACATGGCCGGCGGCGGGCCCTCGCCCCACCCGCACCATCCGGGCCCGCACATGGTGGGCTCGCCCCACCACCCGGGCCCGCACATGGGGCCCGCCGGCATGATGGGCCCCGGGGCCATGCAGCCCCAGGGGGGGCCCGGCATGTGCGGACCCGGGGGACCGGCCGGTCCCATGGGACCGCACGGACCTCATCCACAGGGACCAGCTGGCGTACCCGGACAACCTCACATGCACAACGATCCGTTCTACTGCTCGCCCTTCGGATCACCTTACTTCAGGTACGCGCACATTCATGGATTCAACAATCTTTATTTATATCCAATTCAAAATAATATATTAGCTGCTTTTCATTAGTCAGAACTACTCGCAGTTCTTAGATAACAGTTTTTTTAATAAGCATTGTGAGCGAAGAGAATAAATCTATACGACTAATAAAATGTCAAGTACTGGATAAAATAAAAAGGAAATGTGTACTTTACTAATGATCACGTAAAAAGTCTTGTTAGAGTGTTTGTTGTCATCTCTTTCGTAAAGCTTTGCCTTTTTCTATGCCAGTATCATTTTTCATAATTAGGAATTTAGAAAGAAAAACATCGCTGAATATGATAAATGGCGATATGATAAGCATGTTTGAGAAAGGACGGAATCAGACAGGCGATATAGCGGTTACAGCGTACTTGCACTTGTCGAACGCTTTATGAAATCTACATCTTGTGACTTAAATCAAACGGACTTGATGCTAATGCGCTTGTCGTCGGCGCTATTTATCACGAGCGATCATTTATTGTGCCTCGCGAGCCGTAAAACGTCGGGATAAAGCGTATTTCTCAGGCCGCTATATTCTCTCTTCTCTCTCCATAAATCTTGGCGCCCGCGACTCTCGCGCATTGCATCGCATTATATATGCGCGCGTTCTCGCGCTAAACTTTATCCGCGTTCGTGCGCTTCGGAAATCTGACTTCTCCGCCCGAAGAAAGGGACGAACCCGACGATGGAGAAAAAAATCTATATCGCTGAAATAGTGACTTATTTCTTTCACCTGACCATACATAATTTCTATATTCTTTTTATATCTTGGCCATTAAAATACCAAACTTGATGAATGTATTCTATTACTCAAATAAGCTAATTACTTTTTTAAAAGATTTAGTGTGTTCTTAGACCCTTGAAAATTAGGGCTTGGTTTAGTGATTATTAAAGTGAATATAAAATGAATATGATTTACTTACGACTTTCAAAAACGTACCGAAATTCCAAAAGCTGCTTACATCAAATAAAGAAAGCCAGGTACATTTCATGCTTCATAAATATTTCTCCCAATTACCGCATTTCTGAACTATTTGGTGTCTTTCTCCGAAACGTCGTCCTCGATTCCCGTTCATCATTTCCGCGTTACATTATCATCTCGAGCGCTTTCTCACTGGCCGCAGAGTGTAATGTCGCCGAGTGCGCTCCTTGTGGCTCTTCTCTCTCTCTCTCTCTCTCTCTTTCGCTCCTCGCTAACAGTATACCCCAAGAATCCGTTATTGGCGCGCGCAGTCGAGAAGAGGAGCGAATCCTGGCCATGCCTCCGTCAGATGAGACGACGACGACGACGACGACGACGTAGTAGTAGACACACGTGTGCGGGCACACGGAAAAAATGAATAAAACGAAAAGGACGGTTTACGCGCTAGCGCCAGGAGAGAAAACGGTACGGGAGCCTTTTTACCGAGAAAAACGGGCACGGGCGACCGGAGCGGCGAGCGAGCCACTTACACCGTGGTGAAATCACGATTCTCGGTATAACGTAACTGGTCCACGAATCAAATTGAAATTTCTATTTCTTTTTCTCACGTTAATGAAAAGAAATATTTGAATATTCTGTGTGTGTGCATGTGTGAAAATAAGTTACAAGTTCTGGTAACTAATACAATGTCGCAATTTAAGGGTTGCTTGCTTTAGCTATATTTACAATTGGAAATTGCCAGTTGTAGCTGTTATTGCTGCAGTTGCATTGAATACGAGTATTGCATTTGCTTGAGTGACAATTGGAATTCCAATCTACAAGTTTTTAGCTACTTAAGGGGCAATGATGGTGATAAAATTTGGAAATTCAAGCAATGTTAATTTGTAAATACTTTGACATTTGGTTTATTTATGTTATTATACGTAACTTGCGAGATAAAAAATCTTAAAAATAAATAAAATAACCTAAGTTGACCACATCCTTCACCGATGATTCAGACATTTAACATTTTTATATATTGCAGGTTCCTTTTGAAAATTTTCATTATTTTGAGTACGAACCAAAAATAACAAAAGAAATAATAATGGTTGAAAGTATTTTTTCAATAAAATCGATTTTTCGTTTTAAAATAATTTTTTTAATTGCACTTAATAAACTTAGGTTTTTGGAGATCTTGTAACTACATATACAAAGAATATGTATGAATTTTTTGAAGTCAAAAAATGAAAATTTGAAAAAGGAAGGAAGTTATGCATAATGTTAATATAATAATGTTAAAAATTCAATATTAAAAATTATATTTACTTATTGACAGCTATCTGAATTTCCAAATTTGAACTCCATCTAATCATTTTTTATCTTCCTTGACAGTTCAAAACGTATGTATTGGACAAACTATGTGCTTCACAAGTAAATTGTATACCTAGGAAAAATGAATTTTTACATGTACCACACAGTTTATTTATATTTCGAATTCATGCACCTATCTGTAAGCATGACAATGAAGTTAAGGATCGCGCCACGCTCTCCTCGCCTCGTTCCTTCTCCGTCCCTGTCTCGTTCGCTCATAAGCAGGTGAGGCAGAACACTACGAACTCGGGCCGATCGCGTCGGCGCGCAGTCGTGCCTCGTGTCCCTGAATTTCGCGTGTCGCATCTTCTGGACTGGCTCTGTTCTCTTCGATTCTTGTTTTCTCCTTCCTTCTCGTCCTTTGATGACGCGATTCCTAGGTAGGAGAAAAAGAGAGTTCGGCGGTGTGTCCAGCAGCTAGCCGCGCCGGCGAAACTACTCGTGTGGTCGCGCGCGTCCTTGGAACACGCGGTTGATCGGGCATGCGGCGGCGCTGTGACATACGTGAAATAATTCATTCGCTCGCAGGCGTTGACTCTTTCTTTTATCTTCTTGGCTCTCTAGGATGCTTTTGGCTGAGCGAATTTCTTGCTGCGCTGGAAGTAATTGGAGCTGACTGGTGTCTTTCGATTTTTTCTTCATTTACTTTTCATGTGGTTCAATGGAAATTTATTATAAATAAGATACCTAGATAGGTATCGTTATAGATAATAAGTATATTAAGGTGGCTTTAGTTTATAAATACAGTTTATAATTTAAGAGAATATGCTGGAAATATTCAACTGTCGATTGCTACCAAGAAGTCGTTTGGTGAATGACAATATTATTGAAAAAGAATTCTTACGAAAGTGCGTTTTTAACTCGAGTCTTATTTATCTACAAAAATAAATTTTTATAAAAAGTAAGTGTTCATAGATTTTTTTACGGAGATTATGATATCATGAAATAGGATAGGTTAATAATTAAATAAAAGTAAAATTAAGATCAAAGTATACGAACTCAGGTTTCAATGCATCAAATAACGTAAAAGAATGAGGCAGGGAAAAAGTAAAGGAAAATATATGTTTAGCGTCTTTCACTAATATCTTAAACATTTTTTCCTCTTATCTATTATAAGTAATGTAAAATACTATTCATTCAAATTAAAATTGTGAAATATACAAAAATGTAGTCCTGTTCGGTGTTCCAAGTTTGATACGGCACCAAACGCTGACACCACCTGTAATAAAATATAATTAATAGATAAATTTTGGTGTAATTATTTATATAAGGAAATTATTTATGTTACTTTTGAATGAAAAATATACATCTTATTGAAAAGGTATACGTTACTTTAGGTACCGAATGAAAAGGTAATTCTATGAATACATTCAATATACATAAGAGGTCCGTGGAAGCTTCAGATTAATTTAATTATTACTACTGTCTAGACAAATGAAATATTAAAACTTTTCAAAATTAATATCTATTCTAACTTTTGATTTCCGTTTTACTATGAAAATATTATTATTACTCCATTCTCAAGTTCTTACCTTTTTAACTTAAACATTCACAATTGTTTTTTTTGGTGGGAGATGAAATGAATAAAAATGTTCTACATACATTAAAGACAAACATAAATTAGAATTACAACGCTGCTTTAACATAAAACTATAATTTAATTATATAACCGAAATGAAAATTCCTATATAATCTGGTACATAATATTTGTTCGATTGAATAACGAAACCTCGTTCAATGGATCGTCGTGTTAGATGTTTGCGATCTCAGTGGACCGATCGCCGAGCGTCGATCGCATGACGATAATGGTCGCGCGTGTCCGAGCACGCGCTGAATTTTTGCGCAACAACACGAGATTATTCTCCACACTTCCGAGGTCATTTCGACCGCCAGGTGCTCGGACTCGAGCAGACACGTGTACTCGAGCAAATGCGTGGACTCGCAAAGTCCTTCGGTCTCTTCCTTCGTTCGAGCCTTATAGTTCTTTATTTCTCGTGGGTATCTGCTTGCAGTATACCAAAATTGTAATGTCTTTTAGTCAACAAAATGTTTATTCTTTGAAATATTGTTATACTTACATTTTTATAAATATAAATTACATACCTGTGTAGAAAACTAATGACCATTATGAGGTTAGATAAAACGATTTTTACTTTTAGTCTAGTATAAAAAGCGTTTCGTACGTAGCCTAATTTCTCCTTGGATAGAAGTATAGAATTCTTTTATAGCACATAAGTTTAACTTTAAAAATGTAGTGAAATATTTAAACACAACAATGAACGGATACAGATACTTGTTAAGGGCACATAGACGCAGAAAGACGTACAGGTGTCTCGTGCTCTAGATAGCAGGTGAGACAGAGCAGGTGCAGCTACTTCGCCCTCCGCGAAACTTCCTCAACACATCACCTATGCTACGCTGCCAAGTGGCCAAGAAATGCTCCTTTCATGCGCTTTCATATTATGCTCTCTTTAAGTCTCAAACTGCATACTTTTCAAAGAATTCGGTGAATCGTTGCATTTAGTTACTTTGTTCTTAATTGATTGAGAGTCTAATTTAAATTTCGATACGAAGGTACTTTATAATTCTCTAGACAGCATTTTTTACTATTTTGTTCTTAGAAGTATATAGATAATCATTATTCTTCGTAATTAATTTATGAAACTTGCTATTTTTGCTAATTGTCTCTTAAAAGTGTTTCGATGTACGAAGGTAAATAATATATTAAATTTTAAAAGTTCATAGAAAAAAGGGCTTAAAAGACGGAAGTTCACAGCAGGGACCAAACATAACCTTCAAATGTCATTTAAAACTCTAAAAAGGAGTTACAGCTTTTATAAATCTGTTATAATCTGCGTATAAAAATAAGCTAAATACAGCCTTTTATTTGTTAGAATTAATCAACGTGTGTTTAAGTAGATTCTACTCTTTATTTTCTGCAGTGTACGAAATATTTCTACTAAGTAACTTTGTCATAATCTATAATTTCCTCGATATTTAAGCAAATTTCAGTTGAATCGATTAAGATCACATTGAGTCCACAGATTTTGCACAGCAATTCTTACTCAAGACTTTTCCTCGTATTCAAATGAACGGTTCAACACCGCGCTCCTACTCGTCCAGCTCACAGCGAATGAAGCAAATTTAGCGCGCCGAGTTATTAAACTAGCCGCGGCCACTCTTGTCTAATCGATGCCACGGCGTTGGCTCTCCATGAGGATAAGAAGGACCTTGATCGCTGCTGCGTGCCAGTCGATTTATCATTCGCAAAAAGAAACGCCAAGCGCGCGTACGCGCAATAATCAGCATCAAGTTTTGTTTTACGAGCGTTGGGTAGATTTTTTTCGCGATAGATATTTCGCGGCCAGCGCGGAATATCGATGTAAACTTGAATTTCTTGTGGTACGTGGAATGATGAAAGTAAATATGCGATTGTTGTTCATGAGTCAGAGTGACTTGAGGCTTTCGAGGTATTCTCTCTCTCTCTCTCTCTCTGTTCTTCTCGATTATGTAATATTTACGGAGTGAGTGATTTTTATAGATCGCGCGATTGGACGCGACGATAATACTTTAAGAAAGGAAGAGCTCACATTCGGCTTTTTGAAAGAGTTTCAGTTTTGTGCAATCAGTATTGGTTGTTAAGATTATTCAGGGTTTCTAGATTCGATCTGTTTATTACGATACAAAATTACGATTACAAATTTTTCCATCTTCATATATAAACCATTTCGTAAACAAATAATAAGATAGGTAATTTATATTTGTGTTTCAAGTAATGCAATAATTTTCAATGATGCGTCGCATAACTTTTCCATTTCAATTTAGTTCAATACAATGCAGCTAAATAAGTATGTTAAAAGGTTATACTGGAATCAACGAGTCGTAATTCAATTTTGTCAATCTTCTAAACAGATTTCGCCACTTAAACAATCAACGGTACTTGACTTCACATCATAGTATAAAAGAAAGTATACAAAATTTTAAAATCTAATTTTAGCAACTAATAATACTGCTTTAAATGATTACAAAATGTGTATTATATATTATGATAAGAACATACAAAATGAGTTATGTGGTAAAATATTTGAATAATTTGCACTATTTGAAAAGTGCTTTCCCAGGGAAAAGGGATTACTAATGAATTAAATGACTTCGTAGTAAGTATATTTATAGCTTATACAGAGAGATGTGTCTTAAATAAGTGCATGAATTTCTAAGGCCACGCTATAATTTCTATGAATATTTTGAAATATTAATATCATTGTAGGAATAATAATAGCAATAATAATAATTATAATAAGAATAAAGTATATAGATTGAATATAAGTATAACTATAACAGTAATATCTGCTTAGATTATACAATATTTTTTCTTGATTTTTATTTATTCATCAGCAATGGAATTACATTTTGACATTCAAGAAAAACCGTGACGCATTATAGTGTGACCTTACAAATTCATGCACTAGACAACTAGAGAGAAAAAAGAGGTATATTATTTTCCGTACTCCTCATTACGTAATTACATTTTAACGTTCCTGCAACATACAATGAACAAGTCATTGGTGTACAGTGGGTAAATATACTAAAAAACATCTCTCCCGTTGCCATTATTATTGTTGAGAATTTCAAAACTCAGTCAGAAAAACTCTTAGCTATTTTTTGTCGTACACATGTAATAAATTGTATAGAGAAAATGCATTTTATGTAATCTTTATTATATTCAACCACGTGTAATATTAATTTTGACTAATATCTTAAATTTATATAGTGATTATACTGTGTTCCACAAAAACTGTAAGAAACTAGGATATATTAGTATAGAGCAAATTCTATTCCAATCAAAGATCTTTGAGGTTCTGAGATCAATAATTTTATAAAGCTTGAATGTATGCTCTTGAATTTAAAAATGCGAATATTGATGTTTTTACTAAAAATAGAAGACAAATTAAAATAAACACGTGTTATTCCAACTTAAATGCAACCTGCAAATGCAAGGCATCATACACGGACTTACAACACAAGACGCAAGACCACTTGCATTTGGATACACCATACAGCATTATACACACAGCCAGTATCGCTCGCCGCGCGCATTATTCCCTTCCATTCTCCAGGGCTCTCAACTGACCGCTCTTGCGTTTTCTCCCCCCAGAAACTCGAGCGAGCCTCTCGAAAATCCAAATTCTCGGCATTAGAAGCGAAAGCGAAAGCCCCCCTTGCACTCAGGTACACGCACCGTGCGCGTCTTCATTTATGACCGGTCCGCAGCGAGCGAAAAGCAGTGGAATCATAGAATGAGAGCCACGAGAGGGAGTAAAATAAAAGGTCATGCGGAGAGAGAATGCGAGGAGAGGCATTGCGACAATAATCCGCCGCAAGACGGGAGGGTAGAGAGCGGTATAGGAGAGGGAGGACGGAGAGAAGGTTTCCTGAGTCACACGCTTTACCTAGAAAAAGTCTTGGTCGCGCGCGTGCGCTCGCAGGTGTCGTCCTCGTGCTGCGCTCTGCGTGCATGGGGCAGGTGTATATTTTTGCTCGAGGGACTTTCTCTGTCTTGTGTCTGTCTGCGATCCTCGACACTCGGACGAGCAAACTCTTTTTTTTCTTTAGTTTCGTTTAATTGTTGATTAGTTTATGTATAACGAAGTGCTTATACACATTGGCAAACGCACATTAATTTCTAAAAACGCTTACTTATCAATGATTGTATTTAGAATTCATTTTATATGAGTAGAAGGTATAACATTTATTTTGCCCTTATTTACGGAGCCATGTATAATGTTAATTACAGGCCCAGATACGCTAAAATAACGCTTTGGAATAAGTAAAAACTACCTAAATAAAGGAGAATCACTTCGAGAGCGCAGATTGATCGTACCTTTAAAATGACATTTAAAATCGTAAAAAGTATCTTTTTTTTAATTTAAAACAGCCTCTCCTTTTCGGTAGAATATTTACTATTTCTCTCTGTATATACCATTCAATATAATGCCCTGAAAATTATAAATATAATGTTGTCATGTTGGTAGTACATTTTTGTTCTTTTCAAATGTATCTTGGAGAAAGTGCAGTAACGGTTTGTAGGCGAAGTAAAATACAGTCAGCATTACAAAATACGTTGGCGTAAATAATTATAGGGAAAATCGTAGTACATAATGCCGCACTACATAATTTTAACTGCACTAATAGCGACTGGGCGACAAAAAAATAATATTAATATAAAATTTCTATTTTATAAAATATTCTACACTCATAAAATTGTTCAAAATTCCTGTACTGCAACACTTAAAAACATAAAATCACTGTCATTCGGTATACAGATGTTTCTTATATATTTATTTACTTTTTGGGTACTACGATTTAGTAATTAAATATTTTCACAAATTGATGGAGTAGTATACTTGTTATATTTTTATTATATAATAAAAAACTTAAAATTAATATCTTTCGTTCAGAAAAAGAGTCCTAGAAGCACCGTCTCTTTTCAATTATCAGCACTCCGAGCAATTCACTTGAAATCTCCATTCTCCTCTCCCTCGCACCTCTCCTTACTCGCATACATACCGCGCGCTAGAAAATTGCACTCTTTCGCCGACAGCCGGGAGATAAGCGATAAGCGCGGGGGAGCAAAAAAGAAAAAAAGAAGGGTATTATACAGAGACAGACGAAGAGCACACGAGAGACCGTGTCTATATTACTCATCGGGAGAAATTGGCGATACAGCGTCCCTGATAATTGACGATTGGATAACCGCGAGGTTATCGGTCCCTCGGCCGATGCCGCGCGGTACTTGGACTGCGCGCAGTACGCCAGCTGCTGCTGCTGCTGCAGTGGAGAAAAATCGCTCCTCGCCGCGGCGATCCGGTATACATATTATGCGCACGTACGCACGTGTACGTGAGCGAACGCGAGACGCGTTTTTATGCGCGCCGGGCCGCTATATGGATCGATCCGAGTGCAAGAGACGCGCACGACTGTCGCGTTTCAGATTTGAGATTGAGTTATCGGCGGATTATGGAGGGCCAAGTGCCACTTGCTTTTTGTGGCCCAGGGTTCATCGGATTTCGCAAAATCTTGGCGTTTCGAATGTATCGTAAATACGCGTTCTTTGTTTCTCTCGAGAAACAGCTAAGAATTCTTGCTTGCCCTCTAAATTTCAAATAGTGAGTTTTCACTGTTACAAATTTAGAGGGTTGATTTTTACATTCCAGAAAAATAGTTTTATACACCGCAAGAATTTCATAATAAAAGTTATAATTAAATTCGCGGTAGAAAATATTCCGTTGTGCGATTCCGGTAGTGTTTACTAATCTTGAAATGATACTGTGCTGCATGGTAAAATTTGCCTTTTGCGGACTAAAAATTCCATTATATGATCCTTGGAGAAAACATTATGTGAAGAGAATGTAATAAGAAAGACCGAGTCAAAGCAAGCTCTCTATATATATTTTTGACACAAATGAAACCTTTGTACTAATTTCACGTATAGATATCATTGTCCAATATATAAGAAAGGTTTTATTATATAAGTGAAATTAGTACAAATGTATTATTTATGTCAAAAATATATATAGAAAGCTCAATTTACCCCAAGGCTCTCTTAACCAACACATCTTATAAGAATGTGCATTTTCTTTCGATAAATACTTTTATGTACAATCAGCTGTCGCCCTTGATCAGTAATATTTTTTGACATGGTCTAGAGAATTGTAACTAAATGTCGAAATTATACGAATTTTTCTCAAACCAAGTAAATTTCACCGTTCAATACCCTAAAAAACCTCAACTTTACCGTAATTTATAATAATCTTCACCTTGAATTTCTCTATAAATTTTATCAAAAAATACTTTCTAAACACTGTTATAGCAAACCAGAGAACATTTTACAAGCATTATCCTCAATAAGTCATTAACAAATAACACCGACCTTCAAAAATTCTTCACGAGCACACGCATGAGAAAAGTCACGTTCATCATCGGATTCTTCGCAAAACATACGTCTTTATCATAAAGCACGTCGCATCTCAATCTCCTAGCTCCTTTTTCCTCAATGCTAGACAAGCGCCGCTTATGTTACACACACGTGAGCGGGAAGCGTCTTCCTATGTCCCCCGTCATCGTCGTCACCCGCTGCCGCTCATAATACTCGCGCGGTCTCGCCACCTATACCGCAGCTGTATGCTCCTCTGCTGCAAGCCTCGGCTATGCGACGAGGACGACGACAGCGGCATTCCGCGACAGAGCGGCGCGACGACGCAGCTTCGGTGGCTCTTCTACTTGCCCGGTGTTCTTTGGCTGAGGGGCAGTTGCTTGTCCTTTGGCAGGGAAGCTTTTGATTTTTTTATAGTAGAAAGTGAGGTTCGCTGGATTCAAAAACAAATCATTGCTTTCATTACTTCAGCAAAATTTGCTAAAGCAGAGAATAATTTTGCTGATTTATCTAAATTACTTTAACGCATACATATTTTTATTCAGTATAGTTTTTATCAGTGATACAGTTCCAAATTCGTATACTTTCAAGATTTCGCCAAAATTTATAGCTTTTGATGTAAGTTTCAAAACAAGTATTTTATAGAAAATTTATTAATAAACAAAATACAAGCTTGAATACTTCAATTTGGTCCAGAGGTTATATTTGAGTGATGCGCATAATGAAAATAAGTGGTGGGACATCCGTGACCCATACGGTAATAAATGTGTAGTCAATGAGCAAATTATGAATTATTTAGTAAATTCTAAGAATACCTATGTAACTTATTTGTCGCTTTTGTAAAAAGTAGAAATATGGTATTGAAATATATTTATTGACTGTCAGTACACTCTGAAAAAGATTAATAGTTCTTTATTTTTTATTTCACTCTAAAAAAATGATTTTTCTAAAATGTATTAACTCTCATCAAGTCAGAGAAATGTGTGAGTGTCAGAGAATTCTCATTAGGTTCAATTACATATAAATATCACTCTTTGTGAAAGTGGCATTTGACTCTTTTTAGGTCGATTCTATTTTCTTTTATTAAAATGCAGAATATTTAACTTTTTTATGCGAAGTCGAGTCAATATCAAATAAAAAAGACACCAATATTGACTAAAATTTACTCACTAAACTATTGAAACTTTAATCAAGAAAGTTAAGCTACATGTTTTTTTGAACGAGTGAAAATAAACTCTTTTCGAGTGAATTTTTACTCGAAAGAATTTATCGCGTAGAATTAACTTTAAATATTGGATAATTCACATCAAGTACTTATTTCTTCAAGAATGTGCAATTTTCAAAATTAAATTTTCCTTTCTAAATCCTTCGAAAAGTAGAATACAATTTTCACGTATAGAGAGCTCATTGTGTAGTGGTCAGTACAAGAAAATTAGCAATTCGAAAAGCATAAGCACCATTGCAAGTGCATTACTCTGTACAATTTAGTTTGAAACTCGGAACTCATGACCATATGGATATACTCTTTGCGTCCGGTACTACAGTTTCAAACTTTCTCTCAAAAGCAAGGGTGGAATTTCAAAACTCCTTCTATTTCGGATAACAAATAAGTACAATTGGCATGATAAATTGAATTTTGATGATATATCTTATACTTGTTATCAATTTCAAATGTTTATTCACGTAGAAGTTAGCTTTCATAAAAGTTACTTAAAGGGATTCCTTCGTTTACATGCGTTTATTTAAAACATCTTGATTAAAGTATATAATGTATATATATAGCGATAATAATGAATACCTTTTTTTTTTTATTTTCAAAGATGGAAAAAACTTTATTAGACTTAAAGATTTATGGTGACTAAGTGAATAAAGGAAGAGAAACTTTTCTAGGAAACTAGAAATTTTGTATAGTAGGTAGTACAATCTTTTATCTGTTTTATTATTTCTCTGTAGTCACTGTAGTTAAAAACTTTCTCTGGAATAGAAGGAAATTTTCGAGATTATACTATGTTGTAGAATTTGATCTAAATATGGTCTCATTTTTTACAAATTGATTCTTTTGTACATATTGAATGTTCATTTAAGACCCCCGGTTTTATTAAGATTTTTTTACTTGTATCATGTCTACATTTATATCATGATGTTTTACCATCTAATTAACAAATTACAACTCATTAATACTCAGTTAATCGGAGCAAAGAGCATAATCAAATTCTTTTCCTCCCGCAATTGCTTTCACGAACCCCTAAAAAAAAGCAGCCACGACCTCCTTCAATACTCTCAATCGCATTGCTCTCTCGTCTCTCTCCCTCTCTCTCCCTCTCTCTCTCTTTCGCGGTGAATCGGCACATTGTCCGTACATCTCGAGTGGTCAATTACAGTCATCACAAAGCATTCGCGCGCGCGAGGAGAAGAGGGCGAAAAAAGGCCGGCGTATATAAGAAAAAGCGCGGGGCGAGAGAGCTGCCTCTTGAATAAAACAGGCTCATCTAATTATCGACACTCGTCTGGCTAATTGTGCCCGGCCGGTGGCTGAACTTTTAATGTCTCCTCGTTCAAAGTAGCTTCGCCAGCGCCGTGCCGCACGCGTCGAATAATTCATGCGAATGCGTTCCTTCATCTTCTCATCTCCTATATACTTACTACTGCTGCTGCTACTCTATGCTTCTGAGCGATCAAGCGTTTCGCGCAACGCGCTAACTTATTGAAAGGTTCCTCCTCCTCTTTCTGTTTTTTATTCTCTCCCTTCCTTTTCTGCGAATCTTGGAGGAGGTAATTAAAAGTCCGCCTGCAAAATCGCTTGTGCGGGAGGGAGAGAGGTTAAAGGGAAAAGGCACTCGTTAATTTTTTAATGCAGTGTTGAGGGAGCGGAGGGAGGTTTTGCTTTTATTTATTCATGTCAATTTTTTTAGAATTACTCGCGATTGTATCGTTATGGTACATGTATAGATAATACGGAATAAGGTTCAAAAGTATATATATTTTTAAAGAAGTATTGAATTATTAAAAATGCACTTATGTATTTCCTTTATTATTTTGTAAATTAAGGAGAATCGACCTACAATTATCAAATTTGTTCTACTCCTAGTAATTTACAATTATAGTGTATATTTTAACATAAAAACATATTCTTTACAAATTTTAAGAAAAATAAGTAAATATTAAGTAATTTGTTATAATTGTTTTATATAAACCGAGAATTTCACTAATATCCTTGAAACTTATTGTTCTAAGACGTATTATGATATACAACCATACAAATGTGTATTCTTGTTAAAAATGATCTAGTGCTTCCTCATAGAGGTAGCTTTATGATGATAAAAAAAAAGTTTTACTAAAAACATGTTAGGAACATGTTTTGAGATACTGGGAATCAAAATACAGTATTATTAGAAAATGTATGTATGGATGGATGTGCGTGCGTGCGTGCGTGTGTGCGTGTGTGCCTATAGGTATGTACGAATGTGCATCAATATTACTCTGAATATACACGGTGAAAATTAATGTTTTGGGGCTGATTTTTTTTGTTTTTCCTTAAAAATAGCGGCTCAAGAATTTTTTTTGTTTTTCGATACATGTTTGTTATTTAACGGTCTTTTGATTTTTGAGTTTTAGTTTTTTGGGGTTTTTTGATACCATAGCAATAATATTATCGATTGAGTGTTAATGCATTTGAAAGAGCATGAAATTACCTATCTTTTTGAACCCGAAAATTTGAATAAGCTATATCCCTTTGTTTTGTTATTCCCGAAATCGTCATTTTATTCAAACGGTTATAGCTGCGAAATATAAGAATGAAAAATTTTGAAAAAAATTGATATGATATAGGAATATGGATAAGAATGTTCTGTAAAATTTTTGAGGCTTGATCTTTTTCTTTTGAAGGGAATAGAATCTTTTTGTAAAAAGATCGATTTTTATTCAGCTGCGAATACTGGAGTATATAGGCAGCATTTGATCTGAAACTTTTCAAAACGGTAGCTCTTTACTATCTCTTGAGCGCGTTATTTATCCAGATCACAACGACCTTTATATTTCAAGATATTTGAGGTTATGTATTTTTTAAAATTCGTTTTTGATCGCTTATATTTGGAGAATGGCACGGTCATTATTTGCAAAACAGCGCGCACTTTGTCGTTTCTTAATAAAGATTAGTAATTGAAAAGAAATTATAATTTATATATTCATCGACTCGTTATTTTAAATACAGGTTTTTTGATTTTAGGTTTTTTGATTTTAGTTTTTCGAGTTTTTTGGTATGTTAGAAATATTATGATCAATTTAATGTAAATGCATTGAACGAAGCATAAAATTACCTATATTTTGCAACTGAAAATTATAGATAGGCTCTTTCCCTTCTTTTGTTATACTTGAAAAAAGTCATATTTAGTTTAAACAGTTATATCTCGGAAATCTATGATCGAAAATCGTTCACAAAATTTTAGATGATTAGGAATTCAGTGAATCTACGTACTAACATCTGGTTATAGTTAATTTAAATATTTAAATAATTTTAATAAATTACGTACAGAGAAAAAATGCTGATAAGGATTATTACCGATCGCTCTGAAATTTTAGTAAAAAATTATCTTTTGTCAAACCATCTATGATAAAAAAAGTACGCCCTTTTTGAGGTATTATTTAGAAAGAGATATAGCAATTTAAAATTAATTTATTAGAACAAAGAATTTGACATTGGTACAATTAATTCAGTTTGAGAAAGCTAATTGCCAATGAATTGGCAGCGGTCTTTTTTAAATATTATTAAGATATTTTATTTAAATTAATAAAAGTTTATAAGCAAAAGAACTTATAAAAATTAATAAAATTGTAATGAACCAAATATTTACAAATTATTTTTATTTTTTATAAGCTCCATGGATCAACCGGCTAAAGCATAAGACTTAGATGGCTGAAACGCGTTGTTTGCGAGGGCGAGGGTTAGAATCTACATTGAGTCGATTTTTTTTACTAATCGCTGACGGAGATCGAGCTTGATTCCGATGCTTTAAGGGGGTGACAGTCCTAAAAATAGTCAAAAGTTAAAGATATGTATATAAAAATGTAAAAGGGCTCTTATATAAAGAATTAGGTAAAAAAATAAATGTAAATAATAGACTCTAAAATTCACTACGAGTTAACTATTTTTTTTTATGTGCCAACGTTTCGAATTCCTTTTTTTGAATTTCTTTTCAAGGTTATAAAACATATAAAACAAAAAGTTTTGACAAAGTCGTGAGTATTAAATCACAGCGTATAACATATAAAGCAAAACTTAACCTACCAAAACTAAAAATCGGCTGATTACTACGGCATTTTTTATTAAGAAAGCTGTCTAAACCAATAATGCACAACATCCGCGAGTAGCGTCGGATAGACAGGCGATGGGAGATAGATTGGGCCTCCCATCGTCTGTCGATCCGATGCCACTCGCGGATGTTCTGTATTATTGGTTTAGACACACGTAAGTTTTTCATAATTAATTATAGTTTATAATTATATCAATGTCTACTTTTAAAGAACAATGTGGTTAAATCATAATAATTAATAATTTTCAATTTAGAATCCAATGTGCAACTGTTGATTACGGGCTCGCACAAATAACAGCACAGTGCTGAGCTTTATTAATAAAAAACGCCGTAGTAATCAGCCGATTTTAGTTTTGGTAGGTTAAGTTTTGCTTTATCAAGGGGCGCGATGGCGCCTGAAGGCAAGTATGTTATACGCTGTGTTTCAATATTCACGACTTTGTACAAACTTTTTGTTTTATATATTTTATAGCCTTAAAAGGAATAAAAAAAAAGGAATTCGAAACGTTGGCTAATAATAAAAAATTGTTAACTCGTAGCGAATTTTAGTCTATTTTTTACAAATAATTTCCAAAACAAGTAATAAAAATCCTTCCACAAATAAAAAAAATAAATACCTACACAACTTTAATGATGAATTTTTAAGTTTATTGGTGAATTTCTCTTGCTGAGAGATAATATAATGTTCAATTTCTGAATTCGATGAAATCATTGATAAAGTATATTAGTGTAGTCTTTGAGTTCACTTTAAACGAATTAAATACAAATATATTTTATGTAATAAATTCAGAAAAATATATGTGTTATTGGTCATTGATAAAAAGTATCAAAAATACCCATCCCTGTTTGCGGCAAAATGTCGTTGGTTGATTTGTTTTTCGGTTATTTCAACTACAATCACCCAAATGTTACCTACCAAAACAACGGTATCCAAATGCACTCGATCTATACTGAATTCCTTTGACCATTCTACCCTGTACTGTATAAACGGAATAATTCCCAGAGTACCTGGAAAATTCTTCTCTCAATAACCGAGCGCTAAATGCATCATCAGACAAGCCTGCAAAGACAACCCAGCTCCTCGAGAACAGATACCGCTCGACCGAATGAACCACAGCGGCAGCGGCAGCATCATGTGCACGTGACCTCTCGGGAGGCAGAGCAGAGCTTCTCTCTCTCTCTCTCTCGCTCTGCTGCACTTATACACCACCGCGTGTGCATTCCGCGGGGAGTCGTCCTCCGGGGCTCGAGAGCGAGCTGCTACCTGCGCGCGTCTTATACCTGCAGCACTTCTCTGCCTCTATATATATATAGGTCTGTCTCTCTCTCTTTCTCGTGTATCGGTAGCGTGCCGAGCAGTGGTGCTCCTTCCGATATATTGGCTATCGCTGGCTTGTAGGAGTGCAGCGGCGCACGCTGCATCGCCGTGGCGTTTATAAATCGAGGTTTGGCTTGAATGGGGCTTTCGAGTGTTTGCGCGGTGAGAGCGCTCGCTTTTAACGCACTTACAAAAGCAACGGTCGCCATTATGTTTGGACTTTTCCTCAACCTTTGTGTATTTTTTTATTTTACAATTTACTTGTTTTGCACTTCAATAATATTCCACAATTATTTCTACGATGAATAATTCCAAATAATTTTTTACATCAACTAGATAAACTGCAAGCTGCGCGCACCTGCGTATTTTTGTAAAATAAATGAACATTCGGCCCGATCAATTCCTTAGAGCCTTAATCGACAACAGTAAGGCTTTACCTTTTTATACAGCGGCTTTTATCTGCAACACAAATCTGTTTTGTTTGTTTTATCTGGGTTTCGTTACAAAAATTATTTTAAGATTCAAGAAACAAGAGCTACTCAGGAATTACTTTTATTATATAGCGGATCAGAAAATAAGTCCATGGTGATATAAGGATCTTTAAATAGAAATTTGTTCTCTAAATGAATTAAACATTGTGTGCTTTGGACTGCTAGTAGTGCTTTTGTTCGACTAATCATTACGTAATCACTAGTTCGTCGTAAATATAATGAACTTTATACTGATTTAAATCCAGACTCCACAGTATTAAAACATTATTAAGCAAATAAAATATATGTATTCTTATTGCAAAATATTGAAATAATAATGTGATCAAGTCGGTTACTCAATAGTACATGAAATAGCATTCCCTGTAATAGATCAGATCGTGCTATTTTCTATAGCCAATTCTATAAATAAAGGGAGAGAAATAGTTTAGTATAGCTGTAGTGTAAAATAAACATATAAATACTTTCACTTGCACACTGCAATCATTAAATTGATATCATAATAAGACTAATTAAATATTAAATTGTTTTTACTTTACTGATAAACATTTCTTTATCACCTGCAAAATTATCAATACAAATTGGACGATTACTCAGGTTAAATGTAATTACGCTTTTTGTATTATCCCAAGCATTCCCCTTACAAATTGAACGCTCACAATAAAGATAACGCTCGAGTCATAAATTTTGAAAGTGCAGCCCGACGAAAAACCTCGCACTTTCATTCGCTTTTTCGCGATTGAATCGCAGCAGCGGCAGCACCATCGTCTCACACTTTCGAATCAAAGCGGGACACAGTGTTTCCGACGACTAATCGGCAAAAAAGTCGCGCGGAGTCGGCTCTCTTGAAAACGAGATCGCTCGAAAGTACAGTTCGCGCGCAGCACTGGTAGAAATTTAAGCGCTTTTTTTCGTCGTCCCTGCCGCCGTCGTCGGCGTCGTCGTTCATCCACCGGTAAGCGAGATTCAAAGGAGCGTGTAAAAGGCTGCTCGCGCAAAAATCGCAATCTCGCCGACGTCGAGTTGTATATGAAGAATCGGACGAGTCACGAGTAGCCCCCGCGCCGCGCCGGCCAAAGTGCACCGAGGTGCTGCTAGTCGGGGGCTCAGACGCAAAAAAAAGAGCGACACGCTAACGGGACAAAAGATGTAGGGGAGAAAGTAGTGCGCGAAGGAATTTCGTTGCCTTTGGAAAAATATATATGGATTGGAGTTTTATACTTGGAGTGCGATGATTCCTCGGAAAAGCTGCCATTGTTGTCGCAGTGAAAAGTATCGCAGAATAGTGTAGTTAAATTTTCATTTTCTAAAACAGTGTATTAGTGGGCTAATGTTGAGTTTCAATTTTTTAAGAATGGTATCTCATAAATTAAAAATCAATATTATAGGATGAAATAAAAGTATACAATAAACTAAATACATTTTTGGACATCCATTTTTTCATTCTGAACTTTTAAAACTTTAATTCGTCTGAACTTTTTTCGACTTGAATAAATTTTATATTTTTAACTAAAATTAAGAAAATTTTTTTACATATATTCTGAAGTCTATCAGGGAAACTAAAGTTATTAAGAAAATTGTATTTCAATTAAAGTTTGAAACGCTTATTTGACTTTAACTTCAACAAAAAAATAGCGATTTTAATCATTTCAGTAGTTCTCGTATTTTCCAAAGTTTGTATGTCAATTTATGTAGAAATACGCCAAATGAGACAGTATTTATCTTTTCGTGTAGTCAAAAATCTGAAAAGTAATATGTACAAATTTACAGGGTTTCCATACAAGACACCCACAAAAGTGTCAAAGCATTTGGGGCATTCGATGAGTCAAGTGGTAAACGCGTACCTCTTAAGAAAACGGCTGCTCAAGGAGCATGGGTTCAAATCTCCGTAGGTCCAAATTTCTCGGGGACATTTTAAAAAAATGTCTTTTCGGATTTAGTTTGGAGCCGCGGTAACTGTGTGTTTTGTAACTTGGACTTCTAACTAAGAGGTCCCGGGTTCAAATCCTGGACATGTGAAACTTTCAGAAATTATTTTTTTCACATGTTTGTTACTTGAACCTGTAGGGTTAGTGGTATGATGCAAATGTACGAGGGAAATGAATGCATCATGACTATAGGGAATCAAATCTAATGCGTACGAAGGTATTAGATTACCTCTGCAAAGTTCACTTGAACTTCGACCTCGGATAAACTTATTGTTTAATAAATAAAGAATTTTTCGGTGGCAGAGATCGGGCCTATACAATCCGCTATCTAGGTAAGGGCAGTATTGCTCGATTGACAATTTGCTTACTTGATTCCTGTGTTGAAAATATAAAAGAAACTACTTACATGGTCATGTCAAAGAAATAATGAACAAATATTTCTTGTGCATAATAGAAAATTGTAAGTATTTCTAAAATGCTGAAATACGATGTAGTTGCTTGAACGATATTTATAAAATAAGTTTCCACCTTATTTCCTTACCAGCAGTGACTACACGATCTATTTTTAAACCAACCTTACAATACAGTATATCCCCCACAGTATTACTCCTGCAGCCTCAGACGCCATACATTCTTCATTCGGCGTAGCCAGCAAAGCGTAGAAGGCCAGAAAACTCCTGCGGCCCACGTCGAAAATCGAACGATTTTTTCCTCGCGTCCTCAACGCTCGAAATATCGAGTCGAGCGCGAGAATGAGAACCGTTTGCTTATTCGCCAGTGAAGCGGTTTGCTCGCTAGCGTCGGAGGTATAGAGTCGGTCGGCTCGGCCGGTCGCTTCTCTCTCTCTCCCTCTCTCTCTCTCGCTCCCTCGTATTCTTCGTTCTCTCAAGGCCGCCGCTCCTCGGATCCTCTGCGCCTCCTCTCTCTCTCTCTCTCTTGAGCGCGCGCGCGCGTTCCCCTTTTTTTTTCCTACCTCCGGTGAACGCGCACCTTGGCGGATCGCGTCGTTCGTCGAACGCGAAGTTGGCGCTGTACGAGATACTGTACACGGGGATGCGAAGAGACTGAAGTACACGCTGTACTGCCAAGTTTTGTGGCGTATTTCGTGCTCGGAATGGAGATTTTCATGGGCTGCGGGATTTTCGGATGGAGAGAATTAAACGTTGTTTTGGAAAACTGAACATTTCGTTGAGGAAAATTTGAAAAAAGTTAAAACAAATTCGATCAGATATTTATTTTATCGGGTGTACACTCACAGGCACTTTCTATTATCTTTAACTTCAAATTTTCGATATATCGTAATAGTTCGAGTTCGATTTTTGTTTGTCTTCTCTGTAGATTGCAATAATTACTTTAGGTTTATTCAATCGTAAATAGTTTTTGTTGGCATTGCACAATAGCCAAAGGCTAAAAAATCATATTACTGTGACCCACTATTCCTTTCGAGCTTCATTTATAGTCTAAAATTATAAGCTCCGTGGATGTTCCCAAAAATTTTTATCTTATAAAAAGTATTATCAATACCTTTTTACCTATTTCAAGGCATAATATACTGACAAGGAGAGTGTCAGACCTCCGGGTCACGATTTTTTATGAAACTTTGGGGATCGTTTTTTGATACCTAAAACTGAAGTCTAGTACCTTTAGTTTTATCGAGTGGGCCTCTGTATAGTAGATACATCATATTTTATTAACATTGTTAGTATATCTATATATACAAGATTGTTAACATTGGGCACATGGATAATTCCAACAATCTTAGCTGTATCTGAGTTTTTAGGACCTATTAAATCAATATGAAACTTATGAAACCGGTGCTGGGTTTCATTTTGAGGTATTAGAAAACTATTTTCAAAGTTTCAGCAAAATTTGTTTCCCGAAGGTCTGACGCTCTCCTTTTGAGTAAAATAACTTATTTAATTTAATTTTAATTTTGCTAGTATCAAACTATTCCAAACATTACTTTGACAAAAAAGAGCATACTTTTTGTCATTTGTAATTTATTATACGTTTTCTTTAAATATATATCCATAACTTAATTTTCATTGAATTTGATAAAATTGACTATGACACGAATTTTTACATTATTTTGGTTAGTCAGATTTCTTAAAATAGTAAAATCTGACACATACCTAGCTATAAATTGTAGAATAGGTTTTAAAAATATTCTTAAAATGCGACATTTTGACTGCTCTGAAAACTACATGCATCTAATAAAAAATCCTTAATTCAAAATTGTTGAATTGTTGATAGTAGATTTATATTATTAATATGTTTTCGATCATTCTTGAATAACAAATAATTGGGTAGATCAAGCGGGACATGATTTATACTATATTTAATGAACAAACTAATTTCAAATTATCCCTTATCCAGTGATTCTTAATTTATAGCTGTTGATTTTCGAATAACAGCGACAATTCTTCTAAGCTCGATATTAAACCTGACACAGCATAAACACGCGGAGACGAAGGTTAAAACTGAAAAATCCCTCGCGAGTTGTTTGACTTTCATCTTAGGTTCGTACAGTGGAGGCTATACGAAATGTCGACCAAAGACCGACAGATAATAATAGTCGCGTTAGACTTTCGGGCCGACTCGCGGGCAATTACTCTCCTTCCCGCGCGGACTTTTGTTAAAAATATACGCGCGTCGGCGCATTTTCCATCTGGACCCACGGAGGCTTTAAAAATACAAAAGTTCATTCTGCAACGGGGAAATTATTAATCGAGACTCACTGTCTGTGCAAACAGATCCGAGTGGATCTTTAGTGTAAACACTCGGTCTGCCGTGGCTGTAAAAAGAGCGATAAATATTCCAGGAATAGGTTATATGATAATTCATAAATTGTTGCCGCGAGGGTATAACAGAAAATCAACAGCAATATTTTCGTTATTTTTGCATACTGAATGTTATAAATACTGTTTATACCACTCAACGAACATTTTAAAAATATACAGTTTATTATTCTGCTCGATAAACTTATTAGTCTTAAGACCATTACACGTGAGATAAATTTACAATGTTTAATCTTTTGTTTCTTTTTTTGTTACAGGTAAGCTATTGGCAATTTTGTAGTTCATAGAGAGCTTAATTACAGTAAGAGTTGTAAGTTCACAATTGGTGAGTTATAGACTATTTAAATAAATACTTAAACACGATGGCACGACATCTCTAGACATCAGTCGATATTTCTCGAATGCAACTTCATCTATAGCACAGTATCGAATAAATAATTCTCGCGGAAAACAGTTTGTTCATAACAAACCGTTGACGAGCCTATGTCTGAGAGGCAATGATCGTAATCGAGGTCGTTGGATTGCATTCGTCCTTCACGTGCATTGTAACTCTTCTTCTTTGGCTTCCTCTTGATCACGCGAAATGGATACTACTACATAAATGTTTTAAAACGGTCACTTGAAGTTGAGATTGTGAAGCTATTGAAGTAAAGAAAAAGTTTAGTTAATAAATTTTTTAAACTTGTTGATTAATAAACAAATTTTACAAATCTTATTAAAATACTTTGATATGAAAATGAGTATTTTCTATCAATTAGTAAATAAAAATATTGATTTATTATTTTCATTAACGACGCTCTAGGAATTAATTTGTTGCCCTTTCATAGATTTCTGTTTAAACTAAAATAAAGTCTAAATACAATCATTTTTGATGGACTATAGTATTAAATTTTTGCTTCTTATTATATTAAATGAGTATCGACTATACTTATAAGAAATCTTTCATAGATGCATATTACAATTCAAAGGCAGTATAAAGCCAATAGATAAAATAATTATTTAATCCTTTGATTGTCAGATAAGAGAAAAACGCTTTAGTGCCAAGAATGCTCTTGCAGGGAGATATTTGAGGCTTGAATTTGGTCTGCCATATTGGATCAGCCATATTGAATTTTTAAATTCTGACTTCACATTCGTATTCAGTGTCCCCGAAAAGTATATATTGCAAATGTAATTGCTGCATCACTGAAAGGGTGTTTTATTGATAATTCAGTACACAATATGCGACACTTATAGATAATTTAGTATACAATATACACAATATATTCTTCCGCCATGAAGCACTTTTGGTCACATTCCAATTATTCCGTCATTGACAGTCAAGAGGTTAGAAATCGTCTTATAATACTAACATCATTTTGTGTTCTAATTCAGTGTAAAAGAATTTCCACAAGAATCATTCATAGCAGACATTAATAACGATCGAACCTCTAGCTACCCATTCCCTTCCAGTAAACCCAATAACAAGCCCGAAAAATATCCATCCAAAATTCCCCTCGGAGAAGCATCTCTCCCCTAAAACAAAAAAGAAGACACGTGTAACCGATACTCAGCGCACCAACATCAACAGCGCGAACGCGGGCGAAAAGGGGGCGGGCCGGTGCGCGCGCGCGTTCGCGATTCACTTGTAAATCCCACCCTCCTTGTTTTCCCGCTGAATCCTTCCGTCCTGTGCTCTCCCCGCGCTGTATATATACGCGGCGGAGCTATCGACGAAATTTACATGCGCGCTACCCCGCGCGCGCGGTCTGGTCTAGTCGCCGAGTCAGCAGCCGCAGCAGCGAGACTCGACTGCTGACGCGGAATCTCTCTCTCTCTCTCTCTCTCTCTCTCTCTCTCTCTCTCTCTCTCTCTATCTATCTCTCACTCCGTGTCTCGTGTACTTCTCGATTCTCCCAACAGCAAATCGCCGAGGCGTGCATCTGCGCGAGTGTCTGCGAGGTGAGCTGCTGGCGGGCTTTTACGAGCGCGAGTGTAACGATTGACGATTGTGGATAGGGTTGGCACTGGTTTTCCTCGTGATGCCCGTAAACAATAATTTCGAGCTGTGAGGATTAATTGCATTATTACGTGGATGTTACTTTAGGTCGAATGTGCGAGTTAAGAAAGAATGGAGAATATTGTCAACTCCGGTTTGGTTTTTATACAGAAATGATAGTTGTAGAATTCAGTCGAATTTCATATTATTATATAGTCAATTTGAATAGTTAGATTAAACTTAATTTGAATTTTTACATTGTTATCTTTTTATTTATATAAGTCATTTATATAACAATGCTAATATATATTACTGTCTTTTAGTATCATTTACTTCAATAGAAACGATTGGGTAGAAAAAGTCATTCATTAAAATTAATGAATGTTTATTAATATGAAGTAAATACCTATATTGGTTTAACAGCATTGACATAAGCGTATATTTAAATTAACTCAATTTTCTTTCAATATAGTGAATTAAATTCTATCCTGTAAAACTGAAAATCTCTGTAATGAATTTGCTAATTCGTTGCTACCCATTCAGGACGAGAAAAAATTTCGTACAGTAATTAGATCTGAAATTGTACGCCATAGTATTAAATTTTCGCCTTCATCTACTTCAGTACATACTTAGCTAATACCGCAAATTACCTCCCAAACCATCGAAATCTTCTTAATTTACCAACAAGAGTAAACACAGGTCGCACACAAAAAAGCAGACCCGGCCAATAAAATCCCAAACACACCCTCAACTCCGAGTGCACTCCGCGCGAGTAACCCATAAATGTCTCTATACTCTCGAGGCGCCGCAGAACCACTGCACCGACGAGAGAAAAAAAGGAAAGGAATCCAAATCGCAGCACGCCATCGTCGCCTCCTTCATTCCTGCGCACGCGAATCGTACACACGCGAGAGAAGCCGAAGTGTCGTGGGAGTGGCAGCAGAAAAATGTTAATGGTCCTCGACTGCACTGCTCGCGTAGTTTCGGGGGTCGCGCGTCTTCTTTCCGGGAATCGCGCAATCATCGAAATCGTCGCGTCGCGGCCGGAGAGACGCCGAAGGCGCGACCCTGATACTCGCCGTTTTTTCTTTTGTTTCTGCTTTATGGAGCTTCAGGCGGACTCGATATATATATACCTAATTTTTCGCTGGTCTCGTCGTTCCGATGCACGCGACGATTATAGGGATTGATATAAATGTAGAGCGGCGGGTCGGACTGAGCGGAGAACGAAAAATAAAGCGATCTCAAGAATCGTGAATTACAATGCGTATTCTGGATGGAATGTTCGGGGGATTTGCGATTTTCGATGGGCTATAATTTGATCGAAAGCGGATTTGTTGTTGAGTGGGTTTGCACAAATTTGTATCAGAGTGTTCCTTTTTTTAACAAAGGAAATTTGGTATGAAATTTATACAACTAAGTGATGAAGCATTAATGGAGACTGATGGTTAAACTCAATTCATAACCAGTAATTACTCGGACGATATAACATATGTGCTAATCTATTGTACCAATACTGGATGAGCTTTTACGAAAAATATATATTTGTAGTTCAATTTGAACAGTGTAATCGTTAACAACGATGTACATATTCTATTATATTTACGTTTGAATACGTTTCAACAAGGGATGCTATCGGTTTCGGGCGAAGATAAACTCTGTCGTTATTATATAGGTGTTTTATAAGTTATTTTCAGAGGATTGATATATGACGAAATGATTTACACTTATACTCTTTGTGCGTTCTTGTTTTATATCATGAAAATTAAATGCTCTTCTTTTTGCTTTTGTGCTTCTCTTTAAATAACAAGATACACATTTACTTATTCAATCAAGTGCTATTGTATCAACAAAATAATCATTTACAAATAGCTTTTTCTAAAAATTTTCAATCAATTTTCGTGAAAGATTTATTTATGTTTTAGTCATCGTTCGCTCTGTATAATATTGGATAAAAACTGTCGCTTAAGCTTAGACAACAAAAATTCACATTTTTGAGTGTTTATCTACCTTAATTTCATTTAATTGTTGTAACTTAGTATATTTTCACACATAAAAGTATAAAATAAAGGAAAAAATAAGATTTTGTCTTAAAATCAATATTTTGAAATCATCGTAAATCTAACAAATAAGAAAATAGCATTATACATTTAATTGTAAGTAATTAAATAGTGCAACCAATGTAGGTATGCATATAATGTTTAATGGTTGTAAAGCACAGTGAAATCAATTTGTATAACTAAATTTCCAAATAAAATAAAGTTTTCCCGCCTAAAAGACATTAGGTGTCCAATACTCAGCGCGTCCCCTACATGATAATCCTTTTAATCCACTCGAGCCGTATTAATTGCGCGATGTTCGCTCGCGACATAATCGCTGCCACACGCCGTCAAAACACAATTAGACTCTCCGTCTCTTCCTCACTGTACGAGAGTACCAAAACACCCAAAAGAAGCTGCGTCGAAAAATCCGCGCTTCTATATTTTACGCGCCTATTATATAGGGCTTTTCTCGCGTACGCGCGACGCAGCTCGTGCACGTACACCTCCGGGCGACTCAGAGGCAAGACGCAGCTGTGCAGTATGCGGCGTCGTCCACGTTGTTGCCTACGTGTCTTACAACTCGCGCCTCGTCTATACGTGCGACCAGACATACCGTGCATCGCTCTCTCCCTCGATCTTTTGGCTTCTTTCGACCGAGACTCTCTTCTCGTCCCTCTCCCTTTCTTCTGGATATACCAGTAGGTTTATTCTTTGCCTGGGTAGCTTCCATATACTGTGTTCTTTCCCTCCCGCGTACTTTGCCCTTTTTTTCTCTCTTTATGATTTACTGGTTTCGTTTGTTCAGGGAGCTTTTTCTGGCCGATAGTTGGTGGGTGCTTTGAATCGTGGTGGAATTTTGGACATCTTAGAAATTTTTTTATCATTGCTGGTGATCTAGTTCTATTGTAGAACACCGTATACGCGTTTTATTAACAAAGCTTTAAGAATATCAGTTTGCTAGAAAATTGGTACTCACTTTTCAATTATGAAACAATTTTAATTGGTTTGTTTATCCATTTAAGATAATGGTATTTAAGTGTATGCATAGCATTGTTACCGTTACCTACATACAAAAACTATATAACTTTGAGAGAATATTTTCCAAGGCTTACGTTATATAGATCATACACACTATTCAAATGATATTTTTTATTGATAGACTGTTAACGAGTGGGAAGCTTAGATTTTTCCGTGCAAATAATTCGAATAGCTAGGAAAACAGATCGTTGTAAGATTAATGCTAAGTTACTGACATTTACGAAATTTGAAGTTAATATACTTCATCTGTCTCTGGATAGTTTTACCCGAGTAAAATCTTCCACTCTCTTGATGTTTTCCCTGTTTGACATGTGATGCACGCCTCGGTTCCGACCAGTCATCTGTTCCGCTCTCTTCCCCCTCGTCTTCTCGCTCTCGATTTCTTTTTATACACTCCACGCGCGTACATATTGCCCATATTTTTGTAACTCCTTTTTTTCACGTAGATTTTCCGGCGCTTTTTATAGACGGGGCGCACGCGTGGCGCACGCATACCCGTGACGTCAGGCGCGACGATGAAGACGACACCCGGGACCAATGAGTCGAGACGACGGACGGGACGCGCGCCGCGGTGCGGAGAAGACTCTCTTACTTTTCCTCCTGGAAGTCTGCGTCCAATCGTTTCGCGCGTAAATAGAAATTTGGTCAATGGCAATAGATGGTTTCTGATTTAAATCTGGAAATACAAATACAGGACCGTCCAACCGTTAGAGTAAAATTCTGACAAAATTCAGTGATTATTTATCATTGTTCTATGATTGATTTTTGCAACAAAAAATATTTTATTTTTGAAATATTCTAGCCTTCTTTGTATGATTTAGTATGTGAAACGTTAACTTTATCACGAATGAATAAAAAATTCGAAAATTTTAATGTGGCACTAGTGCAAGATGCATCCCTAAAGGGTGCCTCAATTCCATACTTTTCGATCAATATCATTCCCACGTTAATGTATTCACCATGATTATTCTTTACGATACTAAATTTTATTAATTACTTTTTCATAATTAAGGAGGCTCTAGCACCTTATTTATTTTAAAATAGAAAGATATTATAACTCGTTCAGTCATAATGATACGAAAGTCAAAATACTATGAAAGAAGGGTTATTCGTGTAACTAAAAAACAAAAATTTATCGAAATTTCGCTATAGTTAAATTAGACATCGTCAATCGGAAATAGAGTTGACAAAACAGTTATGAATTTTGCATTCTGCGTCCAATATTTATTCTGAAGATCTCATTTTGTTCCTTGAACAATTCCAGGGGGACTTACCGATATAAAATTAAAAAATAGTCATAATCTGAAAAATTACATTGAATTGTTCATACTTATACATGTAAATACTTATGAACAATTCAATGCAACTTTTCAGGTTATGTTTATTTTTCAATTTTGATATCGGTAAGTGCCCTGGAATTGTTGAAGAAATAAAATGAGACTTTCTCCACCGTTTAGTCAACTCTGTCTCCAATTGACGATATCTAATTTTACAATAGCGGAATTTCGATAAAAAATTGTTTTAGTTACACGAAGACCCCTTTTTTATAATATATTGACTTTCGTATCTTTATGACTGAACTTAAGGGTTTAAATTTATGTTACCGATTAAATTACATTCCGGCAAAAGTTTAATTTTATATTTGAATTATTAATATCAATTCTCTTCAAAAGAATAGTTCATTTCCAATAAATATAGGGCGACTAAGTACCTAAATGGTTCAAATTGTTGAAGAGAGAAAAAATGTTTAACTTTTGAAAGTTTCGTTATTTTTCAAAAAACATTTATCGGGATGCAATTTCCTTTCGAGTATCGCTTTATTTATTGAAAACGAAGGGCAGAGTGATAACCACCATGCATGAAGTTGGCTTTTATGCGCTAATTTTCGATTTCGGTATCAATTCGACCGTTCTGCTCTTCATTTTCAATAAAAAAAAATGTGATCCTGAAAAGGAAATTGCATTCCACTGCGTAGTTTTTACAAAAAAGCGAACACTTCGGAGGTAGAGTGTTTTTTTATTTCTGTTTAATTTCGACTATTTTGGCTGGTTTTTGTACTTCTCCGCTCTTCATTTATCTATATTGCAACACCGTCGGCGAAAGTAATGATGAATTTCAAATAAACCTATTCCACCATTCTCAGTTCTGTACAAAATAACTATCATACGCATAGCTAACACATGTCAACACAACTCATCACGCGCTTGACCATCCACCAATTTCCAGAAAAGCCCTAAAAGAGTCGCCTCTAAAATCCAGTATACCGTCTCCGTCGTCGAGACTATCATACTCGAAGCTAAAGAAGAAGAAGAAGAAGAAGAAGATGAAGAATGGGGAGAAAACGCGCAGAAGTCGGTGCGTGATTTTCGCGTGCGCGCGCTCGCGTCTATTCCCACGGGAGATCCTGCGCCAGGATTCCCACGTGCTCTCTCTCTCTCTCTCTCTTTCTCTCCTTTCTTCGACCGCAACTCACACGTACACACACACCCTTACACGTATAGGACATAGGTGAATGCGCGCACGGCTGGCGCTGCTGCGCAGTCGCGGAGAGCAGTTTCTCTCTATCTCTCTCTATACTCTCTCGTTCGGTGCGGCCGCTGTTCTTGACTCTGTGTGTGCCGAACGCTGGCTGCTGGGCACTTGAGACTGCTGCGGAGTCGCGAGAAGTACTGTATAGAGGAGAGAGATGCGAGCAGGCTGTGCGACGTTGCGAGATTGTTCTATGACTGGGACTGTTGGAATTTCGGATGTTATTTCGCTTATTTGTAATCAGAGGGAATTTTATATCGGAGAAGTAGAGTTTTATTCTAGTGAAGGCTTGAAAATTTTGCTCTTCACTCTTAAAAAATATCATTTATTTTATCCAAACTGCTTATAGTGAAGTTGTAATTATCAATACGAAAATAAATAAAATGTTAGAATATCTGTTATTAAATGTTAAAACTATTAACCACCTAATATGAGTAAAATCTTTTCTCGAAAGCGCGGACCAAACATAACCTCAAAATGAAAACGAGAGACGGATTTTGCTTTAGATTATTATTACATCATTGTTATTCAAATAAGAACCTTCAAATACATTTATGTTAAACTTAACCTAAAATTTGTGTACAGTTACCACTTGCCATATAAGAAGCATATGGCTAGAAGAAGTAGCTTGGTATCTGGTTAGTAATGAAACGTTTTTTCGAGTATTTTTCAGGCATTTCTTGCGGTAACATCAAAATACTCAATAACCTTAAAATTTGTCAACTTAACTATTATCAGTTATGAACTATAAAAGCAAAAGTGTTTTGTAACTATGATGGGTGATTCAGATTGCTTTTAAAAATAAAAACTTTCTTATATTGATATTTTCAAGTTTCGAGCATTATTAAATAAACCTAGCCTCATTCTTCGATTTTTTAAGAAATCTTGAAGTGTATCCATTTTTAATACGTAATTTTTGGCATGTAACTAGCATAGTTCTTTTTAAGAATAGTACAAGCACTATAAAATTGCTAGTAACGTTTGAGTAAAAATTAGAAAAAACGTTTCATTAATACCAGAAAAGTGTAACGATTTTTCGACTATTTGAAAATCAAAATGACATTTATTAGTCTGAAAATGAAATTCATTTCGAGCAGGGAAAAAAGTATTGGAAAGTTGCATTTCATTATATTTTTTAAAAGCAAATTCTTTTCTATGTACTTTTTACTTATCTCCGCAAACAACGGAAATTGCAATATAATCAAAGAATAAATATAGGTGTCAATTTGTATTTAAACAATTTATAATAATAGTTAAGAAATATCTGATCTAAGTTAAATACAAAGAAACTGAAATAGTGTAAATAAATAAAGTTCTCCAAAAGGCCTTGAAACTTCCTGAGGAAAAAAAGAAGAGTCTAAAATAGAATTTAAAGAAATTTAAAGCGCGGGCGAAGTACATAGAGATTCCGCGGCTGTGCACCCGCTTGCCTCGCCGAGTCGTACACTTTCCGGAAATCACGTGGGACCGCGCTCGACCTCGAGATCGAGTCTGCCTCCAGAGGGAAGCTGCTAGGAATGCCTAAAAAAAGAAGCTCACTCACTCGCGCGCTGCGACGCTTTACCCAACTTTTTACTACATGCAGCTTCTATCTCACTCGCTCTCGCTCTCTTCCCCCTTTTGCAGCTCGCGATCGCTCCTCGTGCAGCAGCAGCAGCAGCAGCAGCAGCCCCGACGTCGCGTCGCTCCGGGAGCCCGGCGAGGGAAGTTTCAACGTTGAAGCTTTCTCTCGCTCTCTCTCTCTCTCTCTCTCTCTCGCCGGGTACAAAAATCGATGGAGAGAAAACAAGAGAGCAAGGGGAACGGGGGGATGTACACGCACAGACCTCGAGCGCGTACCACAACGTCGCATTGTTCTTCTTCTTGTATAAAGCAAAGGAGAGAGAGAGAGAGAGAGAGAGGAGGAGAGTTTGACATTCAAATTTTCCGTGTTTACTCGGCGCCTGTCGAGCAAATTTTCGGACTGAATTATGCATGCGGATTTTGCGCGCGTTGTTTTCAAAGCCGCGAGCTCGGCCTTAATTTAATTATATTCTCGAGATGCGCGCGCTATATTGCTTTCCGAGAAATCGGGACGTATATAGAACGTTTGCGCTGCGTTTTGCTTGGGCGCGTTATGGAAGTTTGTGGGAGGAAGCTTGCGGTATATAGGCGCGGTAGCAGGAGTGAGGAATTTCTTCTGGGGGTGCTTTACTGAAGAATTTTTCAGTTTAGACGACTGTTCACGATATAGTTTCTTATTAAATGCAGAATAAACTTTAAATATAAAAGTCTAATATCGATGATAATTGATATTCGATCGCATGTCACTAGTATTCATTGATAATCCTTTCAATCCCAAATTCGTTTCTAAAAATCGGATTTCGTCTAGAAAATATACATTATATAAAAGTAATTCATTAAAAACATGCTCTATTGTTAATAAAATATTGTCTCCGGACATACTAAAGAATGTAACTATACCTCAAAGTTCAGCATAGATTATACATAGGAACCTCATAAATGCAATATGAACTTATGTACCAAATGAACTCATTCAATTAAATTTTGATTTAAAAAATAATACATTACATTAACATTTTAATTTAATTCATAAGTAGAGTGAAATATTTCAATCCAAAGGAATATTCAACATAAATGCTTAGCTGAAAAATAATCTCTTGAAATTTGCCGTCTTCCGCAATAACACAAAACACAAGACGCTACGCAGCGAGATTGCGACACCGTAAGGTCAAGCACGAGCACGTGCATCACGATTCAGTACCGTAGTGCATCACTGGCCAATTGATAACTTGCAGCGGCACATCGCTCCGTCGATATTAATAAATCCATCGCATTAATAGAAATTGCCGTATGCCAGCGTCGAGGACACGCGACTGCTGCTTTTTCATTTGTGCTTTCGCGATTTTCCGCGGAAAATTCAATTTCCTTGCTCGTACGAGATGTGGTAATGGGAGAATGAAGCAAGTTACATTTATTTTTCTTATAATCGCTTCTGTAGTATTTTATTTTATACTCGTTGATTTTCAATTTATGAAAAAAATGGTCGCTACTTTACATGATTTTACTGTATTTTTAATTGAAATAATAATTCCCAAATAGTTATTAACAGAAAATGTGAAGCATCTTCAAAACCTCTATATTAGCTGTTTAATAAAATTTGTATTTCATAATCTGAATATTTATATAGAAGACAGTTTTTTAACTTTATAAATTGTACCTAGTACTATTAAAAATATTCTTACAAATATATTTGATACATTATACTTTTATTTAATTTTACAGTGTTTAACTAAGAAAAACAAAGAATAACCATGTAGAAATTGGCGCCTATAGCAGTTACAAACTAGTCCGTCTCTTAAAATATATAATTAAAAATCATTAAAATTTGAGCGAAAAGTCGCATGGAGGAAGCAGGATGAAAGGAAAATAGGCCGTCGAAGTAAAAAAATGGCTAGGTAAAAAAGCAAGAGAAAGATGGCCTGAGGATCGCAAAAAACACGTGGTAACTGTGCGCTCGCGAACGCGTAACCCAGTTCCGTATTTGGATGCGCGCTCTCGATCGGGCCCAGCCCGTGATTTTCTGCCGCGCGCTGCTACGATGTTCCCACGATATATTGTCGTCCAAGTCGTCGGCTTTCGCGGACTCCATGCACTCGCAGTTGCAATAATATCTGCGTGCGTGACTAACCGATGCTTATCTCTCACACTTGCGGAAAGTCGCTCTATTTTGCTTTTTTTCTGATACAGCTTGATTTTAGTAGTTGCTTCTGAGTGTGTTTGAATTTTAAAAAATGTTCTTTTGCATATAAACTTTATACATCAATCTTTATCTATGTTCGCAAGATTTTACCTTGCGGGAGTGACATTGCAAACATTTATTTATAACTTTGCAATAGTAGAATAATTTATTTAACGTTATTATCAAATCAAAATCAAACAGAAATATGTATAAAATAAAAACAATAACTTAGCAATTAATAAAATTATAACATCTCCAATCTAAATATTCATTAATTTACTTATTGTTAATAAGATATAAAAACATTATTTTATCGTATTCTATATTTCTGAATTTTATAGATAATTTGATCTTGTTTATAAATTACATGATAAATTATATTTACATAATGTCAAAAATTGCACTTGATTAATTGATGAGTTTCGATTGTGTTTGTATAGTATTAGCGAGCAAGAATTCGACCAGGTGGTGTATATAAATTTCAATTGGACGCCGCAATGATTGATGCTGTTTAGCGGACATGGTTATTAATAACGTTGTCGCTGGCGTTTAATTATTAGTTAAAAAGTGATCAATAACGAGTTAATTATTCAGTAGCGTAATTTATTGAACGGGATCAGTCAATCTCGATTCATTTCACGTTGTAATTAATTGTTTTATACAATTTTCTGTTTTGTATAAAAGCTTTCTGCCGAATTAAAACTATCAAATAATATATTTTATAAATAAGCTGTAGATCAACACGTTCTTTATTCATTCTACACTGGTATATTTTTCTGAAAATAACTAAAATCTGTGTGCAAAATGCCAAGCGATAAAAATATCAAGCATTATAAGATAAATTTTTTTGCGGTAAACCAAAGTGATCTCGTCGTCACGGGTTAGACTTGGAGGTATACGCACAATCGCGTCACTTGACCACAATCCGCAAGAGGCGATAACGGTATCGCTGTGCTATTGGCTTCGAAACGTTTGTTTCACGTGTGGCTAATGCAACTTCGCATTTAACTATCCAATGAAACGCTGTTAATTGCATGTACACATAGAGTGCGATGCACTATCTTTGTGCACTACTTTCAAAAGATTTTTTTCCACTTTATGTATATACATTTTAAGTGTTAATATAATATAAGGTAAAGTAGCTTATTACCAAACGATTTTCGGGCACTTTTTTCAAGTCCTAATATGAATTTCAATATACCTTTAATTGTATATTAACATATATCAGTCAATTCTCTGTTTCCTTTAGATGTAATATCTTTTTTCAGATTTTAACTTAGTTCAATATTTGTTTATTTAATAAATAAAATACGCGATGTTCGACTCGCATTATGAAACACTATTTTTTTACTGGAACCTATGTTTCATAATACATACCTCTACTATAAAACATGATTAAATTGATATTTTAATACTATTTACTCGCCAATTTTGCTGAGATTATCAATATAAGTAAATTATAGAAAATAAACTAAATTATAGAAAAATACATAATTTAAAGAAGGTTACACTACACGCGGATACGCTTACGTGTAGGCAAATTAATTAGGGCTACGTTTTATAGGTTAGGTTCGATAAATCGTATTAACAAAATCAATTCTTACTTAAAATTTGTATAGAAAAAGACACAAATACGCAAAAATACAACAATTAATGATAATTACTTTTAATTTTTATATGAAAATTCAGCTTTAAAACACGCATTTCTTGTGTTTCATGCATAGGTGCCTAATAAAAAAAGGAACCCTTTGTGAAACACGTATTTATATATTATTATATTAGAACAAAGAATTTATAGCAATTTTAATCGATTATTTGATTAACATTCAGCCATTCCAAGTAACCTCTTCGGTTATTTTACATCCGTTTTTTCACGTTGTTGAAATTGTATTTCGCAATTATCGTAACTTTGTAAAGTCAAATGTTTAATAATAATACGTATATTTGTTTAGTGTACTTATTACTGTAAAATTTATATAAATTCTAATATTTTACGAGTGTTTCATAAAGGGAGCCATTTTTCGCGGTGTGTCATAATAGGCTACTTTACCTTAGAACATAACATAACGTATCATAACATAACATAACAATAGATGGATAATTAACGTGCGTAGTTGGTAATTAACTTGGTATTTTTTTTTAAATTTTCATACAAATTTTAATAGATTATCAAATACTATCATGCATGGTTATTAGCAATAATATAATATTGTCTTACTGTACCAGTCTTATTACCATTCATAATAATAAATTATGTAATATTGCAAATTGAATACGAAATTTTCAACACATTTCTTTAGTTCATAATTTAGATCATTTATGTAGTTCGTAAGAATGTAGAACAGCAGATCAAAACTGTGCAATAATTTTCACGCGTCTTATCTTAAGAAAATCTACGTCGGAAATCTTGCGAGAACCTTTGTGGTGATATGCCTAAGGCGCTTAGAATCATACTTATCGATATATGTATACATGATCGAGAAACCTGTTATACGCATTACCTGTTACAACTACGCATGCATTTGTATCTAATCTGTACAATGTTCCAGATAATAATGAGTACTTTTATATATTATTATTTTTTTATTATTAAAGTTTTATTAAGTATAATATATAGTTTGGAGATTGGCATGAAGAAATATTTGTACTTTCAAAAAAGCATATTCGGACAATAACGAGAAAAAAGTCATTAAAAACTATTTTAAGTTATTGTAAAAATTAGGCTTTAAAATTATATGCAAACAAGAAATTCGAGGGATATTCAAGCGTGAATATTTTAATATTCTAAGAGGACTAAATTAGACTTTCAAAAATACAAAGAGAGAAGAAAACCAACATTTATCAACTCAATTAAAATTCTAATTAAAATCGGACTACTTTTCTTCTTCGAAGTTTTTCTTTATTTGTATTTTACAAGTCAAATTGTAAAGTAATGTAATCCTCCGAATGTCCAAAGTTTTATGTTAAAGGACAAATTTTCACTATAAATTACGTCTTCGGTATAAATTGTAATTAGAAATATAATAAAAATCGTACTTTAATCAGTTAAGAATTATCAGTTTTATTTCATTATACAGAGTTTGGAAGGTGCTTTCTGGTATATCTATAAATGAAACTCAGCACTTGTAGTCAATTCTAATCGCACCTATTTTTTACCCGACTATGATAAGATTGAAGCAGTTATACAAAAATAGCACTCGAGGTAAACAGCTTACATCTTAAAAACAAAGACCTATTAAAATGAACTACAAATGCTGAATGTCATTCTCCCTGTCAGTTCTCAAGAGAAAAACTCTTGCATTGTCAAAACCGCACAACTTCGCATTCACACCTCCACCCTGTATATGCATTCAGCGACCCCGAGACAGGTTCACCCTCGAGAAATCGCAAGGCAGAGTTCGCTGCAGCGTGTGTGTTTCGCGACTCTGCCGTCCGCGGGATTTCTAATCCGTGCGTACACTCGAAAACTTTCTGCGCAGTTGTGTATTCGTGCGCACGCGGCAGGAAAGGAGCGAGTCTCTTTGATAGTGTTACGTGGAACTTGGCCTTTTTTTGGAAGTGATTCTTTTAGATTTCGTTTATCGCGGCAGATAATGCGCGACGCGTTATCTTGGGTTTCTTTTCATTCTCGGCTCGGGAATCGCTGAGTTATTGCGGGAATTGCGTCGACGTGTTGCGCAGTCGTGTAGGTGTACGTGCATTTTGCTGTTTAAGGTTATAGGTTTTAATTTATACAGTTAAGTTTAAAGATTTTTCGGCGTGATATTGGTACCTGGCAATATTCATATTGTTTTTAGATTTTTAAGTTTTATACTGATTTAATTTATTGAGTGTTAGTAAAAGTTACATTATAATGTAAGAAATCTATATATCTATATATACAAAGTTACATTTGACAAAAGTTGTATTTGACTAGAAATATATTTACAACTTTTGTTGATAAAAGTTACTTTTGATGAAAATTAAGATGTGATACGAGTTATATTTGACAAAGGTTACGTTTGGCAAGAATTACATTTGACGAGAGTTGAATTGGACAAATTATTGATAAAAAATAGAAGATACTTTTTTTTAAATTTAATAAAAATTACGTTTGCTGGAATATTGATAAAAAAATACCGCAATACTTCCAGCTCTTAGAAAAACAATTTTTTGCAAATCATCCTCCACGACCGAGACCTTGTATGCATCCATGACACACGCGAGCGGAAAATGAAAAATGCGCTCGTGCACTTCCGGGTTATGCATGGCGCATCACGCGCCCTGATGGTATACGAATCGATGCGCGGAAGCACACGTGTGCTCGCTCCTCCTCTATGGGCTCTGCTGCGGCTTTTAGTTGCGGAATCCCCAGATATAATTACTGGCCTACAATCGGTGAATAAGAGAGGGATAGAAAGTGAGAAGCGTTCCACGTAAATGCTCGCAAAGTACGCCTGTCGTGTCGAGGCTCGAGTACGTATTAGAGCCGTGCGTTCGGTCACTGTATATATGCGACCGCTGTGACATAATTCCCCACCGCCGCTAGACATGACAACTAATGCGCGCACACACGCGAATTACTATGAGTTTTGCCGAGACTGCGCGTGCGAGGTTTAGTAGTCCGGCGAATCTTATTTTATGATCGTTGTTTTGGTATCGCTGCATGTATCTTGTTGAGATGTTTCTTATTAGATTTTTATTGAGTAACTCGAGTCGATTTTAATTAAATTGTATCAAATTGTATGCTAATTCTTTTTTGCTGATGCAACTATGTAACTTAAATATGGCACGGTTTTTGTCCAACTAATTGATGTTAATATTTTCTCAAACTAGTTCATATATGCATAATAAATTAGAAAACTTCTGCAACGAAATGATTGATTGATTAACTAATTGGACAACTATAGTTGTAAAGTTAACCTTAATGCTCACTTTTAATTTTTTACTTTATTTTATTTATTTTTGTGAATTATCGAGTTACAGAAATTGAAATGATTATATTTTATTGTCTTAGTGAGATGGACAAAATAAAAGCTCATTATAATATTCTTGTTTTTTAATGTAAAAGCAAGTTTTGTATATTATATGTTTATTGTACATATATAATAATCATCAAAAGTCTCTAATAGTAATAAGTCAATGTGACAATTGATACATATAAAATACGATATCCATAAAAATTGAAAAGAAAATATATATATTTAAAAAATCTATCTGCAATATTTATCTTTACAGTATTTCACTAACGTCGTTCGATAAAAATTGGCACGTCTTCTTCCGTAAAAATTCCCAAAAATGAGCTCACAAACTTTAGCGAACTTTCCAATGCGTGCAGTTTATCGAGCATCGCACCGGAACAAGTCGCGATAAGACCGTATCTATCGATAAGAGTTATACCGCGCTTATATTTTTCGACCGGTCGTTACGTCAGGTTTAACTCTTTCGTGTAACCTTGAGCGCTTGCAGTCTCACGGATATGGCGGTTGTGTAAATGGAGCGAAAATGACTTTTAGACTCCAGGATGTCATGTTTGTATGATGTATGCGTATATGCTCAATTCTATCGATGGTATATTATGTTATATACGTTTTTTACTCCAGTGAAGTAATTTATTTTATTAATCTTTGAATTTAAAACAGAAGCATACAATAATTTTTTGCACTAATTAAAAATTAAATAATTAGAAGACTCACGGAAAAAATATTTTGTGTACTCCACATGACAGACTTGTGATTTCACATAAACACGGTTATGTGGTATCAATGAAAACGAATTGTGTAAAATACAAACCTACTCATGGGAGATCTACAAGTACTTACTAAGAGAGTGTCAGAGGTTTGGAAACCGATATTTGCTGAAACTTTGAGAAGTTTTTTCTGACATCTAAGAATGAAGTGTAGCACCCTTAGTTTTCTTCAATGGACCCTTGTCCTCGAGCTATCAATCCATTGATCTCAATTGTGCGTTATTTTAGTAAAAAATTATGTCTCTATATCTGTCCATAGCTCTGCAAGTTTTTATGCTAGAAAAAATTATCCAAATATAAATAAAAGTAGACGAAAAGATCTTTAATTTCAGCTTTATTTTGTACAAAAATATTAATTCGATGAAAATTATACGAAAAATCACTTTATTTAAAAGAGTTAAAATCCTCGATTTGAAATGCGCTTCATCACCTTATTTGAAAGTAAAATAACTTTGGCCAAGATTAATATTTTTGTACAAAACAATGCCGAAATTAAAGCCCATTTCGTCTATTTTTATTTAGCGCAAAACACTTGCGAAGCTACAATAAGAAGTACAGGTACCATTTTTTAGTAAAACCAACGTACAATTGAGATCAATTGAGACCCATTGGAAAAACTAAGTGTGCTAAACTTCATTTTTAGGTGTCAGAAGACAGCTCTTAAAGTTTCAGCAAATATTGGTTTCCAAACCTCTAACACTCTTCTAGTTACATTCGAGATTGCAAACAGGCACACAGCATACAATTCAGATTTCTCGAAAAGACTAGTATTATATTAATTTTTACATTTTATTTGAATGAAAATTTGTTGAAATAAGATTTGACAAGCTTTAAAAGTCCCCCCAAAAATCACCTTTCTTCGACTTATAATTATATAACCCCTTGATTTTCTCCCACTCCATTGCAATCTCACCCACGCAGCCAGCGTCGAAACGCACTTGAATTGCTTGGCTACTTCCGCGTGCCCCGGCTGCGCCCACTCGACGACCCGCAACACGCGGCCAGCGATGCGGTCCAATCGAATGCAGATTTAACCGGCTCTCGTCGCTTTCTCCCTCTCTACTTTTCCCGTCTTTATACCTCTCGCACACGCACGTATCTCTCTCTCTCTCTCTCTCTCTCTCTTTCGGTCATTCGCGCATACCTGCACGTCGATACGCGCTTGGGAGCTCGTTGCGGCGAGCGGCGCGCGGCGGTGTGGTGTACGGGCCACCGCAGCGCCCGCGCGATGCCGCCCTTAACGAGTAGTTACACGCGGGCCCGGGAGAGAGGGATGCGCAAGGCTTTGATGAGAGAGAAAAGTGCGCGAGCGTTTAGTGGTCTGGCCTGTTGTTTGGCTTGTTTGGATAGCGACGGATGTACATGAGTATTTCTAAGCTATCACTTGAAGTTTGCTTCGAGAAAGACTTGAATTGCGAGGCTTTCTTTCATACGAGGATACGTCTATTTAGTCGAATAAAGCCATTTTATACAATGCATTATTCGAGATGCAATCCAAACGAAAGGATTGTTAGATCACTTTTCGCGAATTATCTTATAAGATTTTCGAAATTCAAAATGTCGTACTGAATGTAACGGATCAATGTTGAGAAATTAATTAAATCTTTATGATAATTGCCATATATAGGTCGCAAATAGAAAAAATGATAGTGAATTCAAAATTAGTGACCCTGAAAATTCACCTTCCATATAAATTTAGTTTTATTCTTCTTTCTGACAGGATTGTTTTTATTAAAAATGTTTATTTTATAGTTTATTCATCCTTAGCAATACACTCTAAAACAATTTATCGAAATAAGTTCTCGAATCTAATTAACCCAAAATCTAATCATTTCGCAAAGCTCACCGTATGAAGGCGTTTCTAAAAAGAGTTAGAAAAGCTATTGCAAATAATTAAAATTGTTCTATACTTTATTCTGTCTTTCATTTAGGCTATTTCTTAAACTCATCACTGGATAGTAAACAAGACGTTATAAAACTAAGCACGAAATGTAGATAAAAAGAAAATATTAATGAAAATAGAAACGAATCGAGTTTGTCCAGTGACGAAGAACAATTACTGACAATAATGTTTCATCTGTCTGTTTGGATCAGACATACGTCTTTAATGAATTTAGTTTTTATATAAATATTTACAATTGTTTACATTTAAAAGTTACCGAGAATAAGCTAAATTCATGCTAAATGAATTATGTTATCTACCTTTTATTATGATTTTCAGTATTTTCTATTTTCAACAAAAGATACTTCCTAATAATATTTTAATATACTGATTCAAAATAGATTTACAATATTTTAATGAGTTATTTCTTTTTGTTGCAGGTAAGTTATCGATTGCAATCGCTACCATGTCAATTTTCACACTAAGTGAGTATGTTATCTATAAGTATTCTACCCTCAAAATGTATCTAGTTTGTTGCTTCATATAAAACATTAGACCCCGGAAATCTCAGGATTCCACCAATCCCAAATGAAATCCAAATCTAATACAACCCATGCTTACCGAAAATCCAATCGAATCAATACCCCGAACGAAACCTCCCCGGAAAAGACCTCCGTCCGTCTTCCGGTCTCGAAAATCCTCGTCCTCTGCAGCCTCCTTCCCACAAACTCTATTTTTGCTTTCACTCTCTCTCTCTCTATCGACCGCACACACACGCACGCACACACACACACACGTAGAGCCTAGATCAAATACGAGATTAAAAAAAAGACCCGGGGAAGCCCGTGTGGCCCTAAAACTAAAAGAGGGTGCCAGAGGAGCAGCTATATACAGCTAGCTCTCGTTCGCTTACGAGATGCGAGCGCAGATTTGGTATTATATAGAGAGCTCCGCGAGAGAGAGAGAGAGAGAGAGAGAGAGAGAGAGAGAGAGAGAGAGAGAGAGAGAGAGAGAGAGAGAGAGAGAGAGAGAGAGAGAGAGCGGTTTGCGCCTATATTTAGCCCGATAAAAATACTCCATCGCGCCTCCCGCGCGACACGCGGCCTCCCGGCCGCCACTACTACTCCCGATTTAAACTCGCGCTCGCGCGCGAACACCCAACGCGTCGTCGTCGTCGCCGTCGAGAGATTTTGCCGGCGCTTGCTCGCGCGTTAGAAGATGCGGTGCTACGACTGATGCTATACTGCGCAGAGGGATACGAGTGATTTGCGAATTCGCAGCGAGGGGAGGACCGATTGACGGTATGGAAATTCGTGGCATTTTTCGGTTTATTTAATTATTATTATACAAATAATAATTAAATAAGAAAAAACACTTCTTTATGTATATTTCTATCTATTACAAGTATAGTGCTCAATAGTTACAATACGTTTCTAAGTTATCGCCTAAGCTTTTCTTCCTTTTGATAATAATCACGTATATCTTTATCTTACTACGAGTCATACAATGAAAACTTTTTCTATTGTCGGTGTAGATTGTTATTTTTCCGCGACTTGTAGCAGTACTACAATAGACTTCGCAATAGGTTATCTCTTACTTAACTACGACATATTGTTTTTATTGATGTATTGTATTTTTTTCAATATCAAAATTCTTTTCTGCTAATTCATTCGTAAAAATTGGTATTAGTGAGTACTAAACTATATAGTTTGAATTTCTCAAACTTTGATTCAATTCAAGTATGTATATTGTTCTCACACTTTTCCATACCTGACTCTTTTTTTAAACAAACGTCATAAACGTTCACAATAACCCTATAATAATCCCGGAAAACCTAATTTATTCTAACTATGTAAATATAGGGATAGGTAAATATAACGTTAAGAGAGGGCTACTAATCCCTCACTTGGAGTGAAACGTCACTCGAATCGACTAATAAATAAATGAGTCACTCGTGACCGTAAGTAATTTTTTAAAAAGAATTTAAACAAATTTGTGTCAACAATTTTAAATTTCTTTCCAAGCAGTGTGACCCCCTTGAAGAAAATAAAGCAAGCGACGCGGCTTATAAAAAGTAATAATTTTCATTTTAAAGATTTCGTCAGAAGGTTAAAACGTTAACTTTGATTCAATTCATAAGAGGCAGAACAATTCCAGCAAACAATAAACGGCCAATTAAGATAGTAGCTCCCACAAGACCCACGCACGCAGTTTAAGCTCCTCCAGCCAAAGAGCGAGCAATTTTCTTTCGATTAGCATCGCACTTATGTCAATAAACCTTCCGCAAGACGCGGTGCGCGCGTATAACGCGTTCGGCGCTCTCGCAGAATTACAGTGATCGACGCGGCTGTAAACTCCGTACAGCGGGGCGTAAACGCGAGTTTAATGGCGAATTATTAGCGCCCCCGGCGAAATCTCGCGCGCAGTTACCGAACTCTTCGCTCGTGTTCTCTCTCCCCCCCTCCTCTCTCTCTCTCTATCTCGGCTCGTGTCTTCTGGGAAATCGTTTATTACCGCGCGGCCATTATCGTTGTTGTCCTCCTCGTCGTCGTCGTCGTCCTCGTCGTCGTCGACGGCGGCTTTTGTCCGTCGTTATCATTATGCAACGGAGCTGCGCGGGTCGAGGTCGAGTGGACGATCGCGTCGTGAGCGAGAGACTTGGAGGAGTTTGGACTTGGTTCTTGTGTTTATTGAGGATCGTGTATATGCGTTCTGCAGTTGGAGAAACGGCTGCAGCGTCTGTTGCTGCTACTGCTGCTGATGGTTGTCAAGTCGGATGACATTAGTTCATTACGTCCTACTCGAATGACTTTTTTTGTTATGGCTTGTCGTTGCTTGCAGGTTTAATGATGGATTTGTCGTTGAAAAAAATAACAATTCATTGTGTTGTATTTAAAGTTTATAATTTTAAATTGGGAAGAATGGAATTTTGTACGTTTTTACAGTGAACGTTTATAAGCACAATTTCAGTTTTATAAATCATCTGAAATGTGAAATGATAATTCGCTAAGAATAAAATGCAAATTTATTTAAGGCTAGAGTATAGACTTGAAGGGGTCAAAAATACTATTTTTTTTTCTTCTAAAAAGTCTTCCTTATAGCTCACTTTATACGTTACAAAGCTCCAAATTGTTTTTAAAGCATGCTATAAGTATTTGAATATATTTATTGTGTTTACTTACATTGCTTTATACGCAATTTGCCATCTTTAAAGTCATTTTTCTTAACTTCACAGAATTATTGTATTTACATTAGAAAGATATTGTCAGAGCGATTTTCCATATAATCTCGCTATACAAATTTTACTCACCTCAATCAAAAAGTAATATATAATTATATTTCATAAGTTCGTGTGGAAAATGTGTATACGAGGGTTATATGAAAAATCGCTCTGACAATATCTTTCCAATGTAAAAAACAATAATTCTGTGAAGTTGCAATTTATTTCACCGCTCGCATTTGCGCAAGGAGCATTTTTAAGGCCAAAACTAAAGGGCTGGGAAAGACGACTTTAAATATTGCAAATTGCATATAAGGCAATGTAATTAAGTCCAATAAAAATATTCAAAAAACTTATAGTATGCTTTAAAAAACAATTTGGAGCGTTGTAACGTATAAATGAGCTACAGGGAACACTTTTTTGAAGAAAAAAACTGTTGATCTTTTTATCCTTTCAGGTGTACTTCTAGCCTAAATCGAAATCAATTATTCGCATAACGACGTGAGTGAATTTTACCTTAAATTTTAAATTGTACGTTAATTTTTTTAAGAAAGTATGGTTTGTTTTATTTTTTCGATTTCTCGAAGAGGAAGCTTTGTGATAGTAAAAAAGAAGTTTTGCTAATAACATGTTAAAAACATGTTTTGAGGATTAAGAAATCAAAAGTGTGTGCGTCTATATGAATGTGTATCAGCATTACTCTGCATACATACGGTGAAACTTAATGTTTCAGAGCTCACTTTTTGTTTTTCTTAAAGGAAGGCGTCACAATAATTTTCTTTTTAATTTTTCGATATTTTTTTTATTTTATACCGGTTTTTCGATTTTTGGTTTTTAGTATTTCGGGTCTTTTAATACATTAGAAATAATATCATTGATTCAGCGAAAATGCACTTGAGAGACCATAAAATGACCTAACTTTTCTGACTTGAAATTTTTTTCTAAACGGTTATATCTAGGAAACATATGACGGAAATTTTTTGAAAAAATTTGAGATGATTATGAATATGGAGAAGAATGTTTAGAAAACTTTTTAAGTCTGACCTTCTTCTTTTGTCGAGAGAAAAATAATTTTGTAAAATAATCGATTTTCTTCCTCCGACAATAACTCCAGTAAATCGGCAGCATTCTACCTGAAACTTTCGAAAAAGGTAGCTTCTTACTTTCTCATGACCTGTATGTTTTTTCAGATCATGACATCTTTTATTTTCTGAGATATTGAGGTTATGCGTTTCTCGAGATCGGCGCGCTCATTATTAACTAAATAGGGCTCATTTTTTCGTTTTTAAATAAAGATTGAAAATTCAAAAGAAATTTCAAGATTCATCGACTGGTTTTTGGTAAAGATTTTTAAATTTTTCGAATTTTGAGTTTTAGATTTTTGGGTTTTTGGCATGTTAGAAATATTATGATCAATTTAGTGTAAATTCATTAAACAGAGCAAAAATTTCCTTTTTGCCACCGTAATTTTCGGATAGGCTCTTTTTCTGTCTTTGTTAGACACCAAAACGTATTTTTAGTTTAAACGGTTATATTTCGGAAAGATATAGCAATTTAAAACTAATTTATAAGAACAAAGAATTTCATATTGGAGCCACTAATTTAGTTTGAGGAAGCTAGGTGCCAATGAATTGGCAGCGGTTTTTTTCCCTTAAATTTGATTCTCGGAGGTCCTTGATGATGCAGTAAATTGTTCTTTTTTGGTTTCTCTTATCCAATTATTGATTTTTAGATGCTACATATATACATCCCGTATACTTGGATATTTGGATCAGGTATTCTGTACGGTGCTCTAGAGGATGTATATACTGCTTTAGGCTATAGCCTAAAGATGTAATTGGCAAACGGTCTTTAAAAATTAATTCCATACTCTGAAAAAATTACTGTAATAATTAAAAAGAAACTCGAATTACTTATACAATATTTTATTGCTATGTACGTTTAAATAAAATATTTTGGTTAGCAAAAGTTACAATGACGTTAATCTTTACCGTCTTTCAGGGTAACTTTTTCTAATTCAAAATGTTCCAGATTTACTATAAATTTCACGATAATTTTAATATCATAAAATTCTCTCTGTGTATATACATTTAATTTACAAAAGAAGATAAGTGTAAGAATAAATAAATAACCATAAGTATAATCACGAGTACCTATATCAAACAATGACATAAATCACAGCATTATTGAGCAAAGAAAACTCCAGATACCGAATAAAATTCTTCCGCAGATCAGTCCACCTACGCGAGCGCGCCGTCGTCGCACTATTATATACGCTCGGGCACGTGCTACTCTGCTGCTGCCGGCCTGCGATGCAGCTATATATATATATATATATATATATACACGTATACATAACCGCGCGCGCACACACATGTGCGGCGGCCGCGCTTGGCGCGCAGGCGCATCGACAGCACGCGACGCGATTGCGTAAACGCGATCGACTGACGTATACGTATACGTACGTACATGTAATGCAAGGTGTACGTGCTCGCGGAGTCGTCGCAGTCGCTCGAAACTTTGTGCGCGCAGCCGCGAGCTTGGCGCACAAGTTTCGCCACGCGAGCGTTTCGAGAGGTTGTGTCGTTTATAATTGACCATCAAATAAATAACAAATTGTTTAACACCTTGGAAAGATTCTATAGGGTGAATAATGAAGTAGTTTAAAGAAGGCTGCTTAACGAAATGGACAAAAGATTATTTCAACAAAATCGGAAACAGAAACATGAATTTGTCAGTTTAAAAAAATGTTGCTTAGAATTAAGGCTGTTGTTTATTCTTCTTTCTAATCATTTTTAATATTTCAGAACTTGCGTTCATCATTAACCATATTATTATTTAATTTTAAGGATGACAATTCATTAATAGTAATTAATATTGCTTTATATGTTAATCTTTTTTATGTAAGTCTATAAGAAATCAAACTTGCATCGCTATATGCTAGACAAATTGGCAAATATTTGCAAAATGTTAAATTTTATTATTTTCAGTTGCGAATCATATTTTTTGACTAACTACTTACTGTAATAAGTTATTCTTCACCTAATAACGAAATACTAATATCCTTATACCTACTTGTGTTGATTATGTCAGTTAATAAATTAAGATTAAAAAATAAAAAATTGTCTCTTTTAAAAAGTTTTTTTTTTCAAGAATAATCTACAGTTATTTCAAATTTTACGGCTTGTTTTCTTCGTTTTTAAATATTAAAGTGTTAAACAGTTAAAAATGGTCTTATTGTCGATGAGTTTACAATTAATAACACTCGCGTAATATTAAAAAGAAAAACTAATTTTTTAATAGTAATTAAATTTTTATTTTTAATTTATTAATTAAATTTAACAAATTTGAAACTATATTACCGGTATGCCTAGGTGAGAAATAAATTCTTTATAGTATTAAATCAATCAAATAGTTGCTGATTTGTCTATAGTATTCTGCGATGTACAACCGTTTTAAATGTGGCTACTGTACGACGTTGAGCTTTTCGAGGAAGATGCATACTCTCTGTTTTTCTTGGAGCGAGGGTCGCGGATTGGTGATCTGTTGTCTTTCGCTGCTAGCGATTATATTAATTATAATTGGAATGTGCGTGGTTAATGGTTTAGTCAAGGTGGGACGTGGGAGTTAGTTAGTGCAGTTCGAAATTGATAGTTGACTTTTGAAGAAGAATGTAAATACTGGCATTATATTACGATTTACTTAAGTATAGCTAAATATTCGTTTTGAAATTCACAAAATATTATTGTAACAATAGTTGCAAATAAATCAGAAATTCAGATATTTATGCATTCGAATAATATATAAATGATTGTATTCTAATAATAATATTTTAATTAGAATTCTATTAAAATTACGAAAACTGACTTTAATGTTCAAGACGTGAGGTTCATACTCATATGTAGGAGAAAAGACGAGGAGCTTTATGTGAAAAACTCGTCGTTTTCGCATATTTGCAGACTTGTTCAGCCCGTAGATGTTTGCTCCAAGTCTATTTGGATTTGGGTTTGACGTTTGTAGACGTATGGTATTCGCCACTTGTTAGATGCATCTGTGGATCTTTGATGAGTCTGCTAACTCGGTTACTTCAATTCCAATTCTATTCTAAAGATATTATCTTATCAAGTTTTTTATAATAAAATAAGAATTATTAATTTTAATTACATTCAACCAATCATAAAAAGTACAAAAAAATTAGTTGAAAATATGTATAATCACATAATTGTTTAAAATATGAACGTGAATGCTCTTCAAAAATTCTTTTTCTCAAACAATAAATCAAGATTGAAACGAAATAAAAATTTCTAATTCAAATTACTCTCAATCCATCATAAAATCGCATAATAATTTGAAACACAATTTTAATGCTCTTCAAAAAATCAAAGCTAAAGCAACATCCGTCATGCATAAAGACCTTTCTTCAAACAATATCATCGGGCGAAACAAAGCCCCCCATTTAAGAATAAAATTAATAATCCTCACGACACTCGCCGAAGCCTATAAATAAAACCCTTCTCGGAAAATCCATGAAAAATCACCTCGCGCGCGCACGCACGCTCACCGCGAACATACAAAATTAAAGAGCTCAAAATAATGCGCGCCACGCGGATACACTTGAGAGTTTATGCATATCTCGTTACCTTGGTTGCCCGTGTTTATTCGCATCGCGCGCTTGCGCACTGTAGCGCTAGTAGCAGTAGCAGCCTCGCGCCACGACTAGTTTTATTTTTAGCTTCCGAGCTTAGTATTAGGAGCGGCCGCTAGCGAGTGCGCGATTATTCCGCGCTAAATGATAACTCTTGCGCGGACCGCGCGATTATTGACCGAAATTCGTTTTGCCACGCCGCTGCGTGCACTGGTGAAACTCCACTGCGCGATGATGGTGATTTAGTTAGGAGTTTTTGCTACTTATGTACTCGCTGTTTGCTTGGATTTCGAGCAATTTATTTGATTTTTTTTAAACAATTAATATATTCGAGTGTTTTGAGATTTTCATTCAGAGATAATGGTATATGATTACGGTAAACGTTATGTCGAGGGCGATAAATTAATTGCCACCAATGAATTACATAAATCGATAGTTAATTAACTGAAATGAATCAATTAGCAACCTAGTAGATAGTTTAATGAGAAAGTTGAGAAAGTGTTTGTGTTAAATGAAATTTCGCAAGTATTCATTTATTTCATTCTCAATAAAAATAACATAGTTACTTACTAGTGATTTATATGTTTACTTTGAAATTGTAATGTGTAAATACGATGTAGTATTTCCTATTTGTTCAGATTCACATATTTCTATAAAAGATCTATTAAACGTATTTTTTTGCTAGGAATTTTGTTTACGTATAAAATCAATTCATTATACAATATTCTGTATTCGAAACTGGCGGTCAAATCATGCAACAATGCCTATAATGCAAATTTGGAGTTTCCCTGCTGTGCTTTCAGTACGGTCGGTGAGAGAAATAAACAGGATTACCGTCATTACTGGGAATTTCCGAGTAGGCCATTGTTCTCGATGGTGGGGAATACCAGCGTGGTCGAAAGGAGTGTGCTCTAGATATTTTATTAGCGAATTCGAGCTACAGATTTTATAAGGAGCTATATACATATACATGTTTTTTATAAATCAAAGTGTATATAAATACTTTATGTAAATGAAAGTGACACTAATACTTTAATTTTTTCCAAATCACCCTAGTCGAAATGATTTGTCAGAATTATTTATACTTTGTCATAAATGTGAATTCTGACATTTGTTCCTAATTGACAACTAATTATAAAGAATTCTGACAAATTTTAGAAAGGTTAAAGAAATTCTGTCAAATTTTTACAAGAGTTGACAGTTTGTCAGAATTTACTACAGAGCACTAGTCGTCATTAATAGTTACCAAATTGACACAAAAGTCAGAATTCATATTTCTGAAAACAGGTAGACGGCTGTCAAATCATCTTCACCAAGATAACATACAAGCGCAAATAATGTCTGCAAAATTTAAATCAATCGTACAAATCAACTTCAAGGTTATATATAAAAATTTCCATTGTCCTCGTATGTCTCTTAGAAAACTATATTACTTATTTCCATCAGAAATGGTAAAATACCCGTCCCTCTTGAAAGCTTAAAAAGGAAAAAATCAGCACCCACCACTAAAGCCGATACAAGTCTCTTAAGAACAGCTCGAAATCAATTACAGCCTTCTTAAGAGCCATAAGGCTGTCTCCTCGTATTTCTCGGCGTCCCGCACGCGCGCCCGAACCAAACGAAATAATTAACTCGTCAACGGCAAGACCGCAAGGGACGTCGGCGGCAGCAGCAGCATCACGGCTTACATCGCGTTCTCGCGCGGCGTCTTGCCCGAAAGGATACATGGCGCGAGCGCGCCGCTTCACGCCTGTCAGGCCCGTGTAACTCGGATACGGCGCGCATAATGCAAACCAGCCGGGCGTTGATTCTTCCTAACTGCTGTACGAGCGGCGCGTGTCAACCGCTGATCGGCCGATCGACCGATGACACGTCTCGTTGGATTTCATCTTCTTTTTTCGCCCTTGTATGGAGAGTTTTCCTGGGACACTTGTAGTCGCTGATGTATACATATTTTAGCTGCTGTTTGTAGATCGATTTGTATCGGTGTATGTTGTGGCTTGAGGGGTTATCGAGGTAGATACAGGTTGAAGTGGATTACTCTTAGTAGATGTCCACTATCCAAAGAATGAACAGTTGCCTACAAAAATAAAATTGATGACTTATGAGTATTATACAGTACAATGCAAGCAATCTTTCGAAACAATAACTTTTAAATTAAATTCCGACACTTAAATCGAATTCAACACCTACATTTTTTCTTCATATTATTATTAAAGACCTTTATTTTTAGTAAACTTTATCACAATATGTATATAGTATAATATATATTAACTTAAACTACTACTTTAAGAAGCTGTGGTTTTGAAACGTTCTTAATAATAATAGTGTTCATCATATATTTGATAAATTTAGTTAAAGATATGGACTCAATTTTGGCACGATAAAGCTTTCTAGTGTTTCTACCACGTGTATATAATAACGTGATATTTAAGACGCGGTCCAAACGACGATATTCCGTTTGGGCACCAACAATATCATATTTTATTATCAAAATGTTAGTATAACATCCACGCTTGATTTTCACGTTCCAATTCTCTCTGTATATCAATCTATTTTGAGAGTCTACTTACTGCGCAGTATCGCACGGTACACGTATTCCCGGAGCTAGCGCACTTTTCTACATGAGCGTTCTCCAAACCACGACGTCTCGCGTGTAACGACCTCGCGCGCGCGGGGGCATAGCTCTTATCTCGATTTAGCTGTCAAACGAGGCGCGCATATTCGTTCGGATCTCGCGCATCGCTCGCGGCTCGCCGCGCCTCTCCTCGCCCGTGTAATAACGAAATCGGCCGTTCGGTCGTAGCGAGTCTATAGAGCCTCGCGCCTCGACTTATAGTCGTCGAGGTTGATTGGCCGTGTGTCTCTACAGAGGGCAGGCCTACGCCAGCATGGCTTGTTGTCGAGTTGTTAACGCGGAAAGATGGTGTGAGTTGTTGAGTATGCGGAAAGAAAAATTCAAATCGATCATAGTGGTTTATTACTCTCTAAAATTTTTTAATTCAACATATCACTCCGAGTGCGTTGAGCGACTGTTTTTTCAAACTTTTTAGGAAAAATTCCATTTTAGTCGTGTGAAAGGCAGTCCGTCGACGCCCCTGAAGTTCAATTTTCACGCTAAATATTTGGCGTTCGTAATTATCTAATTCTGTGTTAAAAAGATCTTGTATAATACTCAGTTATATTAATTGAAGTTTTTGAAGCACGTCAAATAAATGATTCAAGCAGGTATTAATTAAAATTTCAATTAATTAATGAAAATGTATGCATATTTTCACGAATTTTAATATATATATTACATTGACATTTTGTTCGTAGTACACTCTAAATGAAAATTCAAGAAATTTTCAGCAGTTGTACGCATGTATCATTTATCTAGAATTATTTAGTACAGTCTATAGTCTACATGAATATAAGTTACATAAAACTAACCCCTTCGGTACAGGATATATTTTAAAGTCTCAATTTTTAACCCCTCTGCGTAAGCGTTTTACCCGACTTTTCCGTTCCGGAATGCATATTTCTTTTTACATGTCCGGAAATTAGATAAAATCTCTCTTTATGTTTTCGGGATCGCATAAAAATGGAAAGTCGAACCAAGTTTATCATAAAGAGCAAGTTGTTAGCTTTAATTTGCGTGGTCGTATGTACTCTAAAAGTGTACCACTCAAAAGTTATGGCCAAAAATGTCAGGATGAGATATTTCGTCCTCCTGGCTACGGTAAAAACCTCGTGTGGGCGAGGTATCTCGGGATCCTGCGCTAGAGGGTTAATATCCAATACGTTATCTTTTTTACCTAATGAAAGTTCAGTATCGAAAGCAGCAGCGTTATTCATTTAAACATCGTGTATCGAGATGAAACAAAAATCTATATTCAACAGAGCAATTTACGACCAATTAAAAAGCAGTTCGACATCATAACCTAAGAAAATGTCCTCGCACACACCGCTGTGCCTCGTACAAAGCTCAGATATACACACGAGTGGCGATGCATTATTCAAGTAGCGACGGCGATCAGCACGCGCCGAGCACAAGATTTTTGCACGCACCCGCGCGCGTGCACGCGTTTTCCACTTTTCTGCGTATATGCCCTCGCGTGTACACGCGGAAGCACGTACAAACGCGCCGACGCCGTCAACGCCGTGAAAGTGAAAGGTTTCGTTGTTCGTTGGAAAGAAATCTTACGAGAAGTTACTCTGTATCGAAATTGATTAGTCCCGGCATCGACGTTCTCGCTCTTTCTCTTTCTTTCTCTCTATCTCCCTCTCTCTGTCTCTCTTTCTCTCTCTCTCTCTCTACGTGGAAAACGGGAAAATTGCACAATGCGCGCTTGCGGCGCTGGAATGCACCGCCGGGTCAGCCAGAAAAGCAGCAGCACCAGCAGCGGCTTGTAACTCCTGCATGCTTTTTTCTTTCTTTAGCTGGCTCTGTCTTTACGACTATACGTTCTCAGATTCGCAGTTGCTGTATGGTTTTTTTTTTCTTTTTTTTTCATTTTTTTATGCGCCAATTGCGCAAGGTAAGGTCTATGCACTTCGGAGAGAGAAATTTTTTGTCCAAGAATTGCGCGAGCGATCAAAATTTTTCCATTTTACTGCAAAATTGCAGTTATAATTGGAAATTTTACAGACGTTTCTAAATTCTTCATCGGACAATGCATTTTTTATTGTTTGATTGTTACTTATTTAATAAATAGGAAGAGTATTTAAGTATTTTTAAACAAATTCTTTTTAGTAGGTCATGTGATAAAAATTTTATTATATTAGTTTGTTTCTATTATTCCATCTTTCTAACGAGCGAAAATTAACTCTGAAGTGAAATTATGTTTTATTAAAATAAATGTACGTAAACACTTTTACTTTCTTCTCAAAGAATTTGGCGAAAATATGATTTGCATATAATGATTATTATGCAACTTTGACGATGGAGTTAGTTAAAGTTTGTACTGCTTTGCTTAAATGATAATTTTCAGTTGTGCAATTCGTTACGCTAAGTTTTAGTATTTTGAAAACTGAAAAATTGCGTAATTGTCATACATTGTGTAAGTTGTAAGAGTGTCTCAGTCAAGTTTCCTAGTACGCCTAATTTCAAACAAGAAGTTGAAAATATAGTTCATGATTTAATATATTACTCATAATTATTATAGAGCACTAATCAATGCTCATATACTAAAAATAAATAATGAAGTAGCTTAAGGACGTTCACCGGCTGACAGTGAGTTAGAAAGTTATATTTCGAAAAAATTATCATCAAACGGCAATATTGATAATAAAAACCCTTCAATTTACAATATAAAGCATTAAAATATTAGTACAAAATATAAAAGTTATGACATAGCACCGAAAACCAAAGTACGGTATTAACTTTTCCATGTACTGTACCACGATATATATACTAATAACATTGGAGCAAGACTTGAAATATTAGCTATATCTTTAAAAAAGTACCGCTTGCTATCTCTAACTTTTTATGTATTACTTCTATGCTTATTTTACATAACATAATAGTCGTTTAGAACAATTTAAAGAAAACTTCGTTTATAATAAATAAAAATGTCTGTTTTGTGAGAGCTCAAGATAGGGTTCCCATGTTAAAAATGTAAACTTTGAAGCTAAATTTCTCAATTTTGATACCGCAAGGGGAGTAAAATTTTCAAATACGTATTAAACACACCTAAATTGACATATATATATAAAGTTTCAACAAATTTTAAAGATATTCAATTATCTGGTGAACCCCATTAAGATAATTTGGTATAAATATATATGCATATCTGAAAAGATAATAAAAAGCTCTTGTTGTTGTTTACTAATAATAAAGAAAATTGTATTTCAATAAATTGAATGGCAAAAGTGACATTAATAACTCGCAGCTAGTACTGCAACAAAGTAAACACGTTAACACTCGCAATCCCAAAACGATCACTTATCACAATCAAAAACTCTTAACACGTAATTAAATATCGCTTTACGAGGCACTCCATAAAACGCTGACAAAAAAGGCCCGCAGCCATCCAATTAAACGTCCGCAATCAATTAGCACACCGACGCGCAATTATGCTCGCACCCTATCAATTACCTTATCGAAAATATAGATACTTGCATTATACATAAGCTAAAGCGCGCGTGCCATCCATCGGTTTAAAAAGTCTTTAACTCCCGTTTTATAGCAGCAGCGGCAGCAACCGAAACTCGAGAGACGATTTTCGTCCCGGTGATATATCTCGTCGGCGCACAGGGTGTATAAATAGGGAAAGAGAGAGAGAGAGAGAGCCGATATCCTTTCGATGTACGAGTCTCGACTTATCTCTTAGATATAAACTTCCGATTACGCGGGGATACATTAAAGCGCGAACGTGTCCTGAAAAAGGAATATCCGCCGAAGGCTGCTGCTGCTGCTGCTAGTGTATAAGTATGTGCAGTTTCAGCCAAGTGGCGGCGCGTGCGCACAGCGATTTTCGTGCGCTGGAGGGGCTGCGTGGCTTTTGACCCTTGTACCTCGCTTCTCGTTATTCTTAACCGGCGCTCGGGAAGTAAGAGAGTTTGTCCAACACTCGTATAACGTTATAATGTCGTTTCATTTACAATTATTTCTCAAAATTACATTTTTTATAAATTAAATAAAGAATATTCCGTTATTGTATATAGGGGAGAGTGGTACGCAATGGGTAATCTTAATTTATTATCGAACGGAATAATTAAAGTAATAAAATAATTCGGAGTTGATGACGTCTGTGTAAATAACATAACATGGCGAAATTTCAGACAAATATAAACTAAATCGACAGAGTAAGAGGGAAAAATAAGCTTTTTACATATAGTTCAACATTTTTTTTCTGTGAATGATCGCTTTATTGTGAAAGATTAAAAAAAGTAAAAGCGTTTTATGAGTGCACGACTGTTCTACAATAGTAGTTATACAATTATTTATACAATCAACATACAAAAATAATTATTGCACCTACATTATGTAAGGAACAGAATAATGAAAATGTAAATAAATATAGAGCGCACTAAGGAAAAGGCTGGAAGGATTATCGGCGAGCTCGGCCGGTTACATAATATGTCGCGTGATCGCGTGATCGAGCAGCGTAGTGTGAGTGTATGTGTGTTTGTGTGCGGGAGAGGGGAAATTCGGCAGTTCAAGCCGAGCGCGATTTTGTCCGTATCAGAACTCAGCGAGGCGGCCTACGAATAAGAGGCGCCCGCTCATCAAGCAAGACTTGGATTTCGTATTGCTCTCTCTCCTCGCGAATCATAAGCATCCCGAAAGGGGTAAGTAATCTATTAAGAACGCGTGCGTATTATTGTAAAAATAAAAATTAAATAATAAATCGATGTGGTTTGGAATTACGCAGTCGCGGTATCGGACGGTGTATATAATAGCCACAGTAGAATACTGCGCGGACTAACGCGGCAGATCGCACTTGGATCTTCTGGCGTTCGACGACATTATCGAAACGAAGACTGCATCTCAACAGCTACATCGTCTGGTCATCGTTGCGAGACACCATCTCCGAGTGACGGTAGTTACAATCCCAGCTAAGTACAGTGATGCGAAAAGAGAGAGAGAGTGATAGAAATAAGACGCTTAGTGCGAGCCGCATCGCGGTATATATTAAACGCGCGCTTTGAAAATCCGTTAATAATTGATTCCACGTTGTATGTTCTTGGACGATAATCTCTTATGATTAATATTGACTACGGCTATTTATATAAATAAATAGCAACGGTGAAGACTGAGAGCGGTAGCTCTATGCTAATAAATGTGTATATATTTCGATACGTGTGTATAAATCGGACTCCGTGAATTGCGACCAGAACTTTCTTATATGTGAGAGTATGGATGGATGTGTGAGTTATCTCTGCGTAGGTTAAGTAAATGATTAATTATAAGTGTATTATTTAATAATTACGCGAGTGTGCGGATATATGCGACGACATTGGAATTATTTTGCTTGGTGAGAAGCTACGAATGATAAATTTAGTTTAACATTTTATGTATATGGAATTTTCGACTATGAAATAATAATTTATTATTCATAATAAACTAGAATAATACAATTACTATTAATACGTCATGATCCTACTCATTGTGTACCACTACCCATTGAGTGCCATCAACTTGGTACACAATGGGTAAACGTTAAAATATGCGTATAATTTAATTCTAAGCAGTTTATTCGGTTGGTATTATATAGTGACATTTACTAACTAACTGTATGTTTACATATTTGCCTAATTTATTCTAGTCAATCTCGAATATTAGCAAGATTTCGTAAATATCCTACCCATTGTGTGTCACTGTACCTTACATGTATGCTTTATTTAATATAAATATATTATATAATTATCCTTATCATATAATACATTCTTTATTTTAATTTTAATTTAATTGTTATTGTTATAAGTATTTCTTCCCGAAATTTGTTCTTTTAATTAGCATCGACGCAAAAACTATCTCAAAATCATTTTCTATAGCGAATTATATTGAGAATATATAAAAATATAATTAATTTTACATATAATTTGACATATATACATATATTTGACATATAAAATGAATAACCAAATATTTTTATTTTTTGTTACAGGTAAGCTATCGACTACAATGCACTATGCAACACTAAAAGTTAACACTAAGAAACTGACAAGTCAATATCTGAAAGGTCGAAAGAGTAAGTTATAAAGACATTAATAAAGACATGTTATTTGAATTTAAATCAATGAAAAATCAAATTATCAGGAGTAATTAACTCTCCTGTACAGTAGGACGTATATGTCCGTCAACAATACATGACTATCCCATATAAATATATCAAGTACGCAGGAGGGTTAAAAACATGCAGATACACTATAGAGTTTAATTTCATCGGGTGAGCGTAAGAAGCCAACTCGAGGCAAGCAGCAAGCAGGTGCCAACTCGGAAAAAGAGGCACGAAGGGGACAATTAAGAAATAAATTTTCGTACCCGTAAAAAGTTCGCCAAAAATCAATGAATTGATCAGTTTTAGTGATACTTGATATACGTGGGTTCTTGGGGTTGCGACCAAGTTTCATTAAAACTGATTAATACATTGATTTTTGGCGATCTTTTTTCCGAAAGAAAAAAATTTATTGAGTTGGGACCTTTTTGCTTCTTTCCCCGAGTTGTCCCTCTCTTGCGCTCACCCCACGATTTGCGCTTAAGCTGGTGGCCCAATGGATTTCACGCACTGGGCTCTGAGGTTCTTCAAATTGCAGATTTCAAATCCAATATAACGGACCGAGAAGGTGCACGTCAAGAATTCCAAAAGAATTCGTCGTCTCCTTCAGATTTTCCTTTGGCCGTTTCGAACCCATCATTTTTCAATTTTGAAAATCCAAGCCCCGATTCAGCCGTTCCCTCAAGCGCCACGTGCATTCACTCCACATCCATTTACAAGCGGTACATCTGCGCAGCGTGTACAACGCGCGCCCTTTCCAACGCGAATATAGCCCAACTCCGCGCAAGTTCCAGGGAAAAGCGTCGCGTGTGCGCAGCGACCGCGGAGCTTCGGCTTCGGCGAGCTCTTCTAAAGTTGGCGAGTGGCGGTATACAAGCGCGAGCGCGTTTCTATAACCGGCCCTGTGTTTACGTCGTTGCGGCGGCGCGCGGCTTCTGGACGCGATGTGCGCGTCCTGTGAAACGTACACAGGCACAAGCGCGCCTTTCACTTCGACTGCCTTGGGGCTTTGGCTTTCGATATATCCTCGAATCCTGGATTTCGCACGTGGTCGCCTCCTCGCTAAATCACATTTTATCGATCATCAAATTTATACTTTATCTTGATACCATTGCTACAAAATGAAAATGATTAGAGTAGGTAGCTCTACTAAACGAATTGATTGATTTGGCTATTCCAGGTGGTAATTCGCGTTCTATTTGCGAGGTTGGTGCTCCCAAATGACAGGTTAGAATTCTAGCCTGGACGTAACAGATTGAAAAATGAATCAGTAAAAGTTTCATAATATAAAGTAAATATACATGAATTTTGAGACTACTCGCCGCGCTATAGATATTTTGTACCTGTCGAGCACGCGCGACAAAAATGGACTATCACACGAAAAAGTTAAATGCAAATTTCGTCGATGTTAAACGAAATAGTCAGATTAAAAAAATTATACATTATTCAGATAAATATTTTTTTTACTTTCTTTAAATGCCAATAAAATAACGAATCTCTTCATTATCCTCGTGATAAAGCGACGAATCAATGTTTCTCAAGCGCGTATACATCAAGTCGTGGTGCAGCAGGAAGACTCTGTCAGAAGAGACGAGAAAGTGGCGAACGGAGTCGAGAACGAACGGCCGCTTAGCGCACGCGTGTTCCACGTGCATTGCGTAAGCGAGATTCATCGCACGCGCATACGTGCGAGTTCCAAATTAGCCGACCCCCGTTTTCTTCACGTCTGATCCCCCATCAGCGTCTTTCGTATAAAGCGACGGTGTGGTGTTGTAGGTTTATCGCGCCCCCTTGTGTTTCGATGTTGGCCGAAGAAAACCGTACGGGCTTTCTTTTTTCTGAATACTGTTTACGACTACTGTTCTTACTCTTAGGTTTTTTGTATTGTCGATGAATGTTTGACATAGAACTGGTAGAATGATTTAGTATAATACTGACGGTACGTTAGTAACTTTTGTAGATCTTCCTAGCTCTTTACTGCTTTGTCAATCCTGAAAGGTTTATTCATTTTATGTTTCAGTTTAAAATATATATGGATACATTTTTTTCTAGCCAACCTTTGTGAATTTTCAAATACTTACTTCAGACTTGGTGCCAGCTCGCTGTAATACTCTTAGGAATAAACTTTCAAAGAAATCGAAGTTACAAAACTACTATATTTTTTATTCTAGGAACTGCATTTTATAAGTACCTAACGCTGTTCTTCAAAAGGAAATGTAAATTTGTATCAGAGAGATATATATATAGTAATGCATGCAAAAAAAATAACTTCAAATATCTTTGTCTTCAAATATTACGTAAATCTTATAATGGACGTATCAAAAATGTCAATCTTTATTTCATATTCGCCAGAATTATTAACTTGGTTGTTTGACAGTAAGTTTCTTGCTTCACTATATTATTATATATTCCCTCTGTTCTGTCTTTGCACGCGTATGATCTATCTCCGTCTCCTCCTATATTCCCCGAGTTTCTCCTCTCGTTTCTCTTTCGCTCTTTACCACATGTCTTGTTTATATGTAAGCCTTCCCGCGTTCTATTATTATTGTCGACGTCATGGATTTCCATTAATTTCGATGCGTATTTTGGAAATGGGTGCGGCGCTGTTATATTCGCGACTCGGTCGGAATTTTTCTTTGTTCGGTCTTTGCGCGGTTATTTTTGACGTACGTTTACGATGGAGCATTTTTTTAAATTCTGCCTTTATCCCCGATACTTCAGTTACATATCGATAATATTCTTGATATCCAGGTATCAATAATTGTAATTTTGAACGTGATAACATTTTTATCAAATCTTCCTTACTAAAATCATTCATTTTTTCAATAGATTTTATATTTATTAAGCATTTAAATATTTGAATATATTGATCTTTTTATGAATTATATGAAAAAATAAACTCAAACATTTACTAAATAAAAACTAAAAAGAAGGCAAATAAGTAAAAAGCATCAGTACAAAGATTCCAAGAAAAATCATTTAGCAGGAAAAAAAGGAACCGAAAAATCCGTCTCCCAATGAAATCGAAATCCCAGGAAGACCCTACCACAGAGAAAATTAACCATCGCGCAAAACCGCGAGAGCTCGTCGAATCCGAATTTTTTTTGCCCCTCGAACACGATAGAAAGTCCCCTTTTACATCGCGTCGGCTGTAAGGAGTAAAAAGCGAAAGCCGCAATCAGCGCGCATTAACGCCGCGAACTAATTGTCACGCTCGAGCGAACCGGAAAGATGCTCGACTGGTTGAAAATGACAAGCTCGCGCGCGCGCGCGCTCGTCAAGGTCTGTCGTTCTATTTAAGGCAATTAACGGCTCAATCAGGATCGGCGGCCGCGCGATCGACTCTTTATAAGGGGGTTGCAAGAGAAGCTCGTACAATGTCGCTCGCGCTCCGCATTTATTATGGCCGTTTGACGAAGACGCGCGCCGCCGCGCCTTTCCTCGTGAAGCGCGCACGGGCGCACTTTTCCGTTCAACGCTTTCTTTCTGTCTTCTTTCTTGTGGGAGTTTAATTAATGGAGGTGAACGAGACTCGACGCGTCAATTTGTACAGTCGGGTATTCACTTTCGAGCGTTCAAGTTCGCCTCGTGGTGATTTGCTACTTTGGTAACTGACCGGTAGACCGCGGATCGAGTTCTATGCAAACGCTTTTTTTTAGAGAGCATATGCAGCGTTTCAAATTTATCGTTTAGAATCTTTCTATGTAACCGTTTTTGTTGTAGACTATATTACATATTCAGTGACATGGAACGATTTGCTGTAATGACTTTTCATACCTGAGTCATATTAGTACGATGTACGGTATAAAGACTCTTTAAATATTATAAACAAATTGGTCGACCACTAGAGGCTGCGGTCGACTACAGGTGACACTCCCTATTGTTTTTCACAGAAAATGATATTTTAAACTATTAAAAGGGCTAACGCCCATATATAAATAAATAAATAGATAAATAAATATAAATAAATAAATAAACTATTGATTCAACATGCTAATGCAAGATTACGAACAAAACTGCGATCAATTACAACCGAAATTATACGCAGAATAATTAAAAAGACTTTAGAGATTACATATTTGAAATTACGACATAAATATCTAGTCCATGTTGAATTAGGTCCTACTGTTTGTAAATGTAACTTTCACTCGACACTACTACAATAGAATGCATAGTTCAGCAAACTAAAAATGACACCGTAAGATAAGTGACATTAATACTAGAATCACTGAGATATGTAGTGAAAAAAACTACTATTTAAAAAAGTGTAATATAGAAAAATCTCTCCATACAATCCTGCAACACAAACGACAACAAATAAACAGTACATTACAAATAAGGGGGTTAATCGCGTACACGCGTATCTCAATCCTCGCGGCAAATGTCGAACGCCCTGTCGTGGCCATTGTCGCAGCTGCGAAGCAAGTATAAATCGCCTCGACAAAGTCCCAGCAGGAAAAAAAAGCGCTGAACTCCTCTCCTGTTCATATAAACCAGTACATCGAAAATCCGGTTCATCCACGAGCTACGCGTCGCCGTCAAAGGCCCGCACACGCGCTAAAATCGTCTTATTGTCCTGCGGATATGAGGCTCGCGCATGCATGGCACAAATATACGCGCGCATAATGCGGGCCGGTTTGCCCTCTCGGCGCTGCTGAAGCGTGTTTACATTTACGTGTGCGGAGCAAGGGAAAGGGTCGTATATAGCAGAGGGAGTCTCGGCGAGTGCGTTATGTTGAGAGAGAATTTTGGAATTTCGAAATTGGAATTGTTCGGAGTGCTGTGGCTTTGGCTGCTCGGAGCGCGCTTCTAACAGAGATTTAGAATACTGACTTGTTGAAGATTGAGCTTCATTGTTTTGGAATTCGAAAATAATTGAAAATTTTAAGTTAGAAAAAGCTTTGGTCTAAGTTCGTTGATTTTGTTCATTTGGTAGTTTGCCCAAGTTGTTGACAGACTCGAAATCGATATTTACCTTGACGAAGTTTTTTTTCTAATTTTAAAGTTCCTTTTATAGATTTCTTACATTTTAAACTACTTCATGCTAATATACTTATGAATATGGAAATAAATAAAATACAGTCACTCTTTAATATTACTGAAATAAAAATATTAATACTAATTATAATAATAATCCGTGGAGTTAGTAGGGTGTTCAGATGTGAGCACTTAAGTGCAGACTCCAGGCGCTCCGGCAAAATGGTCATAACTTGAAGAAACTTTAATATTTTTTAATAACAAAAATTGTTTTTTAAAGTTAAAATATAGTACATTATGTTCTCAAAATTTCGTTTACCGCAATCATTTCCTTCCCTTTCAAAAAAGTCACTGAAAAAACGCTTTTTTTTCGGGACGTAAAGCAGACTACCCCCTTAATTGAATAATAATGCTTGGCGCAAAATAAGCACTGCTTTTCGCAGAATAGCGTATTATAGCGTCACGTAAAAACATTATTTATATATTAGAGAAATGTTCCGCTGTTCACTGTAGTTTGCGTTTGTGTACATAAGCATTAGGATTGCATTTTACTTATTAAACGAAACTGGAACAGTTTTAATAAGCATTTTCTATTTAAAAATTGAAGAGAGTCTACTAAAAGAAGTTTTTATTTATTATAATATTTTTTTAATCTAAGAGAGAAATGGTAATACCGCTTCTACACTTACAAGGAGAGTATCAGGGATTTGGGTCACTGATCTTGCTGAAACTTTGGGATATGTTTTCTTGTACCTCAAAATGAAGACTTTGCATGGTAAGCGCTGCCCCAAGCATGAGATATAGCTATAAATATTAGTATTACCCATATACACAATGTTAAGAAAATCGTATAGATAGGTATACTCGCAATGTTAACGTTTCCAACTATATCTCGTAATTGGTAAAACGTTAGACTTTCTTACCATGCAAAGTCTTTATTTTGAGGTACAAGAAAACATATCCCAAAGTTTCGGCGAGATCCGTGACCCAAACCCCTGATACTCTCCTTGTTAGTAATAAAGCGAGAGACTGTTAAAACGAGTTTCAATGTTTTAAAAAGAATAAAGTAGCGCTTGCCATCTGCAATGCACAGTTGCTAATTTGTTTAGACCTTAAAATAAATTAAAATCGAAGACTGAAAAGAAGATATTTAATATAAAAAGATAAAAAGATGAAGACGGAGTTATAGAAAATAAATTATTTATTATCTGAATTGACTATTGAAACTAGAAGTAAACCGATTGTAATTTATAAAAAGACTTGGCGCGAAATGTATAATCCAAATATCGTTTTATCTTACCTCAGAATGGTCACGTTTTTACCTGATTAATGTAAATAAAACAGTAATTATGTTACCAGAGCGAATGACCTCTCTGCTATTCTGATCATTTAATGTATTACAAATATCTCATTCACTTTATTAGTCATATTATAATAAATTGTATCTTCTACTGTCTTTTCCAGTTCAGTAACAACTCAAAAAATAATAATCATTGCAATACAATCCGAGTATCTCGATACGATCTAATACCCCAGCACGACAAAAACTAACAAACAAAATTATTCATCTCGCACACAAACGCCGCGGTCGAAATCGGTTCTTGATGCAACAAAACGTATCGTCGACGTGTATGCTCCTCTCTCGAATGAAGAATAACGGTGCGAGCCGCGCAGCGAAACATAAGAGGGAAAGAAAGAAAGAGAAGATCGTGATCGGTGGAGGAGGAGGAAGAGGAGGAGGAGAGCGAGAGAGCACGTCCAGGGACAAGTGACGTTAATGCGCAATAAATTAGCAGCCTCCCACGCGCCGCGGCGGTGGACTTCTCCCTTTGAGCGCGGCGCAGCGCGACTCGATCTGTCAGGGACGCGCGCGCCGACGCGACGACTCGCGAGTAGTATGTAAAGGTGGCGACGCGGGACTCGCTTGGATACGTCATATACGCTTTTATTTATGCTTTTTTGCTTTCTTTTCAACTTCATATGGATTTGTTAGAGTGAATTAGAGGTCAATTGTACTTGAAATGAGCGTTGGCAATTATACCGTGGTTTTTCAGTGATTTTCTTTATCCATCTACGATAGTAAACTTATTCTTAAAGTTAAACTAAAATTAATTAAGTACAATTTTGAAAATACAAAATGGCCTGTGATTGGTCGGAATAATTGCAATCACCAACTTTGAAATCTATTTAAACTTTTAGGAAATTAAATTTTTAATAATAAAAAGAAATAAATTATTTTACGCCTATGTTTTACTCATATGTTATACTAATTTTACTCTGAAGTATATTATAAAGAAAAATATGTATTGCTTTTTCGTAATCAGTTTTCATGATTTTATTTGACATTTATATATAAACATGTTCGAACACTTTAAAATCATAACTGTTCATCATGGCTTTCCCGAAGGGAGAAAATTGCGTAGTGAATAGTACAGAAAAATGAAGTTCATTTTTGAAAAATTGATAGTTACTTAAACATTGTAAAGAAATTCTTGACGTGCACAGAATATGCGTATGAAATAAACACCTTACCGCAATAAATTTCGCTACATACCGATGTTAATTTTATACAAGATCCTCATATTTATTGCATATTAGTTTTAAAGTACATAATTAAGCTCAAGATCTCTTACCATGCACATGATTTATTCGGTAAATGAAGTATTTTCTAAAGTAACGATTCAGCAAATTGATGCACGTTCCTGGATTCCTTTCATTTCTAAGTCCATAGGTTTTCACATAAAATGACGCGTACTGACACTTTTCACGCGCGAATAACAAATTACACATAGCGATATAATTATCATAAAATTAAATATTTAAAGCATACGTATTTTAATATGTATTCAAATTCAATAACAATTCTTTCGGCAGTCATTAAATAAATTTCCTATAGAAAGTGTTAATTACTCCAATCTTTTTAACAGTAAAATCTTCCTTATTAAACTAAGTAGTGGCCAACTTAAGTGGTTTTTCGAACACCAAACTGAATTTTGAGTGGCATTAGAGTTGTGCAACATTACGTGTTATTTACTTTCGTAAGGGTCCATTCTGCAGAAATGCCAAAAGTAGCATATTCTAAAAATTTCCACTAAATAACGTGCGCTTCAAAAAAAAACATCCACCCTTTCGCAGTACCGTAACTTAAATCTGAAACCACGAAGCGAGACTCCGAAAAGCCGAAAGATCGCTTCCATTCTCTCTACCTGGAACATGGCGAAATTTCATTCCAAAGCCAACATACAGACACTCAGCTCTCGTACACAAAGTACCGCGAAACTCCAACAAATTGATACAAACGCCTTCATTAAGAAACAGGCGCGAGAAGCCCGCCGACGGGGCACTTGGCCGTGAAAAATCGTGTATAAGCATGGCACGAGGCGCGAGCGCAAGAGAGAGATAGAAAAAGCCCCGAGAGCGAACCTTAATAGCGATCATCCGTCTTGAATGAACGGAGAGCTTTTTATCGCGCCGCGTGCACGGACGCGAAGACCGGATCGCGTAGTCGCTGCCGAGCTTATTTTGCGCGCGATAGCGTCTTGCGTACACATTGTCTCTCGAATAAGAGAGAGAGAGAGAGAGAGTGCACGGACGCAAGAGACAAATTATGGAAAAAATTGGACGCGCTTTGTAAACGGCGAGCGCAGCTTGTAGATTAAGATGCATCGGCGCGGGCGTCGAAACGAGCTGTAAATCTTGGCGCGCTTTTGGCTCGTTTTCTTTCGTGACGCGCTTCGTTTTTTGAGTGATTATTTTTTTGCTCTACTGGATTATACGTCAACTCATAAATCTACCAACTTGCCTGAACCTGGTAAATGTTCTTTTTTTTCTTCAGCATGCTTAATTTTTAATGTATTAAAATAGTATTGATTCATTCGTAGGAAACAATTGATATATAAGAAAAAATATATAAAGACGAAACATTCATTTATTTACTAAAGTATCTAAAAATTATCAAAAATACTTTCTCAAGATTTTAGCTCAAATGAAATACATTTTGAACAGTGTTGTGAAAAATATAATTTATGTAGATACATGCATTACTGGTAGCGCCTTGTTTTCACTGGCACATTAACAGAGGCTCGCTATAACTTTTAATATTAAATAACATTACGGTGATAAAAGCTAAAAACTTTTGAAGAATTCTATTGTGTAGAGAATTGTTATTTCTATTTTTTTATACTAAAAAAGTTTTGCTTTTCCAAAAAACATAGTTGTTATTCAATATCGAAAGTTATATAATTATATATAAAGCAATTTATTAATTAATTGTATCGTTTGCATAAAAGACATTTGTCATTTAGGTAGAAGGTAGAATTATTATTTGGTAGAATCTTGACGTCTTCCAAGTAAACGATCATAACTTTTGGATTGTACCTATTGTAGGATGGATCAATATAAGTAATTTGGTATATTATCTGAGCACGCATACACATACAGCTCCCAATGCTATCACAGGCATCATCGCCGCGTATCATATTCGTTAATTCAATTGTAAAGCAAGCGCGTCTAAGACAGCAAGACAAATCGAGGCAAATTAATTTAACGACGTCCACATGCATCAGCTTCATAAAGGCGCGACTCCATCGTCCACTCTCTCTGTATTAAAATATTCAAAGCCAACCCCAGTGTTTTTATCGCTGGGGTATATCTGCGTGCAGCGCGCCTTCACGTATAAAATACTCGACTAGCTACTATACGCTACTATACACAGAGAGTGAGACCAGCGGCGAAACAAAGTGGCGTCGCGGCTGGGTTTTCGGCCGCCGAGGCGTCGTCGTTGTTCGACCCCCTCGTTCCTGCTGCTACTTTTCTCCCTCTCTCTCACTCTCTCTCACTCTCTCACTCTCTCTTTCTCTCTGTATTACAGCACGCGTACGCGCTTTCATTCTCGCTACTCTTTTACATTCGCCCCTTGTCGCGCAGTCGCTCTTTCTCGCTATCGCGCGCGCATAAGCGTGCTTGTGTACATGGGCGATTACATGAGTCATCTGAAGCTGACAAAAGTGAGGTTGAAAAAGCTTTTTGGATCGTGTGTTTTCAATGATATTTTTTTCATTCGTGAAATTTAGAAGGAATAGGGGATGAAAGAGTCAATTATTATGCTGTTCGTCGATTACGGAACCCCTGGATATGTTTACATATAACAATATACACTAACTCTACAAAAGTATTTTTTATTAAAAATTCTGTTTTATTGCTGTGCTATGTAATTTAAGAAACAAATACACAGCGTCTAACTCTTTTACTGTAAGATAAACTGATACATTTGTAAGAAATATAAGAAAGTATTGGTAGATTATTCAACCATAACTATTAAAATTTAACCTTTCATCCAAACATACTAAAACAAATAAATTTTTCATTAGATTTTATCAAAATATTGGAATATTGTTTCCAAGGTGTATTTTATCGTAAAAAACATAAATTCAAATAAGTCATATGATAATTATTAATACGAGGACGTAGTCCTCTGAAGTTTATACCTCAACGCCGAGGAAAGTATTGTAATAAAAATGTCAGTCCGATAGATAACATGAAGCATAAAGTAAATAAACTTGAATTTTACGTCTATTCTCAACGCTAAATTATAAGTATGTATCTACCTAGCACAACCCGTATGCCAAAGATAGACGAGCGTATGATAGGGTTAACTTGAAGTATTACCCCTTGCTAAATGAAATAATCATTCAAAAAAAGTTGTATCAAATTTCTACGGCATATTTATTTCAAATTTAGCTCATCTTACTAAATACTTGTCTCATTGAACTCGTCTTAATTCTCATGTATACAATACAAGCAAAAATTCAATAAACTAAGACCCTGCACATACGTATAAACCACATGTATATACCAGCCGACAGCCCTAATTCTCACGACACGGAATTGTCCCTGTACGCACGTGTGCGCGTGTTCGTCTCCGTCGGAAATCTCCCCCCGACGTCTGCTGCTCGCAAGCGAACTGCCCCCGTGATTTGGCTGCAGAACAGAGAGAGAGAGAGAGAGAGAGAGAGAGAGATCGGCATCTCCTCTGCCCGGCGCGTCGATTGATTTTCGAGCCCCCGCGTGCAGGGGAGAGATGGCGAAGTTTGTGTAGCCACGTGGCTGGCCGTTGAGCATCGTACGCTACACCAACAACTTGCGTGTGTATTGTGGCGCTGCGAAAATTATTTTCTCGCGATTGCGATCGCCTTTTATCGTTGTTTTTATTGAGCGGCTTGCGGAATGATGCTGCGAGCCTGGATCATTGGGGTTTTGATCTGATGAGGTTGGATTGAGGGTGATGTTCAGATTGAATTTTTAAAATAATTAGGGAAATGATTTTGTGTAGATAAGAAACATATTTCGTGCCCCAAAGGTGCCTAAATTATTTTGAAATGTTCCCTGCGCATACTAAATTAATCGATCTTCTTGAAACTAAACTGAAAAAAGACGTGCTTTGATGTAACAAATGAACGTTGGCTTTTAATTTGGGTACATTTTTATTTTAATTTACTGTATATTGCAACGAGTCTTTTCAGTTCAGTCACAAGAAGTTTGATTAATGTAGTATGCGCGGGGAACAATTCAAGTAAAATTAGGTAATCAAAAAATCATTCTTGGAATGATCCAATTTTTGTAAGTTTAACGAAAATTATAAAAATCAAAATATTGAACATATGCTACTTCTCTCCAAATAAATTGACGAAAGACACGAGCTACATTTATTTATAACCTTCGTCTAAAATCTTTCTCTATACATTCTCAAATTATAACACGTAGTCCATTCTGCTCTCACATTTCCATCTCTCGTATAACATTCGATGTCGAGTAGCGGCGACCGGCGCCGCTCTCGAACGTGGGTGAGGTCCGAGCTCTGGCACCGCAGCCGCCACTCACTTTTCCTCGCGCGCGCGCGCGACGACGACCGCGCGACGAGCCAGAGAACTTTCGAGATCCCGGCGCGATATTGCTGCTACAGCGCGTCTTTCGCTCGTGTATACGTGTCTCTAGCTTCGATCTGCTGCTGCTGCTGCTGCTGTCTTTCTTCGTGTGTAGCTTTACCAAGGGGTTTGTTCTTATAGAGATGTGTGGATGTAGGTGTCGCGATCAGTAGTGTTCGTGTGTATCCAGGATACGAGATGTAGCTGAACTTTAGATGAGATTTTTATAACTTGTGCACGACGTACTTTACAAGGAACGTAATGCATTAGGGTCGCTGGACCAATTAATGCAAGATGCAGTAATTAAAGCTATTAAATATGTCAAGTGTCGTCTAGGTCATTTGATGTTTTAATTTGCATAAACATAGATTTTTGAAGCATCTAAACAATTTAAATGCTGTAATTCCATGCTTTATATATAAGCAAGTACTGTAAGTTCTCACAAAATGTTCTTCTTCAAATACTTTTTTAAGTACTATACTCATTTACTCGTAGCATTTCATTCATTTTGAGATCTATTAAAAAAAATTTGCTTTCTCTTCAATAGTAAAAAAAGCGATTCTTAATTATACATTCATTAGCACTGCTTTTCGATTTTATTCGAATCAGACTCTGCTTTTAGATAACATATTCAATTACATAAAAAGAAAAGTACCCGTTCTACGCCCTTTTGTTCTTGTTTGAAAACCCTCATTTTTGTGTAATATAGAAGTTCGCATTGATATACAACTCTGTAGTCACATTTTGCGAACATTCAGGTAAATAGATTTTCGTTTCATAAAAACTTTTAGTTCCATCAACCTCAAAAATATACAGTCTATTTGAACTAATTTGAATACACAATCCGTGCTACATTGTGCAATTCATATAGTTATGAATGAATGAATGAATGATGAATAAATGCCAGTTATTATAACTGTACATACTATCGTTTCCATCCAAAAGCCAACGTGGCATTCAACACCAAATCCCGACTATAACAGATAAAAAAGTTCAAACAGCAATATGTGCGACAAGCAAGCAAACTATACATACAGCATCATCCCGAAGCTTATATAAAAATCGCACAAAAGTTAGCTATCCTATACAGCCCGCTCGTCTGTGATTCGCCTGCCGCGAATGTAGGTCGGGGGAGCTATAAGCACGTGATCGCAAAATTTGTTCGGCTGACTCGCCGCGACTTCTCTCTTCTTTTTTTCGTTGTACGGAGATCGCGCGCGCGTCGAGCTAAGCGAGAAAGTTCGTCACGCTCGCGACTTGCTCTCCGATCCGCTCGCCGCAGAGCAGTGAAATGCGGGCGAGAAGCTCGTGTATACGCGATGCATGTGCTAGAAATCTACGAGCCGAGAAGTGAGGTTGGAATTTTTGCGCGGTTCGCGGTGTGTCCGTATACGAGGTTGCGCGTGATATTTAGTTGCGTGGATATTTGGTAAAACAGCTGAGTCTATTTAAGCAGACTGATTTTGAAGATTAGAAGAAGTTAATAAAGAGAAAGGAGAAAAGATCGATATTAATAATCTATATTTCCTTCACTGTACTGAAACTGAAGTTTACATTGTAAAACGAAAATGTAAATATCAATGACGCACGATGTTCGTGTTATATATTTGGAATTGTGTAAGATAAAACAGGTTCTGCTTTCAACCGAAATCAGGTCAAATATACTGATAATCTTATCTGTTTTCTAAAGTAAATTGTTTTATCTACTTATGAGTAACAAAAATGAAAATATTTGAAACCCGTGACTATAAGATCGGCAACTTTGATTTAGTTTCCCTTGAAATTAACGAATTGCAAAATAAATGACTGTGTAATAACTTCTAAGGACCATTTTATTCACGCATTTTCATGCCCTTTCTCCTTATAGTGATCAATAGGGTTTCAATTTAATTTTCAATTTTGAATAACATTAGTGTGATAATATAAGGATAACTTAAGTATATAAGCCAATAAAGTATATTATTCTTCGTTTTTTAAGAGTAATAAAGTTTTCTTTTTACATAGATGATAGAAAGACTGTTATTCGATGATGAAAGTTATCTATTGATCACTACATGGAAGCAAGACAATAGGAAGTATATCTAATATATTTATGAAAATTCAGTAAAACAGATCAAGTAGGTAACATTGGCCTCACATTTCAACAGATATTTCAAATTGCGTGTATGAAAAAATGTCAAGTGCTAAAATATCTTTCACTTGGTAACTATATAAAATAACTTTTGAAAGTGTTTTATTTAAAATACTAGATTGAACTCACCCTGGTGGCTGAATTCACTCTATTTTACAGTAATATATGGATTTGTTTACGTTCCTCACACTAAAAACACACTTTGTTTAGATTCCTAAAGACTATTCATATATTAGAATCTTCACAATAGCTTCATACACCGCACTCGTAAAAACTAATCAACACTCTATAGGTCAGCTGCATCATCTTCCAAACCCCGGAAAGACCTTTCTCAGCCAACCAATGTAATCGCGCTCACATCGGCAGTACACCTTTCATCGACGCCCAGTTTGTTTTCGCGCGTATAGCAACGGACAAGGGAAATCCCGGCAGAGATAGGGTCGTAGTCGCCATGCAGGAGGGATGCCCGCAAGGGGCTCGCGGCACGCGATGATCGATGTAGCGGTGATCTAATCGCGTTACACAGGGCGCCCGCGAGTGAAAGATTCAGAGATGAGATTATGAGTCGGAGCTCTTTTTTCACTTTGACCTCAACGATACAGACAGTTTTTCTTAGATTTTGGGATTCGCGGGTTACGTAGTCTAATAGTCTAACTGATTTATAAGTGAAGACTGACAAGGAGTATTGACTAAACGTACAGTTTTGTAAGAAAAAGCAGTATATGTGTAAAGTGTTTGTAAGTTTGTTCTATTATGAAAGTTTGGTCTAACTCCAATTTCTTATCCAAAGAACACTTGTTCGCGCACGATTTAATTACATCTAAAGGCCATATAATGAGGTCAAGGCTGTGCTGTGGACCGAACCCAAAATCCTCATCTATGAAAGTTGCCATATTGAAGGTGAGATCAGCCGTGTTCTGATTATACTTTTATAATTGAACAAATCTTATTAATGGGTTGTATTAAGCTTACGTGTACACTACCTACCGGTTGATGCCACTGAAGTTTTGTGAGTAGTCGATCTGAACCTACAAAACTTCTGCAGGATGGACTAGTAAGAATATCACGCTTTGAAATTTAATTTTAAGAAATCAGTTAAAATCTTATATTTCATAGTTCAGATGATTATGGCATGGGTGTTACTATGGGAATGGTATAATATAACAACCAAATTAAATGCTTAAACTTCACAATACGTCTTGAAAAGACAAATTCAGAGCGTGAAATCCTTCCTGCAAGTCCTGCAGAGCATTGCAGATTTAGAACTATTATCCACACAATTTCAGCGGTATCAATCTTCATGTAATCTGTATATAATGCATGTAATATAATACAGGACTATCCAGAAAGGAAGCCGTATGTTTTTTTCTAACAGATATACAGTAAATTTAAGAACATTGAACAAATTTGTTCAATACGATAACAATTTAAAAGATACACAAAACTGAGTGTTTTACGAAAATAATTCTAAATCTCATATAGATCCCTCAATCGCATCAGCACCGAACAATCATTCAACTCCTCCAGCCATCTCTAAACCCCCGAACACCATCGCCCACACAATACACGTCCCATCCTCTAGAACAAAAACATAGGAGCGCGTCAACAAACCCGTTAATTCGACAAGGCGACAACAACAGCTACAGGGCCTCCTCTCCTTTTATCTTCCGCGGCGCTTGACCGCGGATGATCCCTCGCCAGCACCACCGTCATCGGCAGTTCATTCATCCATCGACCCGTGGGCTCATTAATAATTTCACGCTGCCTATAAGCCCCGTCGCTGCTGCTGCCGGTTTTTCGTTCGATTGCGCGCCGCACTTTAGTCGCTTCGCTGACTTTTACACCCTGTGTGTGTATGTGTGTGTACAGAGAGAGAGAGAGAAAGAGAGGAGGAGGGTCGGTTGCAATCGAAGCCGACCGCAGAAGCCGGATCGCGCCGTTTAGCGCCTGCGGACGCTCGAGTGCGTGTCCATATAGCCGATGGGTGCGCGCGCCCGCGCGAGTGCCTGCTGCTGCTGCTGCTGGAAGCGATGACACTGCGGCCTGACGCTGCAGGCTTTTCGTTACAGCTTGTGCCTGTGTGCAGTGGCCGGGTTTGTAGAGGTGTGCAGTGTGCTGGCTGTGGGGATGATTCGCAGGGCTTTCGCGATGCGTATAGAGATTCTGGAGGCGAGAGAGAAAAGCGGATTAAAGGTAAAGAATTTAATATAAAGACTATAAAGAGATGAATATAATGAGCGAGAAGTGGATAGACAAAAAGGGTCTAGTCTATATTTGACTAGACCGTGGTTTTTCTATTTTAACCTTAAAAATTTAGTCTCTTCTTCCGTATTGACTATGTCTATTTCTTGTTCATCATGTTGATTCTTGGATCTTTATATTTGTTCCTCTTCTTTTTTTCTTCTTGATATCTGTGATAGATAGTTTGATGCAATATGTAAATCCAAAGATACAATTACGGTTACTTAATTTTTTTTTTTTCAAACTTTTATTACTCAAGCACAGCTTCTTTGCTTTTTTGATTATATTGTTAAGATTAAGCGAACTTTAATTACCTTTTAATTTCATATATATGCACATATTTATAGTTTGAACCAAAATATTGAGATAATTATTCAAATCACAAGAAGCTATAAGTGTGTATGTATCTGTAGGCAGCTGTTTGTATACGATAAATGATTTTCTATGATAATAGCTTATTTAGCTACTTGTGTCTTATACAATAAGAATCTAAAAGTAGTATTTTGATAAAAAAAAATAATATATAAATATTCAGTAGTATAATGCCTTACTGATCAGCCATGTGGTACTTTTAAAGTAAGTTTTAAAGTAAATACAAAACAATTAAGATATTAATCATTTTTTTTGCTCTAGTAATTTAATCTGAATATTCAAATCTTGTATCACGATTATATTACGACTTTAATCGTCAAATGTACTGTACACATGAATGACTGTGTCATTGAAGATTTTCTATTTGCGTATTTCTTGCTTTTGAGTTACGTAACTTTTATTCAGTGTGTTTCTTTGACCGATCTTTACACTTCTAAGCACACTCTGAATGATGTACTTCTACTGCCTCTGAATGTAACGCGTCGCGCTAGACTAACCAGTTAAATGCACCTGTCGTGTACGAACTTTAAAGCGCAATGATTTTGCGCGTGCTCTACTAGCATTTGTAAACTCCTTACAACTGTTTGTGATGAACTTCAGCACAGCTTTAACGAATTGCTTTAAAACTTGTACTTTTGTTTGGGTAGTTCTGGTACTCTGGTCATTAACCTGTTTCTTATAAATATAAAGTTTATTAAGGCACTTTCGTATGCTGTATTTAATATAAATATATACAATCAAAATATTTCATTAATACATCAATATCTGGAAGGATGAATAGATATTATTAAAACTGAAGACAACTTACATTAAACAAAAGATATATGTCAAAACACATGATTATGATTTAACAAAATCAGATTGATCAAATATTTGTTGTATGAAAAAAGCACATCAATATACTGTATGTAGATAACATTTAATCGCAGTCTTTAGAATTCCAACTGCCAAGATTAACTTTGAACTGCTGCGTCACCAAAATTAAGATCAGGATAGCGTTACGCTGTTTTACTCTGCACAAAGAGTTCCATAGCCTCTCCCCTGTCAGCTCTTTTAGCCGTTTCCCCGATCAAAGAATCAAAGCGCGTAAAGACCTTTGAAATACACGTATATAACGCGAGTTGTGAAAAGAAGTCAAAGAACCGAACTCGGCCCACTAAGAGTTTGGTGTACGCGCTTGAATGAAGTCGCGCGCTCCGCTTTTCCATAATATACGCGTACGTATATAGGGTCCTCGAAATCTCTTGATATACCTGTAAATAAATCAGACGACGACGTGCTTCGTGTGGTTAAAAGAACTTTAAAAGTACTTGTTTGATGCTTGATACCCGTAGGTACGTAAATTGAGATTTAAATGCGTTTTTCCATTTTGAAAAAGGTCAAATTTAGTTTGGAAGTAGAGAAATTAAATATTTCAAGCATGGATATTTTGTATGCAGTTTCCATCGCATAATTCAATGTATTCACTGTGTAGATAACCAAATCATATCGAAGTGAAAATAACAACAGTATTTGTTTTTCTATATTTGCTTTTTACCTCTGAGGTAATAAAATAGTTAACCTTTTGTTGAATTTCATAAAATTGCATAAATATAGTTACGCTACTAGCACGGAAAGAAATCATTTCTATTTATATGTTTAACGATAACAAAAATGTTCTTTCATGAAAAAATGTAATTAAAGTACTATTTAAATGAAGCTGGTAGTAATGTACAGATATGTAATCATCGTTAATATATATTCATAAATCCTAAATTTTCCACATCAAATGAAAGCTGAACGTTTTCAAAGCGCTTTCATACTCTACATATTGAACCCATACAAATGCCCAAAAAGCTATATGTATAAAATCAGCAAGCAGCAATAGAATTCTACAATATAAGGCACGTATACGTGTTTTGAATATATTAAAAAGTTATCATATAAATCGACTACGTAAAAAACCAATGAAAAAAATCCCGTCTACATTATAAAAATACATTACAGTACTGCACATGTACTAAAAGCATAATCCAGAGTCAAGTGGTTATTTAAGATCTATCAGTTTAATATAATTTTAGCTTTAATATTTTTGACTTTATAACTTGAAAAAAAAGGACGAGAGTTGGAATCGAAATTTGCACAGGTGCGTAGCGTAAAAATGACTTTTCCAGCAGTGGTCCCTTTTAGCTCAGCACTCAGCAGTTGAATTTTACATTTGCTTTTTTGCAGTGTAGTGTAGTCACATCCTCGTGTGATACACACTCACGCACACATAGAGTACACATATACAGAGACACGTGAGCACAATATCATGGAGAAACCTATGAAAGAGAGCAAGGGAGAGAGAGAGAGGCGTACGAAAAGGGGGAGAAGAGAAGCAGAGTAGCATGACTCTCTCTGGCATCGATCGGGCCGCTGCTGCCACCCCATGAGTAAGCCCTAATAGCAGTCTCTCTCTCGCCCTGTATCTCTCTCTTCCTCTCTCTTGCTCTTTCTCCGCTATACACACCAACCACCCCCATCTAGCTTTCTCTCTCTCTCTCTCTTTCTCCCTCAGCATCGGGCCAACTGCGCCCTTTCAGCTCTAACCCAATCTGAGCACCGCTTGGCGCAGGCGCGCGCGAGTGACGGCAGCGCCGCGGGCGGCCGCAAAGCCCCGCCAGTGCCTCTCAACTGACTTTGCACGCGCACTCGTGTTCTCCCTTCGTTGAATACAGCGAGCGCCAGCTGGCTGGTCAGCTGATCGGGGAATGCCGCCGGCCAAGACGCTAACCGAGAGCGTGTGCACGTTGCTGCTGCTGCTGTTGTTTCGGGGGTGGACGACGCGCCGCGGAGCTGACCGTTGTTATGTACGCCGTCGCGAAACCGTATATATACGCGCGAGAGTCGTTAACGCGCGCGGGGTTAATGGCGAGCAACGGGCGGGCGGCTGTTTGCTGTGGCGCGAGACCGCTGGGAGAGATGTTGAGGAAGTTCGCCGCGATGGATTGTTAAGGTAGTTCCATTGAATGAAAGTGAAATCGGGAGAATATGGCGCGAGGTTTTAATGGATTCGAGGTTACGTCGATAGTTGGGAGTCTGAGGAATTTCAGATTGGGATGTTGATCGCGCGTCCTGCAACATGCGTATTACTTGCGGACATCGGGGATTTTGGAAAATTTTCGCCAGATTGATCATTTATTTTGGCAGATTGGTATAAAATCAGGTTTAATTTTGTTTAAGACAATTTTAGAAAAAATTAAAATTTTGTTCCAACGCTTAGTCGATATTCAAATTTTCTTTCAACAGTATAGTTTAATGAATGAAGAAGTTATTTGATTTTAAACCCAAATATAATTAAACACATCAAAATAATGTTTTAATATGAAAACAAATTTATCTTATAATAAGATGCAACGAAGATTTTAAGAACGTTTTTGTTCACATATTGAGTTTCTTATTAAATAATTGTTTCTCTTATTTTAAATAATTTTTATCACATTTTTCTAACAAACTATAACCTCAAAATGTGGTCACGTGGTTTTGTGAAATAAATAATGTTCGTTAATGAGATACAGAATTCTTTCTCTAATTTCATCAAGAATTTCTTATTCGTAATGTGTTTTTATATAGAATAAAAATGTTTGCTAACCCAAGTAATTTAATTCTTAGTTTTAGAACAGATTTTGTATTATCAATGAAATTCATGTTGTACCTAATAGACAGAAGAACAAAAAAATGATAATATACAACAGAAATAAATAATTCTTTTTGCCGTGTGCGTAAACGTATCCGAAAACGTGCCGACCTATAATGCAGCAGCGTGCGCCTCGTGTCTGCAGCATGAGCAGCAAGCAGCGCTATAAAAGCATATAGGTAGAATGGGGCTCGACGCACGCGCGTCATCGACTTGCCGATCACGCGGAGCTCGTTCGTCTGCGTTTTCGGTGCGCCGCCGCCGCCACACCGTCACTTCTATCACTGCCATATACACGCGCGTCAATGTGAACGCGTTCACCCCTGCGGGACTATGACCATGGCTCCGTCCATGTGTATTCTCTCGCGAGAGGGATGATGACATTGAATTTCACCGAGTTTTTACGGAGCATCGCGGGGCTTTTGTGAATGGATGTCGATGCGCGGGGGATGCGCGAAAGTCTTCGTCTTGAAACTTTTATCTGGCTTTCGTGCCAATTTCTTCTGTGTTTAATGAGAATTATTTATGACTTTCATGTGACTGGTACAAATGGTCAGTATTGCAAAAGAAAGATAATTCTCGTAATTCTGATATATGTTCCACTGATTTTCTTTCATATTTTTGAATAGTTATTGTTTTGTCTTTATGGTAAAAAAAAGTATGTTATCTGTTAGAAATGCCAAAACCATCCTACCTACGATGGATGATTTTGTCATGATTGTTTAACTGCCCAAAATTTTGCTTAGAATTATCTCAGAGTTGAATTAATTAGTCAATCTTCTTAAAACAGTGCGAACATATTTATTGCATTAGAAAAGAGTCAGAATTTCTTCTTTATATATTATACTTTAATAACTTATTTTGTTGTTAATTTAGAATTTTTTATAATAATTTAGATAACCAATTTCTAATTAACAATACAAATTTTAACTTTTTATTTTTGATTATTCTTTTTTAGCACAGTTTCTTATAATAAATGCAAAAATTGAACTTTTATGTATGACATGATCCGTCGAAGAATGTTTTTGATATTTGTCATAAGAAAACTCTTTTTACCACTACAAGAAAGCTTAATTTAAGAAATTGATTCTTATTCATACCAAATTACAAATCAGCAAAGCATTACCTGACACATAATGAAAAAAACAAGATCAAGCGTGTTACAAGTTAATCTACGAATCGCTACTACCGCTCAATATCACCTACATTCACTCTTGTCCCCGCAATTTGCAAAACAGTTCACTTATATCCCCCCAAGCTTTTCACCCCACATCTCCAGCAGCAAATCTTAAAGCCGTGGCAGCGAAGTATACAAACTCCGCAACAGCGTGCGCACAATGGGGAGCGAGGCAGGCGGCGGCTGCACGTCCGGCGCGCCGGAATTTTAACGCGTGGAACGGCGTGGCCCGCGGCGCGGCCGCAGCCGATCGTAATGGGATTTTAAGCGCTGGTCGCCAGGAGGAGAGAGGAGATACCTTTTGATTCATGGCCGTTTATGCGCGTGCTTTGTGTGCGCGCACGCGAGCGCGCTGCACTCGGGAATTCGCGCACGGGGATGCGGCTCTTGAACGAGTTCCGAGTAGATTAGCGTAATTGACAAATAGAGTCTTGCTCGGCGCTCCCGAGTTCGCGAGGCTCACTCCAAGATTCGGACTTGTTGCTGCGCTTCTTGCGGGAAGTTGTTAGCTTCTCGGAGACTACGAGATGTAGCTTTTTCATTTCATCAGACTTTTCACGTTTCTTTTTAATAAGAATAGAGAAATTAATTCGTTTTTATACGAGTAGTGTGAATTTTAGTATTGCTCACTGTCAGTTTTGCGCGAGTTTGTATAATAGAAAAACAAGAAAGAAAACGAACATTCGTATAATTAATAAGATGAGTAATAATTAAAAGTCTTAATTCAAACCGACATGTTACTACTTAAATTGTATTCATTTTATAGCATAATTCTAAATCTTATTATTCTATACATATACAAATTTAAAGACAATTATCAACGAAAATTAATAAAAATTTTGTAAACAAATACTCGAAATAATTATTTTTCAATTTAAATGCACAACATATTTTAAATGTCACAATACATCTTCAATAGAAACATTGCCAGGAGAGTATCAATGAGCTTCAAACACATCTTAAGTGGAGTAAATATAATATAAATTCATTTATAGTAAAAATAAAAAAAAGTTAATATTGCTGATAATTTATAAAAATCGCCAAAAATGGCTACAGATATGGTCCCCTATAATCAATCTTAACCTTCGAAATAGAAACCCCAATAAAACTGCACTCAAGAGTCACGATCAATTCTCCTCGCCTCCCAACACTGAAAATCAAAATGAGAAATACAATATCACCTCGTGACGCGCACGCACGAGACACGGCGCACCGGACGAAAGCCTCGTATATATTTGTCATCGGTCGTCCGCGCCGCGAACCTCGCAAATCCGACACGATCCTGAATATGCGTTACACACACTCTCGACACCCTTCCCCTGCCGCCCTTCGACATTTGGTTACTACCCTCGTAACCCTTTGCGCGCCCCTTTTTCGCGTCCGCGCGTCGTTACGTATTCTGCTCGCAGGAGGTGTGCACACGTTACAGTCTCTCTCTCTCTGCTCTCTCTTGTCGCGCGTCTGAATACTGCATACGCCGCTGACGTGCCCGCTTGCGCGCCCTTGATATTTTCGAAATAAAATGAAAAAATAAAGGAACGGCCCAACGACTCGTATCGTCGCCGCGATTATGCGCACCCCTCCGAGGATTCCCGGATCCCGACGAGATACTTTGATGTTTCATTTATGCCGCGTGCGCATGGATTATTGCCTTGGTGTTACTTTTCATTGCTGGCTTTTTATGTGCTGGAGAACTTTTTGAGAGATTTCTATTCCATGGATTTATTTACTAAGTGTTTTTTTGGAAAATTAGGTTAGTGAGAAATAGCATAGCTGTCATATTTTATTATACTCGTACATCATAATTATTACAAGCAGTCTTACAATTACACTCGTGAATATCTATATTTAAATACAGATGCAATAATTAACCTGTTCTTGCATACTTCATAATGTAGCACGAATTTCGGAATTTATTATGAGTATGTAATGTTAATGATGAAAAGCTAACAACAAAATTTGCTTTTGAAAAATAATGTAAATTTGCGAATATAGCTACCCAAAAATAATAGTGTCACTATCAGTGGAAGAAACATTTCTTAGACATATAAGATCTATTACAGAAATACGAAAAATATTAATGTCCACATACATGGACATGTGCAAGAAAAGGTTAAACATTTTAAAGAAATTGTATAAATAGCTATAATTATCATTTATTATTATTAGTATTATTTATAGTTATTTTATTATTATTTGATGGTTAAGTAAATGTTTCTTAATATATATCTTTTATCTGAATCATAAAATATATCTTTTATCTGAATCATAAAATATATCTCATAACTCTGAAGTGTGTTATCTTAGCTGCAAGCCAATTAACATTTATCCGAAAGATACGAAATGCACATCGAAATTATGCAAAGACATTATTTAAATGCTCGGCGAGTAGTAGCGAAAGCGTGCAATAAACAAGAGTCCGGCATTGATCTTACAAATCCTAGCGCTGTCCAATTAATAAACGCTGCACCAGCAACAATTATAAATTACGCACTTTGTATCTCGGCTCTTTAAAAGACCATAAAACTCGACGCTATTAACCAGTGTCATAAGATATACAGTGCCCAATAAAAGTCCATTATCGTATATTACTCGCGGTGGATTGAATTAATTAATCTCCTGCGACGATAATTTCGAAGATCCAATAGCGGGGGGACAAGAAAGAAACGCTCGTACCAACAAATCGATTTGTAATCTGGCGAATGAAATACAATCCTCCGCAGTGGGAATGATTGGTATTTTCGCAATTTTTCGCCCAATTTGGATAATTATTTTCGGCGCATGTGTACTTGACATTCTATTAAAAATTTAATTTGTTAAAATAATTTCTTGATTTATTAAAATATTTTAGCAGGTATAATAAATTTGTTCGTCTTCTTGTTTAATTTAGCAAAATATAACGGAATTTCTCAGAATCGTAATGGGCTGTGTTTATTTTGAAAAATTGGCAAATACTTTAATCTTTACTTTACCAAGGAGAGATCCCAAAAGAGAAACCTATGTTAATTCAACAGTAATTGATATTTTCCATTAAAAATTGGTGTGCAAGTGTTTCTCGGGTCGCTAATTATGAATCCTTTATCCGAATGTAAACATTTAAAAATGGGGTTGAATCCATAACGTTCTTTTTATCCTTGACGTCCCCCTTCGATGAAGCGAAGGTCAAGGTATCACGATTAATCTTTTCCTACAATTCCATTCCATAACCAAGTGAAGAAAATGAAAGATTAATGAAATTCCACCCCAAACGTACCAACTCATTAGTCACGAACCCCCGGACCATTTAATCGTTTTACAAACCCCAAAATAAAATTATCAGCATTACTCCTCGATCCACGCATCGCCAAGTCAACGCTTCTCGCCGCATCGTCAATCCCATCGACACCTTCTCCGCTACCCGGCAATTCTCTCCCAACTCCGCGCGCGCGCAGTAAATAACCTCGAGGCGATCTCTCGCGAGACAAACGGCGCTGTAACCGGCGCATAATCGCGCGCGCCCCCTTTCAATCGATCTTTCCCTCAATTGTAAGCCGCAGCAGCGCGGAACTCGCGAAACTCGCCGACAGCCGCAGCAGCGGCTCTCATGTCCGCCGGAAATCTCAATTAGCGGCAGCTAACTCGAGTGACTCTCGAAGACGAGTTCGCGGTGAGTCGCTGGTTTGCACAAACCCCGCAATGAAGGGTGCTCCTGCGGTCATTTTTCTGGACAGGTAAAATTGGGGTGTAACCTGTACCGTAGGCTAAAATAATTAGATTTGAAAAAAGTATTTGAGATTGTTTATAATTTTGGGTATAATTCTAGTTAAATTTTTTCAACCTATATCGATTTTGCTTACTGATAACAGAATAAAGTGGTCATTATCTAAATGTAACTTATTCATTATTTTATTAAAAGAATTCAAACAAAGTTATGAGCACAGTTCAAATATTAATATGAAATTAAAACTGCACTAACGTGAGTTCATGGTCATGTTTCAAATGTTAAAATGTGCCGCTTAAGACATTTGGACAAAATTAAGGTGTTCGATAAAAAAATTCTACGATGAGAGACTTTAGAACTTATATGACCCCAAACACTTTCTCTTGTATACCAATAAATCAACGACTGTACGTATAAATTAGAGAATTTTATCTAAAATTATAAAGAATATGAGAAATTATAATATTTCAAAAAATTACTACGGGCCTATCTTATATAAGATACAACTTTTACCGTGTATGGTAAAAAAAGAAACTCCGTGTATTGCGGATGGTAATGAACAAATTATCTCATTATAGTACACTGATTAAAATCAATTAAAAAATGAAAATTAGTTGAGTTAAAAAGTAAGAGAAGTGTCATACTACAGACCCGACCCCAATCTTATTTAATTTTGGTTCAAAAAATATTTTTCGTAAAGAATGAGGTTTCGTCTGACAGATGACAATGATCGCATTGCGCAGAATGCATCCCACAAGAATGAAACAATTTTTTCCATTCTCCCCTCGCAATGGCCATAGTTTCCTGTACAATCTCAAGCACGCCGTGCCGCTACAACACACCTAATGATCCGGGCTCTACTCGCGCGTAATTCGAATTACGCGTAGCTACACGTATACAGTTGCAGAGCGGTAGCGTCGGCGGCGTGCACCAGGAGCGATGCATTATTGAGGGCTCGTTATCGCGTGTAGCTGTCGTGTAAGCCCCGTGTTTGCGGCGGTTTGTGGAGCGCGCCAGCGTAATACACCGCAGGAGATTTTGAGCCGCGAGAGTTCTTTGAGGTATTGTCGGGCCGATAAGGAGCGTGCTCGCGCGCCTCTGCTCCCGCAGTTATAATGTTATGCTGTTGCGGTAGTGGCCGCCGAGCCGACACGTACTTCGACTATTATATTCCGCGAGGGGCTTTTGCAAGCCTACGACGCAGATATAATGTGAGTAATGCCGCTCGTTTGCAGCCTGAAAATGATTAGCGATTTGCTTTTATCGCGCTACAGCTGATATTCGATATATAAATTATATTTGGCTTGGGAAATTTATGGATCGAGTACAGGGTAATTTTAATTTACTTATCTTTAATGGTGTTCATTAAATTGATTTCGTTATAGTTGCAAGTCTCGATGATTTAAATTCTACGGCACTTATATTTGAATTTATATATGAATGTATTGGTTTATTGTGGTGTATAGTATATTAAATCATTTGATTTATTACTTGTACATTGATTCTCTCGTGTAAATAATGATAGTACCACGATATTGTTGGTAAAAAGTAGAGAGTTTAAATATTTTCCTTAATATTTTTTTAAGATAATGGATGGAACAGAAAAATTTAAATGGAATGCCATAAATGGAATCATAAATTTTAATAATAGTCTCAAAACTTATGTCATAGGTAGTCTAAAGTCATTTGTTCATAGAAGAATACGAGAATCAGAGCTTTAAATGGATGTTGTCTTATCGGACTCGGGCAAAACCACTTAAAGTAGATAGTGGCACAAACCGGTAAGGCAGCAATATACATAATGTGCGCAACACATTGTAAGATCTACGCTGTCTTAATGAAAAATAGAGTCATTATGTAAATCAATATTATTTACCGTGTTTTCACGATAAATATACATGTAATTTTCGTCACATCGTGATTTATTACATAGAATTGTAAAACAGCGCGAAATAATGTAAGTAAAAGTTACTTGATTTTTAGTAAGTTTTTTCTTCTGAATGCATACGTTTATTAGCTAAATTGCATATAATCAACATAATCTCTGGTAGAAAAATTACTATTTTAATTAAAACTATTTTTTACTGATTTTTCTTAAAATGACCGTATTTTTAGTCTAAAAAGCATTTTATAAATGACCTGATTGCTACTGAAGTTATTCGATTTTAAAATAATAAAGTAAAATATTAACAGTATTTTCTGATCTCTACAAATTAATACGAGTGTTTAACAGTTAAGGCACAATTCTGGCGACCTAATACTTAAAAATTCGTGCTTTATAGTTACTAACTTTTCTCATTAACTACAAACACCAGGAGTAGAAAAATTCTAAATACACACAGATCCTTAACCATAAGTAATTCGTTTTCTCAGTGTACGCTCTTCGCCGTACAGCAATTGGATCGTAATGGCAAATGAATCCATTGTCGCAGCTTCTCTCCCCGTGTCTCTTTGCTTAACAAGCCGCGCTCGCCAAATTTATCGGCCCCCTCCGTGCGCGCGCGCTCCGATTTGGCTGCGAGCGCGCATACGCGTGTAGATCGATATCGAGCAGCGTACTTTAGCAGCGTCTGTCCGCAGTTTACGCAGCCCTTTATTCTCACCTCGAGGCTGCTGTGCACTCGGCTGGCGAGCTTACCTGTGATGCCCGATAGTGTCGTTGCGGGTCGCCGCCGCAGCCAGTTGACAAATTTTTTTCGGTCTGCTGTATGTGCGCGTGTGTGGTTCGACCTTGCACGATACAGGTGTAAGGTCCATTCAAGATTTCAGAATTTTTTTTAATATTCTCGGATGAGTTTCTAGACTTATCTTGCAGATTCTAGGCTTTATGAAATTAAGATTAGAAAGCTTGGATCACAATGACAATCATCAGGATGTGCACTATTTCGCAAAGATTAGAATAATTTAATGAAATAATTCTCTTTTATTTTATTTACCATTACTTTTTCATTTAGAATGTACTATGTTCAGGAAGATGTAGGTCAAAAGTTTTATTGAATGCCGAGATACAAATACCTAGTGTTCGTAGAACATATGACAAACAATCTAGTAAGAAGAATGGAATCTCATAGGAAATGATTCATAACCAGGAAATACATAAAAAGAATGTAATAACATAATGTTAAGAATGATATGGTTTTATTGTAAATAAGATAATGTTTACTACATTTATGAATATATTGACTTGTCAGTTTCACACCCATTTCTTTTGTTTGTAAATATATAAATACACAAAGAAAATTTATAGATGAAAAGAATGAACTTGAATCTCCACGTATATATCTACGAGGTTACGCACGTTACGATTTAAAACTAATTGAATGCCAACTTTTTTGCTGTACTTTTTCAAGTCTTCTTTTCATCTAATGAAACGTATGACGCTACAAAGTAACCGACGCTGCCTGACGAGTTATGGAATACTGACGCAATTAAAAAAAATTGCCCTTGTATACAAGATCGCTCATAAAAGCATCGATTTTCTGGAATCTCTCTTTTCGTCATTATCATTAGCTGAAGGATTCGTTATGTTGAAGCTTTCGATGCAATCTGATCTATTTGACGCAGAAAGCACCCTTGAAACAAATTTGTTTTTTTCAAAATATAAAATTATGAGATACTTTGAATTTTAAATTTATACATTTACTTTGAATGTTAGAATTAACTAAATATTTTTCATATAAATTGATTATTAATATTGTATATTTGTAAACGTAGTTGAATTTAAATAGCTTTAGAATCGTTTATTTTGGAAAGTATCGAAATATCATTTTTGTAACAAAGCACGTGAAACATCAAAGCTACTTTCCAGTCACTTCTAATCAAAAGTTGGCCGAATCAAACGCTCGCATGAAAAATCAATTTCCTCGCAGGCATCATCGTCGTCATCAACACTCGATAACAAGTGCTTCCAGCACACCGGGCGTGGAAAGTCTCGGCTTCCATTCAATCTCCCATCCACTTTCCTCGCATCGCTGTCCCTCTATAGCCGACGAAAACGAGAGAAATAACAGAGGAGAGAATCTTTACAAATGAACGGACGGTGAGCCAGTGATTTTTCGACCGCTCGCGCGTACCTATACACCTACCTATATACACATAACTCTAGAGATGACTGGGCACACGAGGCGTCGCATTGGTTACTTTATAGCTGTACGCTTGCCGCACGCTTAACACATTTCGACACGCACAGAATAAGAGTGTGTATGAGAGAGAGTGTATGAGGTGAAATATGCGTAAATGTATATATATGAACAAAAAAACACACTGTACACGGCACCCTAACATGACCGATCGGTCTGGTCTGACAGATCATCGTTGCCTGTCCCCAGGAGACACACCCCGTACTACGGCCAACCGGACTACCGATTCTACGAGCTCAACAAGAGGTTACAGCAGCGCACCGAGGTGAGTCTTTTGACCTTCTTATTTCTTATTATTAAACTTTGCCTATTGGATCGTAATGATTCAACTTGCGATTTGCTCTTTGGCTTTTTTTAAGACTTTCAGGATGGCCGATTTCGAAAGGAATAACTCCCTTTTTTTATTTGCTCTACCGATTTCTTATAAAACTTAGTATAAGGCTTTCTTTTATACAACTCCAAATTTCAAAATTCAAATAGCTGACCCAACGTAACAGAATACGTTTTGGAACACTGACAGTATTAAGATGATTTGTTTCAAAAATTGGTCTTATCTATTTAACTTTCCATTTTGAACTTTTGAATTTTAAGATCAGATTTGTATTCAGTGGCCTCAAAAATCCTTAATAACAGTGAAGTATCATTCAAAGTCATCCGTCCTGAAAGGTTTACATAAGGTTATATAGTGGCTACTGTTATTTACTACCACTGAATAGTTTGGTTGCAATCATGATGAAATAAGCTGTAAAATCGATTAATTTTTTTTCTAAATTTTCATATTATGGTTTACTGTAATATATATTTAACGAGTAAAAAGTCATGTATACTATAAATTGAGTTTTTCAACAATTATCCTAAAGAAATCGCGGCCTCCGTATTCATTCCCATAAGTATCCGACAGTAATGTCACTATAGATAAATTACAACTTGTTAGTATAAACTAACATCGTAACCCTTAAAAAAAACTTTTTTCAAGGTTAGAATCTTCAAGATAGAAGTTGTTATAATAGGATCAATAAATATTGGATATTCCAAATGAAGCTAATTTTTAGATAACAAAAACAATAAATAAACATCAAAGAGCAGTAGTAGTAATTATATACATAAGTTACACCTCAACAACTATAGTATCAAAATCGCTGGTACAGCTACATTCTTTCTCTATATGATGGACAACAGTTAAGAACCCCAAATCACACGTGGAATTTCCCTATAAGATTTAGAAAAAAAACTTCCCAAAGCAATGACTTTAAACAGCCTGTCTCGGGGTATCGGCACTCCCCCACCCACAGCCACGTTCACGCATAGCTCTATATTCGTTGCGCGCGTGGCCGCTCTCTTACGCGGCACGTTATAAAATTATCTGGCCCACATACGACGCGCGCTCCCCGCTGGCTCGGCACCCACACTCGCGCACACGTGCGCATGCCTCTCTCGCCTCTTCGGAAGAGATTCCCGATAAGCGATAAGATACACTCTTGCGGGCGCGTCGCGCGAGCATATGTTGTGCTGCTGCTGCCCTGCGCGATCCCATCGCTTTTCGACGCCGCCGCATCGGCCTTCGATAAACTGCCCGAACGATCGATCCATCCATCGATCGATCGACCTTCGCGATACCACTGCTCATCGTCTCTGTGTATGCGTACGTGTTGTGTTGTTTCATTGTTGCTCGGGGTACTTTTGTTCTTTTTCGGCAGGTTGCGAAGGTGGCGTTATCGGGTTATTCTTGACTTTCGTGCGGTCGGTAGTTTTTTCATTGATTTTCGACTAGATTATCGCTATAGGAGATAATGATGATTGTTTTTGTGGGTAATTTTTAAGTAGCTTTGAATTCGAAGAAATGCTGTTTATGAATCTTAAAAATGTCAATTGTACGGTAGATATAGGAGATCGAATCATCGAATTGGCCTTGGTTTCTTGTCAATTGCGTTAATCTTCAAATATTGTGGTTTATGTGCTTTGTGGTTTATAACTCCTAAAGGATAACCTTTGTGTACGTACATAATGACATAAATATTGTTGAAAGGTTATATTTTACATTACAAAATAATTGTAAACTTTGATTATGACTACACCACCAGCTCCAATTGAATTTCCATACTGCCTTGATTTTTCAAATACCTGAAGCCGTTCACTATAAGACTACTAGATAGGCTAATAAGCAAAAATTGAAGTATATTTTGTGTATTGTGAAAATTATTATGACAGGTAGTAGAAAAACTGTTGGTATGAGAAAAGTTAGTTCAAAAACTCATTTCGAAGTTGAAAATGTCATCATTTTTATAATATTTGAAAATAGTATACGCTTGCAGTACTATTTTTAAAAAATACAGACAGTTTAAAAAATGATTTAATTTAAATAAAATTGAAATTTTTTGATTTCAACTATTAATTAATATACTTATTTAACAAATAACTCGAAAAAAAACGAAATAATATTTACTTACAAATCCAATAAACCAAAAATAAATCCGAGGGAGCAGTTGTCGTTAACCATTTTACAAGTCGTAGCAATTCTCGATAGGTGCAAAGACCCAGTTCTCGATATGCCAACAAACTCATTATGGAGGTTAGGTTCTAGGTTATGTCAAAACTTGATTGAATAACATACGCATTTCGATTATTATAATTACATAATTATTAATTAAAAGTAGTGCTTAAGTCATTTTAATCATTGAAATAACATTTAAAGAAAAATTTATTTGTATTTTCTGTATATTATCTGATTATCGTCAACTAGGTACGTACGTGTAATTAAGACGGAGTTGTCGATGTATAAATTAAAATAGTTATAAGTAAATAAATCAAAATTTAACTTTTTTATTTCGCTTATCTTGTTGAATTTAAAGCTAATCTTGGCTTTACAGTTTTTTAAACCGTTCAATTTATTACAAAAATGTCACTTTAAAGTTTACTTTTTGTTACGGTCGTAGTTAAGGAAACGCCGAGAAGCGCATCAAATCTGAGAGTGCCCGAAAGTATGAATTTTTATTTAACAAGTAGCGCTGAGTTTTTATAATTCAAAATATTTATTCAGTGATATATTCTTAATATATAAATAATTCTTTCGTACCGAGAAATTGTTGAAAATATATCTAAAATCGTATTCCTTCGAGTTATCGACAACTGGGTTCCTATCGAGAACCGGGTCTACTACCTTATTTGATTTGATAGAATTCAAATGTAATTTTTCCTAATTCTCTCGTGTTTTTGAATGAAAAAGCTTCTTAAAGTATTTCCTTAAATGGTAGCAGATGAACGCAGTAGAACGTCTGGAGCCTATATCAAAAGATGACATAATTCGACATCGTCCTCCTCCCTCTCAGGCAAATTAACAATCAGGCGACGAAGCCGCGCGCGTTTCACTGTCACGTTATCCCTCGCGCACACGGGCGAATAGCGATTGTCGAGAGGACGCGCGAGAGGCAAACCGATCGATCTTGGGGCAATCGGCGTACACGACGATGATTCGGTAATCAGTTGTAGGAGAGCCGCGCCGCGGCGGGATTAACCGGCACTTACAAGAGTGGCCCCGGCCACCATCAATCTTACACGCTGCTCTTGCAGCCCCGTAGCCTCTCTCTCGCTCTCTCGCTCTCTCGCTCTCTTGCTCTCTTGCTCGCGCTGCTGATGCTGCTGATGATGCCTGTAGCTTGCGTGTGTATAACGGGTTAATAAGCGCTTTTGCCTCTCGTCTCTACTCTTGCGCTTATCGCTCAGATTTACCAACGACGTTCCTGGTGATTCTAGTGTTGCTGCTGGATGAGTGCTGGCTTTTTTTCTCCAGAGCTGTGGAATTGATTTTAAGGTGGATATCTATATTATGTATAAAACAAAGCATTTGTTGAGATTTCCTGCCGCTTTGTGCCTCATTCTCAAGATTATTGTACTTCTCCTTTCACTCACTAGATGTCACAGTGCGTGCTGAATTTTAATGAAATTTTGAGGATATTTTTATTTTATAACAATATTTAACGACTAGTTACGTAGTGGGCACTGAATGTCAGATTGGCCCCAAATAAAAGACTACGGATAGTTTGTTTTAAAATAAAAAGTTAAAGAAAGATGTCCATGAGTGATATGTGCCGGTCCCATGTAAAACATTAATAGGGGATTTATAAAAGTGATGTGAGCATGAAGGACTTATTAAATCTTAAGCACATAACAAACATTTTCTTCTGTATACAGTGAAAAATATAAGAAAGAATTACTTGTCTTAATTTTTTCTACTCAATGTCGGATAAATTCTTGACTTATTCACTTATTTTATCGGATTTATTTGACCCTCATCCTTTAAAGTTTCTTTTCACTTTCACGTATCAATTTTTTTTCAATGTTCATATTTTTACATTCTCTAATAGTCCAGTAAACGAAGGTCTGAAATGACTTTTTCCACCCATTTCTGCAATATGAATATTTATTATCTTTAGACCATTAGAACATTTTTTTTCTATACAAAAAAGGTTAAAAAATGTGTCGTTTGGGCTGAAAAAAGGCCTTTCTTCGCCCTTTTACCCAAAACTGTCAACGCTAGGAAAAAACGGTTTGATGCGCGTTATTCAGAAGATATTAATGCATGAAAACGCACCATTAATTAATTTTTGATGAGTGAGAAATAAATAACAATAGTGATTTTTATATTTACGCACCGCCAGTATATCTATATTCACGAGGAGCAACTATAACTCGACGAATACGTTTGAAAAAATAGCGGGTATCTGCTCTCTCGCTCGCACTCACTTGCACATGTATGTACGCGCAGCGTTGTCGCGTTGGGGCAGAGTCACGTGATACGTCTGCTCATGTATATAGATATATTGGAAGTTCGTAAATATAAAAGTCACTCTAGTTATGTATTTCTCACTTATCGAAAATTAATTAATGGTGCGTTTTCATGCATTAATGTCTTCTGAATAACGTGCTGCAAACCGTTTTTGTCTAGCGTTCACATTTTCGGAGAAAAGAGCCAAAAAAGGTTTGTTTACTGTTTTTCGCCCAAACGACACATTTTTCAACTTTCTTTTTTTATGAAAAAAAAGTTTCTAATGTTCTCAAGATAATAAATATCCACATTGCAGAAATGGCGATGAAAAAGTTATTTCAGACCTTCGTTTACTGGACTATAAACAATAGAATTAGTTTTGTACTCCTCCTTTTGACGCAGTACTATTTTGCAAACAAATTTAAATTAAATTAGTTTTATAACATAATTTACTTTTTCATTATAAGAGCAACTAAAGCAAGTAAAACTGACTTTCTCCGAAACCATAATTAAAGATTTTAAAAATATTAGTATACCTCCGTAATAGAAAAGAGATTAGGAATTTTGTATATCTGGTTAGAAATGGTAGCGTTGTTTACACATTATTAAATATTTTAATACACCTTATAATAGCGCGATAACGTTAGAACTCGTTTGTATACGAGTTATGTTTACTTTTTATCTCGTCATCTAGCCACATACATTCATTACTAATTCCTTTGAAAACATAGTATCACGTGCTAAAATGTAAAATGGTTGTGCTAATTCATGTAAAGTTGACATTACTTTCACCGATGCTATATTAATTATAATATAATAATGTAATATTAATATCATAATATTATTTTATTAATATTATAATATTCTTACATTATAAGCATAATTTTTTAAGTAATTAAATAAAAAATATTTGAGGTCTTAGAAACGTTTAATAAATATATAACCGATGTTTAAATTTCATATGTTTAAAAGATGTATAATTATATAAATCAATGATCAGAATGTAATGCAAAATCCGTTATATAATATATAAATATAAATAATTAATTAACAACATAAAACCATATAATTATTGAAGCTTATAGGATTTAACCAAGTCTTCATGCATTACATCAAAATGAATATATAATTAATTTATATATTACAGAGGAAGATCCACAAATTATAACCAATTAATTACATTAAACAAATTCCCAGCGTCTATAAAACGTATAAACTAATTAGATATTTGATTTTATCAACGCATAATTTCGACCTTAGTATTTACATTCATACAGCCAGTAAGGCGGCGAACACGCATTACATATTTTCACGTAGTACTCTTAACAGAAAAGCCAAAAGTAACGACTCGTCCATTGGCAAAGCCTCCGCATATCTCCCTCCCTATCCCGCCAAAAATACGCGGACAGCCATCCATCGAGCGAATCCGCGCGACCGATACTTTCGACGTGGCTGTACTGGCGTGTCCATCGGCCATAAATCATCTTCGCTTCCCGCGCGCCCTCGCGCACTGTTATCGCACCGGATCTCTCTCTCTCTCTCTCTCTCTCTCTCACTCTCTCCCTCCCTCTTTCGGACCCTGTCAGCGCTGGCTGTAACCTCCACCACCACCATCGCGCTTTCTTCCCGGCTCGTTTGCATTGTGTGCGCGTCGTGCGCCTCTTATCGAGCAGCCGCGTATATTTCCAGCTCTTTTTTCGGCGGCCGCTCCTCGTTTTTTGCGACGGGACCGTATTTTTTTTATCGTTACTCTGCGGAGGCGGCGGGAAATTTAAACGGCGAGCGAAGGGTCGCGGGATTCGGATCGGTGTTGTAATGGACGAAGTTTCTGGGAGTGTGGAGAGTGTAGAGTAGGGTTGCGCGCGATGAAGAGTCGCTTCGGCTGGAAGGACGCGCTTTTTTTCAATGAAGGGGTTTTTTTTACTCGGCGTAATGGCTTTCTGTCTCGGTTGGCGTTGAATCATTTATTCGCTCGCTCGGGGGCTGCTTTTTCGGGGACTGGATATATCGTTTGTTTAGTTTCGTTGGCTTTGTTGAGTTAGTGCGTGTAGGTGAGTGGATCCTATTGTTTCAATTTAATATATGTTCTATCGAGCGAACGACACTGTTAACGTAATTTCATTCATATTCTCTGATAGATATCTAAGTTGGTTTCTACCTAGATTTTATATATCTGACGAGATCAATCTGCTTAATATTCTAGCTAATGCGAAATTAATAAAATAAGTAATTTATAATGTTAATGTATAATGGAAATAATAAGGGTTTTATAAAAGTCGAAATAGTAAGCATTATTAATCATACTACATGAATGATTTTAATAAATTAAAAAAAAATTTTAAATGTACCTCAATTGAGTATTATAGGTTAAATTTTTTGTTTGCATAATGGTCACGTGCATTTAAGAAGTATTATTTTCGAAATATATGTTGTTAATTATGTAAATATTTATGCATATGTGCATAATCATTATTGTTACTTTAAAAATATTATTAAAAACAAAATAATGTAAATATTGACGAATTTTCGGAGAAATAATTATTGGTGAACAAATATTTGTAACTATTATTACAATTTTTTTTTGGCAACAATCACAGAATTTTTGTTTTACTAAATTATCATATATTTGATTAATTTTCGAGAAAAAATAATTGGTTAATAATACATATTTGTATGTCTATATGTCCATAAATTGTTATTTGTTAATAATAATATTTATTTCATTTATTTTGACTCTATCGGTCTCTACGAGCACATTTCTCTTATTACTTTTACCTATCTGTACTTAATACGAGCGATAAATTCATCATTTTATTTAATAATATTTATATTTGTGTCATACTACGCAATAAACATTCAGTAAAGTGCGTACAATCTTAATTTGGACATTCATTAATAAGCTAACTATATATATTCTGGCTAATTTTCTAGCAGAGCTCTTATGATGAAATAAGTGAACTGATTATATGGATCTAACAGTGGATCAGGTTATGCAAAATTTTGCTTCCTCATAGAGAAAGCTTTGTAATTTTATTTGCTTATAAAGTTAAAGTTTGCAATTTAATAATGTGTTGCAATATAACGATGTATCTCTCGTGCTTAAATTAGAATACAAGTTTTTAATTTAATAACGTAATTTAAGGTTTTAATACAATAATGTGCTTGAAAATAGCGATGTATTAATTAATTTAGTGTACGCTTTACGTATGTGATGAAAACATTGTTTTACATACAAATATTTTTATATCTAAAAGTATCCATGCAATTTGATTATTCTGCCTTAAAATTTAATTGTTTTTAACGATTTTTTACTTTATCACTCGTTGATTACAGGTATACAAAATAACAAATTTATTTATTATTTCATAAACATTTTCATTCACTTTATCTTCAAAATTATTAAACACATATTTGTAGTAGCGAGGATATGCGCCCCTTCGAATCACAAACCTGTTGGTTTGGTCGAGCGAAGGTCGACCAATAGGATGAGAAGTAAAGTAAAAAAAGAGAAAAATTGGCGCTGGCTGACGACGAAGCAGAGAAATGAAGTCTCTGGGATAATTCTGATTTTGGTCGCAAATCGTCGTCATTTTGAGAATTGTAAATCTTCGCTTTATTATAATGGATGTTTAAATTGATTCTACGAAAATGAAAATCTTTTTTTTAGGAATTATAGATTTGTAGATTCTACAAATAATAATACTTTAAGATGAACGTGTTCATTTTTTAAATATTTAAAAGTATAATAATACATAGTATGGCTTTTTTTAATTACATATACGGGCATTAATTACTACCTTTATCCCAAGTAGCGGGTTGTAGGCCCGATATCCGTCACTGAAAAATCCGGAATAACATTTTATTTAATTGTTCTCGAAAAATTCGGACTGACGAGGATTTTGACCCACGCCATTTGAACGACCTATGTCTTAAGGTGGTTATGCCTTTTTTAATTGACTTTTAAAAAAATTATATAAAAAGCTATGTAAAGATTATATAATTTAAATAATAAAGTATATTAAAGAAGGGTGCTTAACAAAGTGGAAAAAAATATTTCAACAAATTCCTGACGTCAGAAGCGTAAATATTGTCATATTAAGACAACTTCTACTTATACAATAAAATTTTCTTCATTCTTCAATCAATTTCAATATTTCGGGGCTTATTTCTTCTTTAAACATTTCTCTTCAAATTCACCGTTTAAAAATTATATATATTTTTTATCCTTAAGGAGAAAAGAGTATTTGTTTATATATAAAAACTTTTTCTATGTATAAACTTACAAACAATTAGTCTTTTGTCTATAAATTCACCGTTAAGAAAATTATATATTAATTTGACTTTCTAGAGAAATGTTTAAAGAAGAAAGTAAGCACCGAAATATTAGAATTGATTGAAAAATAAAGAAAATTGTATTGTATAAGTAGAATTTATTTTAAATTGACAATATTTACGCTTCTAGCGTCACGATTTTGTTGAAATAATTTTTTTCCTATTCATTAAGTATCCTTCTTTAATATGCTATACTACTTAAATTATAGAATCTTTACAAGCTTTTTATATAATTTTTTGTTCTAATGGTCAATTAAAAACGATCCAATTACCTTAAGAGGTACGCGTTTACTACTTGAGCCATCGACCGCTTTTAGAAAATTTAGGATTTTGCTTTGAGAAATCAGATTGGATACATGTTTGATGTACGTAGTATTGAGAAAAACGCGATATTTTTTCTGTAGACTGTACTCAACTGTAATAGCAATACTGCTTTTAACGAATTTAAATTTAGGTAGATCTCTCATCACGTATACTTTAAACTGATTATATAATTATCGTATTTAGGAAACTTTCTGTGCTGATGTATTAAATTTTAAGTCCCTTTAATAACGTGTTCGAACTTAATATTAAATTAAATTAAAATTATTAAATCAAAATCAAATTATACTTAATAAGACTTATATTATAGTCTTCTCCAAAGCTGAAAATCCATCAACAAAGCAGTCCCGCAATCGGAAAGCATTATTCATACCTTTAAAAAGAAAACATAAATAACTCAGGGAAAAATGGACTCATACAATATATTACTATCGGAACCCCCGAACCAGTATCATACACTCCGCGGCAAATTAAGGGATCAGAGTATAGAGGGCTTATCGAGTCGTGGCGCGCGCCGGCTCGCGGAATCTCTATGACGTAAATATCTGCGCGTCAAATCAAGTGAGCCGATAAGATCCCCCGGCTTATCTCGTAAAATCGGAGCCCCCGCGCCCGTGTACGAGCGAGCTGTACTGCTCTCTCGTACGGTGCTTGCATCGCAATTACACGCCGTCTCCCTGCGTATCGACAAGCTCGCGCTCTTGTCGCCATCGGCCAGGATGATTTTAATCGATAACCTTGGCACCCTTTTACTGCACACACATGCGCGTCTTATCGGTGTTACTTACTTAGTCAGTCGATCGAGCCTGAGTAATTTTGCTGTATATCGATTTCATAAGTAGGGATATATATACGTTGGAGAGCAAGGATTTTTAAGTTTGTTGATTTCAAAAGGTGAAACGGTTCTTTTCTTCAATTGTCTTTCAGCCTGTTGTAAGGACGTGCGGTCTATTACTTGGATCATAAGATTTTAGTATTTTTTCGAATGTCAAATTAATTATGGTGCGAAAATTAATATGCAGCCGCCGTTGATGAATCGATTTCAAAACATTATTTGCTATATCATTAGAAGAATAACACCTGCCAACCATAAGAAGACTGTTTTCTGGTTAGGATTAGTGTGAGATAATGATATGAGAAATGGAGCCTGTAGATCATTTTTGTGCATTGTTCATGCAGTCGTGAAATTGCAATGAAAACAGGACTTTTATTGTTACATTCAGACATCGTGAATAATTGTACTAATTGGCTCGAAATCAGCTAGTAAATTTCCGACAGTTAACGCTGGTAAAAACCTGAACTACACCCACTGTAGCAAGCTTTCAATCTTTTTGTGATATCACGAATTTCACAGAAAATTTTAGTAGTATGACGAAAGAAAGTGATTACTTAACCTCATTCAACGACGATTTTTGACGTGCTAATCTACTAGCGCGTAGCGATTTTATACAGCTATTCGAAAATAAACCATACGTTGGTAAGAAGTTAAAATACAACTTTTTAGTACCGCGATTATGAAACCCATTGTTGAAATTTTTTGAAATTTATTATATTCAATGCTACAAAAGTTAAGTTTTAATGTACATACTTTGATTTCTTGAAGATCATTAGTAAATAATATTTAAAATGCCTTATACTTGACCCAAGATTTAGCTTTGAAGGTGCAAATATTCAAAAGGCTCATTGCGCTCGAAACAATAAAAATCCTTCCACAACTATTAGCGCAGCAGCATTTTCTCATTACGCCAGCAGCAGGTTTCATTGACTCGCTGCATCCACATTAATTCAGGAGAAATAAAATCCACACGACTAAAAATAGCGACATAAAATTTAATTGGACCGCGTGCGGCGCGCGCAACGGCCACGCATTCCATCGCTATTTAGGGACAAAAGTAATACGAAACTAAAGTAGCTCAAAAAATAACGAGCCTATAAACAAAGTCGTCGCGGCACCCAAAGAAAAATCAAGAAACTAACCCTACCTACCATTCTCTCTTTCTCTCTCTCTCTCACTCGAAATTCGCATATTTATCGATTACACGACGAGAGGAGGAGCAAGGGAGAAAGAGACGGAGGAACCTGCAGAGAGATTCTCCGTCTCCGTCTCTCTCAGCTGTGTCAGGTGGACGTAGGTGGTCGCTCGAGAAGGAGCGAGAGAGAAAGAAAAAGAAGCAGAAGAGAGCGAGAGAGAGAGAGAAGTCTAGGCGAGGAACGAGCTGCAAGGGCAAAACGAAGCAAGACGTATACCGGGCGTGAGAGAGAAAGAGATGCGGCACAAAGAGAGAGAAGAAAAAAGACAGAACGAAGAAGTAGAGGAAGAAGAAGAAGAAGAAGAAGAAGAAGAAGACTACGACGACGGTCGAAGTAGAAGCAGCCAGAGGAGAGTGCAAGGGGAGAAAAAGGAAGGATACAGAACGGAAAAAATCGCTCTCGCGCAGATCCAGGCACGTAGTGCCGAGCTACCGGTGCCCCGGTAAATTTCATTGCACACTCGGTGGATTTAGATTTCGGATTTTATTGGATTTGTCAATTCTTTGAGAAATTGGCAAGTTATACTATTTTTATCATCGAACAAGTATTATTTTCAATGACCTAGCTTCCTGGAATCCCATCGGAAAATATATACTCAGTCAAGGATTTTATTCAATTTTTGATTGGTTAAGCAAAAAAGAATTCCTACATTTTTACTGTCTAAATTATAAAAGTAACCTCATCTTTGCACGTGCAGCTTTTTCTTACTAAATAAATACTATAGTTTCTAGTACTAATTTGCTATAACTATATCTTTCCAGTATATAGTTACTAAAAAGATGAAAACATTGTGAAATAATACAATCACTATACATTATTTCTGCGTTAAAACTAAATCATAAATTTTACTAAAAAGAAACTTATAACTCCGGATAAATTGTATTTTACTAGAGCGTGCAATAACTATCGCCAATCCGTTTTTTCTCAGTGCCGCAGAATTCCCGTGAATTCAAAGCACGAGTCGATCTAGCACTTCGACTTGCACTTTCAACTGCGATTGCTTCGCCACTCACAAAAGAAAAAGAACAAACCCGGCGAAAAAAGGGGAACGAGTCAGTTCGCAAAAAAAAGAAGAAAATTAGAAAAAGAATCTATTCCCCCCATTATCTCAGTCGAAATTTTCAGCTCCTTGCGCTGGTCGGCCTTTCTACGTACAGGAAAAGCTAGAAGCAGGCAGCGCTGGATGCTTTCACTCCGAGGCCGAGAGAAAGAGGAAACTTTCTCGCTGCCGGTCCGTAGCTATTTCTTTTCCCTAGCTCGAGCATACAGCATATAGCACTAGTCATAGCGAAGGATGGATTTTTTGCCGTTCTGAATGTATGTTTATAAACGTTGTAATTATTTTCTAGCTTACTGCGCGTCCCCTGATTTTCGGTACATAACTAATTCCTTTGATCAGTAAACGGTGAAAATATTGTGATATTTTCAGGAACTCCTGGAAAATTGACAGATTTGGCAATATCACTTTGCAAGATTCTTATTGCGTTACGTACTTCAAGCTTATAATTGAATTTTTTGAATACACACAGAGGTTTTTTGAATCTAATATTTTCCTTCAAACTATAGAATGTAAATTCGGTTTTGTATAAAGAAATTTTCTTTTTTCTTTACAAATCGAGGAAAGTTGCCTCCTGGATTTTCGTAATTTTTAGAATGACTTTAGCGAGTGCATAAGAAGTACGCACCTGCACACGGGAAAGTAAGTCGCTTTGAATCACGGCAGCGCTAATAATGCCTTTTTCAATGCATTGCCGTTGTTTCTGTTACATGCTCGCGAGCGCGAGCACGTATACAAGGTTCGGGATTAATAGCCTGCGTGTGAGCAAAAAGTGTTGCAGAATTTGAGGAATCCCGTCGCGGTGGTTTTACAGGTTCGACTGTCCAGTTCTCGGGTTTTCAATTACAAAATTCAATGCTGATCGATCGGTCGATTGACACGTGATCGAGTGTGGTAATCGCGAAATTATTGCCCCGATAAATAAAACTGAACTCTTACTTTTACCTTATGTATTTTCTTCAATTATTTTCGCCATTTTTTTCTTACTATTGTATCGAAAATTTTAGAATTTCATTTTAATATATAATCAAATATGCCAGTCTATTGTTTAAGCAAAACTTTATTTTGCCAATATAATCTTTTGCGAATCATTTGGGCGAACAATAATTTTTTAAATATCTTTCAGTTTATACCTACAAAATAAAATTCTGACAGATGATTTTTAACGTCAACGTTAAGTGATTTGATCTTTGAACTATGATTGTTCATTATTAATAATAAGAAAGAAAAATATTTTAAATTTATTGAAATCGTATCAAAACGTAGGTATAGTGTGATTATTAATAACAGTAGGTTATACAGGTTACATTATGTTCTTAAGGGGATGCGTCTTGACTTTTATGCCTGACACAAGCGTAGTACAACAATTTGAATTTCTGAAATATTGAAGTATATATAGAATCACATGTAAAAAGTAATTGCTTAAATAACATTTACTTGAGAAATAAAATTGTCAGATTAAGTAGAGTCATTTATCCTATACAACAAGTATTAGTTAATCTCATCGTGAAAATCTAAGAGCATATATCACTCTGTAATCCAATAAATCCAATGCACGACAATACTCATTCATCTGTAAAGAAAAGTCCAAAATCCAAGCAAACCAGCAAGAAATCCCAAAAGCACAAATCTCGCCATAACCGCCAGCTCGTACAAAACCCGGCGTTGAAAAGAAAATCCTCGCGCCATCGCGCATTTGTCGCGCAATAATAAATTCTCGCTTCGGAATAATCCGGGGAACTCCCTCCTTCTCCGCGGCTATTAAATTACGACAGTGCCTGCCGACGACGACGACGACGCGTCGGGCTTTCTTCCGCACTCTCTCCCCCTTTTTATCTCATTATACCTTGTCCCCGGCGCGTTTTCGCGGCACGCTATGCGCGGATTGACTCGTCAGAGTTCGCGCCCACGCGACTACTATACGAGTTTGTCTGGTGACGACGAGACGGGATATGCTGATGGGGTTCTATACTGGAGAAAGAAAGAGAGAGAGAGAGTTTGCGCGAGGCTTTAACTCGCGTGATTTGTTGCGCGAGGCCTATCGCGCACTGGGCGAAACGCGCGCGGTCGGGCATTTTCGCGTGGGATTTTTAAGAATACGCGAAATTAAAATATTCTGCAGTTGCAGTGATTAATTTGTTTGTAGAGTTATAGGCCGATAAAAGATGAGGTATTGATACCGCTCGAAAAATTTATTTCCGCTAGGACCGAGTCGTAAAGTACGCGTATATAAATATGAAATAGTTCTTGAAAGTAAATGTAATTATATTCTATTTTATATTATTTGGAATTGCCGATATTCTCTCCTTTGCATACGCAGATCATATTATGCAGACGGGATTTTATACTGTATGTTTAGTAGTGGAAAATCGGCGAATGTGGGTGTACTCAAACTTTATTATCAGATATAATAATTACCTAACTGAATTGATGAAACATTCTGCGAAATTTTGTGCGAGTGCATTAAATACTTAAAATAGTAGAATAAATACAATTAGCTTTTTTCGCCGTATTTTGTCAGTAGTTTCTTTTCTCACTTTGTCACACATTTTTACTGCTGTACTTAAAACCGTATCCAGCCAGAACAATATATAACACAAAATTTTGGTTTTTTGCTTCGTGAGCTGAAGTGCTTACATTTGATTTTTCTTAATATATGATAGATCTTCAATCTGTTTTTACTGACTTTTAAGATGTAGGTTTATAAGTTAAATAACTTTTTGAGTCATCTTGCTCTGAGGATGCGACACATTGTAAATAATAAAAACCTGTCAAAATTTTAGTTATGCCACATATCAGACGTAGTATATTTGTCATCGTAATATTAAATTGTTGTTGACGACGATAAAGCTAACTATTATTGATAAAACGTTTATTGAATAAAACGATGAAATCAATGAAAACCAAAAAATAATATTCCTATCGTAAAAAGATGGAACAAATCATACGCACCGAGAAACTATTCATATCTCCCATATCATAAAACACACGAGCCCAAAATCGCCCGAAATATCTCCCAACGCGTTACCATATAAATGCCAAACTTTCAATATTTAAACTCTCTCCCTCTGCCAAAGGACGCGTAAAAACGTCGACGATAAATTCCTATTACATACGACTCGGCGTTCGCGCGCCTATTATGCGCGGGCGCAACAGTATTTTCCTTCGGCCAGAACGCAAGGCAGCCGCGGCGAAAAAAGTTTCGGGGGGTCATTCGTCGTCGAGGCAACTTCACCGCAGTCTCGTCGCGCTCGCATAAAGCGCGCGGGCAAATCGCGAATATAGTTTTCGAGAGGGGGAAGACAATATTTGCCGACGCCCGCGTTTCTCCCATCCAAGTGTCGACTTTTCGTGTTTTCATCGTCGACGATCGTGGACGAGATTCGAGAACCGCAACTATCTAGTAGAATCTTACTAACTCTTAAGTAAAAAGTGACTCACTATTAGTATTGAGTATCTATACTGATATTAGTTAAACTAAATTTTGCCCAGAAATTGGAGTATAGAAGAATGTTATTAAAAAATTATTTTGTCCATCAATATAATGTTGAAAATGTGACGCCTCCCCTTTGTATTTTATTACTTTTTAAAATTGTATTCAAAAGTATTTGTGTTACAGGAGTAGGGAAAGTAGACATAACTGCGGTGTCAGTTATGTAGTTGGTTGATGAGTTTTTAATTCTTAAATTCCAATTTTGTACATATATGGTCTTATGACTGTGTAATAAAGTTATAAATAGATTTATTCTTCAAATTAAAATATTGTTCCCTGCATCTACTGATAATAACAATTCAAAATACAATGTTATAAAATAAAAAATGTTCGAAATAATAATGTACGAACGTTGGTTTGCTTGGGCAAAATTTTACACTTTTTAACATTGTTATTTTGCTTTCTATTCGAAATAAAACATTGTATGTAAACTTAACTTTTCTGCGCGATGAGAAATTATATACAATGAGAATTATCTTTGCGATTTATCATAGCAAGATTTTTGGTTGAGAATCGATTAATAACAAAATAATCATTTTTTGCTTATGATCTTATGACATTTTTTCTGTGTACGAATTATTCTCCTGGGGAGTGCTGGATTGATATTAGATAATCGATTAGTTTGTTTATTTGATCATTGGTTGGACCAATTTAAGTATTGGCTTGTGGAGTAGACGAAAAGCATTGCTATTTCAGTTTTTTATAGCATTAAGCATGAATGTACGGTCGAATAAATATTCATATCATGTTAAATAACTTATGTAAATGATTTTAGTGTTATTGAATATATGGATGTCCCTTATAGTATTATGCAATCGAAATTGAGTACCAAATTTATTTGCGCAATATACGTTCAGTGTATGAGTATTCATCGTAACTATATTTGAAGTGGTTTAGTAATAGACATTTGTATAGTGTACAGTATGTACTTTATAAGTATATATGTTTCACTCAATAGTTATAGTAATATGTGTCAGCTTATAGACATTCAATAAACTTTTTAGGCATAATACTTCTTATGAATACATGAAATATATAACATCAATACTATTCAACGCCCACAATGAAATCAAGTAGATTATATATTATAACGATATTACATCTCGTGTTAAAATATCAATAAATTTCATATACTAAATTGTCTGTAGTACAATATTAAACTATTTAACAACTTCTGTGTCGATAACTATAATTGTATATTTAATAGAATTTCTGTAGAGTATTGATTTATAATCAGTATAGAATCCATTTTAAATTAGATTATAGTTTAAAGTAATGTAATAAAAAAGCAAAAAGACTCTTAAATACAAATCTATTCATTACGATACATATAACAATTGTATCCATTTTGTAAACTATTATCTGTCAACTTGCATGTGCTAATCGAAAAAAAACGCTTTGCTCTCAACTTTTGCGTGCCAAGTTCTCGCTCGATGTTTACCTCTCTGTCACGCGTTACATCGTCAAGATCAGCAGCCGCTCTAAAGTCTCGCGAAACGCAGCTTGACAGTTGAGCACGGTCAGTAACGTCAATTGCTGATGCCATCCGACTCATCTCACCCAAAGTCGTTCTTCTAAATAATTTACGTTTGTTGTTATTTCACGGGTGTCTACGTAATTTACAAGTGTCTCCTTTCGCCGCCTGCGCGCGCGTGCTTTGTTGGAGTTTGCGACACTTTGTTAAGCTTCTTTTTATAGAGGATCGTTAAATTTTTTCAAACATCGCGCGCTTTTAATGTCACTCGGAATTATTTTTTATCGAATTGTGTAGGAATAAAGTACCAAAGCCTTCGCGAGATGGATCTTGTTTATAGTTGATTTTATTATCTATTTAGCATGTTTTGCGAATTGCCATTTCATTGATTGTATTTGAGAATTTTGTGCTTATTTGATACATTCTTAATTAAATTGTGTAACTGAGATACTTCTCCTCATGTATGTATTAACTAGCTGAAACTATTCTGTACCTATTCTCCGGGAGTATTTGTACAATGTTCCTCCTTAGAATGTGGAAGATAATATTCAGACATTCAAATGTAATTTATCTTTAAAAAGAAAGACTAATATTGTATTGTAACAGTATTGCAATGGAAATATTACAAGGATTTATAAACAGAACTACATTAGAAATAAAAATTTATAAAATTTTGAATAATTAGGTATTTAATTTTTGATAGACTGATACTCAGGTTTAATTATTATGTTTATAATAAAAGTTTATAATAAAGTATTTTATATACTAATTGAATTAGATTATTCAAGTTACTAATTTTAACGTTATTAAATTAACATTGTTACGTGTGCATTGAAGAGGGTCTTAGGAATCTAATTTATTTTCATTTTTCTTTCTGCTTTGTTAAAACTTATTAGTGTCGATAATTATTATATATCTGAAATAGTAAACCTTATGAACATAAAGAAATGTTTTACTCAGCAATTGTGATGTTGCAAACTTGATTATATAGTCAAAAAGTTGAAAAAAAGACTAGAAGTGCAGAAACTATTTTGTTCTTTATTTAATTCTAATGATCGAGGTCTTATTCTGTTCTTTAAATGTTTTTTCACAAACTTACCAAAAGTATATTTTAAAATAATTTGTGGGTACCAAGAAACAGATTATTATTTATAACTAAACACGTAAAGTTTAAAATTTTAAATACGTAATGTAGGAATTATGTATTAAGATTATTAAAAAAACATATTATGTCAAATTTATATCGGTGCTTCGATCCTGTATTGTATAGAAGTTTAGCCGATCGTCTGCAAGTTCTTGTTTTCCTGTAGTTCTGTCTTTCTCGTCGAGTTCCTCGGTCCTGTTCTCCCTGCGTCATCATTATCCTTATACACAGTCCTATCTCTGTCAATACATCTGTCCTTTTTCTTTTTGTTGCACAATGTTGTGCAAAAAATACGCAATATAAACGCAAATATTGATCGTGTGATCGAATACTGATAAAAATATATAAAATTTAATAGAAATTACATTTTTTTAAATAACTAATTAAATATTAAGAAATCAAAATTAATTAATGTCGAAATTCTAATAGTAATATATGAATACAAACTGCATAATTCTACTTTCGAATCAACTCGAGTTGAAGTTTCAATATTTTGTATGGTCAGGGAACTAATTTATGACGGAAACAAATGTAAGGAAATTATTTTACTAACATTCAGCAAAAGCAGCCTAGTTTAAACAGGCCAAGCAATACTATACCATAAAAATACAAAGTAAATAAGGCCTTTGCTTATAAAGAGTTTATTGGCTTAAAATACGCTAGAAATCAAGAATTGTGTCTTTACTTTTATAGGTTATGATTCGGCGTTGATCTCTATTTGATTTCTGATAAATAATGTCCGAATAATTCACATTCCTTGAAAACCATTATCAATGTTCAATACATGTTTTAAAATACGTTACATTTAAGGACAATAGATGGACCATATCTTTAATAGTATCCTTGTAAAATGCACTGTTCCTATATTCTAAAAATAGATACAAACTCTACAACTGAAGTAGACCATGTTTATTAGGCACTAATGTTTTGCACATTAATCCATTAAAGCAACTGTCAATCATACTTATTCAAAAAATTAATTTAAAAATATTAAATAAATTATGCTGCACAGTGAGCGTTGTACATTATTTATCCGATAGACAAAAAATAGAATAAATTCAATAAATCTGTTCTCAACTTTCTGAAATATTTAAAAAATATTTAAAAAATCGATTAATCAAATTACATTTTGTTTACGGAACCAATGTAACAATACATTATAATTTACATGTAAACTGTTTTGATTATTTTGATAAGATCGAATGGTGGCAGTCATTCGGTCTCGCCAGCCAAAGTAGCTTCCCACCGCAACGGACATTTTCGCCGGTCCAGCAGCTAGTATCACCGCTTGCGTTCCTTATATACCTGTCAATAGCTCTCTCTCTCTCTCTTACTCTCCCGACTACTGCTGCCAATTTTCGCATGAGTATCCTTGCACCGCACACACGAGCATCAGCACTCGTAATAACACGCACGCACAGGATAAATACAAGGCGACGAGGTTGAGAACCTCGACGGGAGCCCGGGTAATAAAATGAGGGCCCCTGCCCTCCCCCGGGGGTGGGGCCCCCCTCGATAACCCATATTGTACCCCCGTCCCCCTCCTCTCTTCTCTCTCTCTCTCTCTCTCTCTCTCACTCGTCCCCCTCTCCCCTCGCTCCGCCGCTGCTGCCGCTGCCGTAGCTGCTGCTGCTGCTGCTGCTGGCGCCCCCCTCGCCCCCCTCCCCCTCCCCGCACCTCGCCCCTCGCGCGCGCGCGCGCGCGACGCCCCTGGCCGTATATACTCGAGGCGGCGGCGGCGGCTGCGTCGGCGGCCGGGCTCGTTTTGTCCGCCGCTCCCACGGCCAGAGGGAAACTCGCCGTCTTTGATTATCAATCGAGGGCCGGCAGTTAAATTCGCGAAAATTGGTGGCTATGGGGCCCGGAATTTTCCGCGTTTTTTGGGCCTGGCCCCGTCCCGATCCGACCACGGCCAGGCCTTCAAACGGATTTTTTCCCGAAAAGCCAGAGGTGGAGCTCGCCGACAATACTTTCCCGGCGGCGTATATACACGATCATATACCACCCCTAGTCTCCCCCCCTAACAACAGTAGGGTGGTACAGTCGCCCGGGTAAGTCGACGAGACGTGCCGAGGTACAGTCGACGCTACGAGTTTCGCCGGATTAAAGGGACTTTTCGATGCTTTTTCGGAGGTTTTGCCCCTCAAAGGATGCCCGCCTGGGGTTTTTCCGGAGGATCGGGATTAACCTGGGGTTCGGAACCTACGGGGCCAGGGGATTCTGCTGCTTTTCGAGGATTTCGCCGGGCTTCGAGGAAAATCTAAGAGATGCTCGGCTTTAAGCTGGATTTTCCAGTTTTGGTTTAATTTTCGGAGATGAATGTAAATAACGGTTTTTTAAGGTTTTGCAACGACGAGTCGTGTAATTTTTACAAGGTTTTTCGCCAACAATTTTTCCCAATGTTTATAATTGTACGTTCGCTTTAAAGCGTGTATCGGCGCGATGATTCATCGAGTCTAATTTTGTCTCTGAAAATAGTAGACGAGTATTTGTTAAGTTCTTTAATTTAAAATTAAATTGAAACTTCATATATTTATAAATTATTCTTTAATATTATTATAATTTGAAATTATAGTGTTTTATTTCCATACTCCATTTTTCAACATTTTAGAGACTTTAATTTATTTTCATATATTTTATGGAATTAAATATTTTGAATGCACGGGCTCTCAAATGCTGACGTTATTGATTGACGTGACGTTAACGTTCCACATGAACAATTTTTCAGAGGTACTTTTTTCCATTAACGTTGTAAAGAGCAGCGTCAGTTCTTTTTTTAACAAAATAAATTAACTTTGATAAATCACTGACTTTCGATTTATTTTATATAAATATGTGCACGATGTCATTGCTTTAGTAATTAGTTTTGCAATTAGATGCTTTTAAATGGATACTGAAGCTCTTACTTTAGAATAAAGTTTTCTGATACAATGCATCGCGGACACTACTTCAGGTGATACAAATTGCACAATTAGTATAACTTTTATTCTACTATGTCATAAATATGAATTATTGACTACATGTAACTTATTCTATCTTATTGCGAATAAAGCAATGTTTTCAGTAGATAAAGAATAACTATGTATACCTAAACAGAGGATTATGGTCAATAAGTTTCTTATATTCCTTCATAAAAGTTTAATGACACCATAGCTACCATCTGAAAATAAAACCCGTAATAAAATTCTCATCTTTTGTGAAATCAAAAATGTATTACTGCTAACATAACGCAAGTAAAATTGTACACAAATATTCAAATTTCTTACTTTGCACTACAATAAAACTCGTGTGTTCGTACTCATTTTGTTGTTTTTATTATTAATAATGTAAAATATTTGAAGATGTAGAACTGTACTCATTAAATTATTATAATCGTGATTTTTTTGTTAACTTTCATTGATATGAACCTATAACACATTGTTTCAATAATATTATTCATTTCTGTAAATACGCTTTATTAGTTCAACTAAATAAGGACTTATAGACATCATATAAAGAGTAAATAATTAATAAGAATTATGATTAATGTGATTACAATGAAATGCAAAAATGGGCTTCATAAAGATTATTTGATTATTTTACGTAATAATCCAATATTTCACGACAAAAATATTAATTTGTTATAAAATAATACAAAACGACATACCTTGGACCAAAAAGTTAGTTATTATTAAAATTAATTTATACCAATAGTAGATATTAACTACAAAATCTGATATGAAAAGGATGTAAATTATTAAAAAATGTAGGTTGACGTTGGTCTGTGTCCTGATTTTGATTGTAATCGGTACTGTGATTTATCTTATCAAAATTTATCAATCGACCGAAGCTTATCAAATAGCTCATCTATATAGAGAAAACTGTTGCACATGTTAGTTACAATTACGCAAAATTCACTTTACTATTGTACTACTAATTTCGATTTTAAACTTATGCACTTATTATAGTAATCTTTTGACTATATGTTATGAAAACCATACGTTTCAATAACGTATTTTCATTAAGTCTAATATAATTTTTTTTTCGAGGGTAAGTCTAATATAATAGATCATTCCCATATTATGTTAATCTAAAATATTATTACTATCATAAAAGCTTTAATATTTCAACTTATTATAAAGTATATAAATCTTGCATATCTTCAAAAATAACTTGAGGGCTACGAAATTGCAGTTCAAAGATGTTCTATTCAGATTTTTGCAATATCCCCCAAAATTTAAGTCAAAATAATTTCATTAAACCCCATATGATAGTAAAAGCTACAAGCCCACGTGTCCATCTCAGATCCTTTGCAATCTAGCCGCGCCACTATACACGCCGACCATCATGTACTACGAAGGAGAGACAAGTCGCGTTCGAATTACAGCGTGGGCCGAGCCGAGCGCCTAAATCACGCCGCACCCCCGTAAATTCGCGCTCGCGCGTTAATAGCGACCGCGAATATTTTGCCGACGATTGCAAAAAGAGAAACGCGCGTAGCTGCGTACGCGATTATGTACCTCCCTTGGCCGCACACGCTTCATCTGAGCTTTTGCGTGGTTGTACGTTTGGAAACGTTGAGGTGGCGCGTTGCGTATTTGAGGTTAGTTCGCGAGGCAGTTCTGGGAATTCGTATTCGGTTCGATGGTTCTTTGATTATGCATTTTTTTATACCTTGGTGTAACTGTTTTCAAAGCGTTGTTTTATTATTTTTCAAAAGCTATGCATATGACTGTATGGTGATTTTTAAAAATTCTTTGATACAGCTTTTGTAAAATTTTTGTTATATATTTCAAGATATACAAATATTTTTTTAGCAAATATCATTAACCCTGAATTCAGAAATAACTTTTCTTCAAAGGAAATGCAGACTTTATAGCTTGTTATACAAATCTTCTTTGTAAGGTTCATAGTACATTATGCATCAAGGGAGTAAAGTGGGCAATGTACGCACTGTGTGACGTTGCCGACCGAGCGAAGCGAGGTCGGCATTTCACACAGTGCATGCTTGCCTACTGTACTCCAGAGGTGCGTATACTACTTTTCACCACACCCCCGTAAAGAAATGACTGTACGCATCTCAGCAGGCCGTACAGTACCCCATGCTCTGCCTAGAAGTAAAGTGACTTGTGTACGCGCGACGCGCTGTTTTACCGTTCGAGACGCAGTCGAGAGCGGAAAAAGGCGCATCGCGCATGCGCAAGTCACTTTATTCCCTAGGCAGTCCATGCGGTACTGTACGGCCTGCTGAGAGGGCGCACAGTCAGCACTTTACGCGCAGTGTGGTGAAATAGTACATTATGCATCAAGGGAGTAAAGTGGGCAATGTACGCACTGTGTGACGTTGCCGACCGAGCGAAGCGAGGTCGGCATTTCACACAGTGCATGCTTGCCTACTGTACTCCAGAGGTGCGTATACTACTTTTCACCACACCCCCGTAAAGAAATGACTGTACGCATCTCAGCAGGCCGTACAGTACCCCATGCTCTGCCTAGAAGTAAAGTGACTTGTGTACGCGCGACGCGCTGTTTTACCGCTCGAGACGCAGTCGAGAGCGGAAAAAGGCGCATCGCGCATGCGCAAGTCACTTTATTCCCTAGGCAGTCCATGCGGTACTGTACGGCCTGCTGAGAGGGCGCACAGTCAGCACTTTACGCGCAGTGTGGTGAAAAGTATATTATAGTCGATTTGGTATGGTCAAGAATTACTTTATGTTCAAATTCTGGGCTTTGATGGGTCAATTTATCGAAAAGTAATTATGAGACTTAAAAACATTTTTTTACGTATATAATATATTAATATAGAATTAATAAAAAGAATAAAAATCCTCAAAAATCACTAAAAATACACCTTATTGATTACATCACAAATTCAAATCTGAATTGATATTTATTTTGCGTATTTTTCCGTACAACGGAATAGTTTCTCCCACTACGATACCTTCGTTCCTATGTAACTACCCTGGTCATTGTTTGTTTGGTGATTGTCCAAACTCGACCGTTGTCAACACTCTCGAGTTGTAGGGCGTGCTCCTGCACAACCGACGTACTGCACAATCGAATTAGCCAAAAACATTACCAAATAAAAGAACAAATAAAGTAGGTAAGAAAAGAATATAAAGTTGGATCCGGGCGATTCATCTTTTCTTAATTTTGCGGGTTCGTGGCTACTGCCAAAAATATCAATCTTTACGGTTTGGGCAACAGTTTGTCCGTTTCGGGAGAACTATCTACGCTCTCTCTCTCTCTCATATCTACGCTTTTAAGGCTCCAGACGAAGTTCTTGACGTAAAAACAAAATGCAAAACGCAAAATGCATGACGACTATGCAACTGCGTTGCGTACGGAATCAAAAAATGATGATCGACATCATGGACGCTTACTTAAAATTAAAATCATAATTAAATGCGTAATACAAATTCACATTTGTAATTTGGAAATATAATCCTGAGTAGAAATTTGCCTATCAAATATGTGCTGCAAACTGGTTAATATCTATAATAAATGGCTATTTTTTTGTTTTTAGTGAAAAACTTTTTCTATCGATTATTTAAACTAAATTTCTGTTTTATTTATATTATAACTTAAAGAATCCAATTCAGAAAGCTAATATACAAAGTTACACATAAGAAATATTGGGTTTAGAACTGTTTATAGTAGTTTAAGTTATTTTTTTAGTTAAACTATTTTTATAAACTTGAGATGCCTAAGAAATCGCTTCAGATAAAAAATTAATTTCTCTATTTCCTTAAATATTTGTATAATGTGAAAAAGCGTATCATCTCGATTGGAATATTGGATCATTTTTTTGTGCATTTTGATTTTGAATACGTTTCCACCAGGGATGTTACATTATGATATTTTTGTATAACGTGGCGAGTTGTCGGTTTTCATTGTAACCAAATATTTGATAAGTGTGGAAGGTATAAATTAAAAATAATTCGTAAATGTGATGCAGAGACTCAGTTTCAAGAAATCCAAATATTGGTTTAACTGTCTGCAATATTGAAGTGCATTTCGCATTCATTCACCGTAATGAAACTTTTCAAATATTAATCACATAAACAAATAATACAAATGGATTTTAAACCAAATAAATGATGCATATCATTGAAATTGAAATGTGCAGCAGCCAAAGCATACATACATCGGTCATAAAAATAAAAAACCATTCATTTATCACCCCTTGCAATCCGAGCATCAAGTTATACAATTTTGCAAGTTATACATAGTCAGCACGAACTACACTAGTGGAACCCGGCAAACGTCTCTAGCGCAGGCCGATCGCCTCGACAATGCGCGCTTACCCCCCCCTCTCTCTCTCTTTCGATCCGATAATTAAAAGAGCAAACAAGCGATAATTAAAATCGCCCGCATCAATGGCGCAAAGCAAGCGACGAGGAGCGCGCGGGTAGCCGCGAGCCAGTGCACACGCGAGCCCGAAAATTGCCATCTTAATCGCGGATTAACAATTATAATAATCGCGCAGCCGAACGGACGAGCGCAATTATTGCGTTTCACCGATGACTAAGCAGCGCGCGCGCGCCCGCGCAACGATACAACAGCCGAACGAATCGTACGCGTGTATCTAACTATATGCGCGGCTCCTCTACGTCGGCGCGGCTCTTCTATTTTAATCGTCGGTCCACTTAGATCGTAATTTTCGGAATTGCTATTTACTGGCGCTCTGCGCCCCTCGCGCGCGACATCACTCGCGGACGCTCCCGATGTTCGAGCGCGCGCATCGGCCGCCGCTCGTGCTGCGTCGCGAATTTACGCGCGGCCATTTTCCTTTATGCGCCCAAATTTACTGTCTTGTTGTGCCGTCGTGTCGATGACGATGCCGGCTCTCCGTCGACCAACCGAAATTATCTCGATCATATGTGGCTGTTTATGTACTCGTACTTTTATTTATACACGGAGAGAAAATTATTGTAAGTGCTACTAAATGGGGTTAGGACTGAGTACAGTGCAAGATGGGTAAAGCGAAACCGAAAACTTATTTGGACTGATTCCTAATATAGTATAGTAATCAAGCCTCCTTGGATAATTGAATAATATTAAACAATTATTTTATATTTTGCTTATTTTATATGTTATACGTGTATTATTGAAGAAAAATGGCTTAGTATTTAAATAGTTATCACGAAGTCTGTTTGTATAAGCATTTTGTTAATATAAAAGCATGAAAAGCGGATGGATTGCAGGTTACGCGAAATCTTATTCATTCCTATACAGGTTAGTGCTGAGTCCTAACCTGTGTAGTACTGTCAACCCATTTTACTCTTCGTCTCCGAATTCCTACCCTGGTATAGCAATCATTATTAACTTTTCCTCTCCCCGTGTTGGAATTTCTGATAGAAAAGTTACCATTTTGAGATTAGATGAAACGTACGTTACTTATATTGGTAACAATTACCTCCCATAGAGTATTGGGGAACTCTGCGCGACGCAAACTCAACGTGTGTGCCAATTTAAACTTTCAAGTCGTTTTTTTATCACTTAAAACAATACAAACTAAAACTAAGTCACGCATTAGTTACTCTTGAAAACATGTTTCGGTCAAATATTGAATTGCCAAATACCTTGCGATTGCTTCGCGTTATCTATAATATTATATACCCCAAACATTACCGGTTTTTGTAAAAATGACTTGTTCCTAGTCTACATGTTTTATAAATAGCAACTTTTACCAAGGAAAATCAGAGTACAAAATTTTGTATATTAAGATGGGTGCAGGTAATGTGGTCATGCAGGTAATATGACCACCTACATGAAATCTCGTCGTATGTATAAAGTGGCCTTCCGAATGCACTGCAAGGCAATAGGCAATCGACGACGATAAAGACGGCGATTGCTTCTTCAAAATTCCTAGGCCTTATATATACTAATTCCACAATATCGACACCAAGGCGTACGATACGGTAGCATGTAGGAAACATAAAGGAAGTATCTGCCAGGCTAGTCTTGACTTTTTGAAGCACTTACTATACGATTTTACCATAAGAACTCATATATGGTCACTTTACCAACGCTGTTGGTAAACTGGCCAATTTTTAACTACTTAGAATTTCTTTAATTACAATTCAGAGAGTACATTTTTTTACAAAGAAATTTATGAGGTATTAGAGATAAAGGTTCAAATACATGTTTCAATAATTTCCGTAGCCCTAAAACTCGATATATATCTACTGGGAATCGAAAGTTTCTTAAGGTGACCACATTACCTGTCCCTCCTCCCACTTATATTATATTATAATCATAGATAATAGTAATAAAAATTAACTATAGTATAAAGATCAGCATATTATTTTTCCAAGTAGTTGTTAGTTTCAAAAATAATAATTACTAAGATCATAGAAATGTTGAAATGTTATAAAGAAAAATTACGTTTTTTCTTCATGTTTATTGACAAGTTTTAAATGTTTACAAAGTTTCAAAGAATTCTATGCTCCGTCTAGGTCACTTGGAATTCTTTTCATATTATCCACGTATACACAGAGAGATGTTGAACGCAGCATCGCATCGAAGTTGCATCGTCCAATAACGATAACAAGTGAGTCATAGGGTTTTGCGAAATGAATGGCATTCTGTCTCGTCAAAACAAACTGATTGCTGTCAGTATACGTTTATATTGAAGGCTGTGGAAAATTCGTATAAGATGATCTACCGGATGAACAATTGAAGGTTTCGCTTACCAGTAAATACATCTAAAAATACTAGACACTGAGAGAAGTATATAGTTAAACCAACTACGTTTTAACATGATAGTCAGATACTCAATTTAGCGCTAACACTGGTCAAAACACTCAAGTATATTAACTTAATGTCATCTGCTGAGCTTCCAAAATACGTTAAAAGTGCATTTATTGATAATTACGCTCTAAATCTGGTTCGTCAAAGCTAGAATTCTAACCTCTCGTTCTAGAACAGCAGTCGTGTAAACAAAACGCAAACGACTAGGTGTGCGAAACAGTCAGATGCACTAATTTACATAGTAAAGCCCCGGACTATTTTTATTTTACAGCAATGACCAAAATGTAGTAAAAGAAACAATAAAAATTGTTAGAATTACTAAAGGCCTTACTTACTAAGTGAGAATAATTATTTTTACTACTTTACTTGTCTCAGTAAAATCAGTTTTACAATGGTAGATATAACAATTGCATATAGATGCATTTTTAAAGGTTGTAAAAATATGCTGTTATTGTTCCTATATAGATTTGCATTGTCATAATTCAATTACACGAAGATTTCAATAATGTATGCGGATTACTATAGTGATAAAATAAAGAGTCAACATTCTTTCATCGTTTTATAATCCGTTTAAAAAATTTTCCCACCAAATGTCAATCCAGTCATTATTTAGAAGATTATTATAGTTTTTCGCTAAAAAAATAAGATAAAATGAGTCAACTTAAAAATGTTTCCTTTCCCACGCAGGAGAAATAAATAAGAAAATCACCTAAAATTTTAAACAAAAGCTCTTTAAACAAAATTTTAGGTTGATTCATCGATTTCTGATGCACAAAAAGTATTATTTTCATGACCATATATAGTTGTAGCTTCTATAAAACTATTACCGTGAGAGCATAAACGGTCTTCGAACACATTTCAAATAGATAAAACACTGATTTGTATCTACAAAATAAGCACGCACTCACCAATCTATATTATTCATTTCATGAAACAAAAGTTGATAGCATCGATAATGAACGAGAAAGCCCAAAAATAATTCAACATCCTCCTGAAAAATTAAAAACCAATCGTCCCTATTTTCCAAGCAACCCATCCCTCAAGCCAAATACATAAAACACGCGAGTTAAATAAGCCGAAACTCGCCGGGGGAGCAGCAGCAGCAGCAGCAGCAGCAGCATCAGCAACAGCAGCATGATCGGCACAAGTGTACCTATACGCAGGCCCAGCTCACAGGTAGCCAGTGCGGACGAATTAGAGTCTCTCCTCGGCTGCAGCAGCAGCAGCTTCGTTGCGTCGTGTGTGCAGTCTGCGCGCGAGAGAGAGAGAGGGAGAGAGAGAGAGAACACGGCCGCGAAACCAGTTATAGTTATATATCCCGACGGGACTGGCCGCTCGCGCGCGCGGCGCCGGTTCTGTGGGAACGGGCCGGGACAGCAGCGTGCACACACAGCAGAGAGAGAGAGAGAGAGAGAGAGAGAGAGAGAGAGACGACGCGTAGGACTGTAGCAAGGAGCTCCGGCACCTCGGCTCTCTGCTGGATGGGTGTTTCAACGTGTGAGGATGGATTGACTGAGTGCGTGTGCACCCGGGGGATTGGACTCTTGGAAATGGAATTCAACCTGTTCGGGGGTAGGGGATTTTTAGTGCAAAAATTTTTGTACGTTTTGAAGGGATGAGTGATTTGTGTGGTGACACGAGTTTTTCAACCTAATTTAAGAGGGAAAATTTAGAGGAACGTGTGATTGAGATATTCGTACTGGGTGTGTTTGTGAAAAGATGTTTGTATCATTTTCGTTTTAAAATCTCATTATTCGTAAGCTTATGGAAGATGGAAATATCTAGGAATGGTTTACACTAATATTATCTCATATCTGATGCTAACAACTCTACCAAAAATTAAGCAAATTCTAGATCGTCTTGCTACACTGGACTCTTACTACTTACTACTTAAACATACCGTATAAGTATGATAGATTTGCACAATATAGATATTCTTACAGTATGGATGCGCCCGAGATTTAGGCTTCTTCTCATGGATACGGATAGATAGCAGAATTTTACATGCTGGACCAGATACCTGTTGTATAGTTCTATCAAACATTCTTCAAGCTCATTATTTTAAATTCACTGTTTAAAAAATGTTTATAAGAACTTTCTTAATAAACTTTTTTAATAATTAACCGAAATAATTAAATTATGCCAAAACTAATTTACTACTTCAGAAAGATCCACTGCAAGGCATATCTTTTTGAAATTTTAATTTTTACAAGGAGAGTGTCTACCTTCGGGAGACGAATTTGGCTGAAACTTTGAAAATAGTTTTCTGGTTCCTCAAAATGAAACCCTACACCCGTAGTTTGATCCAATAGGTCCTAGAACCTGAATTATAGCTAAAACCGTTATAGCATTACCCATATGCCCAATGTTAAAAATCTTGTATATATAGATACACTAACAATGTTAATCAAATATGCTGCACCTATTACATAGAAGGCCATTAGATAAAACTACGGGTACTAGGCTTCATTTTTAGGTACCGTAAAACGATCCCTGAAGTTTTAGCGAATTCCGTATCCCGGAGGTCTGACACTCTCCTTGTCAGTTAATAAAAGTTTTCAGCTAAAGTAAATACGATTGTCATACTGCACGGCTCTCTCCTTAATATATATTTATTTATAAAGTTGTTTATGCCACCTTCGTCATAATTTGTATCCTAAAAATCTGCTTCATTATCCTAAAAAGTGCTGATATGTAATTGCGAAAAACGTAAATGTCCTGAAATAATCTACTATTGTCAGTAATTAACTGTACACATAGAATTATAAAAACTGTAGTTTGGCTCGTCACAGTGGGCTCATACTACTTGAGTATATCCTAATGTAACTTTCAACATATTGATTCGATTCATACCATTCAACGGCACGCTTCATTCAACACAAAACCTAGAACCAAAACCAGAAACCCACCCCCGCTCACCCAGCCAAAACACAAGCTCATCCAAATCCAAGCAGGTTCAACAAACTCGTACTCCAAAACACCATCCTCGTCGAATAAGTTCGTCGCGTATTTACCTTTTAACTCTTACTCATCCTACATCATACCGGCAGCGCTAGCAGCGTCGTCTATACCTACTACACTTGCAGTCAGAAGGCGCGCGACGCGGCGGCGGACTTTTTGGAACGCTGCCCGGCGTCGCGCAAAATGCATCGCGCACCGAAATAATACGCCGATAAATCCTCGGGAAAATTGATTTATAGACACGCGGCCGCCCCCCGCTGATTTAGGGAAAGGACAGACGAAAAAATGGTGCCATGGAGGTACGTATATATATATAGGGGTTGAGAAACGGATGATAAGTGTACTCGTGCTCATAGAGCTTTAAGTTTCGTTGGGGACGGGACTGTTTTGTTTGGATAGAGAGTGAGATGTTAGGAATGAACTGCTAATTGGTGCAGATTTGATTAGTAAATAAAATACTTTTTAAGTAACATAACCTTAAACAGCTATAGTAATGTAAACATTCAAATTAATTCTGTTTCATCAAAACATTGTTGCTGATTCATTGTAATCGAGAATCGGATATAACTCTAAATATATTTGTCATCTGAGAGAAAGGAATTGTTATTGTTAATAAAATTTATTAACTATTAATAAATCGTTCATTGGGATTTGCGAAATAAAAGTGCACATTATAATTACTAAATTATTTATTTGCTTGTATTTTATTGAATCAAGAAAATGATTTGTTAACAGTTAATAAATCATTCATTGTTTATCATATTTGTAAAATAATTATGTCTATGTCTAATTCAGCATCAAAGTTTAATTTTAAGTTCATTTATAGTAATATTTTTACTGCAGGTTTGAAGCTAACCTTTATGCGGCGACGTGCAACTCGATGATTAATTGTTTAAGACATCGGTATTTCAAATAAGATCTGTTAATAATTAACAAACAATTAGATTTATCATAACAAAATTCAATTTGTTTTCATAACAATTTCTTTTTCTCAGTGCAATATTTGGAGTCATTATTAGTAATAATTTTTAATACATATCCGTAAATGGCAGGATAATATTAAGTTAGACTTAAACGAAATGGTATCATTTTATATATATACCGTTTATATATATATAAACATATACATTATGGATATAATTAGCTCGAAACAAAGAAAAGTGGTATTCTTGTATAATAAGGTAATTAACTTTTAAGTTCCAAATATCAAATGTAAAAAAAATGATATACCTTTTCGAAGTTTTGATAACTGATAATTTTGTGAAAAAATTCAATTGACAAAGTAATTAAAAATCTCATGTACGTTACTTCAAGCACAATCTTTCACTTCAGCACAAGAAATGTTCATTTAATTACGTCGAATTATCTCTCGATTGTTCCGTTAATAACGAAGCCAACGTAAAGGGAATGGCGCGTAAGAATCGACAAAGTCCCTCTAACAAATGTCGCCTTTGTCACCGCAACAATATCCATTCGCCGCAGTCACTTTGGCTCGCTGAATGCAAAATATCGCAAATCCAATACGCGCGCGCGCGCGCAGCGCTCATTCATACGCAATTTCCTGCATACACACGCGGCGCTCTCACAATGCGCGCGCGCACTGCAGGTGCACAGTGCGCGCATCCGACAAAGCTCGGAACAATTACCCGCACAGGCAAATCCAAAAGATTAACAAGCCGTGAAAAACCTCGACGACGACAAGATACACAGACACATACACACGCACATCGCGAGCCCTTGATACTCGTCGCGACGACGGTAAAATGCCGAACGATAACGGGATAACGACTCGTTTGGGGTTGGCGTCCACAAAGCAAGAGAGAGAGAGAAGGGAGGAGGGATTTTTTTGTAAGTATCGATGAAAAGAGAAGAGCGTGGAAGCCGGAGGATGAGCGCGAGCGCGCATATAATTGAATGAAAAGACACGGGCACGAGAGCGCGCGAGGGTGGCTCGCGCGCGCTGAAAACGCCATAATTTCGAGCCCAGACGGAGTCATGCGTTATTCAACGGCCCTCGTCCTCGCCACCGTATATATATACACCTACACACACCTTCTTCTTCGATGCTCTCGCCCGGCTTCGACCTTCCTTACTTTTTATCGTCGTATCTCTTTCTCCGTACGCTGTCGTGGGAGCCTTTCTGCGGATCTTCAATATGCTGCGTTACAAATAATACGGGCGCTTTGTATAGCGTCTGGGATGTGTTTCGAGGTTTTCGTATAGGGCGGGAGAGGCTTATCGAGGGTGCTTCGTATATGCTGAATTGGTTTTGATTCATGTGAGGTTTTGTAAAATCATGTTTTATGTGGAATTTCATGTAGGAACTATACTCTATAGGGTAGATGATGTAAAGTTAGTATTTCGTTTTACTTTGCCAGTAAAGTTTATTTTAGCTTACATTATATGCAAGAATTGTTGGTAATGTAATTCATTGTAGAAGGTTGAGTTGATTGCGTATTAGAATTGTTTAACAATCTACAATTATCAAGGTCTAGATGATTCCACATAATTTTTAAAACAGTTAAAAAGTGCTTACCAACATTCACTTTTTTGATTTTTTGTAAATATTATGTATTAAAAATTGATAAAAAATTATTAAAACATTTTTTACAATATTTAAAGAATGTTTAGTAATTTTTATTAAAAAGAAAAACTACGATAACTTGAAATGCGGCAGTCAATTAAGAGACCAATAAATTGATAATTGAGTTATGTCATATTTTTTTTCATCGGTAGTATCCATGATTTGGATATAAAATGTATGCCGACTCACCAATTTGTTAACGTTTTGTAAATAGAACAAAATTTACAAGAACTATAGGTACTTCTGTTATATATAACGTCATTATAGTGTTTTCGAAGAGGTATTGTTTATTTTGTTTTGAATATTTTGCAAAAGTTGGAAATGTTTTCAATGGAAGTACCTATGCTGCATAGTGTAAAAAAGATCAAAACTGGAACAGTCCAATTGATTTGAAATTAATTTTAGTCTACACATAATAGTAATTTTACATCAATGACAAAAATGCTAATGATTCAATATTTAAGTAAAAAGAATTTTTTATTTAATAAATTCTCTGCCAGTGACATTCGTGCATTATGTTTCTACTGCATCGACTGATATAACATAAGCGGAAGATGAATAATCTCACATTCAGTTTGAAAGGCTTCTTCCGAGCACTTGCACTCTTCCAACAAGGCACCTGAATCTCTCGTGCAGTTGAAACTAAAGACCCAAGGGTGCCGTGGTCTCCCGCGCGCATACACGAGTGATTTTATAGGCGCGAATCTTGATTGTTTGCCGATCGACGGGAAAAACTCCCCGGCCCGTATAATCTGCTCTCTTTCCTCGCGTGCACTCTCTCTCTCTCTCTCTCTCTCTCGCTCTCTCGTCGACGTGTGTGACTTTTATGGCTCGACTTTAACGCGGGGGGCACGTGTTGAACAGGCGAGCCGCCCCCCAGAGTTATATCACCCGGGAGTTTATGTGGATTTGGCTATTTTATTGGCCGGCTTATAAAGATGATGGGAAAGCCAAGTCGAGCAGAAGTTTGCCCCCGCCGCTTATGAAGAATTCGCGAGCCGCGAGTTATTGATATTTTTCACCAGCTGTTTCGGCGAATAGCTCCATATTTCCTACGTGCTGAATAATTTACCGACCGGAACAGATCCAATTGTGAATTACTATCCGAGCATGGATGATTTTCTTATTTCGATTATTATTTTGAAAATACAATATTTTCAACGTGAATATTCGCCCTAAAACGATATTATAGTATTTACCAGCATAATTAAGTAATTCATTCATTGCTCTCTTGCGCTCTTCAGTATTGCATTCAGGACAGAATCAAATATATGATTAAATGTGAAACAATAATAATAATAATAATAATATATATCTTATATCATAAGATTTTTTAAAAATTTCATCATGTTTGCATTTTTATTTTGTCCTTATAAGGCCGAAATGTGTAACACTTTATATTAACTCAAATTAGCCTAAGTTTTATTTCATAACTTAAATAGAAGACAAAATATCTAAATTTTCGTTTAATTTTTGTTACAGGAGAGCGATAACCTCTGGTGGGATGCGTTTGCGACTGAATTTTTCGAAGACGACGCATCGTTGACGCTGACGTTTTGCCTGGAGGACGGACCGAAGAGATATAGTAAGTTCTCTCACTACTTTATATTTTAATTTTGAACCAAGTTTCTAATACCCTGGAAAGTTATAAGGGCTGCGTATAAAATATGTTAAATGCACGTTAAATATGTATTTATGTAAATTCAAATGAAATTACTGTGGATACCCTCTTGAGAAAAAATTCAATTTTCAAATGAGAATTCACGTAAATCCAATAGAAACTTATTCTTTGTTAAAATTCTTATTTGATTTTTTAAATAAACAGTATAAATACTCTTTCATATCACTAATAAAAAATGTTACTTTAACTTAATTTAATATATATTTGTTAAATCATAAAAGTCTTATTTACGCATTTGAAAGTTTAAACGTGAAAAGAATTTTAGTTTTCATTATACTTGTTCGGCATTAGATCATCAACTGCTAATAAATTCTATTGCACTGAATTCATTGTAGCATTGTCATAATCAGCTGCACGTTATTTCTATATTCCGCACACGTCAGCGGCACCAAAAAGATCGTAGGAAGTGCAATCGCGCGCGCGCGAGCGCGTATTTGAATAAACTCGCGCCCCCCACGCGTTGCACCAGACACGAAGACTAAACACCGAACCTCGCGTTCGTCTCTTTTCAGCGATAGGAAGGACGTTAATACCCAGGTACTTCCGCTCGATATTCGAGGGCGGAGTCACGGAGCTTTACTACAATATGAAGCACCCGAAGGAGTCGTTTCACAACACCAGCATAACGCTAGACTGTGATCACTGCGTAATGGTCACGCATCATGGGAAACCGACCTTTACGAAGGTAAGTGGCTCGTGTCTTCCTCTCCCATTTCTTTTTCTTCATTTTCGCACGCGAGACTTATTGAAGTTGAAGCTCGCGAAGGGTGCGACGAGCAAGTCAACGACCTTTCAATTCTTGAGGTGTCGAAGACGTACATTTCATTAATGAAAATAACTGTTACATTATTATTTCAATTTCTTTTGTCTTAAAGAATGGAACATTTATTTATTATTTGGAAACATTGAACATTTTAAATGTTTGACATTTTTATGCAATTTTAAACTCACGCCGGGGGAATTATTTATATTGAACAATCGGAGAGAAAAATAGACACAGTATATTTTTCACTTTATTGTTTCCAAACATTTATAAATTTAAATGCAAGGTACATTCAAATTTGAAAATTTCGTAATTAATCAATGAAAAAATATCGATTTTCATCAAGAGCTCGGATTTAAACATTTAAATTAGTAAAAAGCTTTTTTTTGAATAGTGACATGCGTGAATATTTGATAGATTACTATTCAACGGTACTTTATCAATTATTATACATCAAAAGTCAGTAAAAGTAAAAAAAAAAGATTATTTTGCAAAAATAAACATAGTCAATGTATAGTAATGCTACGACAGAAATACAACCGATACAAAATCGTCTCCTTGCGCAGGTGTGTACGGAAGGCAGGCTAATACTGGAGTTCACCTTTGACGACCTCATGAGGATAAAGTCGTGGCACATGGCGGTGAGACAGCACCGGGAGCTCGTGCCCAGGCACATGATGGTCAACATGACGCAGGATCCGTCGGCGCTCGAGCAGCTTACCAAAAACATCACGAGGCAGGGCATCACCAATTCCACCCTCAATTACCTTAGGGTGAGTATTTGCTTTTTTCATCTGTTTACAGAGATATTAATTTCTTAAATAAAATAACTGATAAATATATGTTTTTTATCAAAAACTAGATATTTTTCAATATATTTTTTGTGTTTGTAATTTTAAAAAGATTTTGAAAGACGGTAGGTATTAAAGTGAAGAAAAATTCGTTGTTAAGAATTTTAGTAAGACGTGCAGGATATAATTATTATAAATATCCTTAGAAAAACATTATTATTTTTAACGCACAAAATCATCATTGGGTTCATTATTTTTTAATTCCAAAAAATATAAGACATATTTTTTTATTTGATAATAGATCGTGAATTAGGTTAATTAAGTATTAAGAAAAGTACGTATTAAATAATATAGATTTTTATTTTAAAACGGCTTGTTTATTCGAAATTGGAAAAATGTATGAAATGAGATCAAACTTTGTATTTAATCTTGTTTTTCCCTATAAATAAGATAACAAAGTTTCAAAAAGATTAAACTAAAAGCTCTTTGTAAAATGTTTAACTTATCTTCTACAATGCACCTTCAAAACAAGGCTATATGATCGCTCAAAATTCTATGTTTTTGTAAAACCAAAAACGTAACGTAAATTCTTCATAAATAATATTTTTACTTGAATTATTATTGCATTATAAGTAGTTTCTCGAACGTTCTAAACTAATACTTCTTAACAACATTAAAAAGAGTTTTATTAAAAAGTTTTTTCAATGATAGAAATGTCGATGTCGATGTCGACGTGACATACACTTCCTTAAATTTAAACAGTCCATGAAAACGATCGCTCAATTAACATCGCCTAATAAACACGTTCGATCTGTTGCAGTTATGCGTTATCCTGGAGCCGATGCAGGAGCTGATGTCGAGGCACAAGGCTTACGCGCTCTCGCCGCGCGACTGCCTGAAGACGACGCTGTTCCAGAAGTGGCAAAGGATGGTTGCCCCGCCGGGTAAGAGAGGTAGACGGACAGTTGCTTTACATGAGAACCACCAGCCAGTGGATCAAGCCAGTCAGCAAGCCGGGTCTACTATACGAAATTCAAAATATAATACGATCCGCGACAGATATTCGAGCTTTTTCTTTATTACGATTCGGTTCGATTCGATCTCGCCTTATCAAAATGCACTCTCCAGCGCAACAACTTGGTTCCAAACGGCGAAGCTGTTTCCTCGTTTATTATACCTTTTTTTTTCTATTTTTTTACAAATCTTTTCTACTCCGTGCATGCAGCTCTCAATCGGTTGACCTCACAACTATTTTGATCTCTCTTATCGTTTATAGACGTCCTTCGCGCACTTTTCTGACCGATAAATGGTTATTTTTAAATTTCTCCGTATAAAGGGAATTTTATTTTATATTTCTAGATATTAATAAATACGTTGGTGGGATCGTGATTGAAAATGACGTTGCAAACTATTGCAAGAATTACATAACATACTTTTTTTATACACATTGATATTTTACTAAAATGTTATATATTTCGAGTAAAAATAAAGCTTTATAGCAATAAAAATAATATACAAAATATCAGTGAAAAATGGATAACAATAAAAATGTAAGACGATATATTAAAAACACGCTAATACGGTTTTATAAAGTTCTAAGTATAATTGGATTTTGATTAAATCTTCTCAAGTACTTAATCCCGTTTCACGGGTAACTTACTTTAAGTGCAGGTGCAGTAAACCCATAATTCACAAGTCCTATACAAGGACTTACACTTTGGCAAAAAATTCATACAACTTAGAGCCTTCCATTATAAACCGAATAAATATTACAGTCAACCTGAATAATATATGGATCGTTCAGAACTAGAGTAAATTAAATATATTTTGAACATTTCGCAAATGCTCATAATCATTTAAACATGCATGACGCATCAAACAGTAATTTGAGTAACTTCAATAGAGTTAGCTATACATTAATTTTGTAGTAAATTATTATTGATAACGATTAAATCAATTGAATTATTACGCAGCAAATCCTAAATTTTTAAATGATTCTAAACATTTCCAAAATTTTCGAAATCGCCTTATTCTACTGTAGTTTTTAGCATTCTCTTCGAGGCTCAACCATAAAGCTTCACAAAAGCAACCTCAACATTCTAGACAGCTGTTTTCCCTCTACAGAACTCTTTAAACCCCAATCTGTAAAAAGACCTTTCGATAGGTTACACAAGCAACGATCGCCTTTTCCGCGACGCAGCAGCAAAAGAACGCGCGAGGCGAGGGTTCGGGGGTGGCGCAGCTCACTTTCTCAGCGGTTCGCAGAGCAAAAGACGTTCGGCGCGTATCGCGGAAATATATGCAAATGCTGGCGGCGGGCGCGCGCACATTTGCCGATGCGTCGGGGCATTCTTTTCTTGCGCGCGCTCGCTGACTGTATGTGTACGTGCGTAATACACTCGTACTCCCCTACCGGCGGCGTCACACTTGGTCGCGCTCCCCGCGGAGAGAGGGAGAGGAGCGCGTCTTATCCGAGCCGCGGATCGGCCGCGTTCCGTGGGCGCGCACATGCGCGCGCAACGCTTCCGCTGCCGGCCCTCGTTTCTTATACTTCTTCGCGCTCTGCCTCTCAAAGTTTCTTTATTTTCTCATTTTTATGACTTTTTCTTTTATTATAATCTCTTGATTTGTTGGGAATTGCTGGGTGGATTTCATGCGAGAATTTTGATAATTTATATAGTTCATTAAGTCGTTTTAAAATGGGAAATATGTTTCGTTTCATATTTGATTCTATATTTAAATTAATAACGATAATTAGTCTGATTTTGAAAGTTTTGATACGCAGATTATTAATGTCATATTTATAATAATGAATAGTAATTTATAAAGAATCAATAACAAAAAAATAATTAATTCGAAATATATAAAAAAAACGTGATTATTTACTGTTTAAAGAATCGTTATTTAAACTCACTTTAAATATTTTAAACAGTTAAAGAACATTTTCCGAAAAAGCATGTGTTTTTGTAAGCAAAGTAAAAACTTTCTTCTCGGCAACGATTTTTCAAAATGACTTAAAATTTTATAATTGTCTGTTACCACTTTTCTTTCTAACTAGTAAAAATTTTATTTAGATGCTTGTAATTATTATTTTGACTTTGTGTGGCAAAGCAAACCCCCTTTTCCTAAATGTCAATATACTTTTAAAGAATTATCAGCGCTCGAATATGGTATATAATAAGATAGCATTGGCGAAGAAGTATGTATATATAATGAACATGGCCGAAGGGTGTACACACAACCAGAGATCGCATATGATAAATTTAAATCACGGCAATTTATTTAACATCCAACGCCCAACGCAACATTGTATTTCTCTTGCGCAAATAATAACCTTCGAGTAAATAATACATCTCATTGTCGAGGTGCTACGGTAAGACGAGAAGCTCTTTGCGCACCCCCCTCAAACGCAAAACGCAGCCCGCGAGGGCTGACCGACTCCTTTTCGCTCGGCTCTTTCGCACTCGAGCTGGTACCTACGACCGTATATCCTTTACAAGGTCGGTGGAGCCTTGGAACCAAGCGTGCGCGACATTGCGCAACACCGCGAACGTAAAGAAGCGCACTGCGCGCGCAGTGCACGCAACGAAAACGCACTGCAGCTGTATGCGGACTCTGTTTATTTGCGACGTATTTTATTCTTTTTTATCTTTGTTGTACCGTTCTGTCGAGGATGATGAATATTACAGGAAGATTCGAGATTATCTGCATATTTGTATAGAAATTGATAAATACATTTAAATAGCATATAGATATTAATACATATCAAGTTTCGAGTAACTTATATTTATAATGTACTATTTAAAGTAAATCTTGCAGATATTTACTGTATATATTTTGACTTTATTCGCGATTTTACAATATAGTTCTAACATCAATATTATTATTACAATGTTGTATATAGCGTAAATATAAAAAGTACGAGGTAAACAAAATAAATTAAATAAAATTATACCTGCAAAGATTACAAAAATACAAAGTAAATAAACAGACCGTAACAACTATTCGAGAAGAATCTAAAAGGTCGCGTATTGTTGGCGTGATTCTCAGTAAAGAATAACCAAAGATAGTTTCATTTAGATGAGTTTTGTGTAGTTCGTGATTTTATTCTCTTCATTATTCTTGTACAGTTTTATAAGCTAGAGCTCGTTATTTGGAAATTAAAGTTTTTATGATAGCAACAAAAAAAAAGCTAAAAGACTATAACGATGACAATGACGCCTTGTAATGATGTTAACGAGTATCTTGTATAATCAGCCGTATGCATGCGTTGCCTGTATATAAACTTTTATAATGTACATACGTAAGAGACCTTTGATACTGAGAAAGGTCCACAGCTGGGTAGTTTTTACTAAGCTGAGCTTATGTCAATATCTTTGCTCCATTAATTTCTGTTTTCTGTGTCACTTTTTGTCAATCTTTATTAAACACAATAATTTTCTGTTGTCTAATTTTAATATCTATGTCTAGAAATTTCACCAATATGATATTTATTAGCGTTTTTATTACGATTATAATTACTATGTAATATACAATTTTTTTAAGTTATATTTTTTATTCTATACGTGAATTATATAATGCATGGTTAAATAAGTATATTTTGCTTTTGGTAATTGTACGTTCATTCATCATTTTATGAAATAAGCAATTTTTGCTTGTTAAAGATAATTTCTTTTAATTCAGCAGCATTATAATCAAGCTTCTATGCAATCGATCTTTATTCAATTAAATATTGCAAACTATTATATAATTTACTAATTGAATACTAGTGAATCCATTTTTAAAATTACATTTATTATCGCAAGAGAAGTTACGCGTGTTAAGTGTACTAAATCGTTAATTACATAGATAACTCTTTTAATTGTGTAGATAAAATTTAGAAATTGTCTAGATAACGGTATTAAATTTTGTTAAGTAGAATATTACAATTTGTATACATAATATTACTAATTCTAAACTTAATAAAAAAGGCTATATATATATTATTTTATAATTAATGTATTAGTGTGAAATCATGTAAATATAAAAAAATCTGCTTATTCGTAAAATACTTATATTGACTAACAATATCACCAACCACATTTCTTTTGGATGTAAGCTCAGCTCACTCAAACTTTTATTTTATAATATTTTTCTTTGCACATGCTTTTATTAAACAGAAAATTTAGTTCATTCTCGTTCGGGAGAGAGTCGAACGGCGTCGCTAAATGAAACGCTTCGCTTTGCAGAATCCCAGAGGCCGACCAACAAGAGAAGAAAGCGAAAAGGCAGCACGTCAGGCCCGGGAAACAATGCGCCACCGGCGCCCAGTAAAAAGAGATCGCCGGGACCCAACTTTTCCCTTACGACTCAGGTGAAAAACCAATTTCTATTACTTTCTAGTTTAGAAATTTGCCTCCGGGCGATAAACCGTCCATGACATTGACCGTCAAGGATGTTTCACTTTTTAGAGTAGTTAGTGTTTTTTCTTAAATGATCTTATAATTATGTTGGTGAAAAGTGGTATTTAAAATAATTTTAATGGCAATTAAAAATAATCTACTAATGTTTCACGAAAACCTTATTAATTTATAATAATGCTAAATAATTATTTAACTCTTTTTACATTCTATCTGTAATGCAATTTTAATACCTCGATATTTTGTGAACATTTTACGTTAATTGATTTTTTTCAACCGAATATTTATTCTAATACATAAAAGACAGAAGGTATCTTAAACAAATATTTGAAAATAATGTATAATTTGAATTGATAATGTGTGCCAAATCTTAAATTAGCCAAAGGCAAAGCACACGTAACGAATGAATGATATATATAATGGATTGTGTCGTAACGTATTTATTTGTGTTGGATCAGGACGTAATGGTGGTGGGCGAGCCATCGCTGATGGGCGGTGAATTCGGCGACGAGGACGAGAGACTGATCACGAGGCTGGAGAACACGCAGTACGACGCGGCGAACAGCCTCGATCCGCACGGTCACGAGGCGTCGGGCGGACCGCCACCCCATCCCCATCAGTTCCATTCGGAGCCACAGCCCGGCAACTCCTGGCCCCCGGACAGGGGCCCAGGCCCACCGCAGGGAGGACCAGGAAACCAGGTAATTGCCCGACAAATTCCATCTTCAATTACTTATAGATGACTTACAGCTTTTCAATGGCAAATTTAAATTCAAATTTACCGACTCAAGTCTTACTGATTCGGAAATTAATAATTCCTTGTAATTAAATATATAGATTGAGTTATGAAAAATCAGAACACCATTGTCCTTTCTTATGTATTAATCTACTTTATACAAAGCTTCAAGCAAATATTTCGAGAGTCCAGCCTGGAGATTCTATTCGAATAACATTCATGGGAGTGAACATTTGTATAATGGCGCATTGATAAATAAGAAGAGACAATTGTGTCTTATAAGAGATTATCCAGGCGTTCGGATCACGGACTCCGATAAAACACTGGGAGCTATTTTCTGATGTTCAATAATAAAAATAGTGCAAATCGGTGGTTAATCCCAACGCTCTTTCTTCTATGGGATATTCATCTATCGTCATAGATGCAATGTGTAATACGTGGAAAATGATATCTATAGATATGCAGTATAACATCGATTAAGATAAATAATTATGTAATAAAACAAGAAGTGTTAGGATGGATAACCACCAATTTGCTTCTATATTTGGTATCAGAAAACAGCTTCCAGAGTATTATTTACTCTCCTGGTTACTTTTACATATTTTGGTCTATATATTTAATTACAAATGATTACTGATCTTTCGGAGTGTAAAATTTAAGATGGAAAATAGTCCATTGATTTGATGAAGACTGTTACATAAACAGCAAAAGATTTTCAATGGTGTTTTAAATTTAAAAGAAATCCTTGTGTGATTTTTCTATACTTTATACATGTTAATTGTTAAATACAATAATGAAGTTAGTAATAACTTAGACTCCATAATAATTCAGTGTATAAATTTCTTTTTAATTTTGGGTTTAGTGAATGAGGGGAAAAGAGCTTGTCGAATGAATTATTTTCCATTGATCGACTGTATGAAAAAAGACAAAAGTAAATATGTTCGGTTAAAAAAAAAGCCACATAGTAAATGTATCGTTCGGTTGCAGGGCGTGCAAGGACCTCAGGGCGGCGCAGGTGCGGGTGTGCAGGGATCGCAGGACGCCAGCCAGCAGCAGCAAGACAAGAAGAGCCCCGCAGTGAGCCAGTGAGGCCAGGAGTCCCCGCGCCCCCCCACCAGGGGGCGACGGGGGCGCAGGCCCAAGAACGTGGCTCCCTAGCGGGGCGAGAACTCTCAAATCCCCACGTCCCACCACCACTACCTGGCCGGTGCCGGGGGCGGCGTAGGCGGCGGCGTTGCCGGCCTCGGCGGTGGCCTCGGCGGTGGCCTGGTGGTGCCCTCCTCGGCGGCCACCTCCTCCCTGCCCTCGACGGCCGCCCGCTTCTCCCAGATCGGCACGCTGCCTCTGCCCCCGGGCCCGTCCTCCCATCATCACCTGCAGCAGTCCCAGCAGCAGCAGATGACGCCCTCTGCCGCCGCGGCCGCCCACCAGCACTCGCTCGCCATGGAGGCCATGCAGCAGCAGCAGCAACACCAGCAGCAGCACCAGCACCAGCAGCAGCACGGACAGGCCGCCATGGCGGCCGGGGGACTCAGCCAGCTGCTGCTCCAGGGGCAGCAGGCTCTCGACGCTGCGGCGCCCGGACAGGGACAGAACCACCTGCAGAGCATTATCCAGCAGGTCTACTATCTGCAGCAGATCGAGCGCCTGCTCATCCAGCACGGCCACATCTGAGATTCGCGAGAGCGCCGCGGAGCCTTCTCGGTGCGCGTCTCGCCGACTTGACTAGGCCTTCCTGCCGAATTCGCACTTTCTTTTTTTTCTCTACCGCGTGGAACCTTCACACTTTCGTGCCGTTCGTCCAAAGACATTGCTTCGAGAGCGCCGACTTTGTCCTTGAAACTCAACGAGGACCGGGCTGGCCGCTCGAATTTCGCCATATCATAGATAATACGCGGAAGTTGCACTGACCGAAATTCAAACTTACAGAGAATTCAATCTTCCACGCAGTAAGGCTCTGGCGGTAAAATAAATAACTACTGTTACACCCCCTAACCGGAAAACTACATGTATGTAAAATGGGAATTCGCTCGCTCGAGTCTAACATTACGCGAGGATTGAACGGATTGGCATGATCGTTTCCACAAAATTTTCTTTTCACCTGTAGAAATGGCTGACAAGGTCCGCTCAAACTTAGCACAATGACGATGTCATCGACGAGTCAGCGAATTTTCGTTTCGCGGAAATACGTATAAGTCAAGTGTACAATATCGGTAAAGCAAGGGCTGAAAAAGTCGGTGAGCGCTCTTCGCGGCACGCTCCCTCGGCATCGAGCTCGCGCGCGTGCAGGAGGCTCGAGGATCTAGGACTAAACTGTCGCACTTGCGCACCCACACATATACAGAGAGCGAAGAAGGGGAGGGACGGTCGATAAATAGATTTCGTATAGTGCGTATAAAGTGAGCATTCGGCGTGTGATATATTATATATATACGTGTGACGCGAGGTATAGGGGAATATACATAGATTATACATACAAGAGATAAATGATGACGAAAGCGAAGAACAAAAGATTAAATATGAATAGGACAAGCGAGAGAAGAAAGAAAATAAGGAGCGGAACGTGTGTGACTCTTTATTATGTGAAAAGTAAAAAAAACAAATGAAAGAACGCTGGAAGATTTTACGAGTATAAAAAAAGAATAAGAAGAAATATCGCCACACGCGGCAGGGACGATTTTATCCGAACGCTCTGGTGCGGAGCTGTGAATGAATCTCTATCCGTCAACAGTATTGATATAATTAATAGAGTAAATGAAATATAATATTGTAAGGAGAAACTAGCGTAAGAATGTACTGTGCAAGCGTTTGTAAGTGAGGAGAGAGAAAGCAAAAAAGAGTGAGAGACAGAGTGAGAAAGTGGGAGGAAGAATGACAAACGGAGATATGCAGAAGTATAAGAAAATAAAAATAACATGGAACGAACCAGAGGCGATTAGATGAGGGAGAGAGATAAAGTCGCATTTGCAGATTTTTCGAGTGCACGACAGAATCTGGCATAAGACTTTTTTATTTTTCAAATTGCATACTGACATCTTAAATTTCATGAAATCGAATCTATGTAACATCTGAATGGTACGTTAACATAAAGTCTAAGACTTTACTTTTTTCTTTACTAATTGTAAAAGTACGGATAAAACTATAACTAAAAGTATCTATCTTATTGCATTTTGTTGATCAATTGAGAGTGGCTTAGTTATGACCAAGAGCAAAACCGTACTCGAGATTTATTTTTTACGACGAACGCCGAATTTTTCTACGTAGATCAACGCGATTCTTGCATATTGACATTGAAACTCTAAGCGCATTTTTGTGGCTAACCAAGTGTTTGATTTGAGCTTGTTGAGAGTGTAAGAGTGATTGCCGTGTTGTGCTACAAAAATGTGTTACAGACTTCGATATGGAAGAATGTTGTTCGAATTGGTCGCATTTGATTGTAATTCAAGGGGTTCTCGATAGCAAAAAAAATTGACCTCGATACTTTCTGCCTGACATGGAACGTCAATACATATAGTTCCTCGTTTTTTTTTAAGTTATGCATCGCATAATATTATATGTTCCTTATTATATTTGTTCCTATACTTTTTTTTATTCATCGCTCATGATTCATTGTCGACATTAACGTTATTGATTATAAGCATCATGCAAAAGCAGGGCATTAATTGACCAGTAATTTATAAGTTTTTATCATTCATCTTAAATTTGTAGTATCATCTCGTAAGAAATCACAAAAAGATACATTTTTCCGTTAATAATAATTGCGAATTTTAAGCGATACTTTAAATAAGAATTATTTTCAGTATAATTAAATAATCATTACATCTAATTTTAAGATTAGTAGCAACGCTTTGTCAGAAATATCAATATACAATTGTGATCAAATAAAAGAAAGCCTCGTGTGAATTTTCGTTGCTGCCTGATCACTTTTTTAACTTTTAGTTAATTTCATGAATCATATAAACGAGGCTCCAAGACTTGTTCGAAGTCTCGGCTTAGTGTAAGAGAATCACCTTTATAGTTAAGTAATCACGATTTTACTCTTGCCTCTGCCACTCTCCACTTGTGAAAATTATATATTTGTGAAATGTATAGTTTTACCAGTGTGCAAGTTTCCAAAGTATCCTGTACAAAATTTAGTACAATATTGAGAGTCTTGTGTGGACATTATCGTGTGTTAAACGTTCAAGTGATTTGACTCATTAACGGTGATAATCATTTAGGAATGTACTTAACATCATGGTAGGGTTAAGGATTTATTATTGTTAATGTACCAAAAAGACATTGTTCAGTATGCCAATGTAATTGAAATTTTTTTTTAATATATCGTGTTCATCGCATTTTTTCTGATAATTTACTTATGTTTTACTGCGTATTTTTACGGTGTAACATATAGAAGTTTACTAGAATATAAGAAAATGCATTGTAAAGAAGTTGCACTCGAAAAGAACAAAAGCCAAAACTCTCCCCTCATCATATGACTATCATTTACAGTCGCGAAAACGCCTCGTTCTCGATGGATTATGTGTAAAAAGGAAGATTATACATACGAGCCAATTTAGTTTGTAGTACATATTTGAGAAACTATCGCAAGCGAGAAGATTTTCAAACGGGAGATCGTCGAATGATGCAGATTTGTTCACACACCACACAAGGAATCACCGTTTTAAGAAAAATAAAAAAAGAAATGAAAAATATACACCAATCAAGAATTAGTTGATTTAAGTCACGCGTGAAGAAGCCAGTACAGTCCCACAGCGCGATATTTTTGCGCGAAAGTATAAAGAAAAAGAAAATGCGAGTGTGCGTGTGTGTGTTTAATAGAGTGGATGTGCGTGCATGATAAAAAATAGAGAGACAGGGAAAAATGTAGGAGCGTTCCGTGGGTTTTAGGATAAATGATCTATTGACAAATGTTGTATATTATTACGAATTATAATGACACTATTATAATTAATTAATTATTATACCCTAAATAATGTGAATTGAATTTAAACGACAAAAAAATACATGAATGATAAGTAATAGGAAATTTTTGATAGGGATTTTGTATGATTCTTAATTATAGTGTTATTTTAATTTTAATAAAAGTTTATTAAAAAACAATAACATTCGCTTGATATTCTATTACTGTGCAATGTCTTATTATTTATAATGCTATATTGTATAGAAAAGAATGTTAAACAAATTTCATTATTTTTATGAAACTTTTGATTAAAATTGTAATTAAAAATCATGCACATTTCCTATTGTTAGCGAAGCACACAAAGTCGCATGGCAAATATCGATCTGCTCGAGAATGAAAGGAGGAAGCGACGAAAATATAAAAATAAACCTTTTTAACACCAATGCCGATGACTAAAGTTAAACTGTGGAAGATGGACATCGAGCGCCTAAATTATTATTTTTTATTTATTAGGTATTAAGAGAAGTGCATTATCAACAATCATTCGATGTAGGTTATATTGAATCGCGTGACGTCATCGACTGTAAATAAATCAATATAAATTATTCTCTTGTCGTATATTCTCTTTTCATTCTAGCTTTTTCATTTTCTCTTTGTTTTTATAACGTTGATGGTCGAATATGTTGAAAATGCATTTTTTATATTAGTGCTGAAGGGATTTGTCACGTTACAAGGCATTTTTAATATAAAGAAGTTTTTAGAAAGTATAGACTACGGTGTTCCCAGATTTTTACGCATCTCGTAAGGTAATCGAATTTTAAACTATAAAGCAGGATATTGCTGATTTTAATTACTTTACTAAACTCGGTTTATTTTGTAGATGTAAAAGTAATTCTTGTTTACCGGTATACAATTAGTTTTTAAATTCTGTTAAAAGTTTATTTTAATGTTCTCAAAGTTTGAGGATTAGCTTGTACCTAGAATCGATTCACAATTTTTATCTTTGAACCATAGGATTTTCTACTTTGGTAAGGAATGAAGAATATTTGTAAGTCTCTTGTTATAGCTCAGGGAATAGCTGGATAAAAAAGATGTTTTTAAAATTTATTATCGATGTTCAAATCTGAATTCGAAGAGGAACTTAAACACGATAATGAGCAAGTTGTAAATAAAGCTAAAACCAAAACGAGCCTAGATCTTGTAGAAGATGACTTGAAAAGTCAATTGCTTAACTGTCGAGACGTGCAGTTTTGGTTTTATTTTTAAAGCACTTAAAGATGAATTTACGCGGCTTTTAAATAACGTCAAATGAATCCGGGAAAAAGAAGCTCCATGTCTGTAGTCCAAGTTTCTTTGTCAGTGTCTCGGTCGAACGACGATTTTAATGAGACCGATCTATGAGCGACGAATGTGCACCGACATAGTGTATAAAAAAATACTAGCGAAATAGGGGCGATTATTGCGTGCAAGGATATAACATTTACCCTTTAAGTGGACATGGGTCGGCTCGGTATATTATATTAATATACATTCAAAGTTGACTCATTGCCATGACCAATAAAGTAATAAGGAAAAAAAATTGTCATCTAATTACATTTTTACGCACTCCCCAAAACAAATTTTTATCCTTGTCATTTGTATCATAGCAACATGTGTTTAAAAGTCCACCATTATATGTATGTAATCAAAATTGTAACTGAGAAAACGTTAATAAAAAAAACGATATTCCAAATTCAAGCGTCTTTCATTTCCCGACTAACGCCCATTGTAGTGACCTTATTACTCCTTATAGTTCCCTAAGCTTTTTAGAATCGACCTTTCAGCAAATTTAGGCTTAGTTCTTACTTGTCTTATATATGTACTTGTAAATATTCTATAGAATACTGAGAACTGATTTTCTTTGAATAGAACTATTGAACTTCAAACTATGCAAGGAATATAGGAATTTTTAGAAACGATTTTAAACCATTTCTAAATAGTACATATTATATAGGTATTATAGTTTATCGCTGTTGAGCAAAAATTAACTAACACACACATTTAAATCATTTGCAAGACTTAAATATTTTATTGTGATATGACAGTATTTTATAACAAGGTGAATTGTAATTTTTTTAAAAATAGCAGCTGTAATAAATGCTGATTGTATAATCGGTACATAATTCTTTTTAAGAATCTTTAAACTTATTTTATTAGTTATTATTGTATGAAAGCTAATAATCCAGGTCATAGTGTACATTTATAATAATTGTTATACGTATACATCGAATGCAAAATATATAATCCTAACTTTAATTTCAATAATTCGATAAAAACATTCAGTATAAGTTTTCAAGTGTAACACTAATAAATTCGAGTTGTAGAAAGTAACGCAGTACCAAACCTAGATTCTGTATGAATTAACTGAAATGGTGTGAGCTTAATTTGTGATCTGTTTCCTTTAGAAGTTTTACAATGATCAATAAGAATACTTTTAATTTACTTGATGACTGCATGCTAGATGTTATTCTATAATGTTATTACATAATATAGAATTAAATTTAAAAATATTTTCTTATATAAAGATTACTAAAAAAATTTAAGTTTTTAATGTTTTTAGAAAAAAACAATAAGTATAATATTGTTCAATCTAAAAATAAATCTTGAACAAAAGTTATTTCTACAGTAAAGATGATCTAATTCTATTTATACTGGAGATGATAAAAATGACGTTCAACAACGTTTTCACAAATACTCCATCACGTAAACAAGACGTTTTCGCTCATCTTACCTACCTCGAGCATTCCATTGCATCACCCGAAATTTAAACGCCGGAAGTCACGTGCAATTTCGCGCTTACTCCCCTAATCAATCACACTACTCTCTCTTATCCCACCTTGTACAGAAATCAAAGAGACATCCCTAAATACTTACCAATCTGCGAACCTCGTAGAAATCCTAATTATCTTGCAAGCTTTCCTAGTTGCCCCATCTCTTCAATGCAAAAATACACGGGTCCTCGCTATTCGGCTATGATTAAATGACGTCATATATTTTTCACCGGTCATGGTTCGTTTTCATGCTGCGAATCATTCACGACGAATGCTATGCTAACATATAGGTGCAAGAGAGAGGGTATACACATACTTTTTTTATCGCACCTATATGTTAGCATATAGCATTCGCCGCGAATAATTCGCTGCAATGGAATCGGACCTTCATATACAACTAAAACTTTTTGAATTTCAACGATAGCATATTTTCTTTGTGCATTATACAATATAAAAAGAGCCGATTTAAAACTAAAATTCTCTGAAACTTTCCAAATTTATCCGGAAAATTTGGATCTAGGTAAAAACGATTTTTAGATTTGAATTAGATTTAAATTTAGATCTGAATCTGATCTACTAAATCAAATTTTAAATTCGTCAACTTGCCCTTTAGATAATTATGATACTTAAGCAAATCTGCACCTCAAATTTCTTTACTTTACATTATATAGTTTTAGAACAAACATGTTTTTTAATTACAAATTTTCAAACCTTATTCTATCCACGCAATGTTTTAAAACATAAGGCTTCGAAAATTCTTAGACATTTTAAGAGTTTAAAATTATTACATTTCAGGCCGATTAAGTCCGGTCGTTTTTATATGATGTAATGAAGTAAATAGTTGCGGTTATTTGTATGACTCCTAAAAGAAAATGAAAAGGAAATGCCTAATTTATGTATGTATAGCATGATCGAATTTATCTGTGGGTGAAAGGCATAAAGACTTTATGTTTATGATATGTCACGTTAAAAAAAAGTCAGAAATACTAGATATTATGGTCACTTATTTTTACACTTTTCTGAGTTTTTGCATTTTTATCTGAAAATATACTAAGAAACGATACCAAATTCGCTGAAACCTCAATTTTGAAAAAGTGGACTTACGTCGTTATGCCAGGAACCCAGAGATTTGTAAACAATCAGTCACAGCTACCCACTCTTAAGACATTCTTCAAAATAAACAAACAATCGCATTAAAAAAAGCACTCTCTGTCTCTCTCTCTCTCTCTCTCTCTCTTGGACATATATTGCACATTATGAAGCCAGCCAGAGGAAAAGTCATACGTCGCGTCGCAGCGTCAAAAAATTTTTTCTGACCGTCACGCGACAGCCGCTCTCTCTCGGCACAAACTTGACCAGCGCAGTCCTCCATCGAACATTCCCGACGATTCCCGAGCTCCGACGCCGGCTCCTGCCGTCCCCCTCCCGCGATACGTCCCTTCCCCTCGTCCGCCTCTCCCATTGGCCGATCGATCCGGCATCATCCGCGTGCGCGGCGCACACCGATCTCCAAACTCTCGGCCCCTGTTCGCAGCGGAGGGGTTGCATCACTGCACGTGAAGCCTTCGTCGCCGACGCTTCTGCTTCCTCGAGCGCTCTCCCCCCGGTGCAGAGAGTCCGACGTCGTAGTCGAGAGAGAGAGAGAGAGAGAGATTGGAACACAGGCGCGGAAGAGGACGAGAGACAGCGATCGAAAATGTTGGCCGCAGCGAGGGTATTCAGCCGCGGGGCCACCGCCTCGAGCTGCGACGTCGCCCGGAGGCAGCAGTTCAGCACCATCCTCAAAAACGTGAGTACAAGTACACTTCCTTAGCTGTCCGTTAAATACCGACGATTATGGCACTTGTACCTGGAGATTCAATGGTTTTTTAGTAGCTTGACAAAGTTAGCCACTGCTGGGGCATTAACCTAAATAATTGCCGCTTTTGTGATCTCCGTACTCTCGATAACTTTGCTACTCTCGATCTGCTGCAATCCACTCGCTAAATGAAGACATTTGCGCCAAATCGAGCTAGACATTGCAAAAGTAGGCGTCAGTCCCGTTGACGCTTCGTTTTCCATTTGCATAATGTTCAAAAAGTCAAGTGCGAATGAAGTCGTTTCCTTGCTTCCCCCCGAGGACTCGGCGGTGTCCACGTTTTTGTCCCCGCACCGCCTAGGATTTTAGGTTAGCTTCCTCGGCGTGCCGCATTTCATTGCAATTGCGGGGGTGGTGCGAAATGTATAGGTATTCGCGGGTAGTATCTCGGTTGGGGGGCCCGACTCCGTTCTCTCGCACGAAAGAACTATACGCACGCCGGCACGTGCTTGTGTGCTAGAGAGCTCCGAGCACGCCGACGATGATGATATGATTTTGATCTTCCGGGAGGGTCGAGAGAGTTCTAGAGAGGCCCTCGTTATCGCGCGATAAGCGATCGCTAGGGTCTTTTTTGTGAGACTGCGGCCTGTGTAGAGCACTCGGCTTTGCCCCCTTTTTACAGCTCCCGCGGTCTACGTAGATTATAACCTAGAAATATTACGGAGCCCGCTCGGTTCGGCTTCCGTCTCATCTCTTTTTTTCACGAATTATGGATGTATTTGTTTACGTAATAAATGAATATCGACGCGTGCCTGTTGTACAATTTTGGAGGTACGATGCGTTTGTTGAAGTGAATCTTGGGGGGGTTTGATGTGGAACGAATGTCCAACGTTTTTAATACGATGGTACATACGTTTAATGGAAAATCAGTATATTTACTGTGTGGGAATATTCGGAGTTCTGTAGATCCACGCGTGAAATCTCATCTGATGAGTCCTTCCTTCATTTGAATTTGTTCGTGAAAGTTCGATTTAAATTACATTCAAATGCTTAAATTAGATAGTCTGTACATACAATCTCTAGAGTTTAACAGTTTTAATTTTAATATTTTTGCATAAAAAGATGTAAATTTTGAATAAATGAACTGACCTATAATATAAGAAGATAAAAAGAGTCCAAAGTTCATTATGATGTCTTTCATCTTGTTTAGAAATAAATACACTGTTTTTCAATAGATTTTTAAAATAATCTTGGTTCAATATTACAGTGTAAAATTGTAAATATTAATTTCATCAAAAAAGTTTACTTTCAGAAATAGAGATAATCCTTTAAATTGTAGTATATATTTTTCTTTTGCGATTAAAAATAAGATTTCTAAATAGTTTATATTGAGTGATCAATTTTTTCATTGTCTACTATTATACTTATATGAATTATATCTGCTGACTACTGAAATGTATCTTTTTATAGTAGTATATATTTTATTTGTAACAAAGTATAGTTTATGTTGCTTGAACTGTATATGTGCATAATCAAGTTTAATAAAATATGTATTTCTCTTATTAGGCTGCTGCACCATCGATCGTCTTTCCACAGCGAAATGATTTGCAACAGTACCGGTTCAAGTGAGTGTCTGATCATATTCTAATTTCAAATCTTTAATGAATAGAATTGGCAAAGGATATAAATTGTGTAATTTTGTGTAACAACGTTATTGTGACGTTTATATAACGTCAAAAAACGATTGATCGCATTTTGAGGTTATGTATCCTTATGAACTGTGCACAGCTTTGTATATTTATATATTTAGTGAATTCCATTCAATTTTTTATCACTGAAAAAATAATTTGCATGATATTATTGCAATGTTGATAAATGTAACTTTATATTAAATATTTTTAATTTATTTTAATAGATCTGAAGGAGTCAAAGGAGCAGTTATCGGTATCGATCTTGGAACTACATTCTCATGTGTTGCCGTTATGGAAGGAAAGCAACCAAAAGTTATTGAAAATGCAGAAGGATCCAGAACAACTCCTTCTTATGTGGCTTTCACGAAAGGTTTGTGATAGAATTTACAAACTAATTCAAAAATATTACATAAAATTACCATTTGTTCTAATTTTCAATTATGCGCAGAGGGAGAACGGTTAGTTGGTATGCCAGCAAAACGACAAGCTGTTACGAATTCAGCGAATACTTTTTATGCTACCAAACGTCTTATTGGTAGAAAGTTTGAAGATGCAGAGGTTAAGAAAGACATGTGAGTTTCAAACTGTTACAATAAATATCTATTAGAAGTATTGTCGAAAAATCAATGACATAAAATTGCTTTACAGGAAAATGGTGTCTTACAAAATCGTTCGAGCATCAAACGGAGATGCTTGGGTGCAAGGAAGCGACGGTAAAATGTACTCTCCAAGTCAAATTGGAGCGTTCGTGCTGATGAAAATGAAGGAAACCGCTGAGGGTTACCTGAGCACACCAATAAAGAACGCAGTCGTCACTGTTCCAGCCTACTTCAACGATTCTCAGAGACAGGCCACCAAAGATGCAGGACAAATTGCTGGTCTTAATGTTCTCAGAGTAATCAACGAGCCCACAGCAGCTGCTCTTGCCTATGGCATGGATAAAACCGAAGATAAAATGTAAGGGATCTCAGAAGCAGTCACTTAAAAATATTCATATTCGTGAATTTTAAACTTATTAATGCAATATTTATCCTTGTAGTATTGCCGTGTACGATTTGGGTGGCGGTACTTTTGATATTTCCATTTTGGAAATTCAAAAGGGAGTCTTCGAAGTCAAGTCCACCAACGGAGACACATTCTTGGGTGGTGAAGACTTCGACAATGCCTTGGTCAACTACCTTGCTACCGAATTCAAGAAAGACGTAAGTGGCTCAAAATCCGCACTTGTATCAAAAATGACAATTGTTCGTTGAACTTTGAACCCCTTCGCGAATCGCAGCAAGGCATCGACGTAGCCAAGGACGCGATGGCGATGCAGCGTCTGAAGGAGGCCGCGGAGAAGGCCAAGATCGAGCTGTCGAGCTCGCAGCAGACGGACATCAACCTGCCCTACCTCACGATGGACGCCAGCGGCCCCAAGCATCTGAACCTCAAGCTGTCGCGCAGCAAGTTCGAGGCCCTCGTGGCCGATCTGATCAAGCGCACGATCTCGCCCTGCCAGAAGGCCCTGAGCGACGCCGAGGTCGCCAAATCCGACATCGGGGACGTGCTGCTCGTCGGTGGCATGACTCGCGTGCCCAAGGTGCAGCAGACCGTGCAGGAGATCTTCGGCCGTCAGCCGTCCAGGGCCGTGAACCCCGACGAAGCCGTCGCCGTTGGTGCTGCCGTGCAGGGTGGTGTCCTGGCCGGTGACGTTACCGACGTGCTGCTGCTCGACGTCACTCCACTTTCTCTGGGTATGTGGGAATTCTTGTTTTCTAATTCAGGAAAGACGTGTCTGTTGAGGGCTTATTTGAATTACGGGTGTTATTTCACAAATCATTATCGCAACACGGAAATCTGCAAAGAAAATGGATATTGGATTTTGATGCGATAATCATAGTTGCTTATCTCGTGTATTGATTTTAGCTTATCATTTTTATAAGGAGGAAATGGTTTTAAAATTTTTTTTTTAGATTACGTAACTAACACAAAGTTTAAAGTCAAAAACTGTATTTTTAATAGTAAAATTAAACTATGATGTACTACTAATCTTCTCTCTGAAAACTAGAGGATGAAAACTTATCGACCTGAGTTATTAAAACTTTAAACAGAATTTAATAAAGCTTATCAATTACTTTGTTGCATAATACAACGTATTGTTTTGAATTTGAAGGTATCGAAACCCTGGGTGGTGTCTTCACAAGACTGATCACACGTAACACAACCATTCCTACAAAGAAGAGCCAAGTATTCTCGACGGCAGCGGACGGTCAGACTCAGGTCGAAATCAAAGTTCACCAGGGTGAGCGCGAAATGGCCAACGACAACAAACTTTTGGGACAGTTCACTCTTGTTGGAATCCCACCTGCGCCCAGAGGAGTTCCACAAATCGAAGTCACATTCGACATTGACGCCAACGGCATTGTTCACGTCTCTGCTAGGGACAAGGGTACTGGAAAGGAACAACAAAGTAAGTTGAATATCTTTCTCACTATATTTTCTGTAAAATTGTATCATTTTAAACTCTTTTTAGATATTATTTTGAATTTGTAACATTATTTTTTTTTAATCATGAATTTATGTTTAGCATATTTCTTTCACAATGATGTTCATATTTTTCGTCTCTCAAAGTTACATTATAAAATGTATAATGTGTGGATTAAATTTACTGAGTAAACATTTAATTGAAAAAAAATTCAATTAAAATAAATCATTTTCTACAAAATAACGTTTTATTTTTATTATTTCAGTCGTTATTCAATCCAGCGGTGGCTTGAGCAAGGATGAAATCGAAAATATGGTTAAGAATGCCGAACAGTATGCCAAGGAAGACAGAATAAAGAAGGAAAGAGTGGAGGCTGTCAACCAAGCCGAAGGTATTGTTCATGATACTGAAGCCAAGATGGAGGAGTTCAAGGCCCAGCTACCACAAGATGAGGTACATACAGTCTCAAAGTTATTTGTACTATAAGAGTCATATTAAATATGATATTAACCACGTAAATGCATTTACAGTGCGACAAACTGAAGGAACAAGTTGCTAAGATGAGGGACACTTTGGCCAAGAAAGACGAAACGGACCCTGAGGAAATCAAGAAACAGACGAACGAACTTCAACAGGCTAGCCTGAAGCTCTTCGAGATGGCATACAAGAAGGTGAGAATCGGTTCAATTTATTATTAATTAAAACAAAATTTTAAAATAATATTCTGAATCGAAATGTGATAAAAAATGTTGTATGAGAAATATCAAATCTCAAAATAACTGCAAAATAATTTACAATGATGTTTATATTTTTCGTCTCTCAAAGCTACATTTTAAAATATATATAGCATATGTGGACACAATTAACTGAGTAAAATTTGAATTTTAAAAAATAATTGATTTGAAATTATCGTATTTTCATTGTTGTGGAAATATTTTTCTCATATGAATGGAAACATTTTTTGTAGATGGCTGCTGAGCGTGAAGGAAACCAACAACAACAGCAGACGCAAGAACAACAACCTGAGGGTGAAGAAAAGAAGAAGGAAGAAAAGAACTAAATGTAATTATAGTTTTATAGTTTTATATAATTTATAATTTATGTTACTTGTACTTAAGACTGTTAATTATGAATAAAATTGTATATCATTTTGTTATATATCCATGATTTGATTCTTATTTTAATCTCTTTAATTTCTTTTCAAGAAAATGGACATCCATCTCGTGTGGAGAGCTGGCACAATATCACTTTATCCGCCATCGCGCCAACGTTTATTATCAAAATTTTATTTTCGTTGAAAGATTTAATACTTGATTATCACTGTAAGTTAATTAGCGAGTATTATGAAGAGCATTTAAAATTTGGATCGCCGACGGTCCGTATGTTAACGATCAAAGATCATCACTTTTAATTTTATAAATTATGATTGCGTCGAGGGCAGGGTTCTCGATCGACACAATTAAAACATGTTTTCTGTTGGCCGGTGAGTTACATAAGCTGGTTCGAGTTCACGTTTAAACGTGTACGTCTTGACTTGCAGTAAAAAGAATTTTGTACATTAGGTCAGAAAGCTTGAGATCTATTTATTATTTTGGCCTCTTCTTATGACATACTCGCATTTTTTTATCTTCATTCATTGACACTGCAATAATTCAAATAGTTTAAAAGTGCAGCTAACCACTTTATGTGTGGTTTCGTTTTAAACCAAAGCTTGTTGTATGATCCTCTTAAATTAAGGGGATTTAGTATAAGTAAACATACATTAAGTAATAAATTGAAATTCACAAGGTTTCTGACTTAACACTATCTGGAAAAAACTTAATATTAATTAGCTGGCTAAAATAAAACATCATCTTCATTTATCGATAGTTTAGGATGCTTCGAAAGGAAATAGGAAGAATCGATATGTAAATTGTGTACATATGTGCTCGCGTGCTTTACAAACGATCGTACAGGTTTCTAAGCCTTGTATTGAATTGAGAATGATGCGTTTTAGAATTATTATACCGTTTTGGTTGACGGATCAGAATATTAGAAATTGAAGATTCAACAAAAATATCTCAGTGTTTCGGATTGTCACCGCTGTATTTCCGAAAAAAATTGTTGTTTCGCATTTCTTTTTAATCTACAGCGGTTGTACGTTTGCATACCGTGTGAATGCGAATAAAAGTAAGAGAAAGTGAGATGTAGTATGAGTTTAGTAGAGCAGATACAATTATTTAGCATAAGTCGAACACAAATTATATGTAGATTAATATAAGTACTAATATGTTAAAAACTATGTAACTGTATACTTATCCAAATTTTTTATTTGAAAAGCCATCCCCAGTTGTACTTTATATGTTTCTGCCGTGTTTGTTCAATAAAACTATTTAAAAATCATAATTATTTGTTGATCTTTATTTATTATTTACCCTGCGAAAATCTCTATTTTTACAAAACGTTCAAAAATATTGAAATAGTTTTTACGAATTTTAACAATTTTATTATAGTGCTAAAGTAAGTTTATATATTGGTTGAAGATGAAGATTCAACACAGAGCAGTTTAATTTCTAGTGCTAGAGCTCTAATTGATACTCTTTAATGAACGCCTATTTAGCTTGAAACCTAAAGTAATGGCCGCATCAGGCTTTTTGCAGTATTAAATTTTATAGCCGGGGTTTACATCTTACTCGTGAAATTTTTTGACAATAATTTATATTAAATGTATTATCAGTAAAATTGACATTTCTTCTGCGTAACCTGTTTAATTATACGAATTTTACATAAGAAATTATTTACAAAAGAAATGAGCCTATAGGATGCAGGTTTTCTACAAAATAGATCCGAGTGTAGGTACCTAGTAGTAAATCTATTGTACTTTATTTATATGAATTCACAAATTTTTTTTTTATTTAATAATATTATTTGCAACAGCAATATAAATTGAAAAACGATATTTTGATTGTAAATTACGCATATTGACCTACATATATTAATTTTTAACACACCCAGCTATAAAGTTACGTACTTTTTCCCCATCGAGTCGAGAAAAAGGCCCTACATTAAATCCCTACCTCCACTCTAGTCCCCGCCGCGACGTGCATGTGCCCTCGTCTTCAGCTCGGGTACAAACAGCGCGTGGCGGCGGAAACCGGCGTGAGGTTAGGAAATTAATATGTAACGTCAAGGACCCAGTTCCTGATCAGTTAAGGCACGTCGTTAGGTTATTTGTTGTGTCAAAGCGTAAAGATGAGGTATTCATGGAAAATTAAATTTCTAATAACAAATATAAATGTTAATCTTTAATATAAAATTTAAAAAACATATAAATAATCAAAATTAAGTTAAATATAAAGCCTCAAAGAAAAAAAGTTGTGGGAGCAATTCCTGATCACTTAAGATTTGTATGGGAGTGATTTCTGATCATATCAAGACCCAATTCCTGATCACATATATTATTGACGCATAAGTATTTTATATGATAAACAAAACCTTATTAAGCAATACTAATACAATAGATATACTAAAATATAACATTTTTTGGTTGTGTGATTATAAATGTGAAACTTAGGCGAGGTACAAGTGTTCGGTTATTCGTACTCTGTCTACTGCACGATATAGACTCGCATGCGAGCATACATTATAACCTATAAAATGCACATAGTGTTGTGATTTATTGTCACGTTTTCTGCTACTTTAGCATGATGAATTATTTACGCATGGATTAAAACTACTTATAGAATGTTATTACTATGTTATTACAAATATTTGTGTATTTTATGATTTTTAAACACACATAAAACATGTTATTAATACTGATCAGGAATTGGGTAAACGATAAGAATTTGGACCCTATTTCTAATCAAACGTTTTTACAAATATCAATAATATTTTATATGAATGTTTTAAGTGATTTATACGAATAAACTGTTGAATAACTTAATTACATAAGTTTTTCTACGGTCTATTACAAAATTTTAAAGAAATGATGTAAATTTCTTTGTATGCTCACTTGTAGTCAACTGCAGTAAGATGGTGTCAATCATGATTTTCAACAACGTCTAACTTTAACATTTCTTATCTTAAAAATGTATTTTACTAGTAACTTTTAAAGTTCTTTTATATGACTACGAAATAGTTTACTATTACTAATTATTTTTTTAAAACAATTTTTTTAATACATTAAAGTCAAAATAGTAATAAATGTAACCAAATGATCAGGAACTGGGTCCGTGACGGTAGCACTATTTTCCCTCTTCGGCGGTGAACGAGTACGAACTTTTTAGTAGGTACGTTAAAAAAACGTATATTGCACGCGTGAATAAAGTGAGCCAGCGATTGCCAGCGTGTGTGACGCCAAACCACACGCAGGCATTTCATGACTCGCATGTGCAAAGTCCCACATGGTTACCAGGTGGAAATCATATGGATTCCACATGATTCCCATATGAATTTTACACGTTTCCCACATGATTAACTATTAAAATATAAATATTTAATCATATAAGCTAGATGATATTTACGTGGTAACCACGTGGTTCTTGTGAGTGTTTCACGAGGTTCCCATATGAGTTTCACATGGGTCTACAGATATTGTAAATAAGTATGCTCTTATGAAAAAAAACTTTAAGTTCCAGAATGTTCTTAAAAGCTATAAAATTCATTAAATGAGTGCCTATATAGGTATTACCATGTGGATGATAACACCAAAACTGGGGGACTAAGATATAGAATTCCTATTTTTAAAAATACTATTTAAAAAAAAGTAAATAATATTAGCTTTAGTAGACTATATGGGTATCATGTGGGAACTATGTAAAATATATATGGAAACCATATGTTTTCAACTGAGATCCTACTGGTAAATCTTTCCAAAAGCCCACGTGGTTGCTACGTAGTTCCTATAATATACTATTAACTTGTTATTAAATATAAGAAATGATTTATGTATTCAATGAATTAGAGATTGATAATTGATTTCTACATTAAAATAAACTCAAGTTAGTTATCGAAAAAAACTTGGTCGATGTTTTACTGATCAACGAAACGCTTAACTAATGTTCACACTGTCCAGGGAAAGTAAAGTATCAAAACGAGTACATCTGTCGAACGATGACTCCATTTCTTTTGTCACAAACCGGTTTTTATAATTACACATCATCCAGCCGGTAATCAAGTGCAGTTCCTGAATTCTACGTGAATCAGAACAAATTAAGACTACAAGTCAAAATTATAGTACAACCTTATATATTTATTATTCTATTACTTTATACATTATTTATTTTTTATAGAAGAAATTAGAAAATTTACTATTATTTAAAGAAAATATGAAAATTGCTTATATCATGCTTATATTATCTATTTGAATTATAGGTAGTAAATAAGTATCATCTGACGAAAACGGAAATATCTTCCAGAATTTTTGAACGTAAAAAATTGATGATGTAACTTAAAATCGTTTGTGATACGAGATATGAAAGCTAAATTATAAAAATCCTAAAACCGCTCGAAAGTCAAATTAAAGGAGGTAGACGATAAATTCGAAGGTAATGATTTGACTGTGGAGAAAAAATTTGAAGGCGGAATGACTAACGTCATTACAAAAAACCATGTACCGAAGAACTTTTTTTGATCTTAGAATTGCATTTGTCATGACTTTCTACAGACTAGGAAATACGTTCCATTATTCTCTTATTCTTTTTGGACAAACTTACAATTTCATACCTTGCTTAACAATGCGTGAATTGTCTTTTCGAAAGTACTTTTATTTAATTATTCAAACGTACTTTCACGTGGTATAATTACATCCTTCAATGTTGCCATTTATTGATCCTACGGTAGGGGAGAGCGGGGCTAACTCATGCAGGGGCTAAGTCGTATACGTTGAATATTTTCTTACCCGTTAGGGATATAGGAGTTCTGGAGAAATCACAAATTTCTTCGTTTTCTTATGATTTCTACGTGAAAAGCTTAAAATTATGCAAACTAAATATATGAATAAGATCAAAGTGAACTATTTCCGATCTCGTAATGGGGGCCTAAATCATTTTTTACTGCATAAAGCTCGAGAAAACTTAAAAAATTGAAAAAAAAAATTTCTTTCAGAAATCTTCTAGTTAAAGGCCGAAAAACATGACTAAATGATCTTTTAAATTCTTTGAGGGTCACTCTCCTCTACTTTTTTTATCTGCTATGTAGTTGTTCATGCATTTACAAAAACGTTTTTTTAATTTCCACTAAGATTTGGCGGGAATTGAATAGCTAAAGAAATTAAATTATTAATAATAAGAGTTTGATTCTGAAGCACAATTACAAAAACCATTTTTAAATACAAAATAACTATTCATATGAAAGTTGAATAAGCATTCTATTCAATAATTCAAAAATAATTTATAACAATTAAAATGAGAGTTAATTAACAAGATTTTTATTTAAGCATCCTTTATAGAAATAAACTTCTGATGACTGAACTACTGTCTGAACTACTTGATCTGAGTAGTTTTTTAACAACTAATAAGCTACTGCCAAGTTTAAAATGCGTTACTATAAGAGAACTATATGCTGTATTTTATTATATATGCTCTGTATCACTGGATAACTACTGTTATTATTGTACGTCATATTTATGCCATGTAACATAATTTTTCTATTATTTCATGTTATTTTGATTTCTTTCACTTGATTCTCCTGTTATGTAACGTGTCACGTTATTCTTACGTTTTACGTTAATAAAAATGATTTTGCACGGTCCGTATTGTGCGGTTTCAACCCCTAGTATATCTATTATTTTTATGAATTTAACAAATAATTCAAATGAGCGAAAAAAAAACGCTAACCAAATTTATCTTAATTCAGAGAAAATCATTACGTCAGTTTTATCAGCGTGTACATTTACCAGCCAGTTATGCACACTACTTACTATGTCTATGAGCGATTATTGAGTTATACAGGATAAGTAACCGCAGTCGAAAATTATTACTCTAGATAATTGACCTTCGTTAGCGTAGGCACTGCAGGTATAGCGGCCGAGCGGCAACAAAAAGCGCAAATCGGTCTAGTTTGCGTTACGCGTTTGGCGCGGCGTGGCGATCCTTTCGTTCCTCTCTCATGTGCAGCGCGAATCCTTTCACCCGCGCCCGCTCTATTATATGAATGTCCGGGGCGTGCTTTCGCCGAAACTTTTCTAACGATCCGGAAATCAGCGATTGGTCCCCAACAATACACGGAAGCCGCTTGTAAGGATGAGTTTTTTCTGCTTCTCCGTGACTGGCCGCGGAGCTCATATATCTATTGTCTAACTTGCCGTGTTATATATATGTATGGGCAGTCCTGTACATTCACTCTATGAAGAGATCAGCTCGAAATGACTGCTCGAGTTTCCTGCGATTGTTTGCATGACAAATTATTGTTTATCGATGATGCGAATTTTCCCGGCCGATTTTTCCGCTGTGGCCAATGATCAATGCTAAATTGTTTTGTAAGTAGTAGCTGGAGGATAAAAGTCCTTTCCATTACTTAGAAAGTTAATTTTTGTTCTGTATCTTTGAGTGGTTTGAAATGATCTGGTGTAATGCGGTAAAAATAGGTAGCAGTTATCATGCCGTGGTGGATTTTGATTTAATATTTCAATTCTCAAATATATACACAAAAATTTGTTTTTGAAATCAGTATTTTTTTTCATAAAAAACAGTCTTAACTGTATTGAGTAAAATTTTACTACCTTTATGCTATAGGTTATTTTCTTCTCTTACATTTTACTAGGTCTCAGACTCTTTACAAAACAAATAAATCAGGATCAACATGGGCATGCAAATAACGAGTATTAGAAAAATGAAAAAAAAATTGAAAGAGAAAAGTGATACTGTGGGATATACGAGCGATTTTCTTCAAAGGATTAAAAATACAATGTATTTTCGCTCATTATTTTGAGTGAAAATCAACTCTAATCTGAGTGACTATTTGCTAGACTATTGTGAAAATTTAGTTAAACATAGGTTGGTACCATATTTCGTATACAAAATTTATAGTAAACTTTCACTCAAACTTTTAATAGTGTACACTTAACACTATACACATATTTATACAATTTTTAAAGATCCGGTGAAATTATAGTCAAGATATCCGATTAATCGTTTACATAACATGAATGGTATTAAATAGATCTGCATAAATATGATTTATGTGCTGTATACGAATCAGTTGGTGAAGTTCAAGTAATGGCGATTCATATACTTATTTAAACGATATATTTGGAAAAGTAGGTGACGAGGGTAGGTAACCAAATTTAATAAAAGTAATATGTAACTGTTAAAAATCCAATATTAATAGTAGTAATACTTACTAGTATAATTTAATAATATATACTATTACATTAAAATTCAAAAAAATCTCAACTTTTTGAGCAGTATTTTCCAAACGTCTGAAAACATTACTTTTAGAATACCATTTGAAAAATAAAATTTCTAAGTTAAATTAAAGTAAGAAACACGTTGCTTCCAATCAAACACTCGAGAACTTCGAAATGCAATCAGCAACCGAAGCCGCCGATAAATCCCAGGCCAGGAAATAAATGAATCTCCCCTCGAGCTCCCCACCGGCCTCCACATTGTCACGCAAAGAATAAAAGGCGCACCATTAACAAAGCCTTATCTGTTCCTCCCGCGCACATCTTGACACTCCCGCAACCACGTCGGCCCGACCCTTTGAATCTCACGCGCCTCACAAGTCGCGCCCTGATGGGACCCCATACGCAAGAAGTACAGTCAACTGAACGTTCGCACGCGCCTACCTACAACACATCGACAACTCGCTGCGGCGGTTCAACGAACCCCGCGAGCAGCACGGGGGAGCCGGAGAAAAAAGATCGGATCGGCCGATCGTCTATGTACAGTGAAGGCGATCTTGCACAAAGTCGGAAGTAAGCGTGCTTTCTTTCGGCCGCCGCCGCTCGTCAAACGCCGCGGTGAAGGTCCTCGTATATAAGCAGCACCGGCAGCGCCTCTATTTCCAGTTTGGCTTTACTCACCTACGCTGGGATTCGTCCAAGTTTATTGTTGCTCGCCGCTTGTTGTTGTTGTTTTTGTTGTTGTTGCTGTTGCTGCTGCTGCTGCTGTTGTTGCAGGCCTTACAGGACGAGGATGTTACGAATAGTAAGGTCCTTTTGTATAGTCAGGCAGAGCGCTCGCCGAGATTCGGGGGAGATATTTCTATGGATTATGAAAATCATATTTATTGTGAGAGTGTGATTCATGAGGAGAATTGAATAGATTTATACGGATGGGCGAGCGGAATTTATACATGATTGTTAATTCGTAGACCGGTTGGATGATGATGATAGTATAAAACAGTGCATTAGTGGATGACCTTCGGGAATATCTATTCGGAGCTTCGAAGTGTTGACTTTTAGAAGAAAGAAGCGAGTCTAAAGAGTGGATCTAAAGAGCTTTCATTTCATTAATTCATTTATATTTATCAGTTTATTTCAACATTTCGTAGTTATTTTATTATTATATTGATTTAAAGAGCCAAAGATTACACTATTCGTTATTGTAATGATGATCAGGTGTTACTAACAAAAACAATAACTAAATTGATTTATCTTTTACTTTTGTTTGGTACTGGCTTAAGACCATACAACAAATGAATTAGTGCTATGAATAATTATTCATTATTAGTGCTATAATAATTATTATAAGTAATGGAATTTTAGCAATTGCAATTAAAACTGACTCTGCATGCAGGAGTCTTGTTTCATTAACAAAATGCATATTAAAGTAATTTAATAAAATCATTTTGGATACAAATTAGTATAGGTCTTTTTTTATAAAAAATGAATAACTACATATTTTACTTATTTATATAATATAAATATTAAATGAAAAATCAATATGAAGTTGAATTTCATTTTCTGTTCCGTTTTCTATTATTAAATTATTTATTGATAAATAAATGTGAACTTTTTATTACAAATCTTTAAATGTTATTCAAATAATATATATTTTCACAAAACCCATTTTAAAGAGTTGAATAATCTGTTTTGACATCCGGCAAAATCAATCTTTATTTTAAAAGCATAATTTGCAAGAAAATCGAATTTCGACCGATGAATGAAGATTGATAGCACACGCGTTCCAAAATTTTAATATCAGCCATTACTAACATAGAACACTGAAAAAACTGACACCACATCATTTGTTTTGCATCTATCTATATCCTTTTACCTCGAAGCAAAAGTAAGAATGGAATAATTAAATCATGCGCCCGTCCCCGATGCATAATTTAAATACCGATTTTGCAGCTAGTGCTGGCGGCGTCCTTGGCCGTGACGACGACGAAGGCCTCGCATCAGTCCTGGTCGTACGGCGACGCGCCACTCCATCCCATTCATCCGAAGCTGATATCGCAGTCGGTGCACCTGAACGAGGTGCCGACCAAGATCATCAGGATCACCAAGACGGTGGCTGTCAAGGTCCCCGTGCCGTATCCTGTTAAGGTCAGTGCGCTCGAGATTTTTTGCGCGTGTGTCTCTATGCGTTTTTTGCCGGCATTGCTAGACGAATTTATGCCATTTCGCTTGATTTACGAGTCGTTTATTTATTTTTCGCTGGACATTGTCGTTTTTCCATTCCTGCGGTTGCGTCGTCGCTTTCGGTTTCGAATGCATAAAAGTTGAAATGTCGAACTATAAAACTACTTCTGAATATGAATTGAAATAAATTTTATAAGGACTAATTTAATTATTAGATAAATTGTGTTATAAGTAACTTGGTTAATGGTGTGAAGGTATAGTGTTATTATATTAATTGCACTTTTATGCGAAATCATAATAACTACTTTTTAAAAATTAATTGAGAGAGGTGGGTCCTTATAAGCGTTACTGCTGTAACTATAGTTTACCTCGCTTAACCAAGGGGTATCTAAGAATAAATAAAACCTTTGTAAATTGATCCCCATTTTTGAATTTTCAAATTTGGACAACGGATTCGCAATATCAATAATATTAATAATACTCCATTTACTGTTGAATTTACCCAGGTTTATCTTATTCTTAAGACACCCCTTGGTAAGCGAAAGTTCAATGAGGTATAAAGGCGTGATTTTGGTATTCTTAGTGCCTACTATCAAACGAGATTGTAATTTAGCATCATAATTGATTAAGACACCCCCTTAGGCCGTAAGAAATTGTTACAGTTTAAATATTTATCTAGTTATTGCTTGAATTTTTGTTTTGCGTACGAAACCGAATTCAATTTTATTTCGAAGCTAGTAGATGTATTGCTAATAAGAAGATTATACATAAGTCTCCATAGCAACAATAATATAATGTACGCGATCGTATGTAATGTAAGCTAGAATTGCTAAACTAGGGAGGCGATACGATCGTGTTATTAGAAATTTTATAGGGTCGTAATACATTAATACAGATATATGTAAGTTTATCATTTTGTACTAAATATTGCCGTCGTAGGCAGGGTTTCACTACGTATCCTTACTGGCGAGTCCCCGGATAAAAAAGTTCAGGAATTATTCCCATCCCGGTTCAGTTTTAAGCATAAACTTGCATGATTCTGAATAAACCTGTAGAAATTAAAAAAAATTTGAGCGTAATCTCATATGGACATGGAGAGATGTTTTTGATGTTTCATGATGGTTCATGTTGGTTCACGACCCTACCTGAAATCCATTTTTACTCGGGCAGTAGGTAGACCTGGGATAAAACGAGTGATATTGTTAAATTTTGGTTATAATTTTGATTATTTTTATCACAGTCCCTTACTTATATTTAATTATTTTACATATTTTATATTATTATTTATTTTATATTATTTTTTATATTATTTTACTTTTTACCAAGTTATTATATTTGATTATTTCTATCCCATTCCTTTATAGTCTTTGCTATTTGAGTACATACAAATTTTATTTATAAATAAAATTAAGTTTATAAAATGTAAATCAGCTTAAACAATTTTATAGTTAGTTCTCTCTACTTCTAGTTTGCAAAAGTTCGATTCAATTGAAGAATATAAACAGAAATTTTATAAATCATCTAAACCAATACTATTAACTTACTTATACTTATAAACAAAATGTTTGCTTACGTAAAGGCTTATAGGTATCTATTGCAGGCTCATTTCCCTTATCTTAAGGAAACTTGAGATGCTTTTCTATCCCTGTATAACCACTTTTCCACAATCACGATTTCACAAATACAATATTAAAAAAGTGGAAATGACGTTACCTACAAGAGTAAAGTTGCATGGTTAAAACCTGAAGGCAGGTGTACATAAGTCAATGGTCACTTGCAGATACCGCATCACATACCGGTGCCGGTGCCGGTGCACCACCCGGTAGCCGTGCCCGTTCCGCAGATAGTGAAAGTTCCGCATCACGTGCCGGTCGAGGTTGAGAAGCCGTTCCCGGTTGAGCTTCCCCAGCAGGTACCGATCTTCCTGACCAAGCCGGTGGCACTGCCGCATCCGGTTCCGGTACCCCAGCCCATATCCATCAACAAGCCGGTCTACTATCCCGTGCCCCATCCCGTGCCCTACCACTCGCATCACGACCACCACGATCACGGACACTCGGTGAGTATTGTTATTTGCAAGGAGATATTGCCCGGGGACACTTGCGTAAGTTGAGGGCTCAATTTTTATACTCATATTTAAGTACTGACCAGCGCACCCTAAGCAGCCTGTAGGAGATTATCAGATCTACTCTGATAGTGGTAAATTTACTAAAAAATAAAATAATAATAAATAAATAATAAATAATTTACTAAATTTATTTCTGTAGAAAAAATGTAAATTTAATGCTGTCAGAATAGTATATTAAATACTCCCAGAGTAGTATTTTAATTTAATTTTATTTAACAAAATCATATTCTGGCAATTGTTTAAAGGAAAAATTATTCATCTCTTTAATCTTTGATTAAGTACTTGAATTATATTAAATAAATGCCTTAAATTAATTTCAAAAGACTCGATGGTAATGAATGTTGATAAAATAAATGACACTTGGGTATTACATTCACTTTACGGAATAATACACGAGGGAATCGCAACGAGTCGGATAGTTATGCAAATCTTTTTTGCTCGAGTTTGACTGATGACTTGACTTGGTCACTTCCGTTTACGTCTGTTTACTCTAGAATGGATGAAAGGTACAAATAAGGTAATATCACCCTGCACTTGTGTAACCAAGGAAACGAGTAATTATGTGATACTACAGGTTACAGAAGGAAAATAGAAATTCATTTACTATGAAATAGATATAATACATTTCAATTAAAGAAACCTGGAAATATTGTGTCTACGAATATTGTTATAGATATATATATATATATATATATATATATATATATATATATATATATATATATATATATATATATATATATATATATATATATATATATATATATATATATATAGAAAAATATTTAATATGGATTTCAATTTAATATTGTTCAAGCGACTGCATGTTTTAAATATTACAGGAAAAGAAAAGGACAAAGCTTTGGTGTTTTAAAAATTTATTATAAAAATACAATTATTGTTATAAGTTTATAAATTATGACGTTTGGATTTGTGAAGAATGATTGAATTTAAACGTTATTCGACTGGGTTTAAAACTAGACCTTAAATATTAAGTCTACCAAAATAGATCTTGAAGCTTGTGAATTTGAAATATGTACTTCTGTGAATTTACAGCTTCAGCAGCATTGGAACCAATTTTCCTCAATATTTCCACATTCATTTCCACAACAAGTACGAATAATTTTTATATATTTACTAATACTAATAAATAAAAAAAATAATACTTTCAGAATAACATTTTAATATTAAATTTTATACGATTTAAAATGTTAGTTTTTTTTAAGCGAATTAGTATCCCTATAATATTTATTTTTGAATGCAAATCTGTAACAAAGAAAACGGAGTAGTTGGTGTATATTAAAAATTATTTATATAAGAAACGTGATTAATTTTTTAACAAATTCACCACCTGATCACCTTGTATTAGATGTTTGATTATGAACGTTTATGATTGGTGTGTAAATTTCAGATTGATATGATGGATCAATTTAGATTTTATATGGATTAAATGATTTGCTATGGATTATATTTTGATCTTAAGCTATTTAGATTAGCAGTCATAAGCATCATCTTGTAATAATTATCATTGTTTAATTGTAAAAATGTGCAAATTTTTACCTTAATCTTTCTTACTCGGGATTTGTATCGTATTCAGGTCCATACAGAAATTTTAACGAAAAATACTAATTAGGAGAGTGTTACACTCCGGGTAACAAATTTGGATGAAACTCTGGGAACTGTTTCTTGGTACCAAATAATGAAGCACATCAGCGGTTATGCATCCTAACGCTCCCTATTTGTTGAGATATTAATCTATCTTTATACATGCAATGTATATCTATAAATACTAAAAACGATATATATATAGTATGCATTTTACGTAAAAAATCGATAAAGATGGGCAAATATCTCAAAAACCAAGGCGTGTTAGGATGAATAACATATGAATTGTTTCATTATTTGGTACCATAAACCAGTTCTCAGAGCTTTATCCAAATCCATGACCTGGAAGTCTGACACTCTCCTTGTAAGTTATGTAAATAGCATAGGGTAAAAAAAATCCACAACGAATAATGTAACAGCTGTAAAATCTAATTTGATCCATCATGTCAGTTTGGAAGCTACAGACAAGCTATAAATTTTCATAACTAAATATCAGTCTATAATGGTGTTCGAGGTTTGACTAAGTGCGAATTTGTTAAAACTACTCCCATTTCTTTTTTTACAGATGGAAATGCAGAAAGAGATATTATAGATATATTACAACCTTAGCAAATTTAATTTTATGTACTAAAGTACGACTTTACAATGATTGTTACTGAAACGTAAATAATAATTGTAAATTTGATAAAAAGAGAATTTCTACTAAGGTAAATTGCTTAAATAATGAATTATTTAAAACAAAAAGTAAGTAGATACATAATAGGAATCTTCTTTTTATCAGAAACATATTTTTTTACTCATTAGAATACGATCTGCTCTTTACATTTCAAAAGAGGTAGACTTATTTAAATAAGTGGGTATAGATCTTATCATAGAAAAGTGCATTGTAAGATCTCAAAATTTTGAACGGTTGCTTTTCAAATGTTATGAAGTGTATTATTAAAGTAACGTAGACTTTCAGAATATACATACGTTTTACAATATTAAATCGTTTAAATTAAAAATACTACAATCTGTAATTTTTTAACATTTAAAATTTCTTAGATTTTAGTTCTTTATTGTTCTATGTAGGTACAGGACACACTGAATCATATTATTTTTCTTTTATTTTATTTTAGAAACTACACAATTATTAGATTCTTTGTGAATTATGTTTTGTATTAAATTATTGTCATAATTTTTAAATTGCTGTATATTAGTGTAAATTGAATCCCAATATTTTTATTTATGTATGAGATTGGTTTGGTTTCTTATACAAGAACAGAAATAAAATTGGTATCAAGGCTGCTGTCAAGATAGAAATTTTGATTGTTTTGTGCATTATTCATTAATCTTTTATAAGCTTTAGACTGACAATATAAAATCACAAACTGCAGAGCAGTTGTATTATACGACGTATAACTCAAAACTTGTTCCAGAAATTTAAAGCTGATAATAACATTTTCATCTACATTGTGTACACATTTTAAAATTTTATGTATTTATATTTGATAATTATAAACATTTATTTCCATAAATATTAAATTATTATTTTCGTAATTGTGGCTTTATATAAATGTAACCGACTAATATTTTAAAAAATTCATTAATACATCTATCAGTAATAATTGATGACCATGATTATTAATTATTAGTTAATATTTAACTGCAATTAATAATTCTTTGAATTTTTTGTTAAAGTGAACAAAGTAAATTTGAGTTTATGAAATTAAAAATGCAGTTACATAGTATAGTAAAATATAATTTTTACGTAATTGAAAATTTAAGTACGCATTTTTTAATTTATTGTTTGAGAAAAAATGCATGAAAATTCATGAAAATTTACTTAAATTTTCGGTAATTAATTTATATTTCGGTTAATATATTCTAAAATATCAGTTACGGATGTGCTTGAAATAAATTCGGTGTACGTAAATGATAATTTAGTTACAATTTTATATTTAAATTTCATCTACTTTTTCACTCAAAGAATTTAAAGAGAGATTTTTACTTTGTTATTTAGAGAGTATATTTTGTACCTTTAGAATAAGACTATGATACGTTTAAAATATTTTAACTTTATTTTTGTACACAAAATGGTTTATACGAGAGTAAAAGTCCTTGATACACTTTACAAATTGATTTAAAAATATTGAGAAACTATAATGCAATGATATAATTCATGTAAAAAAATGTTTATTTCATTAAAAATGTAATCTTCTTACTTGACTTTAGAATAGCATTACATTTAGATTTGTCATAGTCTTGTTCTGGGGGTGAAATATGCTAATGAAATTTCAGATTTAAGAAAATCTTTATGTAACTGAATTTATAAGCGACTGGAAATTTCATGTGCCTAAAACGTGAGGAATTAATTCTGTGGGTTCCCGGCATAACATAAGTCAACTTTTTTGAAAATTCAGTTCTGAGAGATTTTTGTACCCTTAGTTATATTTTCACATAAAAATACAAAAAGAGAGGAATGTTTAAAAATAAGGAACCATATCTACTATGTATGATTCTATTTAACATTAGTTTAATTGGAAAATAAAAACTTTAAACCTTAATATCGCAAAATCACAAAAAATGAACTTAAGTCGTTATGCGTTGAACCCACCGAATTGAAATTGCAGTTGTAATTAGCTCGACTTATCAATTTCACTGCGTGGATTAATGTCTTTAGCGACGTGCTTATAAAACACCTCAGCCGTGTAACTGAAAAGTCCACCGCAAATTTTGACCATCGTTTTCCATCCAATCCAGCACGACGTTCACGCGAGTCTCTACGCCAGGACGTCCGATTTCGACGGTAAGGACGGTGCCGCCGAGGGCGGCGAGAACTACGGCGACGAGAATGCCGAGAGCCAGCAGCCGGCCGCCTCGCAGCACGGCTACTTCCGGCCGTCCCAGCCGGACTACAACGCCGACAACTGAGAACTAACTCACCTAGCTGAATATCGAAAGAACCAGATTTTCACTTTTCACTCTCCGGTGAATACTCGCGGTGGAAGTGAACGCTGGTCTTGCGAGTATTTGTACTGTGCCAAATCGCAATCGAGCATCGTCGTCGGATGGCTGTCGGTATCGCTGCGAAGTATTAAATGCCGCGATTAGAAGAATTACACATTTTGTATCGCAAGTTATTGCGTTGTTGAATTGTGTGTAATACAGGGAGGGCCTTTCTAGTAACGTTATTGGTATAGATATCGATTTTTGTAAAAAAGTGCTTTAATTGGCATTTTCTAATTTGTTAGTGCGTTAATAACAAAGAACATTTTCTGCAGTATTCAATTAAATTTAATTACGTGTTCTAGGAAAAAAGTTATAATAAATAAGACATATTAATAACTTTTCAAGCAAGGGAAAAATATGTCATGAAATATTTCCTTATTTTCTACAAAGCACACGAAGATGCTTTTGTTCCAATTACGAGATCTTTGTTAAGTTTTCTTTTATTTTATTTTGCAACGTTGTTACGATTGTTCTTTAGTTTTCTTGATATTTTTGTAAATAACAGTTTTTTATAATAAAATACTTAGAAAGATTAATTGCTTCTAACATTTATTTTAATAAATCATTTATCTATATATTTATAAAAAAATTTAAATATTATAATACAATGTTCTAATGCTTAGATAATATTGTGATTTGCGAACAGTAAATCATATATCCATTCTATAATGTCTATGTTGGCGATAATCCGAATTACCGCAGAGCCTACATACCTCGATATCGCGCAGCTATCTCGCTCGCTGAATGTAACCGCAGCTTACAATTTATTCGCGAAATTTATGCGCATGTATTTAGACAGCATAAATTTTAATTGCACAAAATACAGTGTATATACTCGCGCGAATAATGTATTTTGCAAAATCGAGAGGCGGAGAGAAAAATGGGGGACACCGATTTCCAGCGCTCGCGAAGAAACGAAGGTAAGTAATATAAAAATCGAGGATTCCTGGGTGAGGAAAGAAAAAGACGGGGACTCGCGATTATTCAAGCGTGGTAGAATATATAGCGCGAATTCATCGAAGAACGAGAGCGAGAGTGAGAGTGAAAGACAGAGACAGAGAGACGCGGGGAGAGAAAGATGCCGGGAGGAGAATAACGTCTCGCAAGTATGTAGGTACACGAGTACAATCGCCGTGTGTCTCTATCATTCCCATGATCAAATGTCGAGCGCGAATTACTCCCACGCTCGGGCTGCTGCTGACTGCTGCTGTTGCTGCTGCTGCTGCTGACACACAGGTGAATTTCGATCGATTCCCCGAGATAAGGGAACTTGGCGAGCAGTTGACCTCTTGCGAAATACTCCTGCACTGTTTGTTGTGCGATTTAGGATAAAGAGATGCAATCGGAATGTTTTCTTTTTCTTTTTCCTTCAGACTCTGATCACTGTTATTCAGGATTATTTTACCATTCAACGTAAGTATCGTAATATTTTTTATTTCATGATAAGCAATATTATACGTTTAGTTTCAATGTCTCATTAGGTAGTTAATATTTTTAAAACACGAATATGTTTGTATAAATTTGTATCTACTAATACTTAGATATTGATTACTAATAGTAAAATTAAATAAGTATACTATTGTGGGATAGAATTTAGTAATATAGAATAAAATACATAATAATACAAATGGGTTGCTTCGAATAGTTATGTATTTTTACGAGGATTATAAATTAATTATATATCTATTATTGTAATGAGCTATGTTCGTAGTATACTCATAATAGACCTTAGCTACATATTTGGATAATAACTTCTCTTATTTCAGACCTTTGATATTCAGATTAATATATCCTTTGTTCCAAAATGCTGACCAGATGGAGGACACATATTCTGCAGCTGCAATGTTCCCAGTTTACATTACACCACTCGCCTACTGTACGTACCAACGTAAATTTTCACCTGGGTGTAAACTGTATACTGAAAGTATCAAATTTGGTTGTCGATGTTCTAAATTTCACTAACAATAAGTACACAAGAGTTGTAACAAGAGTAACTAATTTTTAATTAATGATCAATTTTTTTATTACAATGCTGTTTGTATTGTTATATATGGGTTCTTGGTGATTCAATAATTAATAATGGAAAAAAGATACCAATGACATAGAAATAAGTAATTCAAGTTTTTAAGAATGAAATATTATAAAAGAAATTCCGGAATATCACATATATTTAAGATGACAGTATCAATCTCATAGAAAATCTCATTAAAATAATACAAAAAATCTACGATTTCACATAGAAAGTCAACATTTTAAATGGCGAAAACTTATACGCAGTTCTTTTTAACTTTTCCCAATTGTAATTGGGTTTAATGTCTTATTTTATTTTCTTTAAAAGTTTTGTCACGTTATTAATTTAATAACACGAACTTTGGAGTATTTACAACAAACTTGAACAGTTATAAACAAATTTTGATAATTTTTTTAAAATATGTACAATTTTTAAAGTACCAATAACGGGATACACAGAAATTCCTTGGACAGTGGGCAGTCCCTGTATAACTGATTGATTCAGACCGGTAAAAGCGTCCGTAATTACGACGATTCTGTCGCTATTTTACACATATTGTACTTATATGTAATGGCTGAATCATAGATCCAGAACAGTCCTAGCATTTAGTCACCTGGAAAATTCTAATCAGTTATAATTGGGTATTTGCATGAAAATCTTTTTCGTTGCCTTATCCATGATTTGGGTAAAGAACATAGCCTAAGTATCCTTTATTTCGAATTTTCAAAATAAGTTCTTTTGAATGAGGTCACTCATATAACATCAATTTTTACCGATATATGAATGTGACGTCGTTATAGCATGTGTATAGCTCTGTAACTTCTTTAATGTGACGTAAATTGTGAAAATTCGAAAAGTTCACAAAGACCGTGCCATGTAATCTATCGAATCAAGCCAAAAATAAATTTCTCTCAAAGACCCAATTGTTTAGATTTGTCTAAGATATATTATTTTAATTACAAACAGTAGTGTTGCTCTATAGGAACCAAATTAAAAGAATTTAATCATCAACTATAACTCAAAATTGCTCTGGTATCTCTTCATATCTGGCGATTCCAGATGCCCTTCACAATACAACCAAATGAAAACCACTCATAAACAAAATCCGCGATGCAATCGCACAAAGCATCCATCTCGATGAGAAGAAGCGGCGCACAGCGCTCTGCTCATAATTTTCGATCCTCGCCTTCCGATGCACAGCAACGGTAGCTCGCAATGCTCGTACATTACACACATGGGTATACATATAAGGTATCCGCGCGGGAGCGCAGTTAGAAAGTGTGCGCCTGGCGCGTGGCAGCCGGTGCCCCAGGTTGTGTTTCGGGATCCGGTTTCGGCGTGCAGGAGACCCGCCCTTCGTTCGCGCGCGCCCGGGCTGTTGTAAGCTGTGGCTCATGAGTGCGCCTCGAGAGATAAAGCGCGCCCTGCACTTTAAACGAGATCGCGATTTAATCGATTTATTATTATCGACATCCTCTCGCGCCTTCTTCGAGGGTTTGATTCTACGTTCCTTCGGTTTCGCTCTAATTAGCGCGAGGTTCTTTATGGGTACGTACAAGGGTGATTGTCGGAAAGCTGAACTTATATGTTGGTCCACATTGTTATTAAGCATTAAGAAGCAACAAGAAGATGAAAAGGTTGGCTTAATACTATGATACAAGCAATGTTATTTAATAATTTTATTTTTTAGAGTCATAATTAGATATTCTTAGGAAGAAATGAAAAACTATTATAAAAATGTTTTGTCAGTTCTATATCTCTAACACATATCGATGCATACTCTATAGGCACTTTTTTGGATAATAATAGTTTGTTGGGAAAGCAATCAATCGTTAATAGTGGTATGATCAGTTCTATCTGGAAGTCCGATTTAGACCGATAATTTTTCTGTTATAAATTAACACGGGTACACTTTGAATTTTATACCTCTATTTCGGTGTCTTGTCGGACCTATGAAAATTAGTTTAATTGGCATAAAACTACAGTATTAATTGATACAAAGATAATTACTTATGTTGAGATTTGTAATACTTTTGGATTTACGTGGTTTGTAAACATACACCTTTATTACACGTCTTGTCGGTTCCCTACAAAATGTTCAACTTGTTGACCATTACCTTTAAAAATGTAACACGAATGCATGTTTTGAGTACTTAGCTGATTTAGTTGCAGAAATTAAGATTGAAGTCTGAAATATTATTGTAGAGAAACATCTTACATCGCTGGTCGTAGTTGATGTAAGCATGAAAAATACTTTTCATTTCTGTATGCATTAAGTTGCATAAATAATAGCATATTCTTATATGATAAAAATTGAAGAGGATAGTAATCTTTCCTCCCCTATTGAAAGTCATAACGTACTTGCTGACAAATTCTTAATATTATTGAAATTAAATTATTTATAATTTTTTATTTAAATAATTACCCTACTACTATAACAATTTATTATTATAAGTAGTAAAATATTATTATTAGTAGTATTAATTTAGTTGTGAAATAAAAACATATTAATGCTAATATTTCATGACTTTAAAATATTTTATTATAGTTTGAATATTTTATAATTGGTTATAATTTGTTTGTTTAGTACACATGGAAATGATGCAGTATCTAATGAATTTAATATTATTATAATTACTATATATTATTAATTTAATATAGTATTTTAGAAAAGTTTCAAGGTATTACAGGCACATTTATATAAATCAGAAGATAAAAACTATTATTATGATGGTATTATGTAGGAGAATAAAAATCATTAGTAATACAATTTTCATTCAAAAAAGTATTTATTAAGATGAAAATGATGCAGCCCCAGTTGTTTTACAAAAATGTATAAAACTTACAATTAACATGAATTTACAAGAACAAAAAGGAGATTGATGACACGAAATCTCATCGATTATTAATGAAATTGAATAACCAACCGATACAAATGTCTCCCTTTAATTCTTGTAAGAAAGCGAAAAGCGAAAACGACATGATGATCGCTTTGTCAACACTATTAACATCCAAAATGCAAACATAACCAAATCCCCATTGCGGAAAGGCAGCGTCCTCGATTCTTGGGCAATTGTAAAAAACGGCTTCTGTAATTAATCCTCCGAGTTAGTATTCCTCCGGATCGATGACAATGCCAACTTGAAGATTGCTCTGAAGGCGATCCACGTGTTCGTCGTCATCGACCCAACAACACTGACCCATCACACTCTGCGTATAAGAACGACGTTGCTAGAAAGCCGAACAATTCCTTTGTTGCAAATCCAGCGATGACGTGTAATTTCCTCCCTTCATTGCCAAAAGAAATTTCCCGGCGTCTCCAAGCGCCAAAAGCGTAGCTCATCCAGTGAAATGTATCTGCAATGATCGAAGGACACCTCCGCTTCTCCGCGCTCCTCCGTCATTACAACGTTTACCAGCTGGAGCCGTAGGAGTAGCTGGTGATGGCGGGCGCCTGGTACTTCTCGTAGTAGATGGGCTGGGCGTAGGGCACGGCGACGTGCTTGACCACGGGCACGGCGTACGGGGCGGCCACGTGCTTGATCACGGGCACGGCGTACGGCACCGGACGGTCCACGGGGTAGGGCACGTGCTTGGTCACCTCGACGGGGTAGGGCTTGGGAACGTGCACGGCTATTGGACGGTCTACTGGCACGGCGACCTGTTGAACAAGAAATTAGGGATTTGTAGAGATTGCTGGGCTGAGGGTGAAGGGTATTTAATAATTGGGCTTTAAGATATAATTATGTTTGATATAAATTTCTTTGTCTTCGGCGATGTTTGTCATAAGGGTAGAGAACCCAAGCCGATTTGTAATAAGCTTTGAATTTTTAATAGAAGATTAAAGTCAAAAAGTTACTAGTATGTATTTTTTAAGTGTTTATGCATTGCGAAAATCCAAAAAACTAAAAAAAAACATGTTACTATCTATTAAAGTATCTTATAAATAAATAATATTTTAAAAACAAATCGTATTAATTGAATAATGGGTAAATATGTACAAGTTATGAAGAGTGAGCGAAACATTAAAAATGGGGAAGGATGGAATTACACAAAGTCAGTACTTGTTCGCGGTTAAGAAATATAAGACATTACATTTTTATGTGTATTACGTACTGTGCAAATTACAGAAGTTGCACAGAGACCTTGAGTGAAATTTTGACTTTGTAAGTCCCGAATGAGCGATTATTCAATGAATGGTTATCACTTTGCTCGCAACTGGTTATGCTTGTATGCAAATATACGAATTTGATGTTGTGATCTTTATTACATGCTTGAGAAAAGATCTAAGTAGAATAGGAATTTATGAGGAAGTCTGAGAAATTACTTAATCAAAACACACAAGGAATATAAATTAACTATTTTTTAAATTAATGATTTACTTTTTCATTCATGCATTCTCTTTAATAATTAGTATACGTACTTATTTGTCTCAATCATGAGATTATTAATAATAGTGTCGCACAAAAAGAAAGTAATACCACTTACATGATCAAACATTTCTTTTAAATAAATGTATTTTTCTCAAACTCCTAGATATTATTATTAATATAAGTATAAAAACAAAATCGCTTTAATAAAAAATAAATTGTGTAAAAATGTTTTTTTTACTGTTGATTTGGTTTGTTCAATTGAATAATACACTCATACAAGCCTTTCGACATGTTTAAAAATACTAAGCTTACAAACGAAATGACCATAGCAAGTTTTAACGCAATGATGCTTTCTCTGTTCGTTAAAAGGGAATCCTTCACCTTCGCGCGTCATACCTTCACCGAACCATACAGTAATCTTTAAGAATGATCAAATTTTCCTGCGTCAGCATCGTCGAAAAAAAATAAGCTTCATTTAAAAGAAGTTATATGAACCGCGAAGAGAATAGTTACTTTATTAAAATGTACAACTTGTATTGAAAACCAAGATCCAAATATTAAAAAAATTTAACAAAAATTGTTAATTTGTTCTACTGTAAAAAGAAAAATTGTAACAAGGCAATTGAAACATCAATTTGAACCATGTCTATTCAATAATCTAAGCTCAAAATATATATTTTCAATTCAAGAAATGAATCATAACACTATAGTAAGTGTACATTTTAATTTAGTCTCAAGATTTCTAAAGAGCAACTAAACGTTCTAAAGAATATTTATTAATAATACATAGAATACTACTTGTTTCACCGTCCTCAATACAACAAGCGTGCCCCCCTTCCTTAACTAAATCATAACTTTGAATAAACTGATTGCTCGTACCTTCTGGATGACGGGGTAGGGCACGTGCTTCTCGACGGGCACGGCGACGGGGTAGGGCACGTGCTTCTCGACGGGCACCTCCTTGGTGATGACGGTGTTGGTGTGCACGCCACTGGTGTAGTAGGTCGGCGCGGAGTAGGACGTGTAGGCGTAGGGCGAGGCGTAGCCGTAGCCGAGGTCGAGCAGGCCGCGCTTCTGCTTCTTGTCGGGAATCGGCGCGTCGTCGACCTTCGTCGCGGCGGTGACCGGGGCATCCTCTACCTTACCGACAGTCGGTGCGGGCGGCTCGATCTCGGCGGACAGGGCCACTGCCACCAGGCCGAACAGAATCAGTGCCTGAGGATGAGAGAAGAAGCAGAGATTAGATGTTGTAGGATGCTGGGCTTGAATAAGTTTACCGATGTTATTCTTACGGATGATGCAAATTCAGGTCATTATTGATATTTCGACGATTTTATAGAGCAATGCGTCTTGGTTCAACATAATTTGGTACGTATATTTAATTATAACTAATTATATTTATTTTTCGTATGGTACACTTTGTGGCGGGAATTAGAATTTTTAATTGTCTTTGGTACCACGTAAATGAAAATTATTCTAGATTTGATTTATAAGAGTTCGATTCATTATTTGTGAATAAAAATCTATTTTTGATCAATAACATGCCCGAATGCTTTAAGCTACAATTTTTTTATTAAAAACGTAAAATAATAATAGTGTTTCGGGAGCAGCAATTCAATTACGGCGAATTATTTGCTGCATGAAGAGGCAGATAATTAGGGAGAGTTGCGTTAATTGCTGGATCGAATTGTGAGGCTGATTCGCGTTGACACTGAAGCGAGCGGGGTATGGGATTTAGTTTTTTGGTCGAGATCAACGGCTTATCTGATTGATGGGATGGATGGGCTCACTTTCTTTGAGAACCTGGCTTTTATGATTTCAACGCTAGATACAGGTTTTTTTACTAGTTTACATGAAATGTTATTAATATTGAGATGTTAATGAGAAATTTTGAATAGTTGTTTAATCAGGACTTTGGCAGAATATTTTAATGAAATATATTTAGAATTCTAAATATAGATAAGCCATTTTTTTTAAATGTTCTAATTGTATATGTTTATGATTTCAATAATTTAATTTGTATTTATATCAGATATAAATAACGAAGGTTTTTTCAAATTTAAAAAAGAATCAGTTTAAAAATTTATTAAATGAACTATTCTAATGAAAAATATTAATGAAAAAAAAATGATTACAATGAAACTTTGCAGTATTAGAAATATTGTTTCAAATAAAGTCTTTGTTTTACAGAATATAAGAATTTAAAATAATAAAGTTTGTCACCAACAAACGAAGTTGTCAAATCAACAAATTCGTTTGACGATATATCCGCAAACTCCAATACTACATCCTTTTTCTAACAAATTATAACGCGTATAACAGAAATGCCCTTCTCGCTCGACAATTCCCAAGAAGACCAAAGGATCTCGAGGCTCAAGCGAATTACCTTAGCCAACATGCTGAATTAAGATCCTTGAAGTGGGCTGAACTGTGTACGAAAAGCCAACGAAGATGAGACTGACTTTGGCAGCGCGAGCCCGAGCTTTTATACCGAGGAACCTGCATCAACACTGCGGGGTTTCGCGCGCGCGTAGGTCCGGCTGTGTCCAGTCGTGGTGCTGGTGGTGGTGGTGGTGGTGGTGGTGGTGGTGGCGAATCCAAAAGAAAAGAAGAAATCGCTCGGCCCCGAAAATCCGGCGCGCGACTTCTCACTTTCTTTGCGCAACGCCGCGGACTCTCGATAGACATATCGCGCGCTTGTTATTTCGCTTCTTCTGGTCGAGCAAAGCAGCAACAATAGCAGCAGCGAGTTTGCAAGTTTGTGAATATGAGTCGGACAACGAGAGATTTCGGGGATTGCATCAGTGAGAGATTGCTTTGTTAACGATTCAGGTAAAACTAAAGATAATTAGCGTGTTTGTGTGTCTGATAGGTTATAATTTTGGGGGAGTCTTGGATGGTAGATTTTTGTATGTATTAGGTGTGTATCTAACGATTGATGTTATATAGAATTGAACTTTTTTTCATCAGAGTAATATGTCACTCAAAAGGTTACATATTTTGTTTGAGATATCTATTATTGTTGATATATCTATATAATTTAAATTTCAAAACATTTTTTGGGTATAGTAAACTATGGTTTAGAATAGTGTAGATATTAATAATAGTAGTAAATTAAATTATTTGTAATGGATCCGAAATTAAAAGATTAAAAGAGGAAAACAACATTTTTGTTAATAATAATTTTATTGAAGGAATTATAATTACGGTAATTAGTTTTTATTAGTGTCACTAAAGAATTTTGAGTAATTTTGAGTAACAATAATGCAATGCTGTAACTAGCACGAAATTTCGAGACTTTCGCCAAAATGCTTTATTATGACACAAAAATTACAAGTTTACACATTATGAAATGTTCACAAAGTATATAAGAAAATAAAGACTAAAAGAGCTTTAATTTAAGCTTTGTTTAATATAAAAATATTATTATGTTGCAATGCTATGAACAGTCAAAAATCACGAGGAAAATGCATGGAAAACTACTCAATTTATAAAGCTGAAAATCTTCAAATTATCATGAATTTTGCGTCATTCTTTTTGACTGTTCATAGCATTGCAACATAACAATATTTTTATATGAAACAAAGCTTAAATTAAAACTCTTTTAGTCAACTTTGATTATCTTATTACATCATTTCTCTAGCAAAATAATTTGCAGAGTTATGATACGAAGTATAGGTACCACTTTTTACTGAAATAACGTGTATTATGAACACGAATGGTCATATCTTGTCCCCAAGAGCCTATGGGACGAAACTACGGGTGCTAGGCTTCATTTGTAGGTACCAGAAAACACCTCCCAAAGTTTCATCAAAATCCGTGTTATATTTTACCCCCTTTTTACAATAATTTTTTTCCTTTTACACCTTACGAAAGAGAAATGAGGTGAAGAATTTGTATGTAGCTCGTGGTGACAAATAGATTCTCAATTTACATGACCATATGAACCTAGCCATAAAATAATCTTTACTTAATAAATTGATATTGTGTCTCGTATGTGCCTTGTATTTCAAACATATCAACAATTCTTATAAGTTGTTACTTCTACTGCTAGGTAGGCACCTCTTTTATGTGTAACAACTACATTTTATATTGGTACCTACACCTCGATTTTTTTTATATGTTTGAACTATATTTTGTCCATTATGTGTCTAAGGAAAGTTATCCCCCCTTATTGAGAAGATCAATATATAGCATGGTCGAAACGCAATTTTTCTTTGAATTTAGTTTCTGTTCTTAATTTTTAACTATTTTACACCCTTTTTACAATATTTTTTCCCCTTTTACTCATTAAATGAGGTAGGGACTGGAACACATACTGCACACCTTACAAGAGAAATGAGGTGAAAAATTTTGATGTAGCTCGTGGGAACAAATAGATTCTCAATTTACAAATATCATTACTGCTCGATCACCTCAAATAATAACAAAAAACAACCGCAAGTAACATTTAAATTCTAAAAATATGTCGTTTAATGCCGATGAATAATTTTTCAATAATAATGCATTGACTCATATTTTCAAATCAAAATCATTCTTAGGTATTTTTCATATTGCACTAAGTATCAACCCTACAAGTGCGAAGCTTATCTTTTACAATGTATTATTCGTGCAGACCTTAACGATCGTAGCAGCGCGTACTTAGTAGTATGTCACGAGATTCCGTTGTTCATGTGACTGGTCAAATGAAAACGAAATGATGCAATTTGCATGTGCATCGCGCTTTGCTCTCGCGCGCGACAATTTCTTTCGCGCGACGCAAGTGTAGTGGATTCTTGTTCTCCATCTCGCGATGGACGTTACGTGCGTCTGCTCGCTAATGAGCAAAGTGTTTTAATTAGGAGTTGTAGTGATGCGCGTGAAACTTGACAGGTAAACATCGATCACAGTTAGGCAGGATGATTGATGGTATTTCTGAATACCGAATTTCTTTTTCTTTTTATTTTGGAGGATTTGTTAGTATATACGAATATATATTTCTGTTAAATTTAAGGTGAATATGCTTTCACACTAAAAAAGTTTATGGTTGATATTGTATTCTCATCTAAAATAAGTTCGTTTTTATTTAGAAATATATTTACGTTCCATACTTTTTATTTTAAGGGGAGTAATAGAAAGTAATTTGCTAAAGATTTAAAGAGCGTATTTTTAAGATAATTAAAAACTGAGGCGAGCTGAGGTAATAATCATACTATTGAGTCTTAAACTCATATATTTTGTAAATATATATTACCGTAGTTTAATTCTAAAATAATATATGTTAAAAATTAATATTCATACAGACACAGATATCTTTACAAAAAAATGTCCATGCTAAATCTTTCAATTAAATATGTAAAAAGAGACAATGATTTTTTTGGTTACAAAAAGGTTTTATGCAGAAATCTTATTTCCTCGCTGTTTTTATTATAAAATGTAGGTATATTTTAAAAATGAAAGTTTATAAATTCGTCGTTATTTTAGCTCCATTTTATCATCATTATGACTCATATAACTTTAGGAAGAAAAAAGCTATCTGCAGATTTATTAGACCATTTTTAAAAATTAAAGATCTTGGCATCTATTTTCATATTTTACTAAAAAATTTGGTCTAGACATTTTTTTCGTACAGTTATTTTTGTGTCTGTATTAATGTAAGTTTATAGAAAATTATTTAAAAATTCAACCACATTAGCAGATAGTTACAAAAAGTGTAATTGATTTTCAAACATTTTCTCTTATTCATTCCTTATGTATCTCAAAATGTTAATACTTACTTAAAGTTATGCTATTCTAATTAGCTTCCTCCCTTCCTTACATTTAGCTTAAAACGTCTAAATGTAAGGAATATTGTTAAGGCAATTTATAAAGCCGAATAAACAAGTTAAATCATAATTTTTTGGGATCTTTGGATGTATCCTTTGGATGATTTATCTGTATCGGACTATTTCACGAGCACCAATGTATTTCCTGAAAAAGATTATAAAACCTAATCTTCGGGAAATCGGTTTCACTAATACCCAAAATCCCTTCCCACAAAAACTTGGAGCTCCATCTCTCAAAGTCGTCATTGTCGTTCATACCCCCATTCAGATCTCAAATTTGCCTCTGACAAAAGCCTGTTTCTCCCAACGCCCCGATATATACACGCAGAGCAGGCCGCAGTCGCTCACCTAAACTGCGGCTCTACGAAAAGTGGCATCACGCGCGCATCAAAAGAAACATCGCCTCGAGAGGTCCGCGCGGACGGCCGTAAACCGGATCCAAACCGCAGATCTGTCGAGAGAGGTTCCACTCAACAAAACCTCGGCAAAATCCACCCCTTCGTCTCTCGCATTCCGCAGAACAAGAGAGAACGGGAGCGGCCGCAGCCGACTGCCAGCGGACAGCCCGAAAAGCGCGTGTCCCTTTTTCTGGCAGCGCTCGCGTGACACTATTACCTAAAGAGCGAAAATTTTGAAATTTCGCTCTCGGCCATAAGGAGCGGGTATAAAGAGCGAGGGCTCGTTCTTTCATTCCCTTTCGCTCGTCTGCTCCTTTCTTTCGTACTCGACGTGTGTGTGCGCCTGCCCCTCTCGCACCGGGGGGTATGATCCTCTCCGGCTGGACGTTCGTGATGTCCGTTGCCGATGCGCTTTTTCGCGCTTTCTTGGATGCTGCACGATGCAGCAAAAGGATGGACGGATGTGCTCGAGGACTGTGCGTACAGTCCTGGCTATAACCTTTTGCACTGCTATAACTTTCATGGTTTGTAGGCGCTGTCTTTTAAATAAATCAGGATGATAGACGATTATGACTGTGTTATTTTATTGTGATGGATTTAACATTCTTATGATGCAAAACAAACAACTTTGAAAGTACCACGCTATTATTTGTCTATTCTAATAATATATCAAATTCTGAATTTGAAATATGTGGTAACTACTATTGACAGGTCGAAAAAAAGTTACTTTCTTTACAACTAATTTTTTATATAGAATATAGTTTCATGTATAAAAAGTTCTCGGAAAAACTTTTAATTTGAGCCCTGGTAGGCTTTTATATAATTAACAGATCCTGAGATAATCAGTTACGAAGTTGGTTGTTTATGGTAAAAATATTTTCTCTTTCCGCCCGCGTGCGACTCCGCGCCGCTGCGACTCCTATTCTTCGGTCCCGCATGCTCGAACGGTAGCTCTGCGCGCTCTTGACTTTTCGGACTTATTTTACAGCATCATCTTGTTGATTAGAATTTATGCTAAATACCATATAAATTCTACTCGGAACAATCTTAACGTACGTTTTTCATCTAACCGGAAGAGAAAATAATTTTGCCATAAAGAAGCTTCAACTTTGGAGCTTATTATCTCATGCAGGAGCTATTTATGGTACAGGGCTTGTAAGGACTCAAATTAAAGGTTTTTTTGAAAATTTTCGATTATAAAACTAAGAATCTGAGAAATCCAAAACCCGCAAAAAAAATCATTTTTCGGAATTTAAAAAATAAAATTTTTATATCATGCCAAAAATGGTCAAATTTGAAAAAAATCGATGTTTTTTTGTTGCAAATTAACTATTCGTAAAAACTTTGTGGGAAGAGGAGTTTTTGTGCGAGTGAATGAACAGCCTTAGAAACACAATTTTTCATGAATCTTTTTTATGAGGAACCAAATTGAGACTCGAAAAAGAAAATGAAAAAATCGGTATCTTTAAATTCGAAAGGTCGGCGTTTTATGTTGGTAATTCTTTCACATTCAAGTAAAGATTGTTTTATTAACCCTTTACCGTGAACAACGCCCGAAACCGTATCGATGTGACCTGCGTTGGTTTAGTAAATCATGGTTTCTACTTCATTTTCTTAAACGCTGAATTAAAATATTAATAATTTTACTTTTCATGTGTTCTCAGTAACATATGATCAATTATTTGCTTTGTCAGCTTAGAAAGTAAAAAATTAGGCGGGCAATCCAACAAAATGGATTTTATGACGTTACTAGGGTAGAACAGGGTCATACCGATCGCTTAAGTAAAAATTGTTATAATTAGAAAAATATTAGCCTTTCTTTGCTTTTTATACGCTTAAGAATAAGTTCAAACATTTATCTTTTCAATTTTAATAGTTTTAACTGACAGAAATACATAAACCACGTACTTTTCTATCAAAATAAAAAAAATCGTTTTTTCAACGTTAATTGTACAAGGCGGGTAACTACCGATCAGTTAGACAAAGCGTAGAATAAAGTTAAATTTCCCTTAAATTTATATTTCTCATGCTCGTAACGTCAGATTTTAATGTGCAAGACACTATTTTGCACGTTAATAAAGTAAAAAAGGAGCATTTATAAACGTTTCATTATACCTCATGAAAATATACGGTAATATACCTAACCTCTTTTTGCGCACTTATAATCTTAAATAATTAAATTAAATAATTGTAAAATTGGTTTTAACGCAAACTCTTCTTATAAGAAAAGTAGCTAAAACCTATTGATGTGAATATCTTTATAGAAATCTTTGTGAATATCTTTATAGGTATATTTGGTGTTTAGCATTTATCAAGTTGAACGATACATTTTAAAGAATATAAAAATATTTTCACCATTCAATAAACTTAATATTTCTCATAATTAAATGATTGGTTTGATCCACCCGATTGATTTGACCCCGTTCTCCCTTACTACTAATGCGCGATTCACGTTAATGGGTTAAACATGAGTAATTTTTTTGATCGATTTAAGCATGAGGAAAACTTTGTATCCAAATAATCATAAATAAAAACCACTGCCAATTCATTGGCACTTAGCTTCCTCAAACTAAATTAATTGTTTCAATATGAAATTCTTTGTTCTTAAAAATGAATTTTAAATTGCTATATCTTTACGAAATATAACCGTTTAAACTAAAAGTTACGTTTTTGTGTATAACAAAAGAAAGGGAAAAAATTATTTTTGTCCCCCCATCCTCTAAAAAAACAAAAAAATGAGCCCTGAAACACACACACACACACGCACGCACACACGCACACACACATACACACACATGCGCACCTACGAAGACACACACTCACACGCACACACACACACACGCCCACACATATCCATACTGACATTTTCTAAAAATAGTTTTTCCTCATAATAAATTTGCCTGAAATTGTTACTATAAGAAGTGTACTTTTTAATGCGTTTTGTAATGGTGAACGAATGAACGAGATATAACGTAGTCAACTGATTCAATAAGTATACCTAAATTTGTTATTCTGAACTGGAAATAATGTTTTTTATTTATTATTATTTAGATACAAAGTTTTCCTCATGCTTAAATCGACCAAAAAAATGTATACAAGTTTAATAAAATAATCTTTACTTAAATCTGGAAAAGTTACCGAGATAGAACGCCGACCTTTCGAATTAAAAAATAAAATCGATTTTTTCATTTTCTTTTTCAAGTCTCAAGTTGGTTCATCATAAAAAATATTGATGAAAGAAATTGTGTACATACCTTCTAAGCCTGTTCACTCACTTCCACAAAAATTATAGAGATAGAATGTCTAGATATGGCTACAAAAATCATTCTTTACTTTTAGGCTATTTTAACCTTATTATACGATTAAACCTTATTATAAATAATTACGCGAACGTTCCAAACTTCACCTACATAAAACTTTGCTGCTATTTTGCACTCTGCACCCCTCTGAAATGTTTAAAAATTCAATAACTTGAAATAATATACCTACGGTAATCGGGTTGCCATCACACAAGGACAAGAAAGACTATTCATCCAAGGTACATATCATACGTTTTGTCACATATGTCTTGATTTCGCGTTTTTTATGCTTCTAAAGCGGGTGTAATATATATATATATATATATATATATATATATATATATATATATATATATATATATATATATATATATATATATATATATATATATGTGTATATATATATTCAAATTTTTCCAAGATCGCACGCTCGCATGTAAACTCGCTTGCATATAGATATACATTGAGTTTATGAGTAGCGGGCAGAAGGTCCAACTTTTTCGCCCGCTGGGCGAACCGTATTTGCCAAGAGCGGGCAAAAAATGTTTTTTCACCATACCCTGGCCGAAAGTACCACATTTCCTCCCGGCTCCGAAACTGAAATGTGTCATTTTCTGCTCGGGTATGGTGAAAAATAGTATACGCAGCACGGGAGAAAAAATGGATATCCTATAGCATGTGTTTACCACCCTTGCCTTCTGCTCGGGTGGCAATTTACACGTGCTCTGGACTAGCCAATACTTTTCCTCCCTAGATGCGTAATATATTATTTTGCTCGCCGGTCAGAAAACAACCTCTTTACGCTCGCTTTTTAGGTAACAAAACGTAAAAGTCGTGCATGTATAACAAAAAAAATTTTCTTTTTCAGATTTACATTTATTTTGGTCAATTATTTAATTAAATATAGAGAATTTTTTTATCTTTGAAGTTAATTTACGAGCAAACTCACATCAAACATGATTGAGTGAATACCACTTTTTTAGAGAATTTAATTCACCTTGTAAAGAGCACAATAGCGCCACGCAGAGATATGTAATATAGATCAGGTGGCGAAAAGCGGAACTGATCTATCCAGAGGAAAATACATCGCTCTTGGAGGTCTTAACAAGGCGAATAAGAACGATTTTTATATTTAACTTTTTTGGCTACGATTTCATTCAGCCAAGTTAGTTCAAGAAAACTGAAAAAAAGTAATTTTTAGTTCTTAATTTGTTTATAACTTTTGTATTTCGTGTTTTAGGGACGGGCCAATATTAAATTCGTATTCTAAGGGAAATTTTACATAGGAATCACTCAAAATTAAATTTGGTATACGATTTTACCAAAAGGTTCCTATTCACTGGCTCTGCCTGGACTATAATGAGATAAAAAATAAATTAGTTTAAGCTGAATGTTTGAATAATAGAATTTTTTTCAAATATCAAAAGTTTTTATTTTAATTACTTATTTTAATACTGCATTTTGTTTTCAGTATACTTAATGAACAAAATGTATTAAAAGAATATTGATAGTTATAAAAACAATAAATATTTAAAAATTGAAGTTCACTTTTTGTCGAAATTGTACGTATATACACAAAATGTCGAACTCCACTTTCGAATAAACAGCGCGCAAAACGTCAAAAACACAGCTAAGTATCCTTCATTCGTCATCGGCCAACTGCCACGCAGCTCCAAAATCACGAAACCACCTTTGCACACTACCCCTCGGGCACGCCGGCAATCGGAGAAAATTCCGGGTCCCCGGCCGCTCGTCGACTCCGCGTCCTTCCTCCGAGCGATATACACTCCGCGACAACGCGCGACTCTCTTTCGCCGAAAAACCTCGGGCCGCTGTAATTGAGCTGCACCTGTCCCTCGGGGTGTACACAGCAACGATGATCCTCGGCCCCGTAATTCCCGGTCTAGGCGCACGCAGCCACGGGGCCGTCATTATACTTTGGGACCCAATTACGTTATCGCCGATTCCTATGGCGTGCCAGTCAATTTCTCGCGCGCGGCGGCGCCTCCCGACGAACAAGCGCGAGAGGGACATGGTAGGACGATCGTGCGCAGCAGCGCTCTATAGGAAGGGTGATGGAGTATATAGTGCGCTGTAATGAAGGTCGGTCTCGGCATTTTTCTAGAAGGATTGATTACTTTTGCGGAGTTGCGGTTATCGAGGGGTAGTACACCGGTGCTTACTAGCAATTTCTTGGGTGAGTTTGATATTCTTGGAGAAATTGGGAGGAGAGGGTCGTCGAAAATTGCGATGTAATTGTTGGACAAATTGATGGATATGATTGGGAACGATACTATTTATTACATATCTGTGTCGAGATATAATGATAAAGGAAAACATTGCATTTATCATTGCGAGCTTATAAAATGGTATAAGTAGACACTAAATAATTGTAGAATATACGAAAAAAACTTTTGTTTAAATGAAAATTAAATGTAAATTTTTTAATTTCCATTACAAGTAAACATAGATCGATTCCATCTCAAATCATGCCGACTGGCTGCAGCTATGTCACCAAATCACTTCAAAATTTGATATTTCGGTATAAGGAATTTAATAAAACCTCTTAAAATCGCATAAAATATCTAGCGATTGTTTGAGAAAAAGATTTGCCTGGTAAATATTGTATCCGTTTCTATGACACGTTTAAATAATACTAATTTGTTATTTAATTTATTGGGAAATCCGTACAGAGGAATTTTAGCATAATAGGATTAAAAATTTCCTGTTTGAAAATTTATAAGAGTTTATAAGGAAAGTATTCATTTTTAATTAATGAGTTTTTACTATTTAAACATTTTATAAATGGATTTAACAGGAATTTCTGCTTAAAGGAAAAATTAATAATTTCGTAGGTTTAAATGGTTTAATACGTATTTTCGTACATAAAATTTATATGTATTTATTTGAATTACCCAATAAAGAAATACGATTACAAGATTTTATTAAAACGTATTTTTTAAGACATTTCCGATGGAAATACATATAGGTATTAAAAAATACAGAACTATACGTTTTTATAAGAATTTTTTGAGAATTTACTGATGAATTGTATACTGCCATGGGCAAATATCTTATGACAAGTATTTAGATACATGAAAAGATACACGAAGTATCTTTTCTCAAAAGTAGCAGATGTTTCACAAGTAACTACTTAAAAAATGTATAATCGTGTTGCAGTAACTTTAAAGCTCAATATACAAAAAAGATACAAGATATACCTGTATCTTTGTCAAAAGTATCTAACAAGGGAACCGCTCCAGGTGTTCTCACCGATTTCGCTCATTTTGTGACATGTTGTACATAAAAAAAAATCTACACGTATTTTTTTCTTGCTGATAAGCCCGTATACGGGGTGAAAACCACCCCTAAAGTTTACCCTGAAAACCATTTTTTTTTAAATATCTCCAAGACCAATCAAAATTTTTTAATAAAACCGGTACTAAATAATTACTTATAAAGAGACGCTTATATAGGCACAACTTTTCTCTGAGGCATTGCATCCCCTATTTTTTAGGAGGGTAAAATTACATTTTTTAAGTAAATTTTACTTCAGAAAAACCGCAAATTGCTGAAATTTTGATATAAAATTCTTATAACGGAAAACCTAGCTGCAAGATATAAATTTTCCAAACATTGGTTTTTCAAGTATATTATTAATCGATTCATGGAGTGGACATTGTTCTAAAACAGCTAATCAATCTAGTCCAAATTCCTTCATTTCATCAAGTTCTATCAATAACCCTGATTTTCGATTGTCTTTTAACAATATTGTCTTTTAATAATATTGTAGCACTATTTTTCCTCTTCGGCGGTGAACAAGTACGAACATTTTGGTAGATATGTTAAAAACTCGTATATTGCACGCGTGAATAAAGTGAGCCAGCGATTGCCAGCGTGTATGATGCCCTCGCTCCGCTCGGGCGCCGAACAACACGCGGGCATTTACTGGCTCACTTTATACCCTAGGTGCATATACTATTTCATGTGTACAAAATAACGAAAAATCCCACAAGAGAAACAAATTTTATTTTTCGCAACAAAATACCACCCTATACAGGATAAGGGTTAAGAAAAATATTTATTTACTCAAGTATCTAGATAAATCGAAAAAGATACTGTATCTAAAATTAAGTATCTAGATACAGTATCTTTTCGTAAATATAGATTTTAACAATAGGGTATCTTAGACAAAAATTATTTTAGAAATGTTTCCTGTGCGTTTCGGAGATATTGTTGAAAAGTATCTAGTATCTTGAGTTTTTATACGACTGTATCTGATATCATGTATCTAATTTAAAGATATTTAGTTTACCCATGACTGATTATATATCGTGTTGTTTTTAGGGTTATTTAAAAGTTAAAATCACTATTCTATTTATACTGGGTAGAGTTGATTAGCATTAGTTTCTTCCATTAATTCTACAGACTGACCCCGAGACTCTGCAATTTCCATTGCAACGGTGGAAGAAAAAGTCGGGTACAGACAAATGGAAGGATAGCGTCGGCTGTTGTACCCGACTTCTATGAGACATGCGCGAAAAGAAAGCTGAAAGACGGGGAGGAACTAGGACTCGCCTTCGGGTACTGAAAGCGAGTACTCTAGTACCTCTACAGTACACCCATCGGACTTCCTTTTCTGAAAACTCATAAGCTTAACCTTAACCGCGAAAATGGATTCTTCACCTAAACAACTAATAATAAAAGAATTTAAAAAGAAGCCACAGCGATCAAAATCAAAAATCAAAACACTGAACCCGCGATAATATCTATTTATAACTTTCCTTCGCAAGAGTTCAACACAAATGACTACGATAAAATCTTTAAATTAGCTCCTAAAATTATAGCTGCAGGCGGAAATAACGTGAAACAAAAGTCATGGGGAAACAACACACTCGGAAATAAAATAAACAAATATTGCGACAAAAATAACGTATTTGTTTGCGCATCAAATGAATTTACGTATTCCCTATACAATCAAAATAATAAACCTAAAAGAACCAGACTTTATCGACTTCGCTATCCTAAAAAATTTCGATAGCACCATAGACATTAAAACAATAAAAGAAATGGATTCCGATCAGTATCCAATCGTAATAACCGCGGATATAACATATACTTGTATTTTACTGAAATCTAAATTTAAGAAGGTTAATCTGGTTAAGGAATTGACAAACAGATTTTAATGAAATATGGTATATCGGTAGATATAGTTACCTAAATGATTCAGTTAAATTTTTGTGAGCCAAGGTAGGGACTTTTATTTAGCATGGAATCTTTTGAAAAAGTGCATTTTTTCATTTTCCTTGGCATATTTCAAAGAAATAGACAAAAAGTTTTTCTTGAAAATTTTTGTATTATAAGACAGACATCTATTATTTTTTGTATCACATTTCTGAAATACTTATCTTTAGAGGAACATTTTGGGACCTGCTGAATATAAAAATTCGACGATTCAACAAATTTAGAGTCGGCCAAGTAAAATAACAAGGGATAAACATGGGATACTAATACCTACATGGAATATTACTGATACACGGGATATTTAATTAATGGAGGATAATATGCAATTGAATATTTCAAGCACGTTTTTCTCAAAACTCAATTTTCTCTTTTCAATAAGTTCCTTGTACATTTTTAAATTAAATTTCATCTACTTAATGAACCTCTTTTAAATTTTCAAGAAATATTGCCTCCAGCGTATTTTTGGAAACGTAGTGACGTTCCCATAAAAGTTTCAAAGGCGTTACAAAAACGTTGTAGAGACTTTGAAATGTTCGTTTTTACGTTTCAAAAGAAACCTTATAGAAACGTTCCTGCGACGTTACTGGCTACCTAATGTGGTCAAGCTATCTAACGTGGAATTTGGTCCGTTGTAGGAACGTTTCTACAACGCTTCAAGAGATACATTAACAAATTTTGTAGAAAATAATAAAAACGACAAAACCTTTCGGATTATCCTACCAATTTGGTTATACCATCCGGATATGTCATTATATGCAAACTTATATTACACGTGAACGGTTAAAAAATATAGCAATTTTTATTCCTGAAATTGTATAATATATTTTTACGATCTTTTAATAAAATTTGATCATGAATATGATTCTGAACCAAAAATTTATTACAGAAACATTTAAAAGAGTATGTATCAATCTATACTGATTTTACCTGCTTTTCTAATCAGTGTAACCGATAGGAAATTTCCAAATAATTGGATAATAAAACTAATGAAATTTCTATCTCAAACCTTACATTGCATAAAGTCATTTTATTGAGCTATGACTCTAAAAGCTGTCTATCGTAAAATTTCGTCCTAGACATGTCTAATAGCATAGAAAATTGTCACGAATAAATCCCACATAGTGCATCTTTCAATTCCCAAGACCCAATGATTTACACTTTTTTCTTCTTCTTCCTATCACTAGCTTTTTTCAAGTATTCTTGATCATCGATAGAACACGAACACTAGAGTGCATAAAATAACAGACTTTTATAGCATTTCAAAGCGATGCTCGTTAAATAGAAATCGTTAAATATAGAAGATTACGAGCGCATTGCAAGACGCTCGCCGAGATTTCGATCTCGATCTTCTGGTGCACGTAAAGGCGTAGATTCTTCTTGTTTAAAAATATAAACGGCGTGCATGCATCGAAATCGAAAAAAGCGTATCCGCATGCGTTTGTTTGTTTTTCACTTCGGGCGGGCGAATGCGACGACCACGTCATCGGTGCTTCATTCGCTTAATTTAAATTGTAAATCCTTCATTAGGGGATTAGGCGGTGTGCCCGGCCGACAGCGCGCACGCACAGCATACATTTGAATGTTGATTGTTGATCTAAATCTCGAAAAAGGCTTTTAAGCGCGCGGCCTCCCTTTTTTCGGCAACTTTAACCATTATCTTGGGGGCTTTTAGAGCCTCCGTATAGCCGCGGCGCCGCGCGGCAACTAATGCACTTTTAGGGGCGAGCGGACAAGGCTCCGAAAGCCTATATTGTTCCAATTCATTTGCACATCGGTATGGCTCAATTTTGCTTAGGAGTAACGTTGATGGTGCATGTTTTATGTAAAACAGTTAGTTTAGATAAAGGTTATCGAAGTCGATGCTGGCCAGAGGAAGTGATCAATTGATTTAATGAGCGAAGTAATGGTTATTTAGTTCATTTTTACATTTTCTACAGTTGGTCGTTATCTCTATGCGCATATAAAGAATATATTTTCGTTGAAAAACTAAAACTGTCAATTAATTATAAATTAACAGATGCCAATTTTAAACTTGTAAACTAATAAAAGTACACCTCAATAATAAATAATCTAAATATATAAAGATAACCCAAATATCTAAATATATATTAGTAATTTTTTTTAAATATTCTTTTTATGCTTAAGCTAAAAATTTAGCGAAGCTATAAAAATCTTTACGTTGTATAAGTGCACGCTAATCTTATAAGCTTATTTAATGATCTATAGTAGTAAAAAAAATTATCAATAATATAAAAGCAAAAGGTTAAAAAGAATTTGCTTTTTTAATCTATCAATAAATCATGATTAAATTTGTACTCATTTGACATTTTGATTTATCTTCCTAGTCGAAAAAACAAACAGGTGACAAAGTTTGCGAACGAAAAAATATTTCGGTCATTATGAATACTAAAGTGAATGTTATGAATTAGTTGATGCGTTTCTTATTATAACTTATATCGTCGAAATGGCACGACGATGGGCTCGGTGTTAAAAAACTCCGCGACCAAGAAACCCCCGTACCTACTGAATGAAAACACGGCTAAAAACTCGGTGACAGCGTCGAAAATTCGGGACGCCGCGCTTTGGACTTTGTTATACGCTCTTCCCCCAACATATAACGAGCTCATCCGCATTTATAAATAAGCGATGCCCACATCGTCCAGCTCCCCACTCTGCTCTATAACGCGTATCTTTGCGCGCTCGCGCGGGGTGCAAAATCCGGCTTGAGCCTCGAATGCAGCGGCACATCGCGTCGTCATCCTCATCGTCATCATCATCATCGTTAACGTCGAGTTCGGCGACGCTGCGCGCACCGCTGCCGCGAGTAAACTAGTTTCGCCTTTTTATGCGTACATTAGAAGATCCGGTATATCTGTTTTCGCTATACGAGTTCCCTGCCTGGCGGCACGCGGCTCCTCGTCGTCGTTGCTTTGCTGCAGTGCGCAGCAGATAAATGTGTCTGCGGCGAAAAAAAAGGAGGGGGCGCGAGAGAATCTCGCAGCCAAGATTCCTGCCCGCTCGGCGGCTGGTGCTGGTGGAGGCGTTTTTTTGAGGTATGCGTGCACTCTGGAGCGCGCGAAACGGCTTCGCCGCAAGTTGGGCAGATTTCGGATTCTTAGATCTTTCCGGTTGATAGGGAGGATCGTCGTTTTCATTTGTTTTGCTTGTCACTTGATACGCGTGAAGAATAGAGCAACGTGATAGCGTAGTTTTCATTTTTCAACTATCATAGTGAATTTACATTTTTTATATAAATACTTAAATACTTTTTTTCTAAATTTTTAACTATCTTTGATTTATTACCATTTTTATTGTGATATGGACGGCTTATACTATTTCTAATCTATATATAGAAAAAACCGCCAGTTTATTGGAACAAAAAAATGTCAGTTTATTGTCTTTTAGCTTTCTCGAACTTAGTTAATCATTCATACATGAAATTATTTATTCTTATATATTAATGTGAGTCGCTATAGCTTATTAATAACCTAACTATAGAAAAATAGTATCATACAAATATAATTTAAATTTTCATGGTAATTTTAAAAGATATAACGTAATAAGTATACTACACTGTTCGGACGAAAAATAATATAAGCTTATGTTAATAATTTGCATTTCAGAATAAGCGATCAAATTCTAATGTCTCAAAACATGCTTTTATAATGATTTTAGCATAATTTTTTTTCTCCTTCAGAAAGCTTCCTCTATGAGGAAGCAAAAGTATATATTTGTTTATTTAACACATTATACAAATTATATTTGGACAAATCTAATTAATAATATTATTAATAATATTATTATTTTATTTTATTTTACTTGTAATTGGGATGTTGCATGAAAAAAATAATTCGAAACCACTAGGCATGTCTGAAAGAATGTCGAAGAATATTCGACACGTATATTTTCTTTTTTGCTATTGGACAATTATTCACCAAGATACATAAGGTTTAAAAGTCATGCGACGTCATGATGTTATATTTGTCATACAATATCGTGCCGTCACACGACTTTTAAACCTGCTGTATCTTGGTGAACAATCGTCCAATTGCAAAAAAGAAAAAATACGTATCAAATATTTTTCGACATTTCTTCAAACGGACCTAATAGTACATTTTTTATTCCTGCAACATCCCAACTCAATTTTGAATTTGATTCTCCCTCGGATAAAAGTTGGAAATATTTAGATAAATTAAGTTTTGCAGAGCTTGTTTTTATGTAGAGATAATCTCAGGATTATTAATGAGGAGATTCACACCAAACTTTTTTTTAAAAATGATAAATGTTTTAAAATCTGAACAAAATATTATTATATTATAAGAATGAATTGAATTTTATATTAAAAATATTGTTTAAATTAAATATAAAGTATACGTGTAAATACTTCATTGATAAACTAAAAAGTGTATGCACACAGAAAAAGTCTTACAAATCTAAATATAGATACTATTATCTTTTGACAGTATATCAAATATTCTTACATCTTTTCAAAAGTTCAACCATGACCATTCATAACAATTCAAGCAAAATTGATGGCTCATATAAAGTTCTGCCTCATCGGCCGTAAATCTCGAAGTATATAGACTGCAGCTGTTTACAGAATCAAAGAAGCTGCATTCATAGAAGTTCGGTCAGTTTCATGGTCGAACAGGTAGTTACGCGACTCCGTAGTCGAGTCTAGTTTCCACGAAGGGCGAGAGCGCGTAGTCCTGTCGGATGATAGGAATCCTGCTTTTGATCGCGATACGCAGCCTTCGTCGAGTATATATATATATATATATATATATATATATATATATATATATATATATATATATAGTCGATCCGGCTTCTCGCGAGGCAGTATATTATTCACACAAGTCTTTGGTGCTCGCTGAACGATAACACTCGAAAATCTCAATGCTTGTGTCTTTCCTGTTCTCCATCTTTTTTGGGAATTTCGGTACGCTATACGGAGTTCTGGTTATTATTTCTTCCTTTTTTAAAGATATATAAAGAAGCACGTGAAGAAACGCTGAATTTTGGAGTTAAGAACAGTGTGACACGATTTTTTGCGAAGTTATTTAGATCGCTCGATGCGATAGTAGTATATATACCTATTATATATTGACATTATTTTTAAAATAATTAGAAGTCTGATTAGAAGTCTAAGACGGTAATTATTATAATAATATATTATTGTGTGTGTTGTTACTTTTATTTTTAAATCATCTTTAATCATAATGAAATACAGAGGAGTGATGATTATACAACAATCATTGGTCACGCGGGCAAATACTATTATGTATAATTTTAAATATCTGCTTTAATACAATATCTTTATAATTTAAATGTTATGGAGTGCTAAAATATAACAAATTTAATTAGATTATTAAGTTTTGCAATGCAAAATTATGTTTTAAATAATTATTTTATAAATTATTTATTTTAATTTTTTATTTGTTTTATTTGAAATTATTATGTTTTAAAATTTTAAGTTTTGTGTAATGTAAAATTAAGAAAGACTACATAACTTATTGTTCCATATAATTAATTCCTTGTTTTTAATAAATATCATATATCTACTTGGCTTCATAACTTTTTGATTCATGATATAAATAAGAACTTGAGTTTCACTTCAAGTATCTCATGTAACGCACTTCATCTTATTCGCGTAATATGCGGAAGTTGAAACATACCGCAAGATGAACGTGATCTCGACCTTTGCCGTATTTAACGAAAGAAAACTGTCTTTACTTTTGCAACATCTTGGTGTTAATAAATTGAAGTTAGACAAATTTATTTTTATCAGAACTTTATTTATAATGTTCTTTATTCGATTTCGTTCAATTATTAATTATATAATAATGGATTTCTTGTAGATAAAGTCCCAATTTAATGTAAGATAATTCTGAGTATCTAATATATCATTAGTCACAGAAAAAATCATGGATATATACGAGGGTAGTTCAATAAGTCTTTAGAATGACCAACAGATGGCGCGCGAATCGCTCCAAATCATCTGTTTTCAGTCAGCACCACTCCCGACTAGATATATGGTGCAGTCACAGTCCACATCTTCTGAGTTTACGTGTTTTTATAACCAATTGAAAAAAAAAATTGCTTGTTAAGAAAAATGGAAAAAAACGAGTTCAGAGCGGTAATTAAACATTTTCATTTAAAGGGTTTAACTCCATATGAGATAAAAAATGAATTGGACTCAGTTCATGGCACATCTGCCCCTGCCTTAGCAACGGTTTATAACTGGGTAAATGAATTTAAGCGTGGTCGTACATCAATAAGTGACGAACCACGTTCAGGAAGGCCCGTAGAAGCAACTACTCCCGAAATCATCAATAAAATCCACGATATGGTGTTGAAGGATAGAAGATTAAAAGTGCGTGAGTTAGCTGAGGCCACAAGGATATCTATAGGTGCAGTTGTTTCAATTCTACATGAAAAATTAGGCATGAAAAAGCTATCGGCAAGATGGGTGCCGCGTTTGCTCTCAGCTGAGAATAAACGCAATAGAGTGGTCGCCTCTGAAGCTCTTTTGGCGCGCATAAGTCGGAATCCTGAGGAATTTTTTCGTCGATTTGTGACTGTGGATGAAACATGGATACACCACTATACTCCTGAGACAAAGGAACAATCCAAACAGTGGATTTCCACAGGCGAACCAGCTCCAAAGAAGGCAAAGACCGTAAAGTCAGCTGGTAAGGTTATGGCTACAGTTTTTTGGGATGCACGTGGAATTATACTTATTGACTACTTGGAAAAGGGTAAAACAATTACTGGTGAGTATTATGCATCATTATTAGAGCAGCTGAAAGAAGAAATTAAAAAAAAACGACCACATTTGGCGAGAAAAAAAATTCTCTTTCATCACGACAACGCCCGAGTTCACACATGCTTCGTTTCAATGGCTAAAATTGAAGAACTAAAATTCGAATTGGTCGAACACCCACCGTATTCACCAGATTTAGCCCCCAGTGACTTTTTCTTATTTCCAAACTTGAAAAAATGGCTCGGTGGACAGAGATTTACGGACAACGAAGACGTCATTGCCTCTGTAAGTGCTTATTTTGAGGAACTTCCGAAAACGCACTTTTCTGAAGGATTAAAAAAACTTAAAAAGCGATTGACCAAGTGTATAGAGCTCCAAGGAGATTATGTTGAAAAATAAAAAAAAATGTACCCAAAAAAAATTGTTTTTATACTTTATTCTAAAGACTTATTGAACTACCCTCGTATTATACGCCTAGAACAACAAGAATGTTAACATAATTATTTTTATGATGCTATTTTTGAGTTTAAAATTAATTTATTTTTTTAGCCATATGAAAAAATAGAGTTAGTGAATACTAATATACATACAATAGTAAAAGAAATTTAATTATTTAAATTAATTTCTATGAATCTGAGAATTTTAGAGTAATGCTGTGATATAGATGCCGTATATGCAGATGCAAATACAATTATAAATATTTTATACAATTATTGTGTGCTGTGCAATCAAGGAAATTCTCAAAACTACTTGAATTGCATGGCAGGCGATTGAAATTTCACAACTGATTCCGGCTTTCGTATAAAGTAAACATGGTTATTGTAATGTTAATACGAATGGTAACTTTCGTTGCCATGCTGCAACTTTTCATTGTCATGGTGATTCACAGTACGCTGTCGTAGCGGGTTGATTGTTCGACAGCACAAGAGTATCCATTGAGAAAGAAGAGTGTACAAAAAGTTTAATAATTTTGGATGAGTATTACAATGTTTTATTTTAAAACATTGTATATGGTTATATAAAAATAATCACATTTATTATTCTTATAATATGAACAAAATATTCGCTAACCAAGTATATAATATGGACTTAAATTTACTTTAGAATTGATTTTATAGTAAAAAACTCAAATTTGATTACCTTTTTTCCTTAATAGTATCCTTAAAAGGAATAGTATAGTACCATTGTATTTCGAAATGTATTATAAATTTGTTATATAAGTTTAAATATGGATGTAAAAATGTGTTTATTTTCGTAAATGAATAAGTATTGAATGTAAATAAAAGCAGATTTTATCATACCGCGCTATAATATAACTCCCCGCCGGTAAGTCTTGCATAATAAAATCATTTACATCTATTAATTGTTCAAATACATAACGACACGCACGCATAACAGCGGAACATTTCTTAATCAGGAACAAAAGTGTAACTTTTGTATTGCGTACATGCGAGCATAATACATTCGAGTTTTTTCAAATTATGTCCATGCACCCGCACCTGGAGTCCATGTTTTATATAATTTCCTTTTTTTTATTATGGTTTTTCTAATAAAATTAGATTCATATCGTACCATCCAGGTCACCTCATTACTTCAGATTCGTTAAATCTCTACGTATATAGCATGTAATATGCGATCGGTTAGAATATGCATTCGCAACGAGTTACAATGTTTCACAAGAAACTAGAATTTATAAAGAAAGTCATTATTAATATCCAAATTGTTTATGATTATAACTCAAAGGCTCTAACGAGTTTCTGTTGTAAATTGTATGAATATTTCATGTGGTTAATATAGTAGAATAGTCAGACCATTTTAGAACTGAATTTTGGATGAAAGATTTTAACGATCTAAAGAGAATGAGATAAAGGATTCAGTAGACTACAAAATTGATTTCATATAAGTTCATTCATCTCGCAGCATGAATAAGTGATTGGATTCTCTCGTTAGTGCCGCGAACCCTTTTACCACCATGTGCATCTTTATTCAACCAAAAAATTGATCGGAAATTTCAATATGAATTCAGCGGAACAATGGACAGACTAAATATAATTATTACGCTGCAGTGCAGAAACGTGACGACTCTTTACTAAAAGTTATAAATGTATTAAAACCATTTGAAATATTCATTCAAAGTTTTAAAACATTATAGCAATGTTATTCGTATTTTAACGTATATTTATAATGTATTATTTAAAATTGTGTATTTTTGTGTGCATGCGTGTGTGTGTGTGTATGCGTGACCGTCGATATCTCGAGTAATCCGCGGTCAAATTTAATTTTTCAATTTAATCTTTTATTTTGCTTGTTTTTTCACACGATGGAGATATAAAAATAATATGTTTAAATTTTTGGACTCGTTTTTGTTTTTTAGCGGTTTGTTGACCTTTCAGTTTAGTTCTTGTCTTCCAACCCTAAACTTTTGATACGGTAATTCCCTTCGTTTGTTATGAACAAAAACGTGTCTTTTACAAACACACGTTTTTGTTATATATAACTGTTGTGTCTGTCTGTCTGTCTGTCTGTTTGTCCGCGCAACACTCGAGAACCACTCAACGAATTTCAATGAAACTTTCATTGCAAGACGGCTTATAGCCAAGGGTACAATATATAGTTTTTTTTTTATTTGGATCGAAGGTTCTAGAAGGATACAGAAAATCCTTTAACCATTGGAGCCCGAAAATACGATCACTTCTGACACTATAGGTTTATCTTGCAAATCAAATGTAAATAATTCAGAAATGTTTATATAGGGATTCTCGAAGTCGTAGATTCCAAATTTTAAATCAGAATTTAAAAAACAAAATAAATTACAAATAAACCAAAAATGGTTTTCGAGGTCTTAGATTCTGAATTTGTAGTCAGTATTTCAAAAAACAAAATGACGGAGGCAAAATGGCGGTTCTCTTGCTGCAAAATAATGCATTTCGAACTATTACTCTTGTAAATCCAAAGCAAATTAATAAAAAATGTATATAACTCTTGAGGTCATAGATTCCGAATTAAAAGTCAGAATTTAAAAAAAAAAAACAAAATGGCGTAGTCATTATGGCGGTTCTGTCCCGTCGAAATAGTGTATTTTACTATTATCTTCCAAATAAAAACAAATAAATCATATATGAGTATACAGGAGTTTTCGAGGTAATATATTTCGAATATGAAGTATAAAAAGGAAATGATGTAGATTTTTTTTTTTTTTTTTTTTTTAACGTCGCCATGTTTGTGCTCCCATGTGGTGCTAATTGACGACGGGGGTCTGCGGTGTGTTTGTAAACAAAGCACATGTAATTTTTACAGTGGTGCTTGTATCAATCGGCAGAGACTAGGATTCGAACCCGGGTCACCGGCGTTGATGTAGATATTATGACGGTTCTGTTGTGGTAATATCCTGTATTTCAAATTATTTTGAAAATAATAATAATTTTCGATGAGTATTTTTCACGGGTAATCCTAGTATATTAAAAAAGTATTATGAAAATTCTTTGAAGAAATTTGAGAAAATCAGTAACATGGAGTACAATATATAGTAACATTTTCTATGGCCCGCGATAACAGGAATAAAACTGCGGCAATGCTTCTGAGAAGTTCCAGAAAGGTTACTTTTTGTATCTCTTGGCTGAGTTCTTTGCGCAGAGCATAAGATATCTTTTTCAAGATATTAGAGGTTATATTTTTTTCTAACAATTTTTTATCGTTTATTTCTAGGAAATTACGCGATTATTTTTGATCAACCAAAGTGCATTTTCTCTTGTTTATTGATAGAGATTTGAAATCAAAAATAAATGAATAAATTCTTTGTACATAAACCCGACAATTTTGTTATTTATTTTAAGATTTGTGGAAGCTAAGTGTCAATGAATTGGCAGCAGTTTTATTTATTTTAATTAAATATTAATCCAAATTAACAAAATTAGATGGCGATGTTGTACGTTTCTAAGAATGTTCGCACCATATAATGAATAATGTAATAAATAATAGATGAAATAATTATTGTAAGTTTATATGCATCCAAACTAAAACATAAATCAAATTTTGTATCAAAACTGCTGTCATCTAGCACTGAGAGCGTAATTAACCTTTTTCATTTTTTGTTCAGATGAACCACGCAGTATTGTAATCTGAATAAAATGAGCTTCGAAAATTATAAATCGAAGTAAAATTGACAGTTTTAGTTCATTGTGAAAATCGTCAAAATGTGACTAAGTTAACGTGAAAAATAATTAAATTGTTTCAATTTATCTTCGATTTATGATTTTTAAAGCACATATTATCATTCTTCGTGGTTTTACTTAAGGTATAATTTAAACGATTAATGTATTGGTGCTTATATTCGTGTGCGCAGTGCAATGCAACGCGGGCGCCAGTGTAAAGAGATCAAGTAAGTAAAACGTGCTTACACTGTGTTCAAACTTTTTACATTGGCGTCCGCATTGCGTCGCGTTTCACACACGAGTAATAGCAAGACCTTTACTATATAATGAATTTCTTCCGTGGAAAAAGTATTTTATTTATAATTTACATGTTTTTCTATGACTTATGGAGGTATATTCAAATAATGAAATATTTTTTACATTTTGAATAGTTCTGAACATTATATAAATATATATATATATATATATATATATATATATATATATATATATATATATATATATATATATATATATATATATATATATATATATATATATAATGTTCAGAAATATTAAAAATGTAAAAAATATTTCATTATTTGAAAATACTATATATATATATATACATATATTAAAAAAGTTTTGTAGTTTATAATTGAAATTCAAATTGTTCATTTTGTACTTTAGTCTGCTCAATGTTTTCTTCTTTCGAGCACATATTCCTCAATCTACATCTTCACTCATTTATACCCAAAGTAGCCTGATCGCAGCATCATGAAGCGAACTCTCTCTTTCTCTCTCTCTCTCTCTCTCTCTCTCTCTCTCTCTCTCTCTCTCTCTCTCTCTCACGCTCACTCTCAGACCCCCGCGCTCTTTTCTTACTATATACGATTCCCTTTCATCCGTCTGATCGTCTCTCTCCCATACACATACGCACACATACGTCCCATATAACATACAGGAGGCTGCACTGCACTGCACGGTATAATTCGTTCGCGACTCGCTGAACCGCGGAGAGCGCGGACAACTGGCGCTGTGCCCTTGTCTCGCTGCATGCACTTGCCGCGGCGCACGGCCGAGGAAGTGTCGAAACCTTCCTCGGCGCATTTGCACTTAATTACCGCGGCTTTGTGCGATCGAGCGAGCGAGCGCGCTATTTCGAAATCCCGCGATCGCACGCGATTGGGGCGCTCCTTGCGATTTTTAGATATCGATCGTCTTTTATGTGTGGCCGTGTGCAATGCGCTCCGGAATGCCGCGTGTGGTAGTGCCGTGTCTTTGGCAAGACGTGTGTGTACGTGTATGCATATACGTTTCTCGCAAGATCGATGCATCGATTGTTGCGGCGAGATTGAGAGAAGTTACCTTGTAGGATCCTTTTGTAAATCAAGTTGCGTTTGTTAGCTGCAGCGAGCTTTTCATGCTGGATTGCTTTCGCAGACGTATGTACCTGTTTGAATCTTTATTTATGTGGTTATATAGTAATTTAATTGCATTGATGCGCGAGTTGCATCAACCAATTATCCATGCGAATGTATTGGTAAGTATGTTATTTACATTTCTATAGGTCATACTAAATATACATTATTGTCCATTAAAATAGTAAAAATTATTGCCAAAAATTAATATTCGTTCAACAATGAAGTGTTTGCTGACAAAGCTCACCAAGGTTAAAAGGTATAGGAAGCAGATGTAAAGGTTTATAAGAAATGAAACAGCTGATTTCTAAAAAAACTTTACAAAATGAATTTATTATGTTATCATTTTATGGCGCTATTAATTAAAATTAGGGGAAGACATTTTGGTCGATCGGGCGCGTCGCGACACTCGTCATCGCGACTTTATTTATCTCGCGTGTGCACATTGCTCGTGTGTCCGTGTTTACGTCGATGCTCGGGACGCATTCGGGGATTCACCGTACGTCTGCGCGCTAGGTCGTTTTGATTATCAGCTTCGGTAGGGCGTCTGTCGGTGGTATATATCTACAGGAAGCCGTGGAGACCGTGGCCCAGACCATGGCCCAGGCCGTAGTGGCCGTAATGATCGTGATGCTCCTTGATGTACACGGGCACCTTCTCCTTGACGTAGACGGGGTGCGACACGGGGTACGGAACTGGTACTGGGTGAGCTACGGGGACCTGGAAGAAGATGTTTCAAGGTGAAGGTGTGATTTTTTTTTTAATATTGCAGAGCCAAGACTTTTAAGATTCACTCTGGTTATTACAGTCGATATTTTTTTCAAAACATTCGTAGGACTTAAATTTGTGGTATCATTTAAAAGAATGTGCAATAAACTTTTCTAAGACCTAGGTTTTTTAGGCTCAAAGATATCACTACTTTTGAATTGATGAATTGCTTTCGTAAAGAAAAAATGTGGGTTACTAAATTTTGACAGTGCGTGAACGAGTTTCGATGAACAATTTTGCTAATATTGTGGAGCCAATGCTTCTATTATGAAGGTAACATCCGGAAATTAGACAAAATTAGACTTTTTCTGGATAAAAAAATTATAAACTTCTTGAATATTTTCATAAAATTATTTCTAATATTTTTAATTAATTAATTTATCCCAGTTATATTTCCTGTTTTAAAAGTGCCTTTAGTAAAAAATTATAAAGTATTAATATAATATTTGCGGGCCCTATTTTCTTTATGTCTTTGTGAAGATTTGTCATGAGTATTTACAATAAAAGCAAGTCATTTTCACGTGCAATACTATAATACTATGTCATGAATAAAAATAATTTTTAAAAGTATTTTTTGCAGATCATAATAATAAAAGGCCACTTTTGACGCTAATGGTATTGCCATTTCACTGTATGTACTTTGATGTACAATGCCATCTCAAACAATGCCATGCTCAATGACCAGAACACAACAGTGCGTCTCGTAACTATAGAACCACCACAGATTTTCACGTTTATATGTGTGTATTATACCTTTTGTTAAAAAACCTGTAACTTTGGAAGCAAAAATCCGAGGATAATTTTACAAAAAGCAAATGAACGGAAAATGTATTCTCTTTAAAACGTTATCAGAATTGTTTTTCGACATTAACTTTATAACAAACTCACGGATAGTTTAAACAAAATTTAAAAACTAGATACAAAATTTATATTGATTTAAATAGGTCTAAAAAGTGTTTCTATAGTTATGAAACAATGATAACTTCTTTAAGGTAATGCTAAAGCTACCTGTCACCGAAAAATACGAGGATCCACTTTTCTCATTTCATTTTCAATTTTGAGTAAATATCTCTATGGAAAGTTGTTGTTCCAACCAAAAAAAAACAACTTTTCATAGAGATCTTAAAATTGAAAAATGAATTAAAATAGTGGTTCCCCGTATTTACCAGTAACACAGGGTTTAACATCACCTTAAGGGGATGCGTCAGACTTACTTTACCCGACGATAAAATACATTACAAAATTTCGTTTTTCTCAAAAAATACGCATCAGAATCAAATTTTCTTTTCAGGATAGCTTTATTTACGAAAGATACATAGCGGAACACTCCAATTAATATCAGAATCGAAAATTGGCAATTATGTGATAGTGCTAATTTTCGATTCTGATATCAATGCGAGTGTTCCGCTATATATTTTCTCTAGATAAAGCTATCCTAAGAAGGAAATTTTATTATGATGCGTATTTTTGGCGTACAACAAAATTTTCGAAGATCATTATTTTTTCACTTTCCTATTGAGAAATAGAATGATTTACCTCAAATTCTCAGTGTTCCGCTATTTATTTGGTCCAAATAAAGTGATCCCTAAAAGGAGAATCTATTCAGATGCGTAGTTTTTACGAAAAACGAAAATTTTATTTTTTTTGCCTCGGCCGGTAAAGTAGGTCTGACACATCCCCTTAAGGTGATGCTAAACCCCCTTATTACCGGCGAATACGGGAAAATACTTTTTTAATTTAATCCTCAATTTTTTAAAAATATCTTTTTGGAAGGTTATAGTTATAATTGGGACATTCTATAACATAACATTCCAGAGAGATATTTACTAAAAATTGAAAATTAAATAAGTAGTTTTTTATAGAAGTCAGTGCCGGATGGGTTTAGCATCACCTTAATGTTGATGTGAAAGAAATATTCTAGTAATGCATTAAAGAGAATACATTTTCCTTTCATTTGCTTTGTGTAAAATTACCCTCAGATTATTGCTTCCTCAGTTACAGTTTTTTTAAAAAAATAATACACACATTTAAACGTGAAAGTTTCCGGTGTTTCTATAGTTATGAGACGCACTGTATGATTTCAATCTCTATTGTAAAAGATTTGAAATCAAATTTTAATAAAACCGATAATAGGAAGAAACAAAGATTATTTTAATTTCTAAAAATCATGTTTCTAAATATACTTAGGTATGTAAAAACGAGTGAATTCTGCACTACAAGAAGCACACTCAACGAAACAGCGTAAAGAAGAAAAATAACAACTCAATCCTCGAAAGGCTCGCTCACAAAAGCGCGCGCGCACGCGAGACAAAAGCTCCGCAAAGCAAAACTTCAATCCATTGTAGACGGGCAGGCGCGCGCGCGTTTCTTTTTTCTGCCACTGCAGCACATCGCGAGGCAATTGTCGCGTGACTCACCTTGACGGGGTAAGGAGCGGGCACGTGAACCGGCACCTTAACCGGAACGTGGACTGGATAGGGCCTGTCGACGGGTACGGCGACGGTCTTCGTGTGGACGACGGGGTAGGGCTGGGGCACGGGCACGGCGACCGGGTACGGCCTCGGCACCTCCACGGGGACCTGCAACCGGCAGAACAATGCCGAACAATGGGATTAGTACAATGTGGAGAAAACGAGTTAATGCGCTCTCGCTGCGGCGGCATTATACGCGATTCGGCTAATGAAGACTGAGACCGTGTGTAGGGGAGAGAATCATCTGGCTAATTTTTTGCCAGAATGTGAATGTTAGGGTTTTTTGTATTTTGCGATGGAATTAACAATTCTTTTTGACTTTGTGTGAAGTTTTATTACTATTGTGTAAATATATATTTATATTTTTTTAGAATTACTTATAACTAGAAAGATTCTCACAATTTTTGTACTCTTCATTTTTATAGATAAAATATTACTATACTCTTTATTAAAAGGTTATTAAATCTATGTTTTAAAACAGAACATTTTATTATATTAACGAAGATTGTGATTATAATATACTTATTTATACTAAGCGAGGACTGTCAAATTGCCTGTATGGAGAAAACTCTCAAGTTGAGTTATTTCGAACTCTCTACTAAAATTTGGTAGGATATTAGACTTGTACAATGTAAAAATTTAGTTGAGGGTTCGAAGGAACACTCAACTTGAGAGTTTTTTCCATTTGGGTAGTACTAAATAATACAAGAGTTTGTATCTACGTGTATCTTTGTATATATATATCCTGTGTTAGCTTTGTACATAAATGTACTGCCGCATCTATGAGAATATAAAATCTATGAAATCCATCTGATTAATGTATTACAAAGTGATTGATAAATCAAACACATCACTGTTTCTCTAGGGATACATTACACTAATCATGTTTACAAATTGTTAGTATGTGTTTTTGGTATAAAGCAGGTATTTAGTCTTGGATAATGGCATTCCTTATAGTATTCATATAATGCCATTAATGGTATACATTATTTAATTTTAGAGATTGTATTTATTTTAATTTTTTTGAATATAAGAAAAGTTCTACTCAAAGTTATAATAATGCATTTATTTCGAACTCGTGCCTGACCAATGCCACCTATTACTACTTTATTTTTTATAATTTATATTTGTAAAAACTTGACAAAAAGAATATTTTATCAAATATTTAAAAATAGTTCGATATTATTGGATCAAATTTTCTTTTAATCTGACCTCATTGATTTCAAAAGTATTCCATTAGATGTTGTTTTCGTCCAGTTCACGTTATATAGGTACTCAGATCCTTTTACATTTTATGTAACATCTGCTCTGTTTATGTTCTTCCAAACTTTCTTTAAGAGTAAATAATGAATTTAGTTATTCTAAAATGTTTACTTTAAATTTCGTGTTTAGCAAATGATTTTTTGTTAATGATTGCTCTATACTAATAGAAACCAGTTGTTACCGATACTATATTCAATGGTAAAAGATATTTGAGTGTAAATACTATATTTCTCAGAATCATTAACTATATTATATAGTAGAAGATGTAAATTACACAGAAATAATATTGTATACAGCTTTACTTAATTGTACTAAAATGTTTAGTTAAAATTGTCATATTATTGGGTAGAAAAAAGAAGTATATTTGTTAGCAATAGTATTACTATATTTTACGAGCGGGTGCGTAAGATCGTATAATTCCACTTTTTAATTCTGAGAAAATTAAGAAAAAGCATAATCTTTTTCTATTAGTTTAAATACAATAATGCATTTTGTATACTTTTCTAGCGGCTAAATTTTGAGTTCGGATTAAAAGTAACACTATAAATATGAAGAGAATAATATATAACGACGAAAAAATACATAAAATCAATTTTCATCCAAAGCGGAATTATCCAATTTTTTTGACCTAGTCCTCATTTGTATTAATTAAAGCATTAAAAATTTGTATGATTAATTTTGTAATTAAGTTATTAATTAAGTTAATTATTATTATATTTTACTCAGTTAACTTGCAATAGTGAGCATCATTTTTAATACTGAGATAAAATGAAATAGTTTATATTTGTGACTTAAGTCCATTTTTTGAAATCGAGCATAGATTATGAGAAATGAAAGTAACAAATGAACTTTTGCAACTTTTGACTTTTTTATTTAGAAGTATACCATGCTCAGATATCAAAATCACTAAAAACTCAATTATCAAATAAATTTAACTTAATTAAGTTCCTATACCTCGAAGCCAAAGATATACAGTTCTATTCTTTCCTCGAGTACTTTCACAGTAACTTTTCCTATGAGTTTCGTTCCGCGTATAATTCAAATGTTACAGAATGGACACAGATACCTTGACGGGGTAAGGACGATCAACGGGCACGTGCACGGGGTAGGGCTTGGGCACGTGGACGGGCACTCCGACGGTCTTGACGACCGTGTGGTGCGGCACGTGGTGGTGGCCGAGATCGAGGTGGCCGTAGCCGAAGTCGTGGCCGTAGTCGCCCAGCAGCAGGCCGCGCTTGTCCTTCTTCGACTCAGCGGCGGCGGGCTTCTCCTCCTCGGCGGCGTAGGCCACCGCGGCGGCTAACACCATCAGGCAAACCTGCGAGAGCAAGGTGACACCATTGCACGAGGAACATTACTGCGATGTGCATTGGCACTTTTTAGAGATGGATGAGCGGAGCGTTTTATAATAAGTGCGAGTGGGATAACAGCGCCCTTTTTCACATATAAGTTACTGTTAAAACGATGTGTTGTTTGATACTTGATTTTGGCTTCTATGAGAGTAAGAAAAGTTTTTCATATTTCATTGCTACACTGTTTATTCTTTATACTTAATTTAAAATCAGGTTTTTTGTAGAATAGTTGATAGGAAAAGGTAATTTAAGAATTAAGGTGCATTCTCACGAAGCATCATATTTTTTGCATCAACTATGTCACGTGACTCTTTTATGTGCACTTTCACATTTTTCAATTTAAATTTATTAACTTCAATAAACAATTGTATTGTCATGTATAACATTGAAAAAGTTATCCGCTAAGAAGTTTTCAATAACGTTAAGAAATTATTTATATCTTGAGGAAATATATTTAAGCGCCTACAATCCATCATTAATGCAAAATGTTACTTTCTAGGAAGTCCATGTATATACTATGAAATAATTTACATATTACAAGAATACAGTAGTTAATATAAACTTAGATGCGTGCGTAACAATGTCACGAGGTCAAGTTGATGCGAAAAATTTTACGCACTACAAAAATGCACCTTTAATATTTTTCCTATAGAGTAAAATATATTTTTTTTGCTAAATTTTGGCAAAATTTGTAAAACTTTGTTAAACATTATCGAAGACTACAAAAATATTACCTAACTATGTGCAGCAAATGAAACAATACGCAAAGTTTTGACGATGTTAGACAAATATATGAATAGTTAGAAAAAGTACGCCAAAAGTTTATAAAAAAGTTAGAAAACGTTTTGCAAAAAATTAAAAAAAAAATTATTGGTATGTATGTAAGATGTTTATACGAATATTCGTTAATTAAAAAATGACTCGTTATATTTTTAATCAAGTTAAGCAAAGGAAAATTTTGGCAATGTTAAGCAAAGTTCGGCAAAAGAAGACTTTTGATATAAAATTTTTTATTAAATATTTTCTTTTTCTAGCTTTGCTTATAACTTTTGCTTGTAAAATGTTCCTTAATTGGTTTAACTTAATTTGGTTAAAATCAATCAAATAAAAACATTTTTATGAAATGTTCTGTTACCAAAAATTGTTTGATTCTCCTTGACTTTGCCGTATGTCTTTAAAACTTTGTGATAAAGTCCCATTAGGTGAAGTCCCATTAGGTGAAGTTTATCGTAAAGCTTACATTTCTACTACGGTTGTTAGTGCATGACGAGAATTGTTAGTAGCTGTTAAAACTGTAAAAATAACGTCGTAATTTATTATGAAATTAATTCTGATTTTTTTTTATAATATTTGTTAAAGCTTACTGGATACAAATATTATTATTAATCAAATTCAATAACAAAATTTCAAAAGTGCGGTATTTCAGTGGCGCGCTCAACACGCGTGAAACGCCTCATATGACGAATTGCGAGAGCGGAAAGAGCGTGTAAAGAGGATGTGCATAATTTCGTTTTCACCCTTTTTCGCTTGATTAACTGCCGAAAGCGAAAGGAGATCTCGGCGCCCAACACCCGAGCGCGTGACGCGCACGGACACGTAATTAATTACTTCGGCTTGCGCGCACACGTTCGGACAAATTACCGCGGCGCCCACATCGGAATGTAATGGCGCTCCTTTTTACTCTTTCGCTTGACACCGCTTCGATTCCGAGAAGATTTATTGCGTGTTCGGATTGTTTTTCATACGTGCGTGTATGTATGCATGAAACGTGCTTTACCGATCATCATTATTCTGCAGGATTATGAAGTCAAATGTGAGCCATACCGAAATAGTTCTTTTTTTAAATATTGTTATTTTTAAATGATATAGAAATAGCTGAAAATATAACTACAATTAAATAATCATTTTCTATTTTAAGATTAGTTGCTAGAAGGCTAATAAACGAAATTAATTATCGCACTACTTAAAAAGTGAAAAAATTAAAAGTGATACAACTTCTTTTATTAATCAAGCTAAACGTTACATATCGAATGTAGTTAAAAAGTATTATTTATTTTTCGTTAACTTATAACATTTTACGTAATTAGTTTTTCTAATATAATATAATATTCTCGATAAAGTTGTAATATATTAAAGATGAAAGTTTAGGAATAATTAGGGCTTAGAGTTTATAACTTATTTGCATAATAAATTGGATAAATATTTTTAATACGAAGCTGTATTACTTGTGAAAATAAAACAAAATAACGAACTCTTTGTCAAGAAATTTCAAAGCGACTCGAGCTACCCTCGAGCAAACTGTAATCCCGATGTTCTTTTTCCTGAGCGGAACCACGTACACATACATACACTGAGGATGCTCACTCTTATACCCCGATCAGCTCGACCGATTACCCAATTTCGCGCTCTAAACAACACGGCGGTCTTCGCGTCTTTGCTCTGCGAGCGGAAAAAAGCCGAACTTCCGATGATGACACGTGCGTACTTTTTAAAACCGAGAAGGCGAAAACAAGCTGTGAAATAAAAAGAAAGGGAGGAACGGAAGGGCGAGAGGTAAGGGTTCGTTTAAAATGAAGTCTTTGATGTCAAATACTGGTTTAACTGTAAGATATTAAAGCTTCTTTTTCTTATTAATTACAATTTTATCAAATTTACTCATTTATTTTCTTTTTGGATGCACGTAGTTGATTTTAGAATAAATCTTTAATTTAAAGTAGAATTTAAAATAGCATTTAAAATATATTTCTAATTATAAAATCTGAATTATTACGTGGGATTGTCACTAAGTAGTTTTTCAAAAATTAGAAACACATAAAGTCTAATAAATTTTTGGTTTCGACTAGAAATTGAATAAACGATTATTACATTTGCTTTAATTTAATAATTTTATAAATTTTCAATGAAAATGGCTATATCGATATCCTTATAAAGAATCCCTGGTAGAAAAATGTCCGTGAGAACTGCTATATGGCAATATAGAATAAACTGCTAATAAACTAATAATAAGCTCTCCTATTTTACATATAAACTGTCGAGGAAAACCGTTTCATGTAAACGCTATTAAAACTGCCAATGTAACTGCCTAGCTTTACTGTTTCATTTTTATCAGGGATGATTCGTTCGATTTTTTATGAAAAAAGTTATGTATAAATTATTTTCTTTTTACTAAAAGAATTATGTACCGAAGTTAATTAATACGAGAATTCTGGATGAAACGAAACGTTGATTGCATGAACCAATTTTTAAAGTAATAGAAAATATTATTACAAATTGTTTCAAAAGACCAATCGTTTCATTTGAAATTAATACATTTTTTAATATGAACATAAAGTTTTGTTAAAAAAATGGAACATGCTATTCTTACCAAGAAGCATCTATATATGATTTACTAAGTACTTGAGATTTTATACTCAATAAATGATATACAGTTATTAAAAACAGATAATAAAACAAAAATTATTATATATTTTATTAAAATATAATATAAAAGTGTTTAAGTACCGTAGGATATAAAGAAAATTAGTAGTAGGTATATCGTATAGCTTCTCTCAAGACTTTTACACGTTGACGAGTCTTACAGAAAGCGAAAGGAGAGGAAGCAGAGGAAGAAGAAGCAAGAACAGAAGCACAAGTAGAAGACTGAATAAGAAGAAGAGAAAGAAGAATAAAAAAAAGAAGAAGAATGGCACACGTACCAGGACCCTCATGTCGAGCACCTAATACTTCCGGCGTGCGTGTGTGCGAGCGTGCGTGCTTGCGTCCGAATCTGTCGTTCGCCAAATTGGAAGCTGTTCTGCGCGGCTTCAACTGAAAATCCACCCTTTATATAGCTAATTCACTTTCATTTCGCGCGCGCCGGGTCGCGTGCACCCCGCCGCCGCGGCCCAAGCCAATGGCCGAGCCGCAGCTGCAGCTGTGCAGCCAGCGCGCTTGTGTTCCCCTGCATAAACGCCACACCTACTCTCTTGCACACATACGTCCTACTGCTGAGAAAGAGAGAACGCGTGAGAGAAGAGAGCGAAGGAGCAGCAGCGCACGCGGGCGCATTATAATGCATAATGCACTCGCGCGGGATTGTATAACGCGCGCGCTCGCGATCGACGTTGCGCGGCTATGGGACAGTTTCGCGCTTTGGGTTTCTTTTAACGGGAGGCGACATTCGATACGAAATCGCGGAAATTCAACTGCACGCGAGTCCCGAGGTAGGCGTAAGATTCGAATGGAACGGTTCGGTTGACTTCTAATCCGCGATTTCTTTGTTTTACGCGTTATGAAGGAGGAACTGCGCGCTGCTGCTGCTATCAAAAGTTTGATTTTGCTTTTTACATGGGTGTAATATCGTGTATATGTAAATTATGTGTATTATGGGTAAAGTTAGCTCGAGATTGAACATTTTATTGCATATTTTTTACATGCTGTCAATTATTCCTATTTTTAAACAGGCTGTTGGATTATATTGGAGCTTTGAGTGGAATAAATTTTTTGATTTGTTATTAATAATACTCCGTGTATCGGGTCAAGAATTATTACTGTATGAATTTAAAACACTTTATAAAAGAATTATTAGGTAAATTACAATAATTAAATTGTACAAACTATTTCGTAACATTTTATTCTAATCTTTATACCAAATTTACCTTTAAGGGAGAAATTTCCCTGGTGAAATTTCTAAAATCTTTGTTTTAAATTTTTTAAATCTGAAGCTGACATGGAATATTTGTTATTATTATATGAAGTCACACAGCAATTTTCAGATTTTTTAAGTCTATATGTTCAAAATTATTTATCATAATGTGTTTATTTTGAGTGAAAATGGGCTATATTCAAAATAGCCCTCGCGCACACCACATTGTCATACACTTCCAAGAAAATTCCATCATGTTTTTAAAGTTAGAAATAACTAACATTTTCTTTTAATTTGACTTGATTATCATTATTTATTATATAGCACTGAAAAGTATATATGTGATTTTGCTTCAAATTTACTATATAAATATCGTTATTTTATTAAAAATTATATTATAAATAAACTTTAAAGTATCAATTAATAAAAAAATGAGCGAATATTTGTTGAAAATACGTTAAAGAATATATTCTCAAAGTTACCATAATTTTTTTTAAAGTTTTATTTGCGCGAGAATCAATTAAAGTCAAAATTCAGGACTTTGATAAGACCATTCATCGAATGGTGCCTATAACTTTCAATTGACAAAATCTTTTTTTTTATACATACAATAATAGGATCGAAAAAAGAAATTAATTGTTTTCAATGTTAAACAGATGAAAAAGTGAATATTATTTACTAAAATGAATAGAAATTTGGTCAAAATCATTAAAATCACGATAGTTGGGATTGCTGCATTATTCTATTATTTTTGTACACCTTATTGTAAAAGCGCATTTTGCTCGTTAAATTGAAATAAATAAACAAATAAATAAATAAATAAATAATTAACACACATCAAATGTTATAATCATTTTTATTATCATTTTTTGATTGATTGTTAATATTTTATACAAAAAAATACAAAGTATGACTGGGTGAGTTTTAATGTTTCGGGGCTCATTTTTTTGTTTTTCTTTAAGAACGAAGGCTCAAAATTTTGTTTTTGTTTTTCGATGCAGTTTTGTTTTTTAGCGGTTTTTCGATTTTGGAGTTTCAGTTTTTTGAGTTTTTTGATACTGGATATAGTTTTTTAACAATAATGTGAGAGTCTAAAAAAAAGGTAGGTAGGTACTATTTTGTACACTTTTAGATACCAATAATAACATGTAAAATAATCCAACCGATTGAATTTTATTTTCCTCTAAAAAGGATTCCCGAAAGAAGCCTCAAAAAACGAGCGAGTTACCAGACTACTACCAGAGTCTCGTTTTCAATTTTAGATTTCAATTGTAGATTTTTGGAAAATTGACTTGAGAAACAAATTTTTTTCATGAACTAAAATTTTTCCAGTTTCGTGCCAGACCTAATTATGAATCAGAGGGAATAATGATGGACCACTTAAATATGTTTAGAGTAACTTAATTAAAATTAAGTTATTAATTTAAGATTTGAATGTACCTTAAAAGTTGAATATGTACTTTCAAAATAAGAAAAGATAGAATCCAAAGATTTAATGAACCATTTGGGTAAAAAAAATAGATAACTGTGATTTTCAGATTAAAATTAGGTTATTTGAATCAAAATAAATTGATTACCTTTTGCCCAAATGAGTCGTTTTTCGATACCGGGGGCGCTGAAGTCTATGTGCATCCAGCCTATTGGGTCCATAACGATACTTAAATATTATTATTACATTATATGTCTTTGAGCTATTTTACTCAATATTCTATACAGCAAATAAAAAAAAAGAATTTATTTTATGAACTCGTTCTGAATTATTTAAGAATTCATTATGTATATAAGTTAAAGAAGAATTTACAAAGAATTCTATTGTCAGTAAATATAAATAATAAAGAATTCTGATGTCAGTGATGAACTCTTTAAGAATTCTTTTTAAATAGCGGTGATGTCCGGTACTCTCTGCATATGGTTTTAAAGTCAATTCAAATAAATATTCGAAGAATATTCAGAAAATTGCTCTAGTGTCTAATAATGTGCATTAAAATCAAGTTAATAATATTTTAAGTTGTTATAAGTCTTGTTCCGAGGAAACTATATATAATATTGAAATTTGTTTCTAAAGTCATAATTAAAGCAAAAACTTTTAAATCAATTTCCAAAATAAGTCTAAATGTTATGAACTTTCACGGAAACCAACTTCAATTTCAAGCAAGCTATAATTATTAAATTAATTTATGCACGGGAATGCCATTCTTTGTTAAAAATAAAAAGGATTCAAACATTTTTATTTTTGTATTTTTATAATTAAATAATTATGTAAATTAATTATATAAATATACGCAATATGTAAATTTTCATTCTTACAATAAGTCTATATAAGTTTAAATATAACTGTACTCTTATAAGAACATTAATTTCCTGTATGTAATACAAAAATAGGAGTATAAAATTAGAAGATCCTAAAATATCTTTATCGTAAACTAAAGAGCAAAATAAAGTAAAATAAATTTTCTTGATACAAAAAATACGAATTAAAAACATTTTTCATTTAATTGGTCTCGTCAATAAATGATGAATCATTTTCAATTTCAAAGAATTCCAATGTTAAAATCACTGCGAGTATTTAATGCACACTGGCGTGTTAACGTTATTGTTATTGCGAGGATGTGAATGCACTTATATATACTCGGTAGAGAGTTCAAGTTCAGCGCGACCTAAATTTTATTCCCGTGATTGAGTAATTATGCATGTAAAGTGGATTTAAACAGAAGCATCCCACGACGTTTATTTTCAATTTGTACGTTTTGTCATTTTTTAATATTTTTTACATTACCATTTTTTAATTGACCATTTTTTAAAGGACCAACTTTGGTAGGAATGTTGTCAGAGAGACCCATTAAATTATGAGAATATTAAAAGCATCATAAATTTACTTATACGATTCCGTATATATGTATATATTTTATTATACTTCTTCAAAGTATTTACAAGCAATATTAAAATTTCTAACAGATAAACAAGTATGATTTCCATTTGGCAAAAAGGCAATCGATGGACATCGATGGAAAGTTTGATCACTAAAAAACTTCTTGAATCTTATATAATACCTTATTTATATCTATGTCAACTTGGTTTTGACAAAATTTCCATTTTCTTTGTATACAAAGATTATAGATTAGAAGAAGATAAAAATATTTTAATTTTGAAAGAAGTACCTTTTATCGAGTATGTGATAAATAAATAAATCATTCACAGTTTGATTGCCTAATGAGAAATTATTAAAGTAAAATTACACATTTTATATGAGTTAGACATCGTATTATATCACTTTAATTAAGAATTAATTAATAAACTAACTAATAATAAACAATAAGTAAATATTTAAAAAGAAATTAAATTAATTAATTAGTAATTAACTTTATTCATTAGAAACTTTGTTTGCGATATAGCATACAAATAGAATTGAATAGAAACTGCTTAATTTATATGTACAAAATTAATTTTTTACATTTATTTTCATTGTGAGCCAGACGTACGATTTATAGTACTAACAATCAATTAAGATACATTTTTGCAAGAATCGGAATCTACTACTTTGGATAAATAGTTTTTTTTAACCATAAAATTATTCACATTGTAGATTATTCACATTGTGGACTTCCGTAATTGAACCGAAACAACGGACTAGCTTTTATTAATTCACGACTATAACGTTAATCAGTACGTGTACTTTATGCGTTGGGCTGTATTATAATGATCGTTTATGCGTTGCGTGAATTGCCATTACAAAATCTTAGCCAAATCCAGTTTACCGGCGTTTGCGTGATTCATAATTATATGAGCATTTCTCTGGTGGTCTCACCGTGATTGTATCTCTATGATCGAATAATGACGTACTTTATATTAGCATCAGGCTGAAAATAATTTGTTTTACTAAAATTAATGATTTAAAAAAGAATCAATATTGTTGTTCAATATCTGTATATTGTGACTCTTTAGAGATGACGGAAAACAATCAAAAGTAACTGGTATTTTATATTATTACATTTATTAAATGTATAGGTATTTAATAAATTAAATTCTATTTTTAGAAATTAATATATTGTCAATTATAAATTTATTCTTTATTCAAAATAATGATCCCTTTCGAGGATATTTACATAAATATACATCATTTACTTAATAATTTAATTTCTTTTGCTCATCATTTTGTTCATCCATTCTATTCCATTTCCTTCTTCATCCATTAGGTTCTCCATTCTTTTGTCTTGTATATTCTCATATGATCATTACATGGTCTCGTGTTTTTTCTTCTATCTATTTTACAGATTCTACATTTTATCTTCTCCTTACCCATCCAGTATCTACTTGCATTCGTTTTCTAGCCTAAACCTGACTACTGTCTTATCTTCTTTGCTTTGCCTTTCTTTTACCGTTCTTCTCTTTCTTCTTCCTTTTTCTACTTCACTTCTGCATCATTCTATTACATTTTTCCATTATAATCTCTGCTTTCTGCTTCGCATATATTCATACCTGCTGTATTGTGCAGCTCCTCTCATGCTATTCTGTGTCTCGTGGTATTCCAGTTTTTTGTCATCTTCTTTTCTTCATTCTATAAGTAACCTGTTTTCAGATCTCTCTTCGTATATCGTCTCCTCTCTTACTAAGTATCGTGGTGTGCATCTATCCAGCCCCAACACTGCCCTTACATATATTTCCTGTACTGCTTCCACTTCTCTTTTTTCTTCGATTCCCCATATTTCTACTACATACATCATTATGCTTTTGAATATCTAGTTGAACATCATCAACCTTCTTCTATAATTTCCGCTGAACTTTCTTTCTCCTATACTTCAGATTTGTACCATCCTTCCTTTTTCCTAGAAGTCATCATTTCTTACTTCTCTACATTTAATTTTAGCCTCTTATTCCATAAAAAACTGATTAGATATTTTAGCATTCTCTCCATTACTACTTTCATTTCTGCTACCATTGCGCGATCATCTGCATCTGGCAGGTAAACATTCTTGTTCGGCTAAGTATTCTTTTCTTCATAAACTCTTCTACTTCTTATATGAACAGTATGAACAGAAGTCGGCTTAATTAGGGCATCCTTGTCTTACTCCCCTTTTCTTTCTAAAATGCCGCTGTGTACCTGTTATTTACTTTTACCCTACTTCTCGTTTTCTTGTACACCCAACGCACACTAATTTGTTTAAGGTTAATTGAATTTTGCTGGCGCTTATTGTCTAAAACACAAATGTAAGTATTCGTATTAGTGCGTTCTTAAAGCGCGCGAAACGAATTAATGTTCGTTGGGTGTACATATCTTTTACTGCGTCCATCTGTTCTTCATTTATGCCTTTCTATTTCTTATTCTTCCACAATTCTTCTCTATATATTTTATCAAAGGCCGCTTTGAGGTCCGCAAAGAATACATGCAATTTTCCTTTCTTTCTATTTTCTGCTGCTATTTTTAAGATGTTTATGTTATCGATGTAGCTTCTTTCTTTCCTGAATATTGCTTACGTTTCTGGTAGGAGTCTTAACCTTTTCGTTTCTTCTCTCAATTTCATCTCCAGAATCATTGCATATATTTTGTATGCTGTACCCATTAATGTTACTCCTCTATAATTGCTGGCCTCCGATTTTTCTCCTTTCTTAAAAATGGGACTTATTATTCCTTCATTCCATCCATCTCCATCCATCTTCTTCCCATATTAGATTTAGCAGATCTCTTAGATTTTATTTCACCTGTCTCCCTATGGGAATCCATGCCCCGTTTTTAATTCCACCCTCATCTGTGGCTTTCTTCTTGTTGCTTTACTTCATCTAGCAGTTGCATAAAGTGTTTTATCTAATCCCCCATTCCAATTATTTCATATACTACTCTTTTTTTACCTTTTAATTTTTTTATATAATCCCATATTTCTTCTTCATCTTTTATTTCCATTATTTTCTTCCGTTCTTCTTTATTATATCTATCTTCCTTTTCCTTGCAGAATATTTTGTTCTTTTATTTTCTTCTAGGTGTGTTTCTCTTGCTTTCTTCTCTTTCTATAAGCTCTTAATTTTCTATTTAACTTTGTCTTGATTTCTCTACACTCTCTTTACCACCATCTTCTTGTGCCTATATTTAATTTTTTCAATTTTATTTTCTTCTTTGTTATTGCCCGTCTTACTCTTTGTACTAGTTCTTGTTAATTTGCACATATTTAAGATTTTCTCCGCAATTTTTAATTCCTTATTCTGATCAATTCTCTATCTCTATTTCTTCTTCTTCTTGTTCTTTTTACTTTCCCTCTTCGTCTATTTTTATTTCCATTGGATAATGGTCCGACTCCGTCCGTACTCCAATCCTGAAATTACAAATTGTGTCCCAAGCATCTGCGTTCGTAATCGTGTTGTCTCTTACGGAGTTTGCTATTACTCCTGTAGAAATACACTCTCCGTTTTCTTCACTTTCTTTGTTTTCATTTAGAATGCCTCATCCTCTTTCCCCCACCATTTGAATCAGCCGTTATCCTTGAGCATTTATTATCATGTCCTTTGATTGTCTCTTGCCGTCCTGTCCTTGCCACAGTATTTCGCCTTCTTTTTCAGTTCATGCGTTGAAATCTCCTTTGATGATCATGTCATCTTCTTTCTCCTCGTTATGTGTTCCGCTATTTTTTCTAATAATTTTTTCTCTCCTCCTATATTAGATATTGTAACGATTTTCCACTTTTGATTGTTAATTTATACTATACTTTCTATTATTCTTTCTGCATTCATTCCTGCTTGCATTTTTTTCATTCCCCTGTTTATTCCTATGAGCATTCCTTCTGCACTTCGTCCTTTTATTTTATCTATTTTCGCATATTGGACTGTCCATTTGTATTCCTGCAGCATCTTATCTTCTATTTTCTTCCATGCTTTTTCCTGTATTCACGTTTCTTGTACACTTACTGCGTCAAATTTCTTTATATATTCCCTAAAACCTTCGCCTTTATTATACAATCCAATTCGGTTATAGCATGATTTTCTTTATTTCATATTCGTATAGTTTATGCTAAAATAATTCGGTCGTATATTCTATTTTTTCAATTTAACGAAAATTTAAGTAATTACAGCCATTTGAAATTTGCGTGACGTTACGATGGTATACTTTCATGACGTCACGTAGCATTAGAGTATATCTATAAACATCGAAAATTTGTAAACTTTAAATGTCTGTAACTTTCAAATTTGTTACTTTTATGACAAAAGAGAAAATACGACGATAATTATTTTTCGGTATTCTACCTGTTTTATATGAAAGATTAACTTTTTATTTTTATGTAACATTCCTACTCTCTTCTCCTACTCTCCATATCCTGCTCTCTTCTTTTTTTTTCTTTTCCGTTTTTCTTCCTCTAAGCTTTCCGTTTGTTCTTTTCTTCTTGTCTTCTTTATTTCTTCGTGCCCTTTCTCTTAGCAGAAATTCTGTTTTTCTTGTTCCAGTCTTCCAAACCTATCATTCCATTTATATAATTTACTTTACCTCAATTCTCTTAAATCTGATTTTTACATTGCATTCTCATGCTCTATGGCTGTTTGCAATCTTTGCAATTTCGTTCTGTATATCTCTATATTTTTTGATCTGTCAATTTTTAATTTATTTGTATACCTGAGGGCCAAACTATTTTTCCTAATGTGCAGGTTAATGACCGCCAAATGGTGCATAGTTGGCACGTTCAGAAAGATAGTTTAGCCCTTAGGTGTACATATACAAGATTATTCATATTGATGTTCTTTTATAATTAAATATGATTATTTTATTGTATGATGAACTTATTTCTTCTTATTAACATATTATAATAACTTTGTTTTTTAAAACAATCGGGCGTTTAGGTTGTTTATCTGAAAAATACAACAAACTTTTTCGATATATACATAATTTTGCATGAAAGGGTCACGAGTTCAATAATTTTAAAACAACTAAGCTACTAAAGCGCAATAATATCTTAAATTTCACCGTTGTAGAACTTAGGAATCTTGACCCAACATTTCACAATAAATCACTGTTTTCAATACCATATTTATTAAAGGAACTTTGATCCTCACACGATTCAAGGTGACATGATGAACGAAATTTCTTTTTTCGACGGTTATTCGATTCCTTTTGACATGTATTATAAAAAGAGAGTAGCATTTTTACGTTAAAATTTTTTTTATTACTTTTTTTCGGAAATCCAATCAATTTTATAAAAAAAATTTTTAATATTTTTTAAGATATTGGCGATATTGCTTAAAGTAATACTATAAACGGTTTAAATCCACGCGAGTGAAAATAAGCCTAATTAAGGTGGCTCCATCGTCATTTCACAAACTATCATTGACAAAAAATAAAAATCTCACTGAAAGTATGTGTTTTATACATTATATTAAAATTTTAGTTGAGTGGGGTTGCCAAGTAAACTGAAGAGAAAAAAATGTTTCAAAATAGAACTTTTAACATGGGCTCTTGTGGCGAAATATTCATTTCTGTCTGTAACTACATGAAACCCCATGATTTCTTTATAAAACCACCAGAATATTGTATCTTTTTAATTATAGATTTCGATTATTTAACAAAAATACCCGGTTGTCAGTCAAATATAAAAAAATATTTAATAAATAATTAAAACGAGTGTATTTTTGTATGCACATATATGCGTATTGTTATTATTTCTTATATATTGTAACATATATTTAGTTCAATAAGTCTGACAATTGATATTCAATCATTTTTATTAAAATTGCGTTGGCTATTAGTTAACATAATTGTGTGACCCTCTACCAGGCCCAGCATAGATACGGGACTACGCGACGGAGCCACCATAATAAGAAATTTAAAAGATAAATTTATTTTATGGGTACAAAAAGCAATTTGTTTAAAAAGACATTTTACGTTAATAAACAATATTGTTTTTCTGTCATTTAAATTTTTCAAGTAGCGTATTATATTTTTAGGGGATACAAATTAAATAATAAAATAAACTATAAATAAACTAGGTCTTTTTTTGCATAAAATGTCGATTCAGTATCTACAGTGGTTTTCAAAATATTCAACATCAATATCAAGAATTTTTTATGTTTTGAAATGTTACGGAAACGCAAAATTTTAAAATTGATTTGTTCTCACACAACTGAAAAACATAACTTCATACTTCTAAAGGTTTATAATTTAAGACAATTTTACATTAGAAAATTAGAGAATTATTACTCTAGACAGTACAGGATTCTCAAAATGGTGATGGCCCGGGTTACCCGACTCTCTCCTACTAAGAGATTCATTTAGTATATAGAGCGTAGAAAACGGCATGGTTTAATTAATTTTTAATTGAGACATTGAAAATGCGTGCCACGCATTCTTTATATGCTCAAACGGAGATACGATAAGCGACGGTCTCTCGATTCTCAATTAGCGTCGATCGTGCTTGTAATGGGCTCGCGGAGATCGAAATCGAATTCCGAACGCAGAAATACCGAGTGCTCGCGTACATAGGCTTTGTGCATCAATGAAATTGCTAAGTAGATTCCTATAAGACCTTGCGTGATCTAATCCATATGTATAATTTTGCAACAGCGTCACGCTGCACTGGCGAAGAGGAGTAGAAGCAATAATTGGTTTGAGTTAAAGAATCCTAAACTGCAATTATATAAATGTCAAGTAGCAACTAAAACTATCAGGTATTACCTATTTGAAAAATAGAGCTATCATTTATACTAAACAAAAGCACACACTGTAATAGATAACTGTCACTATAATTAAAAAAGTAAATAATATTATTAGTAAAAATATAAATTATTCAGTAATTTTTGCATTTATAATCCCATGGTAAATCATCATTAGTATACACGAACTACTAATTAAATTTTTCTATTTTATCACATGAGTGTTAAATTCTTATGTAAAAAATAAAGGTTACTTTTTTTCATGTAAATCATTTCATTGTTATCGAACATAAAAATAAAGGATAAAAAGTAATAAATTTAATTTTAATAAATGTTTAGTTTAGAGACTAATAAAGATTCAACAAGATCTATTTTATTACTTGTAACCTGAGATTCAAAAGTATAAAAATAAGTGAAAATGAATTTCAAGCAAACATATGAAACTGAATAATGAACAGAAACCATAAAATACTTGAGGTACGGCCGTACAAAAATTTATTGCACAAGCGCGTACTTTTAGCCATGAAAACCACCAGCCCTCACAATCTAACTAAAACTTTTGCGGATGAAACGCGACACTCGTCGAGTATAGTTGGTCGGTGTCTTGAGCATAAGGCAGTTCCGATCCCGCAAGGCACGCACCATAACATTTCGCTTTTCGAACGCACTGCACATATATAGAATTGCATCACTCTCGCGCGCCAGTTTCGTTTTCGCAGCCAGACTTGGTTGTTTCGACCTGTTCCGGGTTGGAATGTATGCATGTACCCCGCAGACGGCTAGTCGAGCCGCGGGTGCAGTCAATTGGAAAAACATCATCGTCTCCACGTGCGCGGTAGACAATGGGGGGATCGCGCGCGGAGCCAGCTTTTGTCGCGCGAATCGCGTCACTTTTTTTCTTGTGGTCTATTTTCTATTTCGCGAGTCGTGCCGTGCGTTAGGTCGGCTTAATTGTGTAACAGCCGTTTGTACAATCGTCGTGGTAATGAAAACGTGAGCGCGGTAAATTGTCTCGGGGCGCCAAGAACGTATACTGAACATTTTTCTGTGGGACATGAATGGTGAATGTTGACACTTTGCAAGAATACAATTGGCTATTTGCGCTCTTGTAAAGCATGTATTTAAGTAAAATGTAATACAATGGACAGAGATTTCAGATACAGAATATCAATTTTTTTACATGTTTGGTTCTATGTCTAGAGTTCGGACCTATTTTTTCTACCTAATAAGTACTTATTAATTTAAACATTAAACTACCGTAAAGCAGGGTGACTTTCGCCGGTGGGGTGAATTTAATGCAGTCCTTTAAAGACTTATAGATGACACATTTGCAGTCTAATTTTATAACATTTGAAAGATATATACTTTTTTAAAACTTTTATTTTTATATGTACAATTAGTAATGACTATTAGAAAATACCCATTATTAAGCTACAAAAAATATTTTAACAATGGTATGATCACCCTAAACCTAAAAAACTTAGCACATAATTAGACAAGTGATATAAGACAATTGATAATAAGACTAGAATTAGAGAGTTAGCACACACTTTTTATTAATTCTCGTAATACTTTATGATTTGAATAATTTTCTACCATTGGTCATTTTTCTAGAGTATTTGTAGTATGCTTGTGTTAAGCTTTTGAACCTAAATAGTCACTTAATTACACATAAAAAAGTTATTTTTAATTTTTATAAAATTAATACATATAATTAAATAGTTTTGTAAGAATAAAATTTTTGTATAAAACCTAGTTTTCTGGTTAAATAATTTTTAAATATTAAAAATGAAACTTTTAGAATCTCTTTCTCAAAGTATTTTAAAAAGAAGTGCTGGATTAATCTATTTGTAACGTGTTTTTTTGAAAATAACCTTTCTGACTTGCTCAACCGATGATCTTCTGAACTACCTTAACAGAAGAACTACCATTCTAAAAGTATTCTTTGAATTCCGAAAAAATTACGAATTTTTTCGGAACTTTTTTTATCAGCAAATACGGTATGAAATCAATTAACACATTTGCGTACAAATAAATTGCAAAAACAGATAATCTACATAATATTAAAACAATAATAATAATAAAAATGAGTAATTTCAATCTAATATTTAACGTGGTTCTTAAAATATTAAATATCAATTATCGGTGATTTTGATAATATACATTGTTTCAGAAAAGCAGATTAAGTCGCCACGAAAGCATATATATTCTCTATAACAATGAACTTTATGTACCCAGAAGACGGATTCCATTCTTCATTGGGAAATACTCAAAACTGCTCCCGTCTAATACTCGGTGCATTCCATAAAAGAATCTTCCATATTACATTATTTATACCTCATTATATTTAATTTACTGAATTGTATATACGTCGATTAAATAAAGCAACAAACTAAATATACGACATGGGTACGGGTAGTTTTCGATATTCATCAGCAAGCTTTTATCACAATTAAAGTACCGTAAATCGCGTACCAATGCCGCCCGAAATAAATTTTCGGAATAACGAATACCCGCGCAAAGCTCTGATCACTACGTACATGTTGCACAGTCAGTTGCAATTATCTCATCGGTATCTCCGCTACCGCAGAGCTCTCTCTCTCTCTCTCTCTCTCCCTCCCTCTCTCCCTGTATCTCTTTCAGTGGCCTCACCCGTACTGGGAAGCCGAAATTCCAAACTCCGAATGCACGCGTATATACCTCCGAATTCGCGCAGCTTCTCGTGCATTATTACGCAATCGTCGATCGGCGATCGTCCCCTATTATTTATCACAGGTAATTTGCCTCGCGCGCGCGCGCTGACGTCATCGCAGTCGCGAATCGCGCCCTGCAATCAGACGGGGCCCCCCATCTACATCGATCTCCACCCTTTTGCGTGATGCGATTATTTTTCAATACGCGAGCTGTTTCAATTTGTTTTATACTGCGTGCATTCAATTTGGATTCGCTATACCACGAGTAAGATATCAAAGATGTGGTGATGGTACTACTGCTGCTGCTGCTGCTGAACGGCATTTACGAGGCGAATTGATGGTCAGGGAAAGACGGGAAGTTACATTTCAGGAAATTCGAAAACGTTCTTGGACAGCTGTTAATTACAGATGTTATTGAATATAACGTGTCTAACGGCGAATGTTGTGTGCATTTTACATTATTTTCGAAACCAATATTTCTTTCATCCATTTGTAACGTCATTGTATGACCCTTGCACTTTTCACATTATTTTTATATCGTTAATTCATAAAGTAAATTCTGATCAGAAAATCATTACTACCAAGTACAGATAAAAAGTAATTTTTAAAGATGTCAAAATAATAGTTCAATAATATAACAATCAGTATAGTAAAGATCCTTTGCATACTTTTCTCTTGAAACATCATCTCGTAATAAAGTTTTTAAATAATATCACAGAAAGGGGGTTGGGGACACATGATAGACATGATATTTTATAGTGTCTATTATTTATAATTAAAAATCAAATCAATTATTAAATAATACTGGAACTTTGCAGTAGTGTTCCTCATGTAAAGCCTAATATGCCTAGGTATATGATTATTCGTTTCTATATATTCATTGGACAATAGGGAACTAGCATGAACAAATCCATTAGGTCCGCCAGATAGAATATACAAAAATAATGGATACGTATTTTTTCTTTTTCCAATTAAATGATTATTAACAAAGATACAGCAGGTTGAAATGTTGCGTGACGTCACAAACTCCCCTCGTAGTATATCTATATAGTGAGAGTTTGTGACGTCACGCGATATTTCAATCTGCTGTATCTTTGTTAATAATCATTTAATTGAAAAAAGAAAAAATACGTATTGATTATTTTTTGATATTCTATCTGACGAACCTAATGAATTTTTCCATGCATGTTCTCTATATTCATCTTATTAAGGCAGTGGCTGGCTATGATTAGTGTGTATCTACTTACGCACGTTTAAACATATATTATATCTTTCCTAACCCATAAAGTATATTATATATATACTGCTACAGACCTACGCTGTCTTATGTCTTAAATTAAAAAAGGTGTAAGTTAATGAAAATTTTGAAATTCCTCAGACTTTTCGAAACGCAAAAAGTAGGACGCGTTCGCACGGATACTATACCGCGCATCCTTACGCAACGCGCGCCAACGTCCCCGTTAAACACTTTTTCGTCAAATCTCACGCCGCATAATACGAGAAACGCCAAGTATCGCATGAGATAAGCCCATATGCACATACGCGGGAGAGCGCTCACCGCATGAGTCTGTCTCGAAAACGTATTACACTACCTGCATATGGGCGAGAGCGAGAGTTGACGTAATAGGCGGATCTCGATAAGAGCGCGGTGGTTACACACTTTGCACGGGGCTCTTATCGAGGCTCGGATCTTCGGGGGGCGCCGCGACATTTCGCAGCTTTTTCGCCAGGCCTTATTCGCGCTCGCATGCCGCCGATTTAATTCGTGTCATTGTCGATGGCTATCGCGGGAGCCGCTGCCAGGTTTACGCGGGGAAGCTTTGAATCGATAATGCGGCGGGAAATATGCATCGTTGCCGAAGGATTTCAAAGATTCGATTGCCGGGCTGTGTAGGCATTGAGGCACTGCGGGTATTTGCCTCGTGCTGTTACTTGGCGCAGCACTTGGAGAGAAGCGTACTTTAAACAGGTTGATCGAGAGCGTTGATTGAATTATATTTTATAGCATTTGGAGAGAATCATACTTCTGTATGGAAATTATACTTCCATATGAGAGTCGCACTTCGATATAAGAATCATACTTCGGTATGAGAATGATTCTCTCCAAACAATCTATGTAAAAAGTAATGCAATCTATGCGCTTAATTATACAAGCAAACTAACGTAGCCTCAAATGCCTAGTTGGACATTCGAATCCTTAAAACTGTTAATTTAAAATAAAAATAATAAAAACAATTATAATGAAAATTGGATGAATCTGCATGATGTATAATAAGTGCATTCAATAACTTTTATTGTATTTTTTGTCTACCTTAAATGTGCGAATTTTTATTATTTACCTAAATTTTATTTAGTTATTGTATATAAGTATACACTTACATAAAAAATGTTATGTGTTCACAACACTGTGCATGTATATATCTTCCCTATTCAGTTAATGAGCAATCTCCAATTTTGTTATAACTAGAGTATACATTTTTTGTGCGTTGCAATTCGTTGCTTCTTTTTACTTATGCTAACTTTTTATTTATTAAAAAAATTTCAATATATTTGATACCTACTGTAGTATACATATAACGAAAATGGGTTACTTCCTCAGAAAACTTTTTGTGTTTTAATCATAAAATGGAATGATTTGAAGTATTATAAATGACTTCATAATACGAATATCGATCCGCCAAATATTACCATAATAGAAAACAATCGATAACGTCGAGAATCCCTGGCTGAAAGCTTATTAAAAATGAAAAATCGCGAGTAACGATGATCATCCGCTTAGCGAAATTGAAAATCTCCATTCCTCTTTTTCTCATTAGAGGATGATGATCTCGTCCGTGCTCCGTGGAGCATAAGCGAGGCCGATAAATAATAATGGTCTTGACCACCCACCCGTCCTTTATTTCTTTTTTTCTCTCTCTTTCTCCCTAGTGCAAAGCTTATGCTTTCGCATATATGCGCATGCAGTCGGAGAACTCGCGTCGGAACATTATTTTATCACGTGTGACAGGGATTGGCAACAAATCAAACCTTTATTTTCTTATATGAATTATCGTGTGATCTATTAAATAGCACTTTACCTTACTCATGGTTGAATGGCTGCCTGTTGTAGTTGTATATCGAACAATTAATGAATCATGCGGTTCATGCGGTTACCAAGATCCGAAGAATTTTTCCCGATCAGTATCAATATAGCGAAGGAAAATGTGTAATAGTGCAGTTACGTTATATAATCCTCTGGGTATATTTTATAATCGGATACTAAGGAAAAAAAATTGTATATATGATTTATTTTTAAAGCACTGTATACAAATCTTTTGTCAGTTATTTTTTAAAATTAAGTTTATTCTTTATATAATATTACATTATATTATTATTTATATTCTTTATACAATTAATAAAATTTGGGTGAACATTTTACGAAGATGAGAAATGAGTGAATGTGTATTTTAAAGCTGTCTATTTTCTTTTCGAAATAAAAATTTAGATTCTAATTTTTTTCTATTAATTAGTTATTATTAGTCATTAATAAAGATTAATTATAAAGATAATTAAAAAAATGTATGTTAAATAAATATGATCTTTATAGTTTGTATATTTGATCGTTAACTTTTGATTAGCGTAAAGAGACTCGAAAGCGAATGATTATGAGAGCATAAATATTTTGGATACTAAAAATCAAGCTTGTGCTCCTAAATGCGTTTTATTACAACATTATAAAATGGTGATTTATTTTATAGTCATCGCGGAGAACATAGAAGTGTATATAGAAGCAAATACATTCTTTCACCGAATCTTGTTATAATAATTAAAATTTACTATATCTAACATGTGGATTGTTTTCGACATTTGAAATTTAATATACTTCTTATTGTTTATTTCATAAGTTGCATACAAAATCATAATGATCGTACGAAAGTGTGTATACGAAATAATACAATAACCATAACTTGTTTCTATCCGATAATTTTGTGCAGTAAAAGAAACTGCAACGTACATTACTTAAGAAAATCTCAAGGAAACCGCGCAAGGTCAGTGAGTATACTGCAATTGCAGTCTGAGTGTCAATTATTACGTTGTCGCGGTCACTGCCCGATAAGCCAGCGAGCAACTCACCTTATATTATGCGCGCGGTAGGTCGAGCAACGCGTGTAAAGCACCCGCAATGTTGACGGAAGATTAGCGTCGTTGAAGTGCAGGCGCCCCGGGCGATTGTTGCTCGTTTTCCGCGGTTGCCATTCAAGCTCTCGCGAGCACTTATGCGCACCTCTCGTGCACCTACAATAGACGTAATGTCACGAACGCGTAAACGGCTCTGAAAGACTTTATTACGGCTAGATGAGCGTGCCGATAGTCGCGCGTTTACGGTCCATGAAGGTGCTATTTTCTCATTTTATGAATTTTACTGGAGAGTGGCTGATCTTTCATAAATACTCTTATTTTGCTAATGCCTACAAATGTGGATAGAGTAATTTTATCGAGGCAAAAGTTTACAGTATGTGTTCAATGAAATATATACATAGGAACGATAGGATATGGTTTATGTTTTATCATTTAGTTTACATTTTTAGTTTTATATTTTTAAATCATTTTTAGTTGCTTTATCTTAATAGTATGTACAGAAACTACATTTTATAGTTAGAATATATTCCTATATAGCGAAGTAAAATTTGATCAACGATTTTATGTAAGATTACGGACGTACTTTATTCACCGATAAATATATTCGAATAAAAAATTAGCAAAATTAGGTAATTATGCTAATTTCTGATTCTCATAACGATTAAGGTATTCTGCTCTTTATTTTTCATAAATAAAGCGATCCTGAAAATGAATCCTGAAAAAGAACGAAATTTTCTAAAGGAGGCGTCAAAGTCTATGAAAAATATATGAAAAAAATATATTAATATTTCGTCGAATGTGATTCTAACAAAGCCTGACATTCATAGCAGCGTTGCATTTATTGTTTAAAACTCTGTACGTTGGTGTAACAATTAAAAGTTTCATATTACCGTTTATTTCTAATCACGAGAATATTGGTTAGTTACAACAGGTTTTTAAAATAATAATTTTTTTAAATATTACAAGGGACTGCACACCCCTGCGCGCTTCGCGTGCCAACCTCCCGTTTACAAAAATGGCTTGTGAATTTATAAAGGCTTTGTTACGTATTATACCATTGCAAAATGAAAAATTTTCAAAATGACTTTTTCATATACAGGGTGGACGTAATAGGGAAGAATCATGATTTTTTATTTTAATTTTATTCGAAAGTTTATCGAAAAATAACAACTTTCCTAAGACAGTTTTTTTAACGCAATATCCGAATTTTAGTAATATTTTAAAGTTGTGCTTAATTTTCATAATGATTCAAACTCGCGTGACGTCAGCGTCCCTCCGTTCAGCGCTCCCCTATCGGCAAGTTTCGAAGCTTGATTTGAGAAAATTTTGCCCTCGTCAATTCCGGTCACGGCAGTCTAGCTGAAGTACTGTGCAGATCAAAAGTGTTATGCGACCGTCACATTATTACTACAGCTGATTAGATTATAAACAAAGTTTAAATTTGTAAACACAAGCACGATGGATAACCGAAAATTACTTTTACAATCTAATTTAGATAATCACAAATACTGTTTTGTACCATCGCAAAATTTTCTCAAATCAAGCTTCGAAACTCGACGATAGGGGAGCGCTGAACGGAGGGACGCTGACGTCACGCGAGTTTGAATTATTATGAAAATTAAACATAACTTTAAAATATTACTAAAATTCGGATATTGCGTTAAAAAAAACTGTCTTAGGAAAGTTGTTATTTTTCGATAAACTTTCGAATAAAATTAGAGTTAGAATTTAATTCCAAACCATGCCACTTCCCTATTAGAGCATGTCGATGGGTTCTAAAGAAAAGATTTATCTTACGCGTTATTCGAAATAGTTTTGTAAGCTCTATTAGATACGAACAAATTATTATCAATATACAGAGTGCCCCTAATTAGAATATATACATGGTGTCTGTAATTAGAGCATATAATATGTACTGTGATCGTATTTAGGATATATGCAAGTTGTTCATAATTAGGATATATATAGGGTGTCCGTAATTCGAGCATAGAACATGTACTGAGTAACCGAATTTCGGTTATATACAGGGTGATCGTTCTAGTGACATATACAGAGTACTCGTAATAGAGATATATACAGGATATCCGTAATAAGGACATTTACAGGGTGTAAATAATTAGGACATATACAGGGTGCCCGTAATTAGGAATATACAGGGTATCTCTAATTAGGATATGTATTTGGGCCTGGACCGGAATTAAAAATCATGGATTCCTAAGGAAGGGGAGTTGAATTTAGGCAGGGGGGGGGGGGGCTTATTGGACCGAAAGTAAAAATCATGGAGTCTTGGCTGAGGGGGGCTAATTAGACCGGGATTCAATATCCTGGAATCCTGGATGATGGTGGGCTAAATCGAGGGGGGACTAATTGGACCGCAAGTAAATATCCTGGAATCCTGGATGATGGTGGGCGAAATTGAGGGGGGACTAATTGGACCGGAAGTAAAAAATCCTGGAATCCTGGATGCGAGGGGCTAAATGGGACGGGGGGGGGGGGGTAATTGGACCGAAAGTAAAAATCCTGGATGAGGGGGGCTAAATTGAGGGGGAGCTGATTGGACCAGAAGTAAAAATCCTGGAACCCTGGAAGGGGGAGCTGATTTCTGAAACGGCGGCAGCAAAACTTTTTTAATAATATAGAGGGATATATATATATATATAATATAATATATATAATAAACGTTTGCTGCTCATTGTTTACCGCAATGCTTTTAAAAAGTCGATGACAATACTTCTAAATCAGCTTGTTCAAACTTGAACAAATGAACTGAAAAGTCGATCTAAATAAAATACGTCTGGCGTCGGAAATAGTTCGAATATTTTTCCGACACCTGCCATCAGGGCGAGGTGTATCATTATAAATCCATTTGCCGCCGTACCCCGCGCACCGGCACATCAAAATTCGGAGTGGCGCGCGGGCTGCAAGTCACGCTACATATAGACGCGCGCTGAAGCTCGCGTCGCTCGCGATCTGGCAAATAGACGCGACGGTAAAAAAGAAATTTGGCGGGTTCATCGCACCGCGGCGACTCGCAGTTTTGCGTTTGCGGTCCCGAAACAAAAAGAGCGACTGCTGCTCGGTGTGTCGGCGAAAAAACTGCACACGGCCAGGTCCGAGAGTTCGTTAATCAAGGAGCAGCAGCCAAGCGCAGCGCAGCACACAGCTTGGGCCTCTCTCTCTCTCTCTCTCTCTCTCTCTCTCTCTCTCTCTCTCTCTCTCTCTCTCTCTCTCTCGCTTTCTGTCTAAGGATTCGCCGAAGGAGTCGCTCAATTTATCTTTCTTGCCGTTTGGGCTTTCGTGGGTTTTTGTTTCTTGCCCTTTCTTTTTCGTCCTGCGAGCTCTCGCGCCCGCTCGCGCTCTCGTGCTTATAATGAGTGTTTGGTGTAGGTATGTTGATTGAATGAGTAAATCACGTGAGTTGTGTATGCGCGCGCACGCGCGCCCTTGTGTTTGCGTTTCGTTTTGTTCGTATTTTGGAGATAGACGGCCGGCCGGCTGCTCTTCCTTTGCATAAAAAATGCTGCATTTGCATTTTTAGAAAATCTTTTAGGCCCTTTTGATGGAAGTATTTGTATTTCCATATTAAATGGCCTGTTTAATTTTCGAGCTCGCATGCGAACTTTATCATCATTGTGATATACTGAATATGCAATATCCATATCAGTGATAGTGTAAATATGGGAATAATTATGATGTTTGATTAAGTACATACTCTTCAGTCAAATAGTGAAGATTTATAGTATCTTTCAAAGATTAATATTTCAAAATTAAGGTAATTACGAGTTCATAGTACTGATACAAATGATTTAAAAATTATAACATTTTATCGATTAGAGAGAATTAGCATTGAACGCCAACAGATAACTATATTTTATTTAAGAAGAATAAGTTAAAATTTCAATGATGATTTTTTATTTGGAATGTTTTATAGTCTAACAATGAATGTAAACAACTTGATTTAAGTGTGTTACATAATTTAAACAATTTTAATACACTGATGTCTTAATTAACAATGATTTTAATGGTTATGGTACACGTAATGCGAACCTTGAAAAATGTGATTTAATAGCGAAGTAATTTATATTTTGCTTCTGACCACCTGTAACGCAACATATAAGCATAATTTTTCAAAAGATGGGTCATAAATTCGTACACCATGGAAGCTAGAATTTCTCCCGTTAATAAAGAGACATAGGCGCTTTTGTGAATACGTGTTCTTTTTAATTTCGTAAACTTGTATTACACCTTGTTCGCGAATATTACACGCACTAAATCAAAAGGCTTGTGAAAAGGACGAAAATAACTTTCTCTTTGAATTGAAATAATTGCGTTCTTAACGTATAGAATATTTGATCCACAGCAATCGATTTATCTAATGAGACATATTATATAAAAATTCCAAATCTTTTTCATGGAATAATTGGGTTAGAAATTGCATTTATCAAAGTGAATTCTTTATTTTACTAGTCAGCATTAATATAATATCTAAAAATACATTAAAATATAAAAAAAGTACATAAATGTGACCGTAACATTTTTCTAAAGAATCCTATGCTTTATAAATATTTCCAAATTGGTAAGTTTTAAATGCAATACCACAATAACAACAGAGCAGCCATAGGAATAATTTTAATCGGCACGCTGCTTCCGCTTTCGCGATTATCTCCTGCAGTGGACCGCCAAAGGACAAACTTTCCTGCTCATGCATATAAATCAGCCCGGTGAACTTCACGCTAATGTACCCGTATACCGCGCGACCGAGCTTTGCGCGCGCGGCCGATGTGCTCCGCACTAGCGGAGCATGCAAGCGAGAGGATATAACGCAACCGGCGCTATAGTGACGCAAGCCGCGCCGACAGATAAAATCACGCGTGCGTAACGCACTACTGTACTGCTGCTACTGTTGTCGGGCCGTTATGTTATGTTATGCCGTTGTGTTGCAGTGCGCGCGGCGACCTCCGCGCTAGAGCGAATTCTCGTTGCGAATGTCACCTACTCAACTTGAAACGATTTTTGCGAAATTCAGTTGACTTGATTTTACGCAAGCCAGACAATGATGACAATGACTCTTTTTAATGAATCGCGCGGAATAGAATGTAAAATATCTGGCTGAAGGAGAGTATACGGATTCAAACATAAAAACAAAGGGGGCAGAAAAAGTAACTACGGATACGATGTGTAGTTTGAGATACGCTGTATTAATGGTTTACCTTAAACTATTATAAGAAAAATTGAGTATACATAGTATCGTAATACTTTATAAACATTAAGTATTTATTTATTAAATAGAATAAAATTAAATAATATTTATTAAACGAAACTATTCGTCCGATACTTTTTTCGGATACCCAGTCCGTCGGATACTTTTTTCGGATACATGTTTTTGCAAATTATTAGGAACCTAGACAAATTTGAATATAAAAGGGGTCCCGGTTTCACTATACATCTGGAATCATCCGAATGTTACCCATGTTTAGGGGGGCCTAAACCATTTTTAGGGCATAAATGTCATAGTATTTACCCCCAGAACTTGGGGTACCATCCGGCTGATAATTGATACACTGAGAAAACTATAACGCAACTGGCACGATATATATCGTACAATTTACGATATATATCCTAAAATTTATGATATTAAAAATCGTAAAATTAAAAATTTGTAAAAAGTCATATTTCAATACGTAATGCAAATTTACATTAACTTGACAAAAAAATTATTAGGAAAATTTTACGATATCGATATCGTAATATTTTACGATATGGTAAAAGTATCCGACGAATACTTTCATCAGATACTGACTATCCGCGAAAATTATCAGACAAATACTTTCATATTTTATAAAGTTTCGTATGATTGTTGTGTTTTATGTTTTATATATAGTATGTAGCAGAACGCATGATAAATTGCTTCGCCCCGTTTTGTCCATGGACCTACCTAGTACTATCATTAATACTTTACTACAAAATCAATATGCAGTAGAACCTCCCGGTACTGTGGAACTCGGCACTATCTATCCCCCGGCACTGTTAATTGACGCCAGCCAATTAGCGTCGAGCACCAGGGCCGTATCTAGGTCATAATATTTAACTTTCCTCAGCACCTTTCCCATAATCAAACAATCTCAGCACAATTGCCATTCATACAGTTTTATTAAAAAAATACTTTTTATAAAAATCTATATAAAATTATATAATTCTTTTATATAAACTTTTCTATTACATTTTTTCAGTTTAAACATTTTTGAAAACATTTTTATTAAAATTTTTTGGATTAAGCCTTTGTAAGAGACTTTTTCCATCAAATTTTTTTGGTTTAAACATTCTCATAAAACTTTTTCCGCGAAGTTCAGGTGCAGGGTCCGTATATACATATGCCGGCCCTAAAGAATTTACAGTGCCGAGATACTCTGCAGTGTACTGTATTACTTTTAAATTATTAAAGTTACTATTTGATATGACATGAATATTGAAATAATTATTATCAGTGTTTATGCGCAAAATTTTTAACATGGATTTATTCCACTATATGATTCCGAGCAGTCTAATTAATACTTTAATAATTTTCAAAGTTCTTACTAAACATAGCCTAAAGAAAAATTATCAACGATTACTTTGAAATTTAAATAAAAATATTCTAATTAATCGTGATTGGCGCTTTTCGAAATTTCAAACAAACTGCGTGTACATTATTTCTCTCGCAAAATAGGCGCTTCGAAACTGGTTTTATTGGCGATTTTGCGCCGCGTTCTCATGGAAGCCTACATTTGTGCGCACGCCAAACGCAATATCCGATCCGATAGAGCTAATTGCGCTATTTGGTTAATGTCTCGTGCTTCAGGCCCCGCGGCAGAGAGAAAAAAGTCGCGCGCGAGCACGACCCGAAATGATTCCCGGTGGCTGGCTGATGTGAAATAATTACTTTGGAATATAATGAACGGCATTTGTATGGTGTGACTCCGAGGTGTGCGTACGTGAGCTTTATTGTACGGGTTGTATATTCTAATTAATGGTAAAAATTTTTAACGGGAGTTGCGACACCGCGGACTTGGCGTTAATCAGTACCATGAACGTAATTTCCGATATTTTCTATCTTAACGCCTGTCAATACAACGGTGAGTAATATTTCTTTATTATGGGTTTACACTCGGTAGAATTATCGCCTACCTATGATATTAAAATATTTACACGATTCTTTATTTCTAAAAGCTATTTCTTCCATAGATAAAATGTATCAATTTGAAAGAAAACAATATTCTTTATCATCGGATGTTTCTCAGTACAATTATTGTTTCTAGTACATATCACATGCTTCTTATTCTCTGTTTGATAATATTTAATTGCATATCTAACTCGAGTCTTCGAATGCAATGCTTTTATATATCTTCTTAATGAGAAACGTGGAACCTTGCAACATCTTCAATCGACATTTTTCTTCGATCCGAGTACCTTTCCTCTCTTGATCTGCCGTTATTAAGAGGCACATACTCGTAAGGCTGATAAACGAGACTCGTCTCAAACGTGAGCCCTCGTATATTGTAACATAGTTCCCGTACACTTTTATGTGCACTCACTATCTACTCGAGTAAAGTAGTATTCGCAGTACCGTAGAATCTCAACTATGTAGAATTTTGTAAGAAAAATACTTAGATTTCCTCTTAATTACAGGTCTATTTGCATACTCAATATATTCATTATACTTGATATTTTAGTACATAACATAAATAAGGGTTTGGAATGAATTTAAAAGTTATATTTATTGATCTTCTTATCAAGCAAACATAATAAAACTGATTTTCAGCCATTTTTTACTAATATTTAAAAATTACGTGTATGCCTTATTAAATTTTCTGAATAAATGATTCCAAGTTGATCTTAATCACTAACTTTTTCTTTCACTTTTAAAATAAACTAATAATTGTTTACTACAATTATTAACGGCCAATTCATCAGTATATGATTTTGCCATTGTAAGAAGAATCATAAGGGGAGAGTAGCCCATTTTGGGACAGGGAACACTATTGGTTATGATACTTCCCAAATATAGACAGCGTCGATAATGACTTGAACTTCATTCCTACGAATGAAACATTTACAACATTTGAAACGTAAACAATTAGTAAAAAAAATTGATCAAACTTTTATATTAAAATTAAAAATACATGCCGGTAGACACTCATATTAAGGGGATGCATCAGACCTAGGGGAGACCGGGATAAATTGAGCCTGGGGGTAAAGTGAGCTTTCTCTCTATTTCGACATAAATAAAATATTTATATTAATTTCACTTATATATCAAAATAATCTAAGTAAACAATGATTTTTAATGGTTTTTAGATAAAGAAGTGTTATGTATGCTATTTTATTACTGAAATTTTTTGTTTTATACTTAGTACACTAAATTTTATAGATTATTTTTTAATACAATAAAATAATACGTAAATCTTTTAAAAAACATTTTTACATCGCATGTGCATTCGGGGCAAACTGATCGGGGTAAAGCGAGCTTATATAAACAATGTAAAAAAGAAAGTGTAACCTCAAACTATCTCTACGGCTATGTCTGATAAATACATTTTGTAAAGTTTTAAACTTATATGTCTGTTAACAAATTGATTAAGTTACGTTTGAAAGTTAAATAAAACTTATTAATTTATCGTAATTTAAACTTTTATCTGCATATTTATTGAAGCTCACTTTGCCGCGTGCAAACGCTCACTTTACCCCAAGCATGTGACAAAGTAGGCCTTCTCATTTTTTTCTTGTAAGTGAATTTTAAAATACTGTTAATTATTTTGCAGTCTTGATGCTTGAAATTTATATTATATACAGTCTAGATTACCTTTTTAATATATTTCGAATTATTGATAGTTGAAATATATTTATATATTCGTGCTCAAACATTTTTAGGCTCACTTTGCCCCGGTCGCCCCTACTTTAGTTGCCGATAAAATATATTAAAAAATTTCTTTCTTCTCAAAAAATACGCGTCAGAATCAAATGTCCTTTATCAGAATCAGAATTATTATCAGAATTTAAAATTAGCTATTAAGTGATTATGCTAATTTTTGATTCTAATAATAATTCGAGTGTATCGTTATGCATTTTACGTAAATAAAGTTACCCTTAACAGGGAATTTGATTCTGATGCGTATTTTTTTAGTAAAACGAATTTTTCTAATGCATTTATCAACGGATAAAGTAGGTCTGACACATCCCCTTAAAAACTCATGCAACAATGAGATAAGCAATAAATACATTTATTAGTGCTGATACTTTCTTATATTTTATATTATTATAATACATATATTATTTATTTATTTATTTAGTATATGGATATTGCTGCCCTTCTACCTTTAATTACACTTTTTATTACAATGTTAAAAACATTGATCGAGATCGAGTTCAATTTTCGTCATCAGTAAATCATGATCGACTCGCGCTCTTAGGACGGCTTAGTCTTAATAAGCAAGCATCTTACCACCTTGATTATAGTTATTATACGAAGGTTTTAAACTAATTCCTTTAAAAACTCAAAAACAAATAATAAACGTATTTATTAGGAGTGATTAAATCAGAATGAAACAAAAGTAGGTATTTGAGTGGAAGACTGTGTCCCAAAGTAGGCAATACTTATGCCTACCATCAATTAACATTAAATTGTAGTTTGTTCAGTAAATAAAGATTTTACATATAAATATCTTTAAACGTCTTGGTGTCCAAATAAATTGACGACACTCCTCTACAATTGATTCTCCTCATATACCTCAAGAAAAACGAGCTCATACTCTCGCTCCCACAAATAAGCGACTCCACATACACGTCCACCCTTTACCATACAATATCGCTCTCAGCAGTAGCAATACAGCAGCAGTAGGGCCCTGGGCCAGTGGTCGGATTCCAGGCCGTAGGTAGACCATCTGACATAATAAGCCGTGGGCTCCTCTCTCGAGTCTCGCTAAATACGGAGCAGCCCGCAGGACGCGAGAGATCTTTCAATCGCGCGCCGCCTCTATACAACTCGCGGCGTTTATTAGGAAAGACGATATGCGCAATATATTCCAAATGCTCGGCGTCGTCCTCGGCGCGTTCTATATCCGTAATAAAGGAACGCGCGAGAGCGCGAACAGGACGTGAAAGCGCGGTAGCCGCCTGCGAGTACCGTCACGGACCCAGTTCCTGATCAGTACCCAGTTCCTGATCATTTGGTTACATTTATTACTATTTACACATTAATTTATACAAAATTTGTTTTAAAAAAATAGTTATTAATAGTAAACTATTTGGCAGTCATATAAAAGAACTTTAAAAGTTACTAGTAAAATACATTTTTAAGATAAAAAATGTTAAAGTTGGGCGTTGTTGGCAACGTCATGATTGACACCATCTTACTGCATTTGGCTACAAGTGAGCATGCAAAGAAATTTACATCATATCTTCAAAATTTTTTAATGGATTGTAGAAGAACTTACGTAATTAAGTTATTCAATAGTTTATTTGTATAAATCACTTAAAACATTCATATAAAATATTATTGATATTTGTAAAAACGTGTGATTAGAAATAGGGTCCAAATTCTTATCGTTTACCCAATTCCTGATCAGTATTAATAACATGTTTTATGTGTGTTTAAAAATCTTAAAATACACAAATATTTTTAATAACACAATTCTATAAGCAGTTTTTATCCATGTGTAAATAATTTATCAGGCAAAAGTCGCACAAAACGTGAAAATAAATCAGAACACTATGTGCGTTTTATAGGTTATAAATATATGATCGCACGCGAGTCTATATCGTGCGGTAGACCGAGTACGAATAACCTAACACTTTTACGTCGCCTAAGTTTCACATTTATAATCACACAGCCGAAAATGTTATATTTTAGTATATATACCGTATTAGTATTGCGTAATAAGTTTTAATTTATCATATAAAATACTTGTACGTCAATAATATATGTTATCAGGAATTGGGTCTTGATATGATCAGAAACTACTCCCATACAAATTTTAAGTGATCAGGAATTGCTCCCACAGATTTTTTTCTTTGAGGCTTTATATTTAACTTAATTTTGATTATTTATGTATTTTTTCAATTTTATATTAAAGATTTACAGTTATATTTGTTATTAGAAATTTCATTTTCTATGAATACCTCATTTTTATGCTTTGACACAACAAATAACGTGACGACATGCCTTAACTGATCAGGAACTGGGTCCTTGACGGTATGCATTTATTGCGTGGGAAAGAGAAGAGGAGGGGACGAGGCGCGAGCGGATAGGTTTTATTTTATTTATACAGCCTATCAACGGTTTGGTGTGGGACGCATGGTATACCCGTGCGGCGGACGGTTTGTCGGGGTCGACGTTTATTGGACGTGCGCGGCGCGCGGTGCACATAACGCGCGCGTGCAATTGAAAGGAGCTATATCGCGGTACAGGTATATCTGCGAGCGATAGAAGGACTTCGTCGTTAATGAGGATTGTGTGCGCTATCGGTATTTGCCTATGAGTATTCAGTATATTACGTGCCTATGTGGCTTTTGTTGTGCACGGATGGGTTTATTGTGGAGGTCGCGGTGTACAAGAGGAGATCGACGCGTGATTGGGAAAAACGAAATGTGTAAGATAATCGGTGCGCGGCGATGTTGTATACGTGTAATACGTTGGAGGAGACGATTTATTTTTTGCGCTCGTATACACGAGATATTCCGCGGTGCTGGTTATGTTACAACACGCGATTACTTTTGCAGGGGCATGGCTATGGGAGAGCATACGAGAATACGCGTTGGATGCAGAATTGTCTTGTACTGCAAATTAAATCAGATGTTATGTTCTCGTGTATTTTGATCGAATCATGTCGGATCTCATGCTGGTATCACACGGTTTTGGTCTACGCTGTTCACGAATACTGTACAGAAATTATGAAATTTAACCGATAAACAAAAAAGAAATACTTAAAATAAAGTGTCTCAGCTTTAGTGAGATTAAAGGAATTTAGATATAATTAATATATAAATCTTATCTTATTATCAATTATAATAATAGAATATTACGCAATTCAAAATTTAAATACAGTGATATGTTAAACTCTTTGAACAAATTGAAAGGAAGAAATATTAATTTAAGATTTTCACTATTTAATGAATTAATTGCTGGGTAATTATCGATTAGTTTTCTTAATGAGATGCCATGTAATCTAAAACATCTCGGACTTAAAACTAACCAATTACCAATACTTTTTTCTTTATTGGTCCAGACATATTAGTATAACGAATAAGACTTACGATTCTTTCTTATTATTGATTGGCTATAGCCAATCAAATCCGGGACTTATTATAGTCACTTATCACATTAAGGACAAACAAAAGTTCGAAATATGATTGTTATAATCAAATGTTTGTTATAAGCGAGTTCGTGATAAGAAAAATGTATTATACTCGCCCAACATCAGTGAAAATCGTAGAAAATAAATTAAATTATACAAATTATATAATTTAAATTTTTATCATAGATACATATCTAGAAAACAATATTATATATCTTTGTCCGATATCTTTGATATAAATGCCTTTTGTCAACACAATTTAGTAAGCTCAGGAAGATGATGGGCAATGAATGACATATAACATTATTTTCTATCTAATTTGTTAATAACGATTTCTACATTTTTCCCCACCGCATAAATGAGCAAAAAAAGTCGCCATTCATCAATCCCTGGAAAAAAATAAAACACATACGCCCGAATAATAGTGCCTAACCTCATAAAACTCGCCTGACTTACCAGTATTATTAAGTCCCATCCGAACGCATTCATACTATACATACACACACACTAGATAAATAACTCTCCACTTAATGTTCTCGCGCGCGGGATCGTCATTGTCGCAGGCGCGTGTGCATCAAAGTGCATCCGCATCCACACCGTACCGACGTTACCCAACGACTTCAATCGTTCCTAAAATCCCGAAACCCATACCCCCCTATACAATACGTCGTCCAGTCGTCCTGCATACACAAGCACAAAACGCGCGTACACACGCGTGACCGTGTACCATTATTATCATCATTATAGCGCACCGAAGTCGGCAGGGATTCACCACTGTTGCTTCGACATCCGAGATAAAAGGCGAAATCGCTCGGGGACCGGGCTTTCCTTCACGGCCGATTGACTCCCCCTTTTTTTCTTTCCTCGCGCGAGCGCGCGCGCGTACAGCACAAAACGAGATAACGCTCGTGCAATTACGCGCGATCCGAAAATCCGGGGACTGGTATACACGCGATGCTGCTCGCACATGAAAGGGAGAGTGCGTGGTCTAGGTAGAGACTGCGGCGATGAAAAAAGAAAAGAGGAAAGAAGACGCGGCGGCGCCCCTCGTTTCAGCGAATTCCTCACGCTCGGGCGCGTAACGCGTGATGCGCTGCCGCGCGGCGTTATACGCTCGGAAAAGTATTTACCGATACTTGGCCGAGCGGAAAGTATAATATTTGCCGGCCGCGCGCCCCGTGTATGTGCCTTTAACAATGAAGCGCTAAGGTAGAGAGATGCGTAGATGATGGAAGTTGGCGGGGAAGGAAAAGTTTCTTTGACGGTGTATATGAGTGGTATATATGCTAGTGTGGCGAGGGATGGATTTTTCTTGTGTTTGTCTCGGACGCTGCAGGCGATTCGCCGTTTGTTTTGGAGGCTCGATTGTATGTTTGCCAGGCTGGTTCACGGTAGTTCTTCATGCTTTAACGCTGTGTTTTGTAAGCAGTAGGTTACTACTTTTTCTTTAGACGGGAGTTCGAGAGTAAATATTTGGTAAGGATGTTGGAGAGATGTTTTCTTTTTGCGGGGATGTGTGAAAATTTGATAAAGGGTTTCGTCCTGGGTCTCGTTCGAGTTATTCAAAAACTTTCTTTGTTTTGATAAATGATATAATGCATGACTTTAATCTTTATATACTTATTGTTCGGTAGAAAAATTATTAAATATAATAAAAATTGATTTATGAACTTAATAAATATTTTTGTATATCTATAGATATTTTACTATTGTTAAAGAAAATGTATATTTATAGTTTACAATAATAATCATCAGGAATCCTTGTTTAAAAATTTTAGATTTTTGGCAGATAATAAACGTCCTTAGAATATTTATGTTACGTTGGAAAATAAGACGATTTCTTTTGCAGTATACATAACATAATTTCTATAAAATTCTATTTGCATACTTTTCGTAATTTTTACATAGAGGATCATCCAGCTGTTCATTTTCTTTCAAAAATATCATATTTGAAATTACATTTTTTGTGCTTACCAAATTCACCGGAAATATTGCGAAATTGAATATCATATTTGTTCTCCAAGCTACTTAGACAAATTCTCAGAACATTTGAGAGAAATAGAAAAACTGACATCGCGAGCAAAAGAATCGCACGCTTGACTGTTTCCATTTTTTACGAGTTCCATTTAAAAGCATCGACGGTGTACGGTTCTCGCCTGGCGGGCGAAATTTCAGTTCGGTAAGTCTGAAAAGGATCTTTCCCAATAATAAGCCGCATTACCAATATTTTCTGTGCCTTTTCTGCTCGAGGGCCCGGTGCATTTAGTATTTCAGAGAATTCCCTTAATTCCGCATATTGGTCGATGTGTCGACGTCGATGCCATTTTCAGTTGCCGGTACAATAGAATTTGCTGCCGCAATGGGATTTGAGTCAGAGAGATTCTTTCTATTAATATTGAGAATTTGACGTAAAGGTATAGAACTGCTGCATAAAACTGTTTACAAAATTTTAGATTTTTAATTTAATATTATCTTTTAAAAAAATTGTGTAATCGTATATATAAATTAATTATGGGATAGATAAACAATTAATATTGAACATATAAAAGTATAATAATTATTTCTTTTGTTTCTACATGAATAACTTTTTTATCGCTAATTAGTAAACTGAGTACAAGGTATTTCAAAAGTTTTAAGGCTAATTAGAAAATTAAGGCTAGTTTATTTAAAATTTATTTTCAGTTGCAAAAGCATTTTATACCGTTTAAATTTTTCTACTTTTATGAAATAGAATTATTTTTAGAGAGGTTAAGTACCGAATATCATTAAATTTTGTATACAATTTATAAATTTTATTACTACTTCATTCCATAATTTACATAATTAATTAATCCAAATTATAATGTAAAATAAATATATTTGGAACATCAACAAAGAATTGCCGTTACCCAACAGGGATAAAATGTAACATAAACAATTTCTCGATTTATGTATTACTATTTATAAATTATTTATATTAGTCCAAGCAAAAGATAATTGTTACCGTAAAAATGTTAAAATTTGATTCTGTAAAACTTCTTTATTCATTTCATACGCGGTATAAGTAATTACAACGAGAGAAATTAAAATCAATCTTCAATCGAAATAAAAGTAATAAATACAGACTTTTCAATACAATCGTTCTCAATCTAAATAATTACAAGTCAATTCCTCTTAAAAAAAACATCCACCATTCAGAAAGAAAAACCCCTTATCTCTCGCCAAACAACGGCACGTGCAGAAAAGTACTCCACGCGCACGGGCGATAGTCGCCCGATAAGCGCTATACTCCGCATCGGCTCTCGAATCATTCATTGCGCCTTTCCACATTGTGTTTCCACATACGCGCGCGAGCCCTATAGCACATACCGAATCACATAAATTATCGAACGTTTCCGAATCTCCGCTACTCGCTGCTAAACGTACACGCGCCGTATAAAACGAACACGCGAAAACCATAAATCTGTCCGAAAGCTCGCGTTCGCGAAACGCTCCCAAACATCATATACGTGTATACCCACACGCGCGCGCAAGCACACACAATTCTATCGCATTGGCAAAACCAATCGCAATAAGACAAACGCATACATACGCGCGGAAAAGCGAAATGATACGGCCCCGCGCGTGGTCTTATCTCCGCGGGCCCCGACTTGAAACAACTATTTACGAGGTACATGTGTGCGTGTGCGTAGATATACGTGTGTGTGTGGGTAAGCGAGGTTACGTAAGGGGAGGGTATGTAGGCACGAGGAGATATTACGTGGGACGCAAAGCGCCGCCGATGCGAGATGCTGTGCGGCCGCCGGTATAAATGGGTGTAATACGTTTATATGCGTGCGCCGAGCACGAGAGTGCACCAGACCGTGACGAAGCACGGAGCTGAGAGAATCTGTTTTGGGGTTATTATACTTGGTCTGAATTATGTTGTAGTTTGTGATTTTGGGATTTATAATTTATAAGTCATTGAATAAAATTAATTAAATCTATTTTTTTTAAGAACGATTTCTATTTGCAATCTTAAACTAATATTATAATGAAAGCCAGATGTGAGAAAATTTATATTCAACCATCATAGAATCTTTTTGTTCAAAGAGGATAAATAAACAAGCATAGAGATATATCAATCTTACAGACATTTTCAATGAGGACGTCACGATTTTACATATACCGTATATTGGGGTGACTTTGGACCATTTTTGAAAGTATTGTAAGGCCATTGACTAAGGATCAATTTTTAAAAATAGAGCTTCAAAATTTATAGTATTAACTAAATACTAGATCGTAGAGATTTTCTAATTTAAAAATTTTTATCATAGCATTTATGGCACATATTACAAAAATGGTCTAAAGTTACTCCAGTTTAAGGTAGTTTTTAATACAAAATAAAAATAAAAGTAACTCATTAAATGCAAGATAATTATTTTATACTTTTTGTACATTGCAAAATAAAAGCGTTTTTAAAAATTGGTTTAATAATAAGAATATAATAATAAACTCAAGCGCAACTACAGATACGTCTACACTGTTTTACAAATATGCAGAAATACAGACAAAAATACGCGTACCCACGCCACACAAGTTCACCTACACACATTATAGTGGTTCAAATTTTTAAATTCATCGAATTTGTTGAATGTAATCATTTAAAATAATAGAATATATGGGAGAAGTCAAAATCTTGTTTTCTTTTATTTATTAGTCAATTCTTCAGATCGAGGTAGGAACCTCTAAAAAATGTCAAGAAGCATTGTTCGAAAGTAAAATATGATTATTTTTGCTTCTTCAAAGAGGAAGCTTTGTGATAGTAAAAAAAAGTTTTGCTAAAAACATGTTTTGAGATATAAGGAACCAATATACACTATATTTAGAAAATATTCCGTATGGATGTGTGTGTGTGTGTGTGTGCGTGTGTGCGTGCGTGTGTGTGCGTGTATGTGTATGTATGTGTGTGTGTGTGTGTATATGTGTGTGTATGTGTGTGTATGTTTTTCGATGGTTGCAGTACGGTAGAAATAATGTCATCGATCCAGTGAACGTGAATTTGAAAGAGCATAAAATCACCTATCTTTAACTCCCGAAATTTCGTATAAGGTTTTTTCTTTCTTTTGTTATATACGGAAACATTTCTGTCATTTGTTGTTTCAACGGTGATATCTCTGATATATATGATGGAAAGTTTTTGAAAGAAATTGAGGTTATTAGGACAATGGAGAAGATAATTCTGTAAAATTTTTGAGACATTTTATTTTTCTATGATTGAGAAAAGAATCATTTTGTAAAAAAAAATCGATTTTATGGCAAACGATAACTTGGGTAAAACGGAATTATTTCTTCTGAAAATTACCAAAATGGTAGTATTGAACTATCTCTCAGCTAAGTTCTTTATTCAGATCATGAGAACTTTTTTTTTTTGAGATATTCCAGTTTATATATTTTTTAATAATAGTCAAATAGCTGAGAAATGAAAAACAGGTGAGAAATATCCATTTCTTGCCTGTTTCAGGAAATAAATAGATATGTTAAAAACTCCGTGAAAAGGCCAAATGATGCTTTTGTTAAAGAAAATACGGTGTGTAACACGTGAAGAAAAACTATTTCAGACTCGGGTGAGGTGTTTGCAGCACTTGTCTCGGACTCTACATACCTCACCCTCGCTAGAAATAGATCATTTTCTTCCCTCGATGTACAATGTACTTTTTAAAGTCCAATTATAATATTAAGAACATTGTATTCTAAAAGTGATTTGAAAAAATATGGAGAGGTCCCGAGCATACTCCCAAACAAAACCCTAAATGATTCAAATAGTAAAATAATCGTATAAAAGTATCGTAAACTAATTACACCAAAATTAAAACAAATGCTATCATTACAAAGATGTTTAAAGGATCTATAAATACTCGATAATACTCGATTATGCGATAAATTGAACATGGTGACTGAAAATGCATGAAAATTCAACGAAATTATAAAAACAATTTAGTTCTCTCAAATATTCATGTATTTTCAGTCATCATCTTTCATTGTTAATAACTTTAGCTCAGATTACTATTTGTTAACGTTACAAGTTAAAGCTCTTTCTGCCTAATTGTATCCTCTCTTGGGACATCTTCTCTAATATTAACACATGCATAGTTATAATCACTAGAAGAGGTACCTGTTATTCACTAAAATAATGTATATTCGGAGTAAAAAAGCTTATACCTATCTCGAATATAATGGCTCATTAGAATAAACTACAGATGCCAGGCTTTATTTTTAAAATAAAGCCTTATCGAAATCCGAGTTCCACAGGTTTGGTGTTCTCCTTGTAAGTCGTATAAAACCACTAAATCTTGACTCATATGCGTCACAATGTATTATAATCACTGTCGATATTTTGTTTTTTAAACAAACTTGGCGATTTTAACGGGAAATTGTATTAAAATTTTGTGAAAAAGTAAATTTTCTTTATTTCTTTTATTAATTATTCATACTTTTGCACATATTAAATGCTGTGACCGAAGCTCATTTTCTTGCCAGATCAATAGTTATCATTAAAAAAAGAAGATTAATAGAATTTACCACTTTTCTTTCTTTTGATATCTCGACGGCTGAGCGGAAGAACCGATCAACTCGGTGCGGACTCGAAGAAGAGGTTAACTCGGAGCGCGCCCCAAGAGTAGATCAACTTAGATATTGCGTAAAGGACGCGGCACCTTTAGCCAATTATTCTTCGCTTTACGTTGCGTTTTTGTACAGTTGCCAAAACACAACGTAAAACGAGGAATAATTGGCTAAAGAAGACGTCCTTCACGCGATATCTGAGTTGATCTACTCTTGGAGCGCGATCCGAGTTAACCTCTTCTTCGATTGCGCGCCAAGTTGATTGTATCTTCCGGGCAGTCGTGGATATAGAATGAATGTTTTAATACAACCTAGAGCACTCAGATGATACAAAAGCATAGATTTTCAAACACGTTTCTAAATAGAATCCTCCTTCAAAAATTATATTTGAATATAAAGTATTTTAAATAGATATCAGCAAAGTAAAAATTTACATCTTTTTTTACAAAAGTGTGTATTTTTGAGAATAAAATTTTGTATTACTTCAGTCTCTTACATACAGAATTTCAATGGACCAGTCTGAGACTTTAAGGATATTTTATACTTAATGTCTTGACAACACAAAGCAATCATTAGATCCAACAATTATATTGCTAAAAGAATTGGTCGTTGCATACATAATACATAATTACATATATACAATTTTTACTGAATTTTTAGAGTTTTTCGTAAATTTCGGGTGGGGGTAGGGATTTAATGTATCGCTTTTCTCCCGGCTCGGCGGGGCAAAAGTACGCACATTATGGCGAGGTATGTTAAAATAATTTTTAAATTTAGTCCAAAGTTTTCTTTATATGCTAAATACGTATGCAAAATTTGGAAAAGTAAAGAATTCAATAGAAATTATTTTTTACCAGAACACAAAACTTTAAACTAGAATTATGTTTACACACACACTCACACACAAACACATATATATATACATATACACACACATACACATACACACACACATACACGCACGCACGCATACACGCACACACATACACATACTCACAATTACCCACCCACCCACACACATGCACACAGATACATACACAGACAGACATTTTTAAAAAACCTATAATTCAGATTCAGGAATCTAAATAACATTAAAATTTATCAAAATTTCGGATTTAAACATTTTTAAAAAACTAAAATTTTTGGCGATACACGAATTGTACAAACTTAAATTTATGGTGTTATTTGCATTTGCAATAATTAACATTGAATTCTAAATAAAATTTTACATAATTTTTTAGGAAGTTTTATTTTTTCTTAACTTTTATTATTCTTATTAAGAGAAGTCCGTATCTTCTGTCCTTGTCTAATCGCGTTTTTGCTATTTATTCAAATTATAGTTTGTTAATTGAAAAAACTAAAAGTTGGCCCCAATTGATATTAAAGTAAGGAATATTTTGAGACCTTAAAAAGTATCTAACATTATTTCCTTTTCGAGCAAACTTCGGAACGGAGAAGCTAACCTCAATTTTCGCGTTCCGAAGTTTTCTCGAAAAGGAAATAATGTTAGAAACTTTTTAAGGACTCAAAATATTCCTTACTTTAATACCAATTGAGGCCAACTGTTAGTTTCTTATTTAACAAACTACAATTTGAATAGATAGCGAAAACGTGATTAGACAAGGACAGTGGATACGGACTCCTCTTAAGGGGGTTGATCCTTCAGAAAGATGTCTCTGCCTACAAAACAAAAGAAAAAACGCGTGACGTGGATTCAAGGTAATTAGAGAAACGAGTTTTGTATTTAAAAATATATGTTTTATGAAACAGTAATTGTGCTTGTTCCAGCTCTATATCTTGTGCATAACTCAAATATAAGTTCTATCGATAATATCGTTCAAAATATTGGTCTTCATGGCTGCAGTGACCACTAATTTTGATAAAAGGTAAGCAACTATTTTATCTTTTTATGCTATATTAAAAGACTGAACTGTATTTGCATAAATTCTTCTGATTTTTGCAGGAATTTGTAACATTCTTAACTTTGCGCTTAAATTTTTGTGTATATTGGTGGTCACAGCCATAAAGATCGTTATTTTGAACCGATAAACTTATGCGGACCATTTCTTGCAGATAAAAACTACGGTAAACTCATTTTGAAGTATAATGGATGCATTGGGACTCAGCCACTGTTAATTTGAGATATGAGTAAGATACAGCGCTCCAGCAAGCGTAAAAATTTCATTAAAAGTTTTAAAATTTTTAACTACAAAACTCGATTTTAAGTAAGCTTAAATACATGTCACACATAATCAGTAATAATTTTAAATGATGAAATTGTTTCTGATAATCGCAGAATATTAAATTTGGAATGGAACAATGAATGGTCACACGATCAATGCATACTTTTTTGACTATATTAAATAAAAGCCAGTGTTTCTATTGTCAGAGTTATGACCGAAATGTTAGCTTTACTCTTTATTGCGGGCACAGACACCCTTAGGCCCTCTATTGATCGAGAGGGACCCCAAGAATCAAGGACCATTGAAACTATTATAAACCTATTTTTATTGAAAACTTTGTATAACTATTGAATTAGCGTATAGGTTCATATTCCATTTATATGTACAATCCAACGGTAACTATTTTAGGTATATATATAAGAAATATTTTTAAAAATGTTATAATTTATTTATTTCTGGTGATTAAAAGTCAAATTCCTAACGTCCTTAGATGACGCATCAGCTACACTCAACGCCTTAATTAAATACCATAAAATTTGGACAGTTATCGAGGAATTCGTCTCTATTCGACAGGCCGTTCCAGCGATAAGGATGACGCAAAGGATCCCTTAAAACGCAATAAAATCCACAATAACAGCTGGCGTTAGTGCCTCCTTTAACGCGTTTCCGTTGTTGTTCTACCTCTCGTTTTTTTTATCCTCCGTCTCTCTCGAAGTACGAGCACCGCCGCCAGCGGTCATTAAGAGGTGCCTTCATTGTCTGGGCGCGTGCGCACAGGCACCGATAATTGCGCGAGCTTTTCCCCCGAAAAATGTTTACGTGATGTCTCTCTGCGCGCTTCTTTATGAAGGCGCGACTAGCAGCCGCCGAACTTGCGAGAGCTCCAGAGAGAAAAGCAGCGCGGGTAGATAAAGGCACTTAAAACGCTGCTCGTAGCTCAGGGGATGGCGGCTTAAATCAGTGGCTCGCTCATAAAGTTTGCCCGCGCGTCTTCCTTTCCCGGCTGAATGCGCGCGGTAATGCACACTATGTCCGGCCGTTAATTTAAAACAGCCGCGATAACAGCCGGGACTTATGCGAGTTTAGACCACTGTGTGCAGTATGTGCCTCTTTTTCTTTTAAATTTTTAGGCTGCGTTTTAATGCATTCTTTATAATTTTCTACGTTGTCAGAAAAGTTATAAATACATCAAAGTTTGAACGATTTTAAATGCAAATATTATAAGCTTAAAAATTAAAAAAAACTTTGAAAATCAATAAATTTTAAATTACTAAATTGTTTTAACTCATTAAATGAGTACTATTTGTTTTAATTTGGAACAACAGATTCTTTTAATTTATTTTATGACGTGCATTAGATATGTTGAATATGATATTATTTTATTAAATACATATAGGTATTCTTATATACAAGATAATCACAAATCCTTATTAATTTGATTTTATGAATATGTGAAGAAAGTCAGATATCCTGTGATAAATTGAATGGAAAATGAAAATTTTTAATTATGTATAGGTGGTAATATAATACTATTTTTGCAGATGCAGTTCTACTCTTTCCTCTTTTCTCAGATATGTGGAATAGAAATGTATTTAAAGTTTTATATATATTGATGGACAGAATATGATATATATATATATATATATATATATATAATTCTGTGATCATATATTATATATGTATATATATAAATAAAATTAATCTGCTGGTACAATTTTAATGTCTGGTATTGAAAAGATAAATTAATTTAAATGTATCTATAACCTGATATGCATGTATAAGATATTACTTTGTACAAATGTATTAAGAATCTTTAAATATATTACACAGAGTTGATTATGCACATTTTATATATTCCTCTACTAAAAGTGACACTAAATTTATATAAGAGACTTATTTATGACTAACATGATGTTATTTTGTATGTATAAATCACTTTAAATATTAAAATATACTTTTCTCGAGTTTTGTACTTCAATACACTTCATTCAGATCTAATTACATCGAGAAACCACTCTAATTATAATTCAAAATTAATAAAAATACAGTACTAAACTAAAATTCATTTAAAATTGTCAATATTTAAGGGGATTATCATGTAGAATGCAGAAAAAGGTTGGAGTAAGTTTGGGGAATCTTTTTAGTGAGCTAGTTCAACGAATATTTCCTAATCTGTTTGCGTGCGTTTATGCTTATGATAATAAGTTAAAAAAATCTTTTGTGTTACAAATACGCCACTTATTATTGACAAATTAGCCATGTTTACCATGGTTTTGAGAAAATCGCGTTGAAAATCGGTGTAAGCTCTGGTGTCCGTTGCACTCAAGTAAAAAAAAAACAAGAAGATTCTCATTTTGCATGACATTACGCTGTCGATAAATATCTAAATTCAAACAGAGATTTTTTTAATGTCTTTTATTTGTCTAAATTTACTAAAAATTTCTTTTTGTAAATTGTTATTTTTTGAAAAAAGGTTTGTCATTTTCTTAAATTGTACGCTTTTTCCTTCTTTTAAAGGTTTATCGACAGCGTATTTTCATGCAGAATAAGAAATTTTTTGTTATAGTTGCACACAACGGATGCTATAACCTGCACCATTTAGTAACTCCTGTACCAAGGCGACAGCGAAATCTAGTAGTTTCTGGATTATACGACGCCATTTTGTAATATCAAAATAATTTCTTATTCTCAAAATGTGTACCAATATACCTAAAAAGTTTTGAAAAAGATTTATTGTACTGGCTCTTTTAAAAAAATCCCAAAACTTACTGTCCCACCGGACAATTCGACTGACACGAACGTATCATTTATTGAAATGATGTAGCATAATTGGTTGAGTTTGTACTTTTTTCTTTCGAGAACTAACATTGGAGGATATTCAAAAATTTAAAATGCGTTCGTAAAAGTAGAATTATCCGGTGGGTGTACAAGTACAATATTTATTCAATAATTTAAAGTATAAGTTAGCTAGCTGTAAAGTTTAATACGTAACTTTAGAATACTTTCGAAAATATTTTTTAATGTTATTTAAACATTCTTTATTCGAAAACAAACTGTTCCTTGAACTTTGTAACTTTTTTAACTTTTTATCAAGTCATGTTAACATGCTAAACTATAAATGTAATTAAACAAACTGTATTTCGCTATTTTTAATATCAAAAGTTGTTGATTTTGTCGGTATAGCATCACAGTATCACATTGATTTAATTTCCTGTTACGCAAGAATGAAGAAATAAACATACCTATTTATTATTGCAAGCTTTACAGTTTTGAATTTGAAATATTTTAATTAGAGAGAAACCTTTCATCCCAAGAATGTTGAATAAATACTGCATTGATTTAACTGAAAGCACAGTATCTTCTAGGAGTGCATTGATAACTGGAAAGATTCCTTTATCATCAGCTCTCTTATTAAAACTACAATCTTATTTACTTTCTCAAAGTTTTACTTTTTAAACCGTTCACAATCCAGCTCCCAAAACGTCCAAACAACTAAAGCCACTAATAAACGATCCAATTACTATTCTATCAAATAAACTACATGCAAAAGTATGAGCGACAATACCGATAAAACAGGAATTTCTATTCAATATCTATTCAATCTCTATTCAATATTTTAGTTACCCAATGATAACATCAAGGAACAAACAAATAACAACAATCGCTCAATTCATATCAAATTCAGAACTTTACTTCTAGCAATTAAATAAAACAAATCATAATCACAATTACAAATAAATACACACATAAATAAATAAATAAATAATCATATCGCACGATGAAAAATCGGTAAAAAAACCTAATCACTACTCCTCAAGGAGATTCATTCATCGAGTTTCATGTCTCGTTCTCCTCGTCGGTTTGCAGCAGGGGCGAGTCGGTGGGTGGCTCGGTGGGCCATTTCCCTGCGGTCTGTGGCGGCTCGGTGCTCTCGGGTGGATCGGTGATGAGGATCGGGCCCAGAGGCTCGGCCGTCTCCTCCTTTTCCACCGTCGTCGACGACGACGATGATTCGGTGGACGCCGACGCTGACGCCGGTCGAGCCGCCTGCTGCTGCGTCGCATCGGCGTCCGCCTCGACGGCAGTTTCCGGCTGGAAGCTGATGTTACCGGGCTCGAGAGGCTCTACGGGCATGGGCGGCATGAGATCGGTCGCTGGTACCTCCGACTCCTTCTCGCACTGACGGCCGTAGAAACCGAGCGGGCAGACGCATCTGTGGGTTTCACGAGAGAATGGACATTTAGATTGATTGTGCTTTGATGCTGTTCGAGTTATTATGGTGTTATGGTGCTTTGGGAAGGATTATTAATGGTTATTGTATAAAGGAAACTTATTGTAGAGTATGTGCAAGATTGGATTAATTCTTGAAAATGAACATAAATGTTCAAAGCCTCGCTTCAATTTTGCTTTCTAAAAGAGAAAGCTTTGTAACGATCATAAAATTTATTTTCAGAGATTCGATGAATTTCGATGTTTTAGAGGTTCCCGAGTCATAAAATAGGTTAACAATGGGTTTTTAAAAAATGTCTGTCTGTATGTTCTTGTAAGGCCAGTGTCTGCGAATAGATAACTTTGTTTATCTCTGCGGAGTTTCGGGTGTATGTAAATACACTCTGTAAACTATTCTGGTGTAAATAAATAAATAAATGTATGTATGTATGTATGTATGTGTGTATGTATGTATGAAATCAAAATTTGTATTCACTATAACTCTTCAAGGGAAGCATATCACACACTGAAATTTTGCAGGCATATTACATATGTTTAAACTTAGAACTGATTAGATTTTGGAAAAATGTGAAAAAACTTGTTTCTTCATCTTATACGTTGAGCTTTTCAAAAATATGTACGTTTTTATAAAGTAGACGTTATTTTCTTTCGATTTATGTGTTCTAACAGTAGCTTTAAAATTATTTTTGTAAAATAATAACAAAATTTTAGTTTAAAAAATTGTATAAATCGAGAAATTTTTTTATTGTCATTCTATACATTGAACTTGTCAAAAATATGTATGCTTTCATAAAGTTGGCGTAATTTTCTTTCAATTGACATATCTTATGATAACTTTAAAGTTATTTTTGTGAAATAATAATATAATATTAGTTTAAAAAAAAAATTAAATCGAAAAATTAATATTGTCTTTTGTTATTTTCATTTTCTTTACTGACAATACTTAAATACTTGTATCTACTGAATTAATTATAGCATTAATTTATTAATTGCGAATTTTCATTATAAGATTCCTTAAATCAATTAATCAGGTCATCTCTTTGAGAAAGGATTCTGCTAAGGCAGTTAGCAGCGGTTTTTTCGCTTGAAGCTATAGGTGTTCAATTTCTTTTTCGGTAAATGTACAATTTTATGAGAATTAGAAAATGTAATGAGGGCTTTTATCTCTTTTAATCAGCATACAATTCTGTTAATGACATAAATGGACGAATATTCGGGATACTTTAATAAATTGATCCGAAAGTTTCAGAGAATCTTTAATACATATATTACTTTCATTGGAACAAGAAAATGTTTATATTATTAAGTTTGTGTCGAAAAAGTAGTCGATTTATCCAAATATACAAAAATAGCAAACATTGCATACTTTTGTTATTCGGACTGAATATTTTGACATTTTTCTCGATTCAGAAAAGGTAATATATGTTAGAAAGATTCCCTGAAAGTTTCAGATCGATTCATTAAAAGCTGTCTCGTGAATCGCGTGTCCCGCGAATGGTAATCTTAAAGCTTCAATCTTACAGATTTGTGAGCTGCGTAAACGAGATAATCGATCTAATTAATCCAAGCTGGGTATCTCAAGCCGTGTTATATTTTGCATCTTAAAAACTGCAAAATGAATCTGATATAATATCTTATCCGAAAATTTGATACTTATAATTTACATTTTTTGCTAACAAATTTAATCATTAGTTTGTATCATAAAACTAGGCTAAATAGCTTCGTTCACGTAACCCGGTTAGGATGGGTTCACAATTATTTTATAAAAAATGAAAACAGAAATTAGAAGCATAAGTTTACTGCTAGTATGGTGGAATTTCATAGTACTCACGTTAACTTTTTACACAAATGTTAAATACAAATTTTTTCTCTTTACAGTTCTTATCTCGGCGTATATTACGGGACATTAAGAATGGCAAAACTTTATGAATGTTATTCAAAGTACCCTCATGAATTTCATATACAAGGCAATTATATGTAATGCATTTTAACGGTAACTATGGCTCGAACTATAGTGATATTGATGCAAAATTTTTAAAGAAGATCACTCTTTAGCCTAATTTTACTTATTAAATTAACTTTAGTATCCATGCGGGTATACAAGCAATTTTATTTGAATACTGGAAAATTGAGATAGTTAAAAATGCCGCACTTGAATGTCACTAACAAGGAGCGTATCATACCTTTGGAAAACGGATTTTGATGTGACTTTGGAAGATAATTTCTGGTATTGAGAATGAAGCCTAGGACTTGTAGTATGTTCAAATGAGCCCTTGTATTAGTTTACTCCAAATATACGTCAGTTTAATAAAAAAGGTATCCCTTTTGTAATAAGATCCATGCAGGTATGCAGTAAGAGAAACCTTTCTTCATTAAAATAATGTCTATTCGGAGTAAAATAGCACATATCTCGAATACAAGAACGTATTGAAAGTAACTACAGGTCCTAATAAGCGGTTTTAAAATTCGTTTCTCAAAGATTCTCCTTATAACACTGACTTAATTTTATAAACATTGATTTTATTGGTTCCCATACATTTTCATCAATCTTCAGATTATATAGTTTACTAAAAGATAAATGAAAATTTTATTTGTGCAATTTCATTCAAACTATTTTCTTTATTTTTTACATATAATTAAAATTGATGAACAATTTAAAAATTTTCAATCTTAATAAAATTGTTTGTAGTTGCATTTTATCGTCAGTTTTTCAGAGCTCTGAACCTTTCATGACTAACAAATTTAAACTTCTGATTTTCGTGGGCGAAAATTTATTTATTGTTCAAATAACCAAGTAGAATAGCAATCTGCCGTAAATCCTCCAAAAACTCTGATTTTCAAACTTAGTTATCTTGCATATTGATCAATGATCTAACTAAAAACCTTGAAGACTCATTTTTCGCAATTTATATAACAAATAAAATAAAGTCTATGCTACATGTCATTTTGCCCACATATCGAGGGAGGTACATCTTGAGTATTATTCAAAATTATTTTTAATGCTTTTCGAATAAATATATGTACATAAATAGATATAGTATAATTGCGCAAGCCTCTTATAAAACTTTTATATGGTGCAATTAAATTTTATAAACAACTCGACCTATCGGTAGCTCAGTAGCTCTTTTGCGTATATATTAAGTTTAGTTATAGTTAGCTATGATTAGAATCTCACGCAACTTTTGCCGTCAAAAATGTATAAAATATCGGCCTTTTGAAGAATTGATTCAATTTTGTACACATATTATTGGTTTGGAGCCAGTACAACTTCTTTTTGAGGTTCTAACTACTGGATCGGGCAAGAAGTTTCCGATATCTCCAATATTCCGATATATTTACAATAAAAATAGTCAGAATAATGAGTGCTGCTTCAACAGTCCTTCATACGCATAGGAAAAACGCCATTGCATCACAAACTTTATTTGATTTTTTAAATATTTTTACTAGAGTAACTAATTTCGTTACTGTTCTAGATAAAAAATTCGCTATACCAGGTAAAACGATCAAGCCCAAATATTTGGCTATTCCAGCAACAACATTTCTAATACGTGCATAAAATACATTTCACAAAGTAGACTTAAAAACAGACGATCACTGCACAATATCCCCCTCAATTTCTCGAAGCATAACGAAGCACGTATAATGAGCCCCGCAGCCCCGTCTCTAATATCTCGGCTCACCTGTAATCGCCTGCCTCGGGCGCGACGCTGATGCACGTGGCGTTGTTCTGGCATAGGTCCGGATGGTCGTCGCAGTAGGTGAGCCGCTCGTCGCACATCTCGCCGGTCCAGCCGGGCTTGCAGCGGCACTCCCAGGGCTTCCTGCAGGTGCCGTGCGCGCAGCCCGGATATGGCACGCACTCGGTGCAGTTCGGCCCCGTGTAGCCGATCCGGCATCTGCAGCTATTGGGCCTGCGGCAGCCGCCGTGCTCACGGCTGCAACCCGGCGCGCAGATCGCTGAACAGAGGAATATACAAAATAAAAAGAAAAAATACGAGGTGATAGGTACGAGAGCAGAAGCTGCGAGCTGGCCTTTCGGCTGGCTATGTGTAAGTTATAGCAGGGCTGCTGCTGTGCAGCGGCGATGCGCGCGGAAACTGGATATATGCTTCGCTAGGCATGGCGAATTACAGGACTTTGATGTTGGCTGATGCCTTTTTAGACGGGAACGTAGACTTTTATTTGCAGCGGGAAGCAGTCTGCCGTGGCTTGGATGTACTCGCATGATTGAATTTACGCGTACAATATTTTGTAGCGTGTATTTTAAAAAAAAAGTTATTTAGGTTTAGAAGACTATGAGGATAATCAACAATTAATTTAGATTTCATCAAAATTATATATTTAAGGTTTGTTAACAATTGATGGTCATTTTGGTGCTCTTAAAATGTTATTAATGAATCTAAAAGTAGTTTTCGAAGATACGCCAAAATTATTTTGTAAAAAGTTGAAAGAATATTTCATGTAAAGAAATAAGTTAAAAATTATTGTTTTGACGTTCCTTACGAACGAGCACATTTCAGCTTTCTCAAAAACAGCTATTTTCACGTCTTTGCAAAACCTAGTTTTTAGTCAAGAATTAAATAATGTTTACAAATTAGCTTATTTCTACTTAAAGTATAAAAAGCCGATTAAAATGACATGCTTTTTACCTAATTTCTAGCTAGATACTAGCTAATTTCTAGCTATAACTAATACATACTTATAAAAGTTAATTAATTAAATTATAATATTGCAGAACGACGCAGAAATAATAATGAAATATATAATTAACCTATTAGCATAACATTATTTACGCGAATTAGCATTTAAGCAACATTATTTTCTTTCTGAAACTGCGATTGGTGTAACTTTTTAAATATTAAAATTGATTTATAATTATTTAATTTGCAAATTGAACTAATCAATAATAGTTGTAGATTAGTACATACTGCTACAAGTGTTAATCGAAAAGAAGGCTTTAAAGTTTGTTTTGATTACTATGACGCTTTAATTATCTTAACGGGTTCTTAACTAGAAATTAGCTAGAAATAAGCTAAAAAAGTTTATTTCCAGGTAACAAATTTAACTAATGACTATTACGTTAACCAGTCAAACTAACTTATTTTCTATCAAGGAACATAAAAATTCTTACGACTTTTTATGTTTGAAAACCAAAGAAAAGTTTGAGTATACTCGTCAATACTATAGGAAATAGACAGATTAAAACCGATAGGTAAATCATATTTTTCAACTTAAATAGCTCAAAATACGAGCAAAAGCTGAATGTATTAACTATTAACTATGTATTAACACAACAATTTTAATTATTAATTATTTACATATACCCTATAATTATTTACACATTTCCTCGTATTTTAGGAAAGGAGAAGATATCATTTAAGAGCATAATTTTTATAAAATTTAATTTTTTAAATGTTTAAATGACAGAAATTAAATTAAAGTATTGCTTGCACAAATATAAAAAAAAACAATTTTACAATTTACGGAACTGCATAAAAATAATTAATGATTTTAAGTTAGCTTACTTAAATAATTTTCATAAAAATGTACTTTAAAAATTTACGAGAATACGTTGGCTTTATTTTAGAAATTAATAAAAAGATGTTTTCTTAAGTATGCACTATACATTTAGGTGAATTTATCAAAAGATCTTCTGTTTTTGATAATGTAACTTGATATAAGGGTTTTATAATAATCACACCTAAAGCTGGTTCTGAGAAAGTTACATTTCTTGTATTCTTATTGAGATGATAAAAAGAGATATAGGTTCGGAGGTGGCGAATGATGCAACGGTGTGGTTTATCTGAATAAAAAATCTCAAGGGTCTCCGAGTGGCAAGTTGTTAAGCAAAAGTTCAAAAGAAACAAAACAAATTTTTATATATATGTTTCAAACACCCACATTGGTAGTAGAGACAGATAATAACAAAAATTTAATGGTTGTCTCAAAGCTAAGTAATATTAATATTTTTCACTTCCCTTTATTTCAGACATACATGACTTTGGTCACACTACTTTTTCATATTTGATTTAAATCAATTCGATAATAAAATAGTAAAAGAATAATGAAAATATTTAATAATCTTAGTGTTACTTTTTATTTTTATTTGTAAATGTTTTTGAAATATGTTCTTTATCTAACTTCTGATTTTGCAATATACGCAGAAATAGATTAGTCTAAACTTTATAAGCATCAAGAATATTTTCTTTCAGTAGCAATATGAAAGACAGGATTCATCATTGTACAAGTTGTATACTTACGTGATGAGCACAAAAATCCTGTCCATCCTGGTTCACAACGGCATTCAAGTGGACCTTGACAGCCTCCATGCACGCACCCTGGTAAAACTGCACATTGTTTGCACATTGGTCCCTGCCAGCCAAGTCGGCATCTGAGCAAAGGTTTAGATTTTTTAAATTGTTTTAAACTCATCATGAAATTTAAACATATGTATATATAATTTCCCGTAATAAAGAAATTAATTCTATTTCATTTTCATATAATACTTGATTTTGATAGCAGATAGTTATTGTAATAATATTACTTCAATATATGTGCCTAAGTAGGTAGACAAATGTAAATTTTAACCATTACTTTAGGTAGCACTGAGCAAAATTTTTTTTAATCTACATGACCTGGAACTATGCTAACGTATTTGTAGCATAAATACGATGTTACAAATTAATGTCCATTAATTTTTAAATTAATTCTCAATTAATTAAGAAAATATATTTTTTTAGCGCTGACAATTATTTTTATGTAATATGTAATTATGACAGATGTTAAAAAAGCTGATGAAATATTATTGAAACTGTTTATAAAAAAGTTTGCATTTTATTTTACTCTAAACTACTATGTGTGTTTGAATAGATTAATCATTATTTAAACCTAAATTTGTTTGAAAAACAGTAGTTTCACGTGGACTGACTATTGTAAGAATCTTACAATAATTCATAAAAAACGGATATACACTTTTTTGTAAATTCTTTCAAGAATATCTTTTTAAAATTTCATGAAGATTCATCACCTTGGTACATGCGTAAGGATCATTTTATGTTGGAATTGTTGGCTTAAATTATTGCATTGAAATTCACTTACGACCCTCTAAAATACTTTTATGTATATTCTTACATTTTTATTTTTATCACAGTAATTTTTATAACAAAGTGAATATTATTAATATTAAAAGAAATACTAAAACTACTAAAAATTATAAAAAATCACCAGAGAATCACTTTTAGAAACTTGGTAGGGGAGATGTGTGTGATCATCGATATAAATTTAAATTTAAATCTTTACTTTGTTAGGACATCTACAACCTATCAAATTGAAGCTAAATAGTATAGCTTTAATTTAGAAGATGTTAGAAATTTTCAGAAAATATTGTTTCAGACTTACGATGAATCTAATCCATATACACGAAAATAAACTTCTGCGCAGGAGGGTTAATCAAAGTTGGTTCAAAATTACTTTTCTTTCTTTTTTTCAATGTCTTTTGTGAATATTTTTTTTTCTTTTATGTGATTGCTGTTTTAGTACTACTCAATCGAATAAGCTAATTTTCATCTTAAGAAACAAAAAAGATATCAAGATAATGGGGTGCTTCATGAAAGCCGCTGCGCCAACCAAGCCGCTTCTCCCCCCTAAGCATCAAGTTATATTAGATTTAAATAATTTTTGTAATACTGTTCTAGTTTACTCTACTAATTTATACATTCTTCAATTTTTCTTTGAAATTTATTATAATATATTACAATTTTCCGATAACGTACCTGCATTCGCCTGGTTTCTCGCAATACCCTTGACTCGGATTGCAATCGGAAGCACAAATCGGCTCGTTGCAGAACAGTCCCTTCCATCCAGGATCGCAGGCGCACTCGAAGCTCACGTTACACCTGCGAATCGTCAACGCACGTAAACAATATGACTCACGCCCACACGGCAAACTTTCGTGCGTGCATCCATTTATAATATGACTATCGATGAGATCGAGTGTACGAAAAGGAAGAGAAAGGCTCTCGTTGAGTCGCGATGGGAAAGTCGCGGGGATTTTCGGATTTCTGGTCACGATTGTCTACTTGGTCGATGACGAAACAGGATCCTCCTCTACTCGCATTTGAGGAGAGTTCGAGTTCCGAGCTGCAGAGAGCTCCACGCGAACGCGAGCGGTGAAAGCGAATACCGTTGTTGCGCGAATGCTAAAGGCATCGCTATTTTTTTCCCGCTTTTTTTTTTCTTTAACGATACGACGACGCGATGCGTTTGAACAGCGATACCGTTACGAAGGATATACGCTTAGGCAGGGTAAAGCCGGAGTTTATGAGCTACGATGTCATAGGAGGAAAGTACAAAGCGGTACAGTGGATTTCGTGCAGTACTTTGTGTGCAGATAGATGAGATATCTGCAGAGATATAAACTTAACGATTTTCATTTTTTAACAGCTTTTTGACATGTTTATTTCTACTATTGTGTTTACTGGAAAGAAGCAAAAAATGTAAAATGAGATTCTTATGACAGTTGTATATTTTGAATACCGTATTGTTTTACTTGAGTTTCTCAGAAAATCTATTGTAAAATTATTTATAGCACACTAACCTCAAAATGCCAACTTTATTGTCGATTTTGAGGTTGTTGTGCTATAAAATATCGTATGAGACTGTTGTGGGAGGTGTTTTTCTACCTTGCTCGATTTTCTCACTCGCTTCGCTCGTGCGAAAACCCTCGAGCAAGGTAGAAAACCATCTCCCACAACAGTGTCATAATATACTATAAATTATTTTTCTAGGAAAATTACTTTGTCATTTCTAACTTTAGGTGTGCATAAAATATTATAGCTTATATATGCTTTAATGAAAAAAAATCAGTAGAAATTTTTATAAAATTATCTGTATAACTTTTAGAAGCTTTTAGATGTTGTTATCCAGATTGCAATACTCAAATAGAATGTGTCACCTATGCAAGTAGGTACTATAACGTCTTAATTAAATATTTCTACAAAATATATTTCTGCAGATAAATCCGCATGCAAACATTTTGTAGAGCAATGTGCAAGAAAAACTGTAAGTTCTAAAAGCTCTGCAGAAAATAGTGCTACAAATTCTGCAGATTTTGTCCATACAGGTATCGTTAATCTTGTAATGTAAAGCAAGTTAAAATAGATTCTCATAAGAATTAACAAAAAATTTTCAATTCAGCACATTATTTTGCTACATTTAAAAAATCCGTGCGAGAATTCATTTCAGCAGGACGTACCTATAGGTATACATATCGTTATATTGTTATATTTACACTACTATGTAAAAAGGATTACTTATTTTTGTTGCATCTTAAAATTCTTACATCTACTACTTTAATAATGTAATGCTTTTTGGAATCATTATATTATCTGTCAGTCACGTCTTCATTTTATTCTTGCTTTATTGCTATATTTGTATTGTTTATACTTGATTGTAATTATCATATTTAAAGATGAGTTACCTATGCCAGTTAATTAATTAAATACGACAAAATATAACAAATTTGATGCATTGTTTATTATAATGTTAAGGCTGGTGCAATTGATTTAATAATAGAGTATATAATAAACTAAATTCTTAAATATAGATTATATATACTAGAAATAAACAGATAACGTTTTATTTCTATTTTTAATCCGAAATTAGTAAAGCTCTACTCTAACAGAGGTCGAAGCGCGTGTTTGCAAAGACGATCGCGGTGGCAGTGAAATTGTTGACACGGAGCATACAGCATGGTACGTCTAATGAATTGGGCACTGTCGCGCATATGCGTTTGATTTAGGCTGTAGGGGCGTAGCTCTTCTTGTAAAGGATAGTTTAGTGAATTAGCCTATTTGTAATTTTAAAATCTAATACTATAATGTCTTAGCTTTCTGATTTGGTATAACAAAAACATTACCTGATTTTAAGATTAATCCTGAATTGAAACTTGCAAGACATATTTCTGATTTAATCAGTATTTTTCAAGGTGTGTATGTTTTAATTAATTATTGATAAATTTATTTGTGTAAACTTGTTTTATTAAACAATGCCTTTTTTGTTAATAATTATAATATAGTGATACTTGAGACTTGTATTCTCGAATAAGTACTAAACTGTCTAATTCACGTATATATTAGACCAAATTATAAATGTTGAACGTCAAGTGTTTGAATACAAGTCGTGACATGGTAAAACTTTCTAGCGTTAAGAAGTGTTACTTCAAGTAGCATTGTACAATTCACACTATTATGTATAATGGAAACAGAAAATAAAATTTCTCACGTAGAAGTCTTGCAAACATTGGAAAAACCAATTTATATGAAAACATTTCCGTGACATTCGTAAATAGGCATGAGAAAGTCAAGCTCTACTTTGACACGAAAGATGTACGAATGAGTAAGCAATATGACTTCTTGTTTGCAATTTCTAAACCTTTGTATACTTTCTAGCAAGAAAAATCATTTAGCAATAGCAGTTTACCACTTCACTAACTTATTACCGCATTTCTGTTTACAGTTCTAGTTAAAAGTAGCCTTTAGAAAAATACCCAAAATTAAAATGTCATGCAAGTAAATTCATGATTTTTACAAGCGCACTATACTACAATAATGTTTTGAAATAAGTCAAACTAATATTAAAAAGTCTGTTAAAATTAATAACACTGCTTGATAGATCTTTCGGATCCTCGAACTTAGGCAAATATAACAACGTCATAAATTATTTGAGGCTTCTGGTATGTTACCCCGATTTTTCAAGTATATTTGTAAAATACCTGCCATGCTGACAACCAGGTAGAGCGACGCATTTGTCGCACAGCTCGCCGTAGAACCCAAGCTTGCAGCGGCATTCCCCGGGTCTCCTGCAGTAGCCTTGAAGAGGGTCGCATCCTTTTCGACAAATTGGCACGTCGCACAGGTCCCCGGTCCATCCTAATTTGGGCGAATAATTCATTTTAAACCAAGAGAAATGCGCGCAAATTACGGGGTGTAACTAAATATATGGAGATTGCCATTCTCGGTATTCGGCAAAGCTGAATGGCTCTAAAATGACGTGTTTTAATTGTCTAAATAAATTAACTTCAAGTCTACAAAACTCTCAAAGTTTTATATATTTTGTGTTAAAAGTTTTCTCATTTCTGTTCTTTCTTGAAGACTCAGCTAATATGCCGAAGTTCAACTACTTCCTTTTGAAATGTAAGCGAAACGTACCTGGTAAACATTTGACTTCCCCAGCTTCATCGCAAACATAGTGAGAACTTGGATGTTGCGTTGCTGGTATTTCGCATGCCTGTTTCTTCCATTTTGGGACGTATCTTAAAGAAGAATGCACATTATTACAATTACCTTCATTTTACAAATGTCCACATTTTAACTAACATTTATGACATTTTTATTTTACATATTTTAAAGAAAATTTTAAAGTAGCTAGTAGAATAAACCTTTAAATTTAAATAAATAATATATATTTAGGATCTGAAGCTTAACTAAATATAAATTTTTGTTCTGAAGAGGGGGAAAACTACTGATGAAGACAATCGTAAAATAATCTTTAACACAAAATTGATATGAGTCTCAAATATAGTTAAAAATCTTACATAATATCAACCTTGATGGTCCTTATCAATTCTCGTGAACCTGTTATATCAGATTTTCCTATTCTTAAACCTTATATTTTCCTAAACAAGAAAGATACACTGTTTCCTTATCACAAATACCACATCCGGCACGCCCTCGCAAACGTTCATTACAATCTCCTTTATTGTTATCGATTCCACCCATTGTCCACTATCACTTTTCATCACAGTCGTTTCTCATTTCCATCTCCGAGCGCAAAGAGAACCGCGTTATACGCACGCAAATCGCGAAATCAGTATCCATCAAAGTGTATACAAGTAAGCTGGCATCCGCATCCGCGAGAGAATCCAGCGCGCGCGATAAAACCGGTCCCCAAAACGAACCCTGGCTTCCAAAATACGGCACCTCCTTATATCTCGACGGATCTCGTGAAATTGAAAGATCGAGCCGAGGATTCCTACGCTTGAACCGAGGCTGCGCGATCGACCATCGTCCCACTCTGCTGTATCTCCGTTTCTGTCTAGGTAGATCTGCTGATTATTAGTTTTTTTGAATTTCGTTTTTCGAAGAGACCAGTTTTTGTCGTGGGTTTGTCTAGAAGAGGAATTTTGAAGAATTGAGTGGTTCAAGGGCTTGACTTTATTGGAAGAGGAAGAAATTGATTTTGTATATTTGTCGGTGTGCATATGGGAAAGTGTACGTGTTGTCGTAGAAAATAGAAAGTGATGTGCAAGTTTTGTCAGCTGTTAAATGAGGCCTGTGTAAAATGCTTCGTCACGTTTTTTATATCCGTATTATTTGGGCCGGAATCGAGTTTGGGAAATTAAGTCTGGTCAGGTAGCTAGTCATTGACATTGAACTTGATCATTACCATAATTAATATATTTCTTTGTGAAATCATGAACTTATTAAATTACACCTATTAACGATTAAATAGAACATGAGTCTGAAACGGTATTTATAAGCTGTTAAGTTTAATTCAATTGGGAAAATATTGTGTACGTTCGCTAACACATTTGAAATAAAGTAACCTGACGTATTATAGAGTTGTGAAAAGATTCGCGCAGTTTAGAGTGGCAATTTATATACAATTGAATTAATTACTTGATATTACTTTATTAGTTCTAGATGATTTATAAAAGTGCACAATTAATTAGTATAGATTGTAGTAGATAATTTTTGTCATTATTAAATTTATTTTTTAACTTTTCGAATAATAATAAATTATTTTCTAATTGAAATAATATGTATATGTTGTTAGTATATAATAATTAAGGTGGTTTCAGCGGTAGGTATCATATCAAGCGAGGGCCCCATAAGGGGTTTCATTTTTGTTTTTAATTTTTATTCAATTGTCTTATTTAAATTTCGTTTCAAAGCATTGTGAGCAACTTCTAAACGTTTATAACAAAAAATTATTAAGATAATACGTAAAAAAGTGTTAATTCGTTGACTTAACTTCAATTTTTATCTTCAATATCTTGTTTATTTGGTCGTTAACACATACATTTCATCACATCATTAGATTCCCCGTGAAAAATCTTTAATTACGTATTAAATTTGTTAATAACTCGTTTTTTATAATTTACTAAGAGGCAAAAAACGGGTCATTCCCATAAAGTTATGTGTTAAAAGTGTTTTTTTTTAAGCTAAGTTTGTTCGATAATTTGGTCGTTGAACCTAGATTATCATTTTATATATCAAAAGTTTAATGTATGAAGAACGTTACTGGATAGTGTCAACTACGCCTATAGTTTTATAAAAAGGCGCTGAAGCCACCTTAATGTTTACGAAAGAAAAATTGTCATTATGCTTCATCCTCAGTTACGGTGGTTCCAATCTCATCTAAAACTGCTATGCAGACCTTATCTCTCAAGCTTCCGTGAAAATGAATGATTAGGGTGCAAACTGTAGATGCATCACAACGAAATAATAGAGACTCCCACACACATACGCACACCTGAAATCTCGCCCAGCAGTGAACACGTACAATCGAATGCCCCCAATACTGATCCAAATCAGACACCCCTGACCAACAAGCAGAAACGCTAACCAAGAAAATCATCATTTTCCACCCATTCGCGTGTATCCTCCCCATTCCCAAAATCCCAAGACACCAGCCAAATTCCCGAATGCAAAGAAATGATAAAAAATCCAGCGAGCACTGACCTGGAGCCAGAAGCCAGTCCCAGCGGCAGCTGCACGAGCGTCATGCCGAGGACGGCGGCCGCCCGATTGAGCAGCATCGAGCGCAAGTCGCTGCCAGCACCGTAGGCGCTCGGGCTGAGCAGCTGGGGCTGCTGCAGTTGCTGCTCGGTCGACTGTATCAGCAGGGGACTGAGGCCCACCACCGCGAGAAGAAGCGCCAGCATGTTGTGCCACTCGACTTCCTAGCCAAGACGAGACTGCCGCGGCGCGCCGAGTCGCCGCGACTCCGGAGCAAGAGCGCCGCGCGTTATAACGGGATACGCGCGAGAGCGCGCGAGCGGGCCCCGGCTTCTTCTTCTTCCTCGCCTTTTTCGAGGTCACGGCACACTTCCGCGAGTGTGTGCACGCGTACGTGCACCTCACGCACACACGGATACACTCGAATACGTGCTGGTGTACTGGCCGTTCGCGAGGAGTCGCGCCGGTAAAAGCGAGAGAGATCGCGGGTTGTACAATTGGTGTGTGTGTGTGTGTGTGTGTTTTTTTACTGCGCGATGAGCTGGATGAGATAGTGTTGAGGGTGATAGTGAGTGTATAGAGAGGAGTAGTACGTGTGTATGTGTGTGTGTGTGTGTGTGTAAATGTGTATGTGTGTGCGTGTGTGTGTAAACGTATATGTGTGTGCATGTGTGTGTGTGTGTATCGTTGTTTTCACGCCGACTCGAGCGCACAGTGCAAGTTCAATGCACCGGCGAACGAGTGGACTTTGCTAGAAGGATCCGTGCTCGGTGCTATAAAGTGGAGAACGAGAGGCAGCAGGAAGAAAGAGAAACGGCGAGGTAAGGAGAGCATAGCACGGGGACTGGACGAGGCAGCGAGAGGAAACGAGCGAGAGCGAGAGGGAAAGAAAGGGGAGACGCAGAATGAGAGAAAAACAGATAAGACTACGAGGAGAGCTGAGCGAGGGATAGGTAAAAAGAGCATCGAAGAGAGCGCACAGCAGAAAGAGAGTGAGAGCAAGGGAGATAGAGAGGAAGAGAGAGAGAGAGAGAGAGAGAGAGAGAGAGAAATTTATCTCGATTGGAGGGAGAAGGATGAGCGAGCAAAAGAAGAGCTGCAGCGACGCGAGGCGATGGAGAAAGAGGAGAAGAGAGAAGGAGATGGAGAGTGACAAAAAAGGTGAGAGAAGGAAAGAGAGCGATGAGAGGAAAAAAGAGAGTGAGAAGGAGAGGGAGAGAGGGAGGCAGATATACGTGCCAATGTGAAGGCACTCGCTTTTAAATGCTCCGTGCGCGCGAAACCGACGTGCTTGCGTCGAGAGAGAAAAGGATTTATTCGACCGATGCTTTTGCCTTTGATTATGTGGATCTCGGTTTTCATTGAATTTGGCTGCATTCGCTTGACAGGAGTACAAATTTAATTGTTTCGTGCTTAAATTCAAATTATAACTAGAGTTTGTCATATTAGATATAGAACACGAACATTTAAATTAATTGGATTATACCTTTACATTTAATCCAAGATATTCCGTATTTGAAATACGAAGCATACTTTTGAACTAAATAATAGAGAACTGCTTATAATAGTATGATTACTCGATTGCAATTATTTCTTAGAATTCAGTTGCAATAAGTATTATTGATATTCACTTCAGATTACGTTTTACTTTAAGTTACGTTACTGTTTGAAGAAACTTTAAATAATTTACGATTTTCATGTGGTTGGAATTCAATGTCTGGTATTATTTACCTCATTTCACGAGAGAATAAGCCGCTCGATATTGGTAGACGAGGCATGCAGTCCGGATTATATCTACTCGACGTTTCATCATTAGACTATAGCATTGACAGATTATCTCATGGATTATCTCAAATACTTATCGATCTATCGAAAGATTTATAACTGTATTCATCAGTAATAATGATACTACTAATGAACGGGGCTTTCTGAAGTATAGTATCTGAATTTTTTCAATATTAAAAGGGATCTCTTACTTTAAATTTTAAATTTGATACTTTTGCTTTTATATTTAGAGTTTTTCAAATTTTATGTATATGTACTAAGATAGTAATTTTATATCATTTTATTTATAAAATGTAAAAAATGTAAAATGTATAATAGCGAAGAAAAACACGAAAGTCAACAGTAGGCATGTATAGACAAGCGATGTGGAACTTCGTATGTATGGTACAGATACCATGTGTGTGGTATAGGGTATACGATAAGAAAATTGTAAACCAAGTCCGTTTCTGGGCCGTAAAGGCTGAAAATAAAACTTTATATATATCATTTTATTTATGAAGAAAATCCAATTGTCTTTAAAACGAAACCCGCTGAGTATCAAGAGCGTAAAAATAAAAATTGTATTAATGTTCTAAAACGTTATTGAAACATTACTTTTTATAATGATATATATGTAAGTATATTGTATACCAAGGAGGAGGCCGGTTTTAGTCCATTTTTCGGCCCGGGTGTGAGTTTGCAGTACGAGTCGAAGACGAGGGAGCAGGAGCCGAAAGTGATATGTAATGTTTTTGAAATATATATTCTTATGTATGTGAAAATAAAAAATTTACAGTTAATCCCATTTTTATTAAATTTTTCGTCACCAGGAAAAAATAGTACTTTTTGTATCCATGGCGTAAAGTAGAACGCTCGAGTGGTGATCGCAGCGCACGAGGGCATTATACGTTCTACGCCCGAGGCACGAACATTGCCTTTCGTAATAGTAGACGTAAAGTACGCATTGTACATCGTTTACGTTTTTGTGCACTTCAGTACAAATCAGTGTACTTTACGCCTACTTCTACGAAACAGTACTTTTCTATCCGCTAATATCTTATTGGCCCATTGGTCGAAAACGGCTACTTTGGGTCCTCTTTCATGTATTAGAAACCTATTTGTTAGATATTTGTGTATCCTTAATTGAATTCGAATTTTTAGTATCAAACTATTAAAAATGTAAATAAAATCATTGTATACAATAAATTATCATCCTATTTTTTATACTTAAAGAAAAAACATTTGTACGCACGAAATAGGCAAAACCTTCCTAATTTGTTATTCAGATAACTTTAATTGGTTTAATTTCTCAATTTAGAAGATTGTCAATAATATTCAAGAATTAGTTTTGCATTTACGTACTATTCAAACATTTACAACTGTGTGTAAGATTCAGAAGAAAACAGGATTGATCAGCAATGGTTTTAAACGGAATTCGCATGCCAATTCGTGATTTTATTTACTTTGTAAACGGAAATCATTCGTAGCTAAAAGTATCTAGTTAAATGTAAGCAGTCTGCAGTTTATGTACAAGAATGTACGTCAAGACGATATGGCGGAGCTGACAGACCACAAAGAATACTTTCCCAGTAACCGCAGATCTAAAACCGCAGTAATTCCTGCGGAACCTACGCCTATATAACGATGCCTCCCCACAAGCCACTCTACAATTCTACAAACCTACGATCCACGCATTTCGCATAATACCCCACAGAAATCTTTACGATGGGCTCAGATCGATAATTCTAGATCGTCCCCTACCTACCTGACCGTTTTCAATAAGTCCACAGCCAAAGAAATCAACAACGAGCTATACAGCTACGCGCGCGCGACTTATCGGTATTTCCGGGGGCCGAAAACGACGGCCAGGTCAGCCATTCTCGGACTACGTGTATATGGATAAACCCGCGCGGATTACACCGCAAACTCGACCACAAATTTCACCGCGCCGCGCTCTTCCATCCTGCATGTATACTAATTCTAATGCGATGAGGAACGCTCATCCTTGCACGGGCTTTTCACCGACCGGATTATGCCGCGTTATACGTATATATAAACGGCTATTGAGGAACGCGTGAAAAATGTTGTGTGCGGAGATTGACGCTAATGCCGATCGCGCAATTACTTACGAGGTTCGTGTAGGGTCCGAACGGTGCAACACGACCCATTAGCTTGTCTAAGACGGGGAATTCGAACGAGTTAGAGGTGTAAGCTGCTTTCGTCGAAGCTGACCGCAAGAGCGCCTGGAGTAATACCGATTTAGGGCGCACTGCATCATTGGTGATTTAGAAATGGATTATGCAAGATTTGGAGGAAGGATGAATAAATAAGGGCTCGTTGCGTCATTTTTAAGGATTCTTGAAACGGGTTTGCGTTTTGTGAAATTATGATCATTATCGGGTCATGGATATACAAATGAATGCATATTAAGAACATTTTAGGAATACGATGATTTTATAAATGATGCGAGTAAATAATCAAATTGTATAAATAAATTTATTAGTTTACATAAAAGCTTTACACAGGTTTAGTTTACACAGAAAATAAAAAAATAGATATACACAATTAGTTTTAAGAAAATTGTAGCTATTCATAATTTATTCTACATATTAATTTTTTCTATATCCAAATACTAAAATTTATATTAGAATTAAAAAGAAGAATTCTAGTAAAACTTACATCGAGAGGATAGTTTATTTCATTAACTTTTAAGATTTTTTCAATTAAAAAAATATGTAGACATAATTACACCCAAACGTGTCATACATCCTTTACTGCTCCTTTATGTTTGCTGTACTCTTGCCAATCGAAACAAAAAATGATTAAACTGAAAAACTCATACGATAAATGTTTTATTATTGAATATAACCGTACATCGCAGTACCGACGCGAGCGGACAAAGTATCGGCCCGCGCCGAGGAGAAAACAGGTCAGCGACCATCGCGCGCGCGCGCGTCAACTCGATCAAGTGTCTCGCGCGCCGCGGCGCGACCGTTCGACGTTCGCAAAAAGGAAGGCTCAAAATTCCTGGGGGGCGCGAGACCAGAAGTAAAGCCCTTACGAGCGAGCGCACAACACTGCGCATCGCGGGCAAAGGGGGGCCTCGCTTTCGCGTGAAATCCCCCGCGCTCGCAGCTTTGCGCGTTTTTACGCGCGACTTTCTTAAGCTCGAGTCCTCGTATTTACTTCTCCTGGAGGTTCGAGATTCCTTTTGTGGCTCAATGAATTTTGTATGGAAATAAATTTGCAACGGTGAAATTTTATCTTACATTTTGTGAAACAGTATTATTACTTATTTTATACAATACTTCTCTGGTTAACGCATAATGGTACTTTTAGGTATTCGTGTCTATACGTATATTTGCATTTTTATTTTTTTTTAAACTATAAAATATGTATCCTGATTGAGAGGACCCTTTGGCCGAAAAGAAATTAAGCATTTTTATTATTTATTTAAATAGTTTACGGTATTGATCAATTCTTATAATTGATACTAAACCTCGTGCTAAACTTTTCTTTTACCGGAGCAAACGGGTATCCATTTTTTTCGTTTGATTTTTTATTTTGATAAAACATCTTTCTGGAAAGTTGTAGTTTTTGATCAGAAGTACCACATTTCATAGACATTTACTTACAAGTATAGTAATACTATCGTAACATATTTTATGAAACTGTTTGAATTTTCTATATTATAGAGCTTCCTACGAACAGTAATTTAGCTATCCGTTTGTACACCTTTTTGAGAACTCTTGATTCACTGTAGCTGAGATGGAAAGACAGAAATACCAATAAAAGGGCTTAATATTAACTATAAATAAATAACTTTAAATAAATAATCAAAAAATTCTAGTAAATTGCTTCCCTGTTTTATAAATAAAGTGATGTTCTCATAAAGACAGTTGCCTCTCGATTTCGATTTTAATATATTACAATTAACTAAATATATAAGGACGGTAATGTGACCATCCATATGAGATCTCGCTTTATGAGTTATTTCAGGGTACCAAAACACCTACAGTAAACGTGTTTTATCAAAAGATATTGAGGAGCGTTGTGATACCCGATAGCGCCCTATACTTTCAAGATAGTGTCATGTTTACGCGCGAAAGCATCAAAACACTGATTTATTAGCAGTGCATGCATATGAAAATAGAAAATTGTATAACTAGTGGGGAAAATTGGCTTTATCTAAGGGCACCCGAGACATAAACGAGTGCTCAAATCATCATCGGAGTCTGAAAAAGCCCTTTCCACCCGTGTTACACATCGTATTTTTTTTAACAAGTCCTTTGTCATGCATGCAAAGGGAATGGGTAAATGGGCATTTCAAATCGTCCACTAGACCTAAGAAATAAAAAGAAAAAATTTAAAAAATTCGAAATATTAAAGAAAAAATAATTAAAATTTTTCAAAAAAATTCGAAATAATTTTCAGAGCTTTTCAGGAGCGGAGGGTAATCATTCCCTCCCGCTCCGACAAAGACGCTCGGAATGCCCAATTTTCTATTCGTTTTGCAAGCATGGAAAAGGGATTTTTCACGTACGTGTTGAGAATAAATACTTTTGTCAGCGTAATACGAACGAAAGTAAAATCATACGGTACATAAAAGTGTAGCTTTTTTTACGTACTTTACAATGTATGTGGTAGTTTTTGGCATAGACTTTCAATGCAAAATTTGAAAACTTTTGTTTTCGTTTATCGGTTGGTAATGTGGCCATACGTAAGCATTGATGGCAAAAGGAAATCGACGCCATTAAAGACGGAGGTTGCTCCATTAAAATTTCTAGACTTACTAATTCCAAAAAATCGATACGAAAGCGTACGCTGCAACTTTACCATTAAAACAGATAGACTGATCAACAGCGTGGGTATATAAAGTGGCCAATTTTTAACTGTTTAGAACTTTTTCAATTACAATTCAGAAAGTGAATATTTTTGCAAAAAACTCATGAGATATTAGAGTTAAAGATTCAAATAACAAGTACCAATAGTTTCCGAAGCCCCAAAACCCAATATATATTTACTAGAAATCGAAAATCCCTTAAGGTGGTCACATTACGGGCACCTACATTATAAAAAATTATCATAGGTTGTTATTTTTGACCTCAAATAAAAGGTAATATAGTGCAACTGTGTCTGATTGTAGCAGATTAGTATGTCAGGAGAGTTTTAAATTAATTATTTTTCACCAGGGTACTTTTACATGTAATAATTATATTATTGTAATCCTAGATGCAATACCTTTTCGACTATAACCTACGATATGCTAACGTTATTAGAGCTAAAAAGAAAACTGATTCGCAACTATTATAATAAACAACTAAAATTGCTTCGTGACGCTTTTCATCTATTAATTTTCCAAGTGAGAAGAATAAATACTAGTTGTAATACGATTTTATTCTAATCAATGTTCAACTTTACAATATTCCAATATAATTCAGATATTTAGTCTATTATTGATATTATTTCATTAGCGTTTTTTATATTTTATAAAGATACATTTTGTATATCTGAAACAGGAACCTCGATAATCAAGGCACCAGTGCAAAACTTTAATTTATAAAGGTTAGACAATATTTATTGAGTTTATATATATTATAATATGTAAAAAGAATGTAATTAAACTTTTAAACATTTTCAGAGCTTTTCTTTATTTGGACCGCTGCAAGTAATTCAATATTGTTTATTTATTTGATAAGTTCTCTGTTGACAGTTGCTCTTCTTGCTTAAACAAATTGTCTTATAATTTGCCACACCAGTATGGCACTTTTTCAATATTTTTGGAATATCCTAGTTGGACTAGACTATAATATAGTAATTTTTCCTGTTGCAATTTGTAAATATTAAAACAAAGATTCTCTCAGTGAATAATTATCAAGGTGTAACTGTAATTTCAAAGTCACGTGTGAACTTAATCTTTATTTGATTAATCACAATTCGTAAATTACATCAATATTACAGATTGTATAAATTCGAAAAAAGCAGCGATACCGCATTTTTTATAATTTATCAAAAGCACAGGTCTAGACGTAAAGAAAAATTAATTTCTTCGAATTTGAAAAGAAAAGTTTCTCACGCGAGAAAAGAGTCCATCCATAAAAAAAAAAAACGTTAAACCTCGTTGCAAATCGAGGCTTAAGCCGCCGCCGCCGCCGCCTCCGCGCGTTCTCCTCTCCACATGTCTCACGTGCCCTGCGAGAGCTTTTCATATATCGAAAAGATCCCACAAGTGAGCAGCGCGCGACGCAACTCTCCGGCTTCTCCTTCGCCTGTACACCGGTACAGTCCTCCTAATCCTGCGTTATAGATGGGCTCGGAGCTCCAAGGCGACCGCGTCGGTGTATATGCCGCGCAGCTTCGGGTCTCACGTTGCCGTCTCGGCCGCCGGACCGTCGGTCGGAGGGGGGGAAAAGAAGGAAAAGATTAATGCCCCCGTAACGGTAGTAGTAAATCCAGCAGAGAGCCAGAGCCGAGAAAGAAACCGAGCTCAGGGCCGTGAAAATTCGGAAAAGGAAAGGACGACGACGTCGCCTCGAAGAAGGAGGAAGCTACTGGCCCCCGAAGGGGTGCAAGTGTACACTTTCTTGAGACAGGGCGAGACTAATTTTCTCGGGGGTGTCTATAATGAATTTTTTCTCACCGTCCGGCAAAGAGAAAGAAAGAGGGAGAGAGAGAGAGAGAACAAGATCTTTCTCACTCTCTTTCTCCTTGAAACGTGATGCATTGCTTCGCGCCGAATTTCACGTAAGGTGCTGCAGCACGTGTTTCACGCTGTACAACGTGCGGTCGCGGTCCAGTGAATGCGTTGCATTATTACGTGCTAATGCGCCGAGTTCCCATGGAGATGAAGTAATTTATTTTTTTGGCTTTGTTTTTTTTCTCGGCTTCTTTGGCGGTGCTCTTGAAAACTTAATTTCTTTTTATGAATAGCCGTGCTTTCTTCAACGTTTACACTTGTTGCTTTCATTGCGAGCAGCTTTTAATTGTTTCAGAGCGTTCTTTTGTGGGTTTATTGTGGGTTATTTTACTCTGACAAATACTACGGAAAGTGACTTATTTTTATTTTTGTGTAATTAACGTCTTGAAGGATATTTAAAAAAATTTTGATTCTATTTTATGTGTAGATATTTAGAGTAAAGACCCCAATAAGTGATCCGTAGACGACTTCTTAGTTAATAAACAATCACTGTTGTTTTTCATTTTAAGGTTTTATCTGTTGATATTTTTGAATTTATAACCAACGCCAAAATGGTCGGTTACTTACTATTCATTTTATTAGAGTTAAAAAGGAAGAATCGAGAAAAGAAGAATAAAGTACTATTCATATTACAAATGTTAAAATATTACTTTAGAATAATAATTGTAAATTCTTTTGATAAATTACATTATATTAAAATATTACTATTATCAATGATTTGTAAGTGGATAAAAGGTAAAGGAAATCAGTAAATCGATAAACATAATTAGATATTCACATATATAAGTTTTATTAATTTGTCTAATAATATTTACAGAGTTTGATACTATTTACAAATAAATACAATCGTTTTGGCGCGCGACATAATCAAGTCGCATGCGCACTCCTTACCAATAGGAACTCTCGTACAGTCTGTTCGTTGCAGCTTGAGCAAGTCGCACGGTCATAATATTAATTACAAAAATATTATACAAAATGTTTGAATTACAAAACTAAATGTGTATTATGTGTGAATGTGTGCACTGTATAGAAAAATTCGTCTCGCGAGGTCCACTCGAATTTTCGAATATAATTTTGTGTTTTATCATTCATGGCTGTCCGGAAAAAATTGTATTAAAATGTATTTAAAATTCGTATATAAAAAGAGTTGAGTGTCCTCTCGAAACGTCTTTCGAGGCTATGGCATTTTGGTGAAACTGTAACACGTGTCCTGTACATCGTTTATAGATAGATAAAAATATATAACTTTTTACAATGACATATAGATACAAACGTCTGGCGTCGACAATAAAAATACAATTGGATTACCCTATACGTAGTTTTACAATTATTACAGATACAATAGAGTAAATTCCTAAGATCTTTGAGAATTGTACTTTATTGGTCTACACAAAAGACTGGCCGATCGCGACATACACGAAGTCATACTTGCATTTTCCAGTTTACTCTCGCTGCCTGAGCACCATCCATTCCTAACCTTAAAACTACATAATCTCTTAGATATCGAGTCCTTCGCGTAAGCTATCGCGCACCACGGACTCCTGTACACTTTCCAAATGACGAATCATTCAGCCACGGACTTCCCCCACTCTGACGCTGAATCATCGCTATCATCCATCGTCAGTCCATTGAACCTCCGCAGCAACAGCAGCAGAGGATCACATTTTGGTTTTCATCCGTTTCCGAACTTCTAGCTTGCCGAAGTCAGGAGAAACTCGCTCTACGCTCTCGAGGATGTTCATCAGACCTCCTCCTCGGGCTCGATCTCCTTGCCCTTCCTACAGAGCTTGGCAATGATAATGATGCAGACGATGATGGCCGCGCACATGCTGGCAGCAAGGAAGGCCCACGGGTAAATGTTTTCGAAGTTTTTTTTTAACCTGTGCACCTGGATGGAGCTCGGCCTGGTGTCGACCTCGATGGGAAAGCTGCCGGGTCCCTCGTTCGACGCGATCCTCACCAGATACTTGGTCCCCGGCAGCAAACTGATCTGCGCGTAGTTGGAATCAGCGACTTGATTGCCCATGAGGCCACCGGTCTCCGGCTCCCAGGACACGACGAAGGACTCCTTGGCCACTTGGCTCTGGTTTCTCTCGTCGTCGGAGTCGAGGGTCGAGGGCTCGGAGTTCTCGTCGATCTGGTGGCTCTCCTGGTCCTTCCTGCGGAAGAAGAAGCGCCGGAAGACCTCCTCGGGTATGGCTTGGTCCTCGTCCTGGTTTCTCCACTCGAGCACCTTTTCGCCGTACTTCTCGAGGAAGAACTGCCTGACTCGGTCGTTGAAGCGCTTCTGCTCGAGCACCTGCTGGCGCTTCAGCTGGTTGTCGACGTCGCGCCAGGAGATCGTCGCCTCGAAGAGCGGTCCCTCCTTCAACGAGTCCAGGGTGGGAGTCCACTCCTCCCAGCTGAAGTGGGCGACGCCGCCGTCCTCGACCACCGCCACGATCCACTCGTCCTGGCGCAGGGAGGTAGGGGCGCGCACTCCTGGATAGTAGTCGAAGACCTTCCACTCCTGGCGGATCTTGCGCATCAGAACGGCGACGTCATTCTTCGAGAGGCTGACTGGCGCCCGATGTGGGGCTGGGAGCATGGATGGCAGGTACTCCTCGACCACTTGACTCTTCCGGTACTCGCAGGCAGTCTTGCAGGATGGACACTGTTGACAGACAAAGAGAAATTTCACGTTAGTCTTTTGAGCCTCGTGTGTATATTATTGTGGGCAATTTGGTGAGTTGGGGATTTTTCAAGTGCGCGCGCGCACGCAGAAAGAAGAGGCTGCGAGTGGTTTTTGTATCGTGTGAAATTGTGCGTCAGGCGTATTAATGAACGTGACTGCTTTGCTGGCTAAACAAGCAACCTCTTCTTTCCTGTGTCAAGTGACAATTATTCTCAAGTATCTAAAATGTGAGAAATGCTCCCCTCTAGTGTGGATTTAACATATTTTTTACTTCACCTGTGAATCATTCGTCATTACGTTTATTTTACTCAATAGAAACAGTTAAAGCATTTTATACCGAGATTATCCGCATTCAAACAAGCCATTGAAATCAGCGTTAAAATTTGTCCAATAAACTCTTAATCGAAAGTAAAAGATATCGCAACATAAATTGAGCAATTCCGCTCTCTCGCAACACCGCGAGATTCGCCGATCGTTGCGATTCTCGCGCTTGGCGGTGCGAAAAAGCAAATTCCCGGTATATCCCCTTTTACAGAAGAAATCCCGTGCCGACGCGGAGGAGATTTCGGCGGTCCTCGTCAGCAGCTGCCTGCGGGATAACTTATTTAGGCCGTAAGTAAATAATTAGCGCCGACGTTATCTCGGCAACACACCGAGAGACAGAAAGAGGGAAAGAGAGAGAGAGCGAGAGAGAGAGAAAGGGCGCGTAGTAAACGGCACCGCCGATCGTTCACGAAATTCTCTTTATGTACCGTAAGCGTACGGTCATTTAGATATACGCGCCCGGTATACACACGCATACACACGTACACGCGCGCTGCAACCATCGAAAAATAAACGGTCTCCAAGTGTAGTGTACGTGTATATTATGTGGTGTACGGGTATGTGTGTGTTTGGGTGTGTGTCACTCGGGTAATTTTAGTGGCCCATTCACGTAGAATATCTCCTCTTAAAGTGCATCCTCGACTAATTAACGAGCCCGAGCGCGCAGTCCTGCCTGAAAATTCCGATTCCAGTGTGTATTCGAAGAGCCAGAAAGAGAGAGAGAGAGAGAGATCGAGCCAGGTTCGTCTGCAGCAGGTACACACGGGCCCGTTTACACGGGGCTTATCTGGGCAGGGCGCAGTTATAGACGCGGGGCCCTGGTGTTTTTGCTCGTAATTTTCAGGGCGCGCGCCGTGTACACGAGGCGAGAGATAAGATTTACGTCTTTAAAGGTGCCCACACTACGATATTACGTGGGCCTCTCTCTCTCTCTTTCTTTTCATGCATTTTTCGTCCGCTTTTACGCTTAATTTCTCGTCGCTCGTCTAATGCGTATAGCTGGGCCGGAGCAACAGAGTTCTCTGTGCTTCTCGCTCCTAAATATTTGAGAGAAGAGAGAGTGGGAGATCCTTATCGCGAGGAGCTGCATCAGCAGCAGCAGCGGTGGAACAACGACTCTCTTTTCTTCGTTCTCCTCTCTGACAGCGCGCGAGCACGCGGGCTATGAGAATCCAGAAGGAGAGAGGAGAGCGAGAGAACCGAGAGTTCCTTTTTTTCTTGTTTGCTGTTTTGTTTGTTCATCCGTGGAGACGCTGCTGCTGCCGTGTATAGTATTTTCGGCGTGCACGTGTGCGTGAGTGCGTGCATTGTGGAGCTGCTGGATGGCAGCAGCTTTGTTGGACGCACGAGGGTATATAGAGAGCGATGAGAACGAATTCGCGGGTCTTGATTTATGCCGCGACATGTGGAACCGTGAAACTTTTAGAGCACGCGTGGAATTGCTTTTCCGAGATAAAATAAATTTATTAATTTAAGGTAATCTTATGTGAGACTTGATATTATTGATAACCACGTTACATATGTTAAATTTATACTATTCTGCAATTAAAATGAAAGCTTTACAGTCATTTATATACATAAATTATGCAATTCAATAAGTTCTTATACATTGATTTCAATTTCGATTTACCATTGTTATAAAAAATGTTATTCAAGTTATTATTTTAATACGAGCATCTATGTAAAAAATACCGCAATGGAAAAGTTACTTGAAATATTAAAATACGAATGAACTATAAAATTATTATTACTCATACGACTTTATAGATCATAAAAGAACCTGAACATATACAGGTCAACCGTCAAAATTCGAAAATCGTAGCACGAAATTGCCGTAAACTGCTCGCAACACAGTCCGCCCGATAAATTACCTCTCACGCATCCGTGAAATGCACCTTTAGCGTATACAACCCAGCGATTCCTACAACGATCTAAGCTCGCACACAACACACACGAATTCTCTCGGCCCATAATTACCCGACAAAGCGCGCCTATTTATACACGCCCGGGATCTTTCGGCGATAAATTTTCTCCGCAGGCTCCTATATTGCACTTCTCGCATTATACGAGCGACAGAAAGATCGACAAACGCTGCAGTGCACAGCACACCGGCGGCGCTCGTTCGGGGAAACTACGCATTCGGAAAAGATCAATATCAGCGCTGCGACGAGAAAAAGAGAATCGGTCGACCCTAAACGCTGCTGCAACCCCGAAAGAGAAGCGAAGTCTACCTATATTCATCTTTTTGTCTCTCTCTCCTGCAGTAACGCAAAGCCTAAGCAGCCACGGGCTTCTGTTCGTCGTTCCGTGAAAATCGGCAGGTAGCCAAAGAGCAGTGCCTGTATCCGTCTCACGAGAAAATTTCCTCCGTCTCCGTCCGTCGGTTCTTTCTCTGCGTGTGCGCGTCTCCCGTTGCATCGGCCGCGGCCGGAGGGCCGAAGGGCGCGCTTCCACAAGATGGATCGCCGAATTGAGACGCGCCCCTCTCTCTCCCCCCCCTCCCTTTTTTCTTCTTTATTTCGTTCTCTGTCTTTCTCTCTGCCTGCCTGTCTGCCCGCGTCTGGCTTTATATGCCCGACTCCGAGTCCTTGTATACGTACACGCGGTCGCCGTCGTCGTCGTCGTCGTGGGAGCCCGGCCAGGAATTTTCTCGCGGTCCGGCGATTTTTTGAGCCCTGCGCTGTGTAAACGAGAGCCGACAGGCCACGCGGAGCATAGGGAACGAGAGGGAGAAGGAGAAGGAGACAGAGAGGGAGATATTGTCTCCGCAGTCGTCGTGCTGTGAGATCGCTGGAAATTGGAAAATTGAAATTCGAGGAGGGTGCGCCCGATGAACGTGTCCGCATGGGGTTCCCGATCTCGAGCGCGATAGTGTGTATAATACGGTATCTGTTTAATGCACGCAGTATCGATGGGTTTTTTTAGGAGGTTTTCTTGGTATATTGATAATTTTTTATCTAAATTGAATTTTTGATAAATCGATGATAACTTTTTATAAGCGATGCATAAATGATTTGTTTTAGATAGTTATAATTTGAATATTCTATCTACATAGGTATTACAAAACGACTTTGAAAAATGGTTCGATTACTCAAAGAAATGTTCGAGATCAACAAAAACGAAAAAGAGTATGATAATTATGTATTTATAAAAAAAAAATTATTTAGAAAAATCTGCGATAAGAATTTCTGAGCAATTAAAATAACAAAAAAAAATGTATAAAAATTAAATAAAACAAAGAAGCCTCCAATAAAACCTTAAAATTGCTGACTCCGCAAATAGGAATGCTACCCTGGACCACGAGCATCCGTGCGATGCGCGCGCGAGCGGTGCTCTGCGAATTTGCCGGGCGATCGGAGATCGGCGGCCCAAAAAAAGGGTCGGTAACTCGAGAAGCCTATCTCTCTCTCTCTCTCTACCTCTCTTTCTCTCTCTCTCTGAAGCCCAAGGGAGAAGAGAGCGCAGTCGGATCGATGAGCGCGCGCTTCGCTGTGCAGCAGCGGCTCCTCGCGATCGGATTGCAAGAGCAGCAGCAGCAGCAGCAGCACCTGATGCGCGCCCATAGGCCGGCTGCGCGCGGATTATTCGCGCGACTACTCGGCTTGTTCGCGGCTCGCGATTAGCAGCGCGGCGTCCGTCAGCGGCCTGCAGGAGAAAGCCGCAAAAAGGCAGCGAGGGATCGGTTGGGTTATTTCGACGAGAACTTGGGGCTTGTAAATTGACTTTTTTTCTCCGTTCGATTGGTGAGTTATTTGTATAGAGATAGGTTAAATGTAGAGATATTGGAATGGACGAAGAGCAATTTTTGAAATGTAAAATTTGATTGATTATAGAAGAGTTTTGTTGAGGATTTCGAGAAAAGAATGGAATGAAAATCGTTTTTCTAAATATAAGGAAGATCTATCAACAATTAAGATAACTGCAGCATTATTCAAGTCTTTTTGAGGATTGGCGGAACATAGCCGGATAATACCACTTTTTATGAAAATTGATTATATGATTTTTCTTTAGAAATTTATGGTTTCCTTTCTATTTCTGGCATTATTTTCTACTTAAAATTAATATTCAGCCATGCTAAAAGTACCTAATGAATCAGTATTCCATTTCAACTAAGAAAATAAGGTTACGATTTTTCTCAATTTTCTTTGTACTAAAAAAGGGGAATTATCCAACTTTGTTCAGCCACTACTGATTTAAGATCGGACTATTAAGTTTTATCAATGAAGACTATAGATTCTTGCATATAGAATACTTAAAATATTAATAAGCAACGTATACAAGTATTTACTCGAGACGTTAATAATGAATGAACATTATTATTATCATGATTATTTACAAACTATATGCAGATAAACCTTCCAGAAAAATTAATTTCCCATCCCGTAGGAATTAATTGCACAATAAGCGTTTCGAGGCGCGCTCGCGCCGCGAGAGCAATAAAAATCGTTCTCTTCCCCGAGCGATTGCTCATATGTATGCGCGGCCGCGATAAATCATGCGCGATCTAAACATATTTTTCTGCTCGATTAACCGAAATAAATCTTGGTCGCGAGTCCCGACTTTCTCGACTCTCCTCGTGCCCCCCTCCATCCTCGCAACACTCGAAAAATGAATGAAAAAAAGCACGAGACTCGGATGTAGAAGGAAGACGTACAAGAGAAAAATCCAAGGAGAAAAAAAATGTAAATTTCGGTGTCTCGCGCCGGGCCGCGCGTGTAATAACTCATGCCGCCTTTAATGCGTAATTAATGCACCCGCCCCGCGCATATATGCACCGCGCGCGATTATAAACAAGGAATTAATTATCTCTTGCGTGCATGCGAGAAAGAGAGAGAGAAAGAGAGAGAGGTGAGGTGGAGGTACGGGAGCGTAAAGGTTCTGGTAGCGTCTGGATCTTCGCGGTGTGTGTGTGCAGCACACATTTTTGCATGGCGAATTAGGAGGACGTGTCGTACACGCGGGACTCCTGGCGGACTTTACGAAGCGACGTATATATAAGGAGGGAAGCCGCTGTGTATCGCGGATTTAACATTCTTCTCGTGTCGCGGATAGCTTACTCAAACTTTCGTTCGTAGACTGTGGCTTTAATAACTCGAGTGACGGCTATTAAAGGCTAATTTGAGCTGCTTTTTTATGCATGAATGTCGGACCGTGCTTTTATTTCTTCCTCGGTTGAATTTTAATTCGATAAAAGGCGTTAATAGCGTGCCAATTATTATACTGGAGTAATGTATTCCGGCTGTACAATCCTCTTAAGAAATACTAGTTCTGATCATAATTTTAAGTTTTATGGGATACTTAAAAATATTCAGCTATTTATAGTCAATTTTTTAACATTAAAAATGTTAGTAATAAAAGATTTTACTACCGATGCACATAACGATTTTTGTTACGATCAAAAAGAATTCCCACTAATTAACCATCGAGCAAAAATTGTCATAGCGAATGAAGCGCAAACGGGCCAAAAGCAAACAAAACCGAGAACGTCGCGCATTTTTCAATTCCACGAAAGAAAGAAGGATCCACAGTAGAAGATCCAATTCCCCTTTGTGCGCGCCTCCAAAGAAAGGAGCTGAACGTGCACACATTCGCTCGCTCGCACGCACACTCGCACACACAGACTCGCATGAAAACGTGAATCATATTTTTACCTGCTTGTACTCGTAGTCGTCGCAGCTAGCCGCGCCGCTGCCGCTCGCCTGTTGCTGCGCGCTCGTCGCCGCCTTGCTGCCGCTGTTGCTGCTGCTGCCGGCGATGCCGCCGCCGCCCCGCTGCTTCTCCAGGGACTCGCAGTGCTGCCAACACTGAAAGCAAAAGAGAGGGCGAGGACGCCGAATTTAGCGGGGGCTCTTCTCCTCGGTATATTGTGTGTGTGTGTGTGTGTATAATACAATTCTCTATAGAAAAAGAGCGTGGCTCCCTGCTCTGCTTCTCTGCTGCTGTGTGTAAAAGGAACAACAAAGGAGCAGAGAGCGAGAGAGAGATGGAGAAAGAACAGAGAGGAAGAATAAAGTAGAGAGCGAGAGCTGAATCCTGCGATTCGAGAAAAGGGGCCTAGTGTAGTGTACGCGAGCGCTGATGGTTCTTTGCTGTAACTTTTATCGGCGAATGACGAATGGTTTGCCGTCGAATGCATGCAGGCTCGATTATGTAAATACAGGTTGTTTTTTTTTTGGTAAAAGGAGCAGTTTGGCGAGGTTTTACATGCCTAATCGTTAAGATTAAAAGTTTAATTGGAAGCTCGAGTTAGTTCGGCGATATCTCGAATACGCATATTTATAATTCGATAAAAATTACATTTTATCACTGTATTGATGCATAATACTAAATATATATGTTGGTTAAACTTAAAATTATTAATTAACAGCAGTTTGCATTACAACTTAGTTATTACAAGTTAGTTGAAAATTATAGTAATTTTTTGTAAAATCATATTCGCTGCACATACAAGGATCTTGTATTCTCGAGCGCAAAAAGAGATGCCCGAGTAAGTGAGACGCGAGACTTGCATGCAGACGAAAAGAAAGAGTTGCGGAGGAACGGAGATGGAGAGAAAGAAATTTTAGAAAGTGAGAGAGAGAAAGAGAGGGCGAAGCTGAAAAAATGAGAAAAAATAAGAGAGACGTAGAGAGAATGAAAGAGAGAGAGAGAGAGAGAGAGAGAGAGAGAGAGTCTGTTATGCCTGAAACAGGTTGGAGGCTAATTCGAATCCTTCTCCCCCTTTCTCTCTCTTTCTCTTCGTTGTTGTTTTCATATTTATTGGGGTCCCGCGAGGAGCGAGGAGCAGAGAAGAAGAAGAAGAAGAAGAAGAAGAAGACGACGACGAAGAAGAAGCAGCAGAAGAAGAAGCAGAGAAGGAGCCTGTTTCGTGATTTCCTCGTCTTCGTTCCTCCTTTTTTTCGTCTCCCCCTTTTCCAGTCTTTTATTTTTGGAGCTAAGAGGGAGCGAGCGGGGGGAGGCCCACTCAGTCAGCTTCGCAGAAACGCCACGGGGGCAACGTTAATGACGTATCCGAAGGAACTTCAGACCTTCCGCAGGATCAAACTCACGTCTCCTTTCTTTCCCTCTCTCTCCCTCGCCTTGTACTCCTTTTTCTCTCCACGTGCTCGGCTGTTTAATAAATTCATAAATCGCCGAACGAATTCCCCGTGCGCGCACGCGCACCAGAGACTTGATCGCGTTATGCGCGCTTTTAACATACTTGATTTACCGCAATTATAATCGTTCATGAGCGCGCGGCCGCTTCTTCTCCAAGGTCCTGGCTGGCTCCTTCTTTTTCTTCTATACACGGTTCGCCCTGCTCCTTTTTTCGCAGCCGCCGTCGTTGTCCTTAAGTTAGGAGCGCGCCGCGGATTCCGAGACTGTCTGAGTATGCCACTCTGTGATTGTTCACTCGAATTTCGCGGTTGTTAAATGCTCTTAATTGCCGTCAATTCGCACGCTCGCGGTCAGATATTTTAATTCAATGAGAGCTACGTTGATTCAATGAAAATAATTCAAGATAAACAAGTTCCGAGAATTATACATTCGTACATATATATATATTCGCAATGCGCGTTCTACTGCACTTTTGAAATTATACAATTGTTCTCCTTTTTCAAGCTCCGAGCTTACGGTACCCGAGCCATTTGCATCTCTATCTCTCTCTCTCTTTCCCGGCGAATCGAGAGACCGAAGCGTAAAATTGAAGCACGGCTTTATGAGCGTGATTTTTCGTCCGCCGCCCATCGACATCCTCGACGACAAATTATTCGGCCGTTAAAAGACTCTCGCTCCGGAAAATATAGCGTAAAACTCCGCGAGCTCGTCGGGCAATTATGCGCACAGCTCCCGCGCTCAGCGTGCGCGGTTCTGTATAAATATAGTGATCGAGCCGCGAAACAATTTGGTACTTCACGAGCGCGCGCGCGCGCGCAAGCTCGGCATTATTATTCTGTTATGTGCGGCATTATAGCGCGCGCGGGAAAAATTCGTTTATATATACACGCTGCAGCGCAACAGTGGCTGGGCTGCGTCGTAATTATTGTACGAGATGCTCGACGGTCCGCGTCTTCTGCAGCGCTGCGCCGTGTATATTGCTGTTTTCTTTAGCGGCGCTCTTGTAAAACCGTTGAGGTTTTCTGCGATCCTTCTTTTTTCTCCTGCTCCGATTTGCAAAAATTGCGGCCAGGGGTATTACCAGGCGAGCGTGCAGTTTTCTCGATCGGCGGAAGGTCGTTGTCCTAATTATTTATTAAATCTTGGAGAGTTTAAGTGTCCTGAGTGTGTGTACAGCGTGTGTACGCGGAATTGCGAAATTGTTCGGTCTTAAGAGGGGTGTATAGAGTTACGCGGCTGTATAATTTAATTTTTTCCCCCGCTTACGCTGGCTCATGGAATGATTTCGGGCTGTAACTTTTACGGCGCGCTAAATTTGTTTACTCTTTTGGTCGTAATTCTAACGATTTTGAATGAAAGTGCCGCGGCGCAGCAACCCATTGCGCAGCTAACCAGGCCAACGATTTCTCCTCCCAGAAAAACCTCGAAATTCGATAGCTTTCTACCTTAAAAATGAGGAAAATACCGGAATCCCATCGATAGAATCACGAGCGACGACGGAAAAATGATTCCTATTGCGTCTTTCGCAGTCAGCGGGCGCAACTGCAATAAAACCGAACGGCCGATCATTCCATGTAAACCCCGTAAAATTCAACGAGCGCGACGCGTCCCATTCGGCGACAACGAAAAAAAAATCCATTACGGATCCTTTAACGGATGCCATTAGCGCGCTTATTTTCATAGCCCTCGCGCGCGCAGAGCGGAAAGAGAGAAGGAAGGAAAAGAAGAAAATCGTCGTCGTTTTTTCTTGCGTCCGGCCCTTCCACGAAGAGTTTATTTTCCGAGCCGAGAGCGGAAAAGCGGCTTGACCCGCAACGTCCTGCCCATGCCTGCCTCCCGGCGAGTCGTGAAATCGGAAACGCCGCGCGTGATTTTTCGAGGATGGAAAAAGGCAAGATCAACAACGCTGGAGAGAGAAAAAACACGAGGGACTATGTGTAGTTACGCGCGTTTTCGGCCGCTGGTGCAGCACGCGAGACACGGGAATTTATCGTTTTGAAAACAGAGATTTCGAAGCCGGGAGTGTGTGGAGAAATCGCTTGTTGAATTTTTTTCGAGAGCTTGTTTCGGATTTCGATTTGCTTCGGGAATGTATTTTCGAGACAATTGAGGTTGAACTTTGAGAGCAAAGTGCTGTAGCGCAGCTGTTTTTCTTGGGGTATATATTTTAGTGCGACGTTGCGGTAGAACAAAAAGACTACTTTTAATGGAGTCTAATTAGAAAATTGGTTTGAAATAATTAATAGCCACTATAGACTATCATATGCGAAAGCGAACCGGCATTTAAATTCTTTTTAAAAATAAAACTAATTCAGAGCGGACCCCTCAGCAAAAAATGCACGAGAGAGAAAGAGAAACAAATACGAGAAGAATAAAGCGAAGAAAGAAATAAGAAAAATAGAAGGATGATGAATGCGAATGCGCGCGTAGTTTGCTTCGGGCTTTTTTTTTATTTCGTAAAAAGCGTTTTGGAAATTAAATCTCGCTACTTTGATTTGAAGCACGTTCTCTAACAATAAGCTAACAAAAATTTCAATATTCAGCGTTCTGAAGAAACTCGAGTAAATAATGAAAAAGAATTCGATACAGTGACATCTATACACTCTCCTCTATAAAAATCTCTCTCTGTTTTTCTAAAGAAAATAAAAAACCGAATTCAGAGCAAACGGAACCCCCCGACGTTCCCGAAAGAAAAAGAAAAGCTACGCGCAAGCTTGAATAAGACAAAGAGAGAGAGAGAGAGCAAAAGGCGAAAGAACAGAGAGAAAAATAGAGAGCACAAGGAGCGAGCTGCGCGCAGCCAAAAAGAAAGCAAGGGGTACAAAAGAGTGAAAAAGAAAAACGAGAAAGAGAAAGAGGAAAGAGAATCGGCTGATTTACGAGCTGCGATATTCGGTTATCGATGGCGCGTTAGGCCAAGTTTCTCTCTCTGTCTCACATATGCAAGGGGAGAGAGCGCCCGCACTGAACACCATGCACGGTGCACACATGCACGCGCGCGGTGCTGGTAGCGCGGGGTGGGCGCGATAGCATCGGATTAACGACGGTTGACTGTCCGAGAGAGACAGAGATAGAGAGAGAGAGAGAGAGAGAGAGCGTGCGCGCGATCGAGACCCGACGCCGTGATCGGCAAATAATTACGCTCGTGAATCTCGCTCTCTCCTCCTCCATCTTTTTTCTTTCTCGCGTACTGCTGTAGCTGCAGGTACGTGTATAGAGAGAGAGAGTGTGCACAGGAGTATGGAGATCCTCATTACGCGCCCGGGAGACACGCTCGGCGCGCGCGATTTCCGATCGCACGTGGGGGCGATTTAAAGCCCGCTGGATGTGCGAGTAAGTAGCGTGTGTATATATGCGAGACGAGGTGTAGCATGGGTGGCGAGAGCTGCCGATGCTGCGACTTTGCCGACGCGGGCTGGGGGTCCTTTTTCTTTTGCTTGCGGTCCTCGGACGACAAATTTCGCGTCTGATTAACTAGGGCCTAGTAAGAAGGCGCTGGATTTTTTGACAAGTGAAATTCGGTATGGTTATGGTCAAGTTGTTTTGTCTTTTTTGACTGTTATTTGTGTACAGAGAAAAGTGGATAGTATCTGTTATTAAAAAAGAAGTAGATTTTCAAGTTCAATTATTGTAACGAGTATAACTTAAAAGATGAAGATCATGAAAAGTTTCATTTGTCGTTGCTATATAAAAGATACTATATAATTGTATATTACCAGAGCGAAGGGATAGCTTTTAACTCTGTCTATTTTTGAAATACATGTAATAATATTCAAAATCATTCCCTTTTAAGAACAGAAACAATGCCAGTAGATAAGGACTGCGCTAAACCTCATCAATAATCAATTTTGGCCGTCGAAAAAGAATACGAATCCACACGCGCAGAGTCAAGCAAACGAAACCCAGCAGCCTCTCAACGTCGCTCTATCCCAAAATCTAACGTCATCTATAAAACATATCACATCCCAGCGAGAAGAAAAAAAAAAGTATCGCAGAGCCTCGAACGTATAATAAGGCGCGCGGGGTCGTGGCTGCACGCAGCAGCGGGCAGCGTCTCGTCGATCATCCGCATTTATTAACGTCATTATCGACGTCGTCATCGTTCGTTCCCGAGCTCTGCTCCGATGCGCGCAGCACGTATGTATCGCGTTGGCCGCTGCAGCGCCCGGCCCATCCTTATTAAAATCGGACGACGAGACGAGCCTCGGGTTGCCGAGGCGCGCTCGCGCGTCCGCCCCGTTGAAAATTGTTATTCTAATGCACGGCGACGTACGCCCACGTGTGCGCTGCGTTTCTTTGGGCATCTTGGATTGGGGGAGTGTGCTTTTTTCGACGGAGACTGCGTTTTGAATTTCGGTGGAATTTGGATGCCGTGGTGTAGTTTGGTATAGGATGATGGGATTTCTTGATTATTTTTGCTATTGTGATTGCAGTGATTTTTGCTGAAGATGTAGGTATCTTTTTTGCGTTTTTTAAGAATGTGTATTGAAAGACGAAACTTAATTTGAGTTACTATAAAGTTAATGGAAATACTTTTGGTCCTAAAAAGAGAAGAATATACTTTTGAAGTCTTAACTATGAATGAGTCTCCTGCAAAATCACGTTTGCTTATATTCACTGTCGGATTGAGGAAGTTAAGTTTAACAAGTGTACTTAATTCATTATCAACTATGCTTTCAAATAATTGTAGGAATCGTTCATTACTTGCAACTTATGTAAAAAATGTGTCTTTTACGTTCATACAATGTATGTGTGTTTCAATACATTTAATTCCAAAAGTGCAAGAAAAGAATAATTTAATGTTACAAAAATTAAAGATGGTTCAGTGGCCTTAACCGCACTCCAACAAACAACGAGTCAATTCATGCACATAAACGCGCCCAGCGAAACGCAGCGCCCAATATTTTCGACATATATAGCTGCAAGCCGGCATGTATATGCATGTGCGGGTCCTCGGAATACCGTATACGAACATTCGTAGAACGCCGCGGAGAACTGCGCTGCATCCCATATAGAATCAGCGGCCAGCGGGGCAGCCCCGAAAACTCGGAGCATAAATTTGAATAGATCATCGTCGCTCATTGTGTCGATTTCACGTGCGCGCCCGCGCCTGCCTGCATAATATCCCCGAGTTCTCGCATGTCTCTCTCTCTATCTACGTACATATACCGTACGAAAACGAGAACGAGCCAAAGAGAGAGAGAGAGAGAGAGAGAGAGAGAGAAATAAAGGAATGCCCAGGGGAGAAGACAGCAGCTCGAACCAATCGATTTCCCGGAATTTAATGGAGAGCGCGCGCGCGCGTGTGCCGCTACAATATAATGCGCGCCTAGGCCAAATGAGCAACGCCCTCGCTCTCTCTCTCTCTCTCTGTCTCTTTCTTTCTTACGCTCAACTTTAATCGCGATCCCCATCTGCCAGGATCACCCCGAACCCAGGAGCCCGAGGGGAATGAGCGAGAGAGAGAAAGAGAGGTGAGGCGAGGGGGGAGCAAACGTTTTCTTCAGGCGAGGCCATTTATTCGGCTTTATTATGTTTCGCTCTCTTTCTCTGGACCGAAACGCTCGCTCTCGTGTGCCATGTGCTACTGCCGCGCTGCTGTTTTGCGAGCGCGCTCCTTTTGAAGCAGAACGACGGATTTTCGTTGGGGACGCGCCGCGCGCATATTTGGATTTCGGGAGGTTTTGTCGGATTTATGGGCGAGAGCGCCGAGCATTTTAGGAGGCGATAAATTTTGGTAGTCGACTCGCGCGCCAGCGCGATTGTGTCGCATGCCGTAGTGGTGCGGGTATTATAGAGAGGAGAGTCGATTGAGTTCGAAATTTATATTAATTGAGACGAATGGCGCGCGCGAGCGTTTCGATTCTTTGTTTTGGTGTGGAGCGAGCCGGGGTCGAGGTTGAAAATTGCGCAGTTTGACGTATGGCTCGGAGTGAGTTTTGTGGTTCTGTCAAATGTTTGGCAACAGTTGGAAAATGGAGCGGTGTATAAGTTATAAGGCGATTTTTCAAATATTTATTGGCGGATTTAAAATTTATTACTTGCCAAAATTTTACACTAAAGAACTTTCGAGCAAAGTTATATTTTTTACAATCTCTACATTACAGTACCATAGAGAAATTTAACCATTTATGAAGCGCGATTTCTTTTAAAAACAAGTTATTGTTACAGAAATTGATATAAATATTAGCTATAAAATTATTTCATCCAACACCAAATGGTTACTTTTCTACCAGACTAGAAGAATAAATAACAAAAGAGAATAATATACACGTAAAATACACATAAATTCAGTAATATAAATTCATAGAAGGCGGAGGCATATGAAAGTGCCCATTGACACCCCACCGCAAAAAAATAGCAAACATTTTTCACTACGGTGCGCAACATAAGGGGAACCCCCCCTCATCGCTATCACCGCTCGAGATCCCTGCACTGCACGTAACCGAGAAGCGAGAACGTAACTAGCGCATTCTCTTGACTCCTCTCCGAAAAACCAAACGCCGCGTACAACGATCCCGCGTGCGCGCAATACCCCAGAGTAACATTACGGAGTACAGAAAAAAAAGGAGAGAGAGAATTACACAACCCTCATCCTGCTATATAGAGAGCGAGAGAGAGAGATAGAGTAACGAGGCTATAGGCACAGCACGGTAATAACACAGAGAGAGAGAGAGAGAAAGCGGGCACTAAAAAAGGTCGTCGCACGCGAGATACGCCGCACCGCGCTTTAATGCAGTGTAATTGCGAGTGATCTAGTTGGCGAGTGTGCGCAGGCGGCGACGGCGGCGCGTTATCGCGCACATGGGAACGTAACGCGGTAACGCGACTCGAGGGCCCCCCCTCGTCGCTCTCTCTCTTGCTGGCAGTGCCTCGACTGCACCGACTGCCGACACACAGGAAGAGGGAGATTTATCGCCATCGTCGCCCTCGCGCGCTCTCGCTCCGATTTCCAGAGATCGGACGCTGGCACGGCAGCGGCGGAGTACATTAATAACGCCGACGCCAGATTGGCCCGAAAATTCACCGCGTGCAAGCGCTGGCACGCTTGTTTAGCGCGAAAATGTACTTTCCAACGGGGGAGATGCTGCGATGCTGCGGGGAGAATTATTGCGGAATGGCGATTGTTTTTAGATTGGAATTGTGTTGAAACGCGTGCGAGGCTGACGAGTTTCGGTTAAATGTTTCTAAGGGATTTTGGTTGCTTTTTAAATTTTTTTCTACGAATAAGTATAACTAAAACGCGAATTTTACTAATAAGATATTATGAAATTCGTTTACTCAGAATAAGAACAATTTATTATGTTTAAGGAACATTTTTAATTGATATTTAGCAAAAATAAGTAATTATTTTAAAATACGAAAAAAAATAATTTATTTTAAGAACAAACATTATTATATTCGTCTCAGCATTATAGAAAATTGTTCCTTTATAGAGGTTATAAGAAAAGATAATTTTAATTAAAAATAAGTTCGTTCTTAAAATAAAAAATTCATTTCTACTCTACACTTTTATAACTGAAAAATTAAATTTACTTGTTAAAATGATAAAATCTTTACCGTCTTAGTAACTTTAACAAAACTCGTCTATCAAACAACATCGAGCTGTAGGGCTACTCGCGTGTACAAGCGCGCGTCAGCTGTGCTCGAGAATCACAGAAGTCCCCGCAATGCTCGCATTATGTATATGTATGTATCTCGAGTCGAAACGATTTCGTTTCGTCTCGATCTTGGGCGCAGGGGTGAATAAACGGGCGGGCGAGCGCGCGCGCACACACGTGGTTATCGAATAATCTGGACATTATCGCGACGACGTTGATTGAGCGATTTGTTACAAGCGCGCGCCCGAGCGCGAGAGAGTCGCTCGTGATTAATGGGCCCTCGACTTCTTATTCCTCGTGTCGCTCTCTCTCTCTCTCTCACTCTCTTTTTTGGCGAAAATTGGACGTTTATATTAAGAGGGAATTTGACGTTGCGCTTATAGGTCTCTTTGATATTATGAAGACGTGTGTATATGCGGTAAGTGTGCGTGTTTTCTTTCCTCGTGTATAAGTAGTTTGTGAATAGGCGGGCTACGGTGGATTATTTTCTTTTTTAGCCACGGGAAAAGGCTTTCTTTGAATGATTTCTTTGTAAGTTGGAGAAGGCGCGATTGTGTTCCAAAGTAAACATGTGTATACTTTTGTCGGAATTTCCTGCGCGCGTTCAAATTTCAATTTATCTTGGCACGAAAGACTTCATAGAAACATTATGATAATTATTTCCCGGTCCTCTGACAAATATTTTATCGGGAGCACAAAAGAACCATTGTGTATTAAATTGTATAAATATCGTCAAGATAATAAAGTCTCTAATTCCGTCACTTTCTCTCTCGACGTGTCAAGCGAAACTTGCGAGCGTCGAAAAAAAAAAAGACGAACGCAGCTCTTTGTACCCCCCAAGCCTCTTATCGCCTCACTTATCTCACGCCTTTCTCTCCCTCTCGCCACGTGCGTTGTACGCCCGAAATAAAACGTTCGGAATTAGCATTCCCAAATAAATCACTCGCTCCGCTCGAGCGTGTGTACACTTTAATTCCCGTATATACGACGCATTCCCTCCCCCCTGTATAAACTTTTGTCACCTATACGCGCACGACGAGCGCGCGGATAATTCATTCTCGTAGAGTTGCGCAACTTTGTATTATACTATATCTCTCGCTCTCGTAATGACGGTCCTGGCTCTGTCTCTTGGAAAGGAAATCATCACGCGTCGCGCCGGGCCTTTAATTACAAAGTCTCGCTTCTCCCTCGTCTTTTTTTTCTCTCTTTCTCTCAGAAACTTTCGGTGCGTCGGCCTTCTTTTTACTATGATGGTAGTGTACATGCTTGGCAGACCGAGAGAAAAAGAGAGAGAGAGAGAGACGAAGGATTCTAGGCAGGCTAGCCAGGGCCCTGGATCATAAATCTTTTTTTTTTGGGATGCCTGGATGTCGGCTGCTGCTGGGCCTATGAAGAGACGATGGGAGGAGAGAGAGAGAGAGATGGAATCGTGCCTTCACGGAGCCATTGTCGTGTCCGCAACTGACGATTTTGGCCACCGGGGACCCCTCCCGGAGAGTCGAGACCGTCTCGTCCCTGCTGCGGTGAGTTCGATCAGCGAGCTGTTACCGTCGATTTTTGCGCTTTTGAAATTACGCGGGCTTTTCGCTTATCGCTTGTGGGGTATACGAGAGTGTTTGTATTGATTTTATAAAGTTGTGAAATCTGTTTCCAAATTGGATAATAATCAATCATATGAAGTAATTTTTTTTAATGTTTGGGCTAGTCAACCGATGGTAAACATGTAATTGAACAATGTAAACTATGTTTAATTTAATAATGTATTGTAAGGTTAAATAAAGCCTCTTAACTATAAACGTGCGGCTGATGTTGTTTAATTTAATATTTTCCATGGATTCTCCGATCACAAAATTAAATAATTAATACAAACAATCTTCAGATCATTTACTTCGAGAAGTGTACTTATCGTTAAGTAACGTTAACTTGAGAAATTTGAAATTCAATGTTTATGCATTCGAATGCAAACAAAAATTTATACTTTCAATTAATTTTTATGTACATGTGTGTATTGATTCCAAGCTACATATATCTTTTTAGTGTAATTCAAAACGTTATGAATATTAATTATAAAAAGAAAGCGAGTCTTATCTTTTTCAGATCGCGCATTTTTTTACATGAATTTATGCTGATGCATTTAGCTTCAACGGACGAAACAACTTCTTGATTTGTAGTGTTAATTTCAATTCGAAAGTTGTGTTTTACTTTTATTAATCGAACACGTGGGCATCGTTTTTGAGCGCCAAGAAATTTTGAATTTAAATTTATAGTACGAGCTTGAGCGCTTACTAAAAGATACCTACCTGTTTTAATTCATGAATTCATAATCAAAGCGTATTTGATTACTTTTTATTTAACAGTAATTGTATAATTCGATTTTTTTTTCATGAAATGAATGTCGCAATATAAGTCATATTTAAGATTTACAGAGTAAGGTGTATAGAAATATAGAAGTAAAGAAAAAGTTGATTGGAAAAGAACTTATGAAGACATAAAGAATGTATAATCTAAATAGAAATTTAAGTTTAATACGAAGTTTGTGTACATTTTTCGTATGTTTCATAATTTCAAATTTGTATTTACTGTATAGGCAAAGAAATATAACAAAATTTGTTTGAACATTTAATAGACTATACTTGACTAAAAAAATAATCACACAAATTCATAATTTTATCATAGTGGGTATAAGGTAATGTATAAGGCAAAGTTCTTGGAGCAATAATATACTACCACTTTACACTTATAAATGAAAAATTCACTTAAATAGTATGATTCATCACTCCAAGTAACCTTATAGTATAAGTCCATTGCGATATTTCATGAAACAACACAAAAGTACTATAGAGAGAAGCATTGAAACTCCAGAAGCTAGGAAGAAACACTCGAAAAATGTACACGAAGCTTCAAGCAAACAGAACGAAGGATAGACGCAAGGAGCAAGAGACTGCACTCACTTCATTGCAGCCGGTCTCTCCGTGTCTCCACCACTCGCACGAGCCGTCCACGCTGTGCCTCTTGAGGCACTGGGACCTGCACTGGGCGATTCTCACGATCGGCCCAAGGTCGAAGCTCGCGGCCGAGGCCGCGCACACCGCCAGCACCAGGCCCAGTATCCTCAGCATCCCGGAGCCTCTGTACATCCTTCCTTATACAGAATTCCAGCAAAGACGATATACGCTGTATCCTCTTCCAATTCGCACTAAAGATACAGATACAGATGCACTATTCAGTTGCGCGTCCTGTCCGAGATGTATAACCACTGGCACCAAGCAAAGATCGAAGCGAAGCCCGCGCGGGAGAGTTCGATTCGTGGGTGGGTGTAGCACGCGCGCACTTTCTATGTGTATACTCGCTGCGGGCACTGCACGCGCACAACTGCGTCTCTCGCTGGTATTTATCGTACGAAGCTGCGCGTGTGTGTATGTGTGTGTGTTGCGGGATACGGAGGAGAAGACGATGCGCAACCCTCGAAAATTCGGAGCCGACTGTGGCCCTTCGGAGTTTAGGACCTTCGTTATATAGCCGCGCATTCCCCCGCCACCTCGGACTCGGAGTTGGATTTTCGCTCTCCGGCCCCCCCACTACCTGCGCCTGTACTGTAGCCGTGCATGCTTCGCTCCTCGCCTCTCTTCGCGCAGCAGCAGCAGCAACAGCGCCGCTGCGCTTGGTCGGCCGGTCGGTTCGTGCACCCGCGGTGGTCGCTCGTTTCTCTCTCTCTCTCTCTCTTTCTCTCTTCTCCGTCTCTCTTTCTCTCTACTCTGCGAGTTGCGGAGAAGCTGAAGCTGAGAAAGAGAGAGAGAGAGGGAGAGATGAGCATCCCTTGTAATTACCCGTGGGCGCTGTGCGCGACCGAGGAAAGAGAAAGACAGAGAGAGGAGATGCCTATGGTGCGGTCTTGTGCCCTTATGGCATATGGTCAGTTGGAGGAAGAGAGAGGAATTGCACCAGGCTTATTTTTCGTACAAATTATTTCTCTCTCTCTCTCTCTCTCTCTCTCTCTCTCTCTCTCTCTCTCTCTCTCTCTCGCGCTCTAGAGGTCTTTGAGAGTTGGGAGCTGGGGGGTTTTAATTGACGAATCGTTGCGAGGTAGTTTAGTTGTAAATATCGGTTGATTGGGATGGAGAGGTGGTTGTTTCTTACCTTCTTTTTTTATTTATTGTGCACTGGATGCGCAGGGGATTGTTTATTGCGGGGAGGACGAGTGGCTGTGGCTGACCAATAATACTGCTGGATTACAATTATAAATTTAGAGTTTTTAAACGAGAGGCCCTTTAGGCTTGAAATAAAGTTCGTAGAGATGGTTAAGAAAATCGTTTCTCTTGTACATTTTTACCAGCTTAACGAGGATTAATAGAGGAAAATTAGCTTTACAGAAACAAATTTTTATTATATTTTGATAAATTCTGGTGGTACCCGTGACAATATCTATAAATGAAACAAGATTCATTTAATTACATTAATTTTTTAAACAAAAATTATAAAGTTGCAAACATTAATTTCGATTCCTATTAAGAAGTTACTTGTAAGGTTATTTTGTCCATTGTGCATATAAATTGTAGATATATAATAGTAGTTATCTATAAATCAACCGTAAATAATTATTATAAATAATTAATGTGCACGAAGAAAAAGTAATTGTACAAATCAACTGTTCTTATTTAATCCATTTTTTCGACTTATAGATGAGCAATGAATATAGAATATTCGAGGAGTAAAATGAGTCATTGGAATTAAATGAAAACCAAAAAAAGGTCTAATCTGTCTAATTTTCTTTTTAGTGTATAATTTATTACTGTATTATAATTTTTGTTTAAAAATTATTTTGCATTTTGTAAAGTAAGCTTCTCTTGCATACACTAATACTATAAAATCTCAGAAAATAACGGTAAATGTTTGTCCTGGTAAGGCCAAATTTCCTCTACCTAATTAAAAGGTACAAAAATTTTGAAATTCAAGCGTTCTGAAATGAATCATTGTCACAGTACACTACATTGCACGTCAGCGAAACGTCTTCTGTATCTTCCGAGGCATCTTCTATTACATACACATACTTTATGTTTGACTCATCATTACGTATGAAAGTAGCATTAACTGTAATTTAAATACACATTTCTTATGAATACGGAGAAGAATCAGTTTGAGACGCCTTTAAAAAATATGGAAAGGATTCGACATACTTTTTTGATATTCGGAGAAAAGACGAAATGTATGTAATGAAGGCCAGAGAAAGGGCAAATTCATTTTGTACAAGTTAATTTTTATTACCGGTGTAATGAATTCATTACGCAATGAAAAGTGATTTGTGCATCATTTCACTTTGCTATATGAATAAAAGAACTAATGAAGTAATCATTATAAGCGAAATGCACATTAAATGATAAATTATGTCTTATCATACAAATGATTCTCATCAGAGGAGAGACAGAAAGTGGAATGCAAAGGGAGAGATCTCTTGTTCCCGTCGACGGAGAATTTTAATTGATCAATTGTTGTTCGCGTAATGATTTCTGTGTTGATTGAATTAGGTTAAACGTCCATTTTACTGAATTGGTTTTAATTTGGTAGATTTAAATCAAGATGGTAGATTTAAGTACTAAAACCTTATCTGTCGTATATAAATTTAAATATACAAATCTTACGTTTCTAATATATAATTTATTTAAAGTAATTTCAATATATTTTAATCTATTAATGCAGAAATGAATGAAGCCCGAAAATATAATTTATTGCAAATAATAGGGTTGATACCTTACAAATTAAGAATAATCCGTTATTTGTACACGTTAATTATGGCAAGATAAGAAGAGTGATGGAGAATGGAGATGCACAGGAAGGAATGTATAAGAAAGAAGTTCGATTAAGACGTTTAACTGAAGAGTAAATTATTTACAAAATAACAGGTCTACGACGACGCCAAAAGTAATTGCGTTCGTAATTCAATTATGATAAAAAGATAAAAGGGTCAAAGAGAGTTTTTGCTTTATATTCCGGACTTATACCCTAGTCTTTTGTGAATTCTTAAGTAAATGCTTAAATAATTATTGCCTTTATAAAAATCTTATTGATGTCCTTCGGAATCTTTAAAAAATACAATATATTTAACGTTAAAAGAAAATTGAGCGTATCACGTTCAATATAAAAATAAATGTATTACTCAAAATCTAGATACAACTTTACTTATATACTTTTAACAATTAATGTAAGCGAGTTTCATAACAAAATGTATCAATACTTACTATATACGCATAAGTAATGAATATCAAAAAGAGCTCTACAAAGAAAAGTATTAAAAAAGCTTCGCTTAATCACTGCAGATTCTAGTTCAATATTCAATTATTCCTAGCGACGTCAAACCCCAAAATCGCACAAGGGGAAGAAAAGGGCGAACGGAAGCGAGGGCGAAGGAGGGCCAATATCTCTGCTGCTGCGCGAAGCATCTTTCGCTCGTTTTGTTCGCGTAAGGCGAAGGAGAAAATTCGCTCTATCTCTTGTTCTCTGAGAGTCGTGCGGGCGTCTCTCAGCTCGCCCGATGAAATACAATTTTGCTCCCGAAGTCATCGCTATATACTTTTCGCCCTCGAGTCGCAACCATACCGACTATATACAGGGGGGAGGCGAAGAGAGAAAGAAAGAGCGAACTCCAGAACGGTATAGATTCTTTTATTACGTTGAACGTGCTCGTCGAAACTGCGAGCTGCCATTGTAACGTTGCAGATTTTCGCGTCCAATGGGACGGAAAATCACTTTGGGAATGTCGCTTGGGTCACTATGCTCGCCGCGACGTCTACCTATATAACGTCGATTTCGGGGAAATTAGTTTTTCATTCCGAGGTCGGAAGTGTACGGAATACCTCTTTATATAATTGGGTTTTGGAAATGCGGGATGAAAGAAAAGTCAGTCCCGTCGTTCTTTGTGCGAGACATATTTGCCGGATTAAACGAGGAGGTATAAGAGCAAAAATGTATTCTTTCATTTCGGGAAGCTGTGTGGAGAAGGACACTGAAATTCAGTTAGCTTTTAAATTGGAAGTGACTCATTACTTTTTCCTTGTTTCTTTTCACGAACGTTGAGTCTGTTAAAAATTAATTTACTTTCTATTTATTCGTAATTTCTCAGAAATAATATATTCAATTTTGTTATTTTCATCATAAAACAAAATTCGATTTACTTAACTGGGAAATTCACAGAATACATTTGATTATTTCAATGTACTTTTCCCGGGGAAAAAATTAGTAATCGATAAAAATCCAGTTACTATCTGCTTGTACAGTGCATTTCAGAACTATTACAGAACCGTTTTTAATAAAACCTGTAGTCTTTATACAAAAAATCGTACAATAATATTAAAGAAAGCAAATGAAAGAAAATTTCTTTCACTTTAAAATGAGATCAAAATATTTCTATCACATCAACTTAACAAAAATTATTAGCATTTCATAACTATAGAACCATTTTCAATTTATTGACCCATTTAAAATAATGTAAATATTTAACTTAGTTTTAAAACTCCGTTGTCAAATTATCCGTTAATGTTTCAAAAGTTAATGTAGAAGAAATTTTTAAGTAAACGTTTATTTAAGATAAAATACATATTCAGTTTAATGTGAAAATTTCGGTGATACTATAGTTATAAAACGCATTGTATTATATCAGCCACAGTGAATATACATTTTCAATAGCGCGCTTGAAATAAGCGTTTGTTACGCATGTAAATGAAAATTTACGTACAATTTTTGAATTTTTGAATTTTTATTGATATTATATTGAAATGAAATTACGGAAACTGAAAATGTTTTATGTAACTGAAAATTTAAATATTTAAATTTATTTTACATAGCAAAAAATGTATTGAAAATGCGGATGAATTTTCAGCAGTTACTTGAAACAATTACTATCTTACTGGAATCATCAATCACAGTATAAATAATTAATGAGTGATCTAATTGGAAAAAAACTCAGTTGTGTAACTAACAATTTAACATGAAATAACAGTGATTAATTACTGAATTAATCGATAATTATAAAACTTTATGACGAAACAGTATTCTTAAAGTGCTTAGTACTAAAGTTACTTTTAGTGTAAAGTATACATAATATTGTTCACTTGAACGAAAGATCACTGTAACACGAGTAACTACTTCGCAACATTTTAAGAACCCACAATTTCAACTTCACAATGTTTAAAAAGTAATGCAATACGCCACATGTTACACTTATAAAATACAACCGAACTTTTCCGGCAGCACGCGTTATAACCCCCATTCACCAATACTTCCGGTGCTTTCAATATATTGCACGAAACAAGACCAGGAAAAAGATGATACGTATATCCCTCGCGTCCTTACACAACGAAAATGTTTTCACAAAAAAAAAAGAGAAGACGGAAAAAGAGAGGCGCAAGCCACAAGGAAGCGTCAAGACACGCTCATTTACAAATCCTCTTGGCAAACACAAGGAGCAAAGCAGCGGCTCGCGATCTCAAGCTCGCCGCGCCGCCCATTTCCTCGCGCAAGAGAAAAGAGAGAAAGAGGGACGCGAGCCTGATGATGCCCTGCCCAGAGAAGCGAAAACAAAAGAGAGAAAGAGAGAGAGCGAAGGCGCAGCAAAAGCAAGCAAACAGACATAGCCGGAAACTCGTATTTCACGAGAGCGCATTTCTGCACCTCCTATCGCACATACTCATGCGCAAGGAGAGTGGATGCCCTCCTCGATCGACAAATCCGTCGTCGATTAGCTGCACCCTGCATATGTATACCCGCCCTCGATCTCTGTATGTACCTATACGTACGCCTCCCGAGACACATCATCGTGTTTGTCGGGGAGGAACGTCTTCGAATGCGCATTATTTGCGTTGTTTGGGGGGTTGAGCCCGCGAAGAATGGGTCGAAGAAAAGGGAAGCGAGCATGCAGCAGCAGCAGCGTATGTTACACATCATGAGAAATCTGGATCGGGATCGCGGAGCGAAGGATGTTTTTTTATGGGCGTGTTGCCGCTGCTGCCGCTCTTACGTTTTGGGAAGGAAAGAAGGATCTCACGTGGATTTTCGTGTCCGCCGCGGCTGCTCTCGAGTATTAAGATTATAAATCTTGTTTTATGGACGGTTTAGTGTATACAGACGGCTGTGTTTGCTGCTGCTGTAAAATGGGAATTCCGGGCTAATGCGAATTTCATTGGTGCCTGATTGATTGGTTCTGGAGATACGCTTCGAAGTGCGAGTATAGCTGAGGCATGTAACGAGTGGATTACGTGTGTGATGATTTGCTTAAATTGGCCGAACGTTATCCTGGATATCTTAAAATTTGTTGCGATAATTATGCTTAATACCCTCATTACGTTGGTATCTGCGCGAGAAATTGCCGTATGAGTTATTCTTATTGCGTAAAGCTTTTCGAAGTATAACGTATATTAATCTAATGGCCACACTTTATTTAAATCTTATAATACCTTCCTTTTTATTTGTGCATGTATTCGTTTGTATTTATAAAATACAAATATGGATGAACATAAGTTAAAAGTATTTCTATATTTTATTTACAATTAGAGACATCCATGTTATATTAAAACGGACGTTGAAATATATGATAGGTAAGAGACAGTTATATAGATATAAATATCATATTTTCATTCCCATCTTGAATATAAATAGTCATTTTACATGCCAAGTATAGTATATCAAATTAAGCTAAAATTGACGTCGAGTATTCTGTTTAAAAATTTATGCAAATATAACCATTTTGACTCAAAATGTACACTCTACTGATATGGATATTTTAAGAATTTTGTAAAGTTTGATGAGTTTAAAATAATTTAAACAAATTCGATCGCAAGAATTTTCTATCGAGTGTATACCTACACATGCTAAAATTGGTAGGTACATAGTCGGTTTGAAAGCTTTACAACCAGTCGCGAAAATTCCCATGCTTTTTCCATTTCTTCAAATACACATCACTTCGGCTAATCACATCGGCAAAGCTCGGCCCACAAAGACCTCGCGTTTCGGCCGGCCAGCTGCTCAGCAAACACTGCGCGAATACATTAAAGAGAAATCCCGATCTCCCGGGCCATTACGCAATCTTAATACCCCCGAAAGCAGCGCTATACCGAAAAAGCTCGGCTTCGCTCTCTCACGTGGATATGAATATTTCCCCCATCCGGGGAGGGCCTGCAGGTATAATATACAAGCCCCCGATAACACATGCGCGCCTCGTATACATACTTCTCCGCCCCGTGTACGCACAAGCTCGCTGGCTCTCGTATATTATACTCGTGTTTTTCGGCTCATAGCTTCGCCACTCGCGTTGTACACATTCGAGGCAGCTATATAGAAGGAAGAAGAAGGCGGCGGCCGAATAGAGAGAAAACCGGAGGAAGGCGTAACGCGCGCTATATACGCGTATCGAGTGGCGTAACGGCGGTATACGGAGCTGAAGCACGCGTATATACAAGACCCTCGAGGAAGATGAAGAGAGGCTGAGGAGAAAAAATGAGAGAATGGATCTACCACCGGAAGCTCCTTTGCTCCACATTCGAAACTCACCTCCTCTCGTTCACCTTCTCTCGTTTTTTCTCTCTCCGGGCGCTCGTTCCGCGCGTTTTGACTCTTTCTTTCTTTCTCTCTCTACCTCTCTCGTTCTCTTCTTCTCTCTGTCGTATTCTGGGATGGCGCGCAGAGTAGAGTGCCTACGGCGAGGCTCGGCTCTACGACGGCTACACTACGTCACAATGAACAGGATGTGTACAAATAAGGGTATTTGTCCGGAGAGCCTGATTGTAGGGTGAAATATATGTGACGCTAAACTGCTATACACGCAGCCAAGGCTGAGCGTATAAGGCATATAGCAGAGTCCTCGGGCCTAGCTCTCAGCATCCTTGGTTCCTATACATATATATACCTATACAGACGAGTCGAGCTCGGTTTTTCTATAAGTCGATGGATATTACGGGGTGCGGCCGGAATATACAACTCGCACATACGTACACTCACAGGATCGATATAGCTGCTGTATGTGTGTGTAGGATGCTTAGCGGACGAGGACCGGGTCCTATAATTGTCAGTGGACAAACGTGACGTTTCATTGTGTGACCTTCTCACACCTGGGGTGGGGGCAGCAGCATCAGCACCGGATCGACGGGGATGCTTGTGTGTGTGTGTGTGTGTGTTGATGCTGGCACGTCCGTTTTGTGCCGACGCGAGAGAGAGATTTTCCGTATGAGTATTTTGGGTAGCTTTGTGTGTGTGTGTGTGAGAGTACTGTTCAGTGGCGCGACGTGTCGCATTATACGAGGCTAATGACGACGGGAAAATTGGCAGGATCGGCATTGTGCGGAGGCGACGACGCGAGGGAGGTTTAACTTCCTCCCTCTCCTCCGCCTCTTCTTTTTTGCTTCGTTTGAAATACTGCTACTGGGACACGTACATGCAGGACTCTTTTGCTGCATGCACTTGACGGAGACGCGGCGATTTTTCTTCAGGGGGAGGACGGGCTTTTATTTCGATTTTTTTTTCTTTCGGCGTTAGCGTGGGTCAGTGCCGAGATGGACTTTCTCTCGGTTAGGTCAGTTGGAAGAAGTGCTTCGATTTTGCGTAGGTAGGTACCTGTTTAGGGGACATTGTTGGTTTTTGAATACGGCATTTTTTTTAGATCTATTATTTTGTATACTTATGACGAAGTAATAGATTTTGGTAAAAGGGGGAAAAAGTAATGGCAGTCTGATTTTTATATGAATTAATGGGTATATAATAGACGTGCATTGTACATGCATTAATGTGCATAATAATTGATAATAAAGCCGACCGCAAAACATCATTTTCTACTTCGTGAACATCATAATGTGTTTTAAACTTGTAATTCTTTGGAGCATAAAATTAATAACAAGTTCAATTTTTAAATGCAGCTAACTACAAAGTAGAGCTTGTTAATATAAATAAGTATACTAATTTTTAACAAAAGTAAAATAACAGTCATTACATCTTAAAAAGTTACAAATAATTACTCCTAAGGATGCACTAACTGATTAATTTAAAGCCTATAGTTTTGCGGTTACAAAATATATATTACAGATGCTTGGAAATGCCAAGGACTCTCTTATTTGTCAGTAGATGTGCATTGCGCATCCTCTGCAATTAAGGTAAATCAAAAGTAATTCATTCTTAGAATATGAACATTCAATTTGATCGACATTGATCGCTGAAATATCAAAATGAAACGGAAGTCGTTTTTTATTTTCCTTTTAATATGCAATAACTGACTCGAAAAGATCGATAGATTCTAATTTCTAATATTCTGTGTTACAAAATTCACCAAGTGATAGTATCATAAGAAATATAATTCATTCTTATTTTTGAGTCTTTTTTCCCTTTAAATTGAATTCGATAGATATTAATTATTTATGAAGTAGGCGCTTACACTTATATACGCCCTTGATGATAAAATTACAATTTAGTAAGAAATATAAATACAAGGCTTCCTGTATGAGAAAGCCAAAATTTCATTTTCATTTTTAAGAGAATAAAGTTTTACAGGCTTAAAAATCATCCACAATCAGATACACGCAAGTATGTAATGGAAAAGTGTGAATTTTTTCAAACAAACTGTTAAATAAAATGTGAAAATAGTTTCTTCAATACTTTAGTTTTGTTTCTTTGACAGATAGTATTTAAATTTAAAAATATCTTTATAAAAAAAATTGTTAACTTTTTTAACTAAGTCTTTTTTTAAGATGTACACTTTTTGATTTAGATACTAGCCTTTTGTAATTAGCCCATGACTTCATAATTCAGTTAGAATAAGGTAATTAATACCAAATTCATTATTGCAACCACAAATCCAGTCCCACTGTCCTCTTCAAATCTAATTTTCGCAAATGCACGCAAACTCTTCAGAATAGTAAACGCATTTACCTCGAGTTGCACTTTCTCCCTTTCTCCGTCTCAAGCTGAGCGACTCCTGCTACTAGCTTACCGTATTTAGCAGCGCAATAATAACTATTACACAAGAAGTCCCTTACCTTTACCTCTCTCTCTCTCTCAGGGGTGGCATTTCGCACCGTGCAGACATTTACGAAGGAGCACTCACTCCTGGCGCACTGTGAAAGTCCTTGGAACGTCAATTTCCGAGATGAGCAGCAGCAGCAGCAGCAGAGCAAAGACAAGAGATGGAGTCTCCCGTGAAGAGAGTTTCGCATGAAGGATATTGCGGTGGTGACTTTTCTGCGGGTCGGCCTTTTTGCCCCGGCATGGCAGCAGCAGCAGCACCCGGAACCTGTAAATCATACACCTATACACCGGCCCTTTTCGCTCCGTGGGCCCTGGCCGTATTTAGCGCTTGCGTGAAGAGGCCGCATAGCAGGAAGCCGGAATTCGGAAGAAGTCCCGAGCTACCAAGCTGTTATATTGCGCTGCCGCCGCATCGTCGTGAAGTATATACGCGTTTCTCGATTTCTTTGTGCTCGATGCGTCGGCACCGACCACCGACGAGAATCTTCCCTTTTCGGACTGACTGCTGTGGTGGCTTGTTCTTTTTTTGCGCGTCGCTTGGAACGGGAAAAGTATGCTTGGTTGCGAAAAAAATGCAACCCGTTGAATCGTGTGAAAAACAGTGCCGGGGGTTGATTTTCGGAGGCATAAGGTCGAAGATTTACGAGAGTGATGCGGTTTATCTTATTTTGTTGTTGTCGAGGTAGATTGTAAAAATTTATAGCGCTTTCGCTGGGAAATTTGAGTTCGGGTATGAGGTGGGCGTTGGCATCTTATTTATACGGATTTTTCTACCTCTGGGTGATGACAGTGTAACCCATTCAGCTTGTACAAAAAGTTTTTTTTCTTAGTGGTTGCTAATGATTTTAGGACATTTTCCGAGCTTTTATGAGGGTAAAAGCGGACGATTTTTTCATTTTGACTGTAAAAGTCTATTGTAGTTCCGCTTTAAAGTCTTAACTTCGTGCTGTCGACTCGAATTTCGAATTCTTATACGGATTTTAGTCCGACATTTTTAAAATCCAATTTTCTTTTACATTCGAAAGAAAAACGTAGCCCGTTATAGGCATGTAAAAAAACGTTGTCCTTAGGGTGCGCAGTGGCTTTATAGGATTTTCTCGAGTAGCGTGTTTTAAATTTTTATGAAGGTTCAATCTTTTATAACTTCAACTGTAAAATTTTACTGTACCTTCATCGGAAAATTCTGCTGCTTTATGCATTCGACTGTTTCAGAGATTTACATTAATAGTTTAAACTCACGCTAGAAATACGAATGATATTTAAAATTTTTAAGTTGATTATTGAAACTTGTTCAGTGACTATTATTTTACATACAATTTTACACTTTTCTCACGAATTGTTAAATTGAAAAACTAGGTTTATTATGCATAACAAAATTTTGTACTTTAAACTGATCAAACAAAAAGTTGATTTTCTCTAACTTAATAAGCTTTTTCATTGCAAACAGTTAATTTTAAATGTCATAAAAGCTTACTTACAAAGATATTTTTGAAGAACCTTAAATTTATAAATATTATCGACTTTCCTTTTTTGGTGAACATTATTTCGATCGTTATACTCGGAAATTAGTAACGATCGTTAAAGTTAATAATTTGCACACACCCTAATCTTAATAACAGGCCTGCTTCAACAATCCCCAATCAACTCGTTTAACGAATAATATTATAATTCACTAACGAGCTGCGCTTGCAGCTCTACTCCATCTCTCACACCTCCTTCCCACCAAACGCTCTAAAACGCATAATACCACAATCAGGCCGCAAAACGCTCTGCGGCTCACCCGCATCCCAAAATTTAATTTAATTTTAATGGCTCCTGCAGCAGCCAGCGACTACACCCTAAAACACGTGTGCGCGAACTCGACTCAGCCCCCGCAATTTCCGAAAACCTCGAGACCGGCCGGGATAATCATGGGCGAAAACCAGCGACGAGCGCTGCGCATTAGAAATACATTAGGCGTCCGTCCTTCGCTTTTCCCATATATACCATAGCCGAGGACGACGGCGACGTCGACTTATGCATCCTTAACCCCATGCCGGCGCTGATTGCCGCGCAGCCTCGAATAATTGAATCCATGGGACTCCGTTGCACGCGCTGTGTGTATAGTATATAGGTAGGGTTTCCCCCGAGCTGCCGCTACTGCTGCAGAGGCGACGGCGACGTTTTCCCATGTCGTTATTCTCTGGGACTTAGTCTGTCTTTGTCGTGCTTGGGGATAGGAGTATAGTGTAGGTAGTAATGCTGCTGCTGCTGCTCCTGCTGCTGAGATGGAGCGAGTTAAATATTTATCGAATGTGCCGGGACACAATGGGCCAAAGCCGCGGCCGTGCGTCGACACGTGATTCGAGAAAATTTATATTTAAAGCCGTAGCCAAGCGCGCGCACTGAGTAAGTGAGATAGAGACTGGATGCGGTGTAATGAAAATATTGGATTGGCTGGTTGATTGAAACATAGGGGAGAGGACTAGAGGAGATTAGTGTATTTGGAGAGAGAATTTGTTGGTTAACATTTTGATAGAGTTTTAGAAATGATGGTGCATTCTTTGTTCACTTTGCTGAATTAAAAGAAAATTAAGTTAACTGAATATAATAATTAATTTATATATTATTTTTTTTATTTATATATACATGTGCAGCTTATTGCCCTTTAATACGGAATAATTTTAATATTTATGATTTTATTGGAAAATAACCTGTGCCATTGAATACAGGATATTTTTCTACATTTTTTCATATCAAACATATTCTGTTTATATCTTTTGGATAAATGTTATTCGTTTTCGAAAGTTAATCAGAGATGATGATAATCCTCTGTTGCAGAAAGGGCATATGAGATTGCAATTTTGTACTATCGAAGTTAATAGATGAAACTAAGATGTCCTAGTAAGTACTAGTGACTAATTTAATAAACTTATTTACTGTAAATTATAAAGGTTCAAGATGCATTGTAAGACAATATAGAAGTAAAATCTCTTAGTGTTATTATTCATGATGGACAGTAAGCATTAAAGAATGTGATTTTAATAGAATGTTTGAGGCCTATTTTCCTATGCAGCAATGGAGCAAAAAATTGAAAACGAGTATTGAAAAAGATTTTGTCTAAGAATTTTCATCGATGCTTAAAAATATATAATGTGCATCCTTCCAAAAATAATATTTATTGATTATGTCCACTTTAGATTTAGAATTATAAAAATATTCAGTGAGCGACAATTTTGTCACCGCAATTTTGTCGCTCTATGAAAAGGCACTCTAACCATCGACATATATCTATTGTCTAAGTTTAATTATGAAAATTCGAAAATAAAACTGCATAAACATTGTAATTTTAATTTAAAATTTTAAGCGGAATAAAAATGAATTTCGTAATCGTATAAGTAATGAATGTATGCAATTTAAGTATATGCATACTAAATGTGATTAAACTCCAACTATTTAACACTTTATTGTGTAATTCAGGATACCGTAAATGTGAAACGTAATATATAGGACGTGCTAAAGCTCGTAAAAACAAATAAAATTTCAGACCGTAAAAAATTTGTTTTCCTTCATAAGCTAGAAAGATTATATTAAAAATAAAGCGCATGATTTATGAATAATATTTGAATAAAAATCAAAAGAGTAAGTCGGCCAGTAGATGAAACGGAGACTAAAGAATCGAGGCAGTAAAATAAAGAGATATAGAGTATAAAGAAAAAATATGCGCGTCGTTCCCGAGAGGATTCCGTGCATTACTCTCGCTCTCCCTAGTAGAGGTTTATTTTCTTTTTATCGTTTTATCGTCTCCAGTATCTTCGGATGTGATTGGATTGGCCGGGGAAAAGTCCAGAGATAACATTGAATTTTTAATGCTGAGATCGATTAAAGCGATGGTGCGGATGTCGATTAGCATACGGAGTGGGAAGTTGTTGATAATTGAATTCAGCTGCTTTAATAGTTTTTTTAAATTTAATTTCGCCTTACTTATACAAATGCCTTTTCACGACCTAGCTCTCCCATAGGTCTGATAGAAAATATAATCAAACCTTACATTGTAAGTTTAAGTACTTGTATTATTATATCTTTAGTTGTAATAAATCATCAATGACTTTAATGATTAAGACTTAAAGATAATAAAGGCTATAATTTTAACTTTTTAAATCGTATATGGCTTAATATGATAGTAAAAATTATAGCATATGAATAAATATAATAAGTTTTATACTGAAATTTATATTTTCATAATTTAAAAACTTTCTATGTAATTTTTCACATCAATGGATATTAATACAAGATACAAAATGTAATAAAAAGAGATTCAAGAGCTTTGTACCTTTACAGTTTAAATTTTGCGGCTACCATTACATTTCAATAACCTTTTTTCCCTGAGCAACCGCAAGTTCTTCACAATGGCGCTTTCATTACGACGAAATCGTCGGCGCACATTCAACGAAATTATCGATTCTCCCCGAATTTTCAATCACGAAGGGATAATAGCAACATCAAAATTTGACCGACCCTTTTATCCTCCATTCCTTCGATTTAAAATCCCCCAGACAGCAAAGAGATCACGTCCACAGCCGAAATAAAAATAACTTATCCACGCACCAACTATTTCCCGGCCAAGCATTATACGCCGTGATATATAAAATTACTGCGCCGCTTTTTTGCACGCGGCTACCGCGGTACGGATTCTCCGCTGGCGCGTCGCGGCGATTTTATCATGAGCAAACGGTTGCATAAATTTAACGAAATTATTAATGCCTACAAGTTTTCAACAAAGAAGGGCTAACGATGCAGCTCTTTCAAGTCCCGTCCTCGTAAGCTTCCTCCCTCTCTCTCTCTCTCTCTCTGCCTCTCTTCATCCTCCGCAAAGCTGATTCAATACAGCTAAAACCGCACGCGGCATATTTCAGCGCGACTTTTTTTTCTCCCCCCCCCCGTCCCCGCCTTCCTCGTATACATATAAATCCATTTGCCGCCTCATAAAACCTTCGATCGAGATGATAAATTTCCTTAATGCGACGCAACAGGATTCGGGCTGCTGCTGCTGCTGCTGCTGCTACTGCTGTTGCCGCTGAAAAAGAGTACAAAAGCGGAGAGCGCGCAGCAAAAAGAGAGACGAGAGAGGGAGAGGAAAAAAAAGCAGCAGGAAAATAAGCGCAACAGGCTCAAGAGACCGCAGATTTTTCAATATCCTGTGGACGCGCATTACCGCGGGAGAGCGAGCGCGCGGCATCGCATTGTTGCGGTCGCCGAGCCGGGCCAAGCTCGTATTTTCGGCTTAGCATTTTCCGCTTTGTTGAGCTGTTGGTACGCGAGCTGTTCTGCCGTCACCGCCGACGCGAATATATCGTGGGTCCGTTTGAGACGATCCGTGGACGTGGACGGAAAATCAGATTTTCAGATCCTTGCGAAAGATATTTTCTTTGCACGTGTTTGTTATTTAGAAGTCTACGCAATCTTTCTAAGCAAGATTATGTTTGCTTTTCAAAGAAAAATTTTAATTGTATGCAAATATAATACAAGAGCTTACGCTAAATAGCATTTCTATTTTTATTTGCATATAAATCGGTCATGATATTAAAGAGAATCCCTGAGTAAAGTTCTAAAATCAATTATTTTCTTTGATAATTCAAAATTTTAATATATTTTTTAACATACGAAATTATTAGACTTTTTTTCACTTTATAGTAAGACAAAGTGGATCAACTTTAAAATATTCCTGGCGTATATGAAACTGATGAGTTTACCTAAAATTTTGTTTTAACATTTGTTACAATCATTTGAAGAATTTTATGAATCAAGTTATATCAGAATTTAAACAAAATTATCAATTATCGTAGTATACACTATACATAATAGGCAATAAATAATAAAATTATTATAAAATAATATTAAAAATAATTATTTGAGTAAATTCTTTAATTCATCATGCGTTGGAAGCATTTTATGTCTAACGTCAAGGCTTTGATAAGAATATTGATAGCACTATATCACTTGTCTTCGAATTATATTGAATAAAATATAAACATTATCTTTTATGTATAAATTAAAAAATACAAGAAATACAATTATACAATTAACAATTTTATATACAATTTATTATTTCTTATGGATGACACGTTGTATATACATGGGACTATATAAAATATCACGTGTCTATATAAAAAAATCTTGTACTTTTAGTTTGTAGTATTCAATGTACCTAAATTATTGCTCTTTAGTGTATCTTGATGTGTCAGGTGAGCTCCGGATGAGACTGCAAAGATTGCAGAATTCATGTATGAGGTACATATGTGGTGTTAAAAGGTATGAGCATATCAGTCCCTACAGGAGTAAACTTGGCTGGCTTGATCTTGAGGGAAGAAGGGCGTAATTTGCGGCGGTACAACTATACAAAGCTATTAACATGGGTCAACCCACGTATCTTGCAGCCCTTTTTCAAAAAAACCAGGCTCGTACCTCTAGTAGGACTGATTCTAGGGAGCTCTCGATTCCATCGTCGCGTATTGATACAAGGTTGAAATCTTTTCAATCTCAAGGTCCGCGCTTATGGAATACGATCCTTCGACATATTAAACATTTGCCCTCACTACGCAGATTTAAAGCGACAATTCGCGACTATTTGCTATGTAAGTCCAGGGACATGGACCATGTATATCTAATGTGGAATGACGCTAATCATACGAATGTTGACTATAATAGAAATTGAAGTTTGATAGTGACAAAAAAATGTATTATTCGTAATGATAAGAATATGTGATAAGTGTAATGACGTGATTGACGTACGACAGATATAATATTGTGCAATATATGTAAGTTAATGACGAGCAATGTCGAGCTGTGATATGATTGTAATAAACATCTAATCTAATCTAATCTAATATTATAAAAAGTGATTGTCCATTTTTAAACAGGTAAACCATTCACGCGTTTATAAACAAATATAGGAAACAAGACATTTATTTTTGTCTATGATACATGTAATATAATAAAATAAACAAACATACTTGCATTGGTGAGTATAAGTAACCTTCCCAGATCCAAAGTCACTCTACTTCACGATATTCGTAAAAAAAGTGCACACAACCAGCAAACCTACGTCAAAAAACCTTCATCCCCTCGATTACTCAAATCCGCATCTTCCTCGGCTCATCCCCCCGGCATTTTCCGATTCGCCAGTTTGCATCTCTTCGCAACCTCTCGTCTTACCTATGTACATACAACCTCACAAGACGATTCTCCTTCGCGCGTGCATCACAAACAGTCGACCGAACGGAGCTATATAGGTGCGAAGGTCCGCGCCTGTTTTCATAGGATCTCCCTCTAATCCGCTGCTAGCTGCCCTCTCTCGCATTGTATATATATCGCGGCGGCACAGTATAACGTGTTTTTTCGGTCCACCGAGCTTGCACCGCTGCAGCAGCAGCAGCAGCAGCAGCCCCCATCTATCTTCTCTTCTCTTTGGCTGCGTGGTCGAGCCTCTGTATAGCTGTTTCTCATTGTTTATCGGAGGCCGGTAATCCCTCGGATGGAGGATTACGCGCGAGTCTCGATTAGGCCGGAGAGATTACGCGCGGGCGCGCGCGAGGGGGAAAGGACGTGTAACACAGGGCTGCGGCACGGTGGTGGAGGGAGGGTGTATCGATTTTCGAGATTTCGCGGGAAAATTGCGCATTCAAATTGTATCGGGGATTTTCGTCGACGGCGTCGCGCAGCGTTGTGTGTAGTGTTGCAGGATCGAGTGCGGAGATTTTCCTGGAGTTTTCCCTTGTCGATGAGATGTGTATAATACGGAGATGGAGATAGGAAGAAGAATTCGTGCTGTCGAAACGAGCTTCGAATTTCCGTGTAATGTATTTTGTAAATGACATTCAGAGGAGAGAATCAGATGCTGTATGTCGTATATGTATGAATATAAATACTTTTTTTGTTATTAACATTTATTTTACTAAGTTTTCAAATGTAAACAATTAAATTTTCATTTAAATTACACATATAAAAATTAATAGACCTTATAATTTAGAATCCACGTGGTAAAAAAAGGGTGGCTTCCTGTCTGTTTCTCATAAATCATAATCGTATAGAATTAATGTATAATATTAAATTTATTTTTAATTTCATTGAGGTGCAAAAGCGAAAGTAATAATTATTTCTGTTATATTTTGCGTCAACATTGAGATTGCACATTAGTTATTTATTGTTTCAGATAGTAGGTAAAAGTAAATCTCTGAGCATGGGATTAAACGAGATTCTATAAGCCGGAGATTACGCAGGGGATTGAGTAAAGAGCATTTGTATTGATTTTACGAAAATTATAAAATCGTACACGAGAACCCATTAAATCTATCCCATCAAGTGCTAAATTAATTATAAGAATTAAATTCTGCTACCCACATTTTATAGATTTAAATTAATTTAAAAGATTAAACATTTAAAAAAAGAAGCGTAACCAATTGCTGATAAGCGAAAATCACTGACACACACTTTTTTCAGTGTTTTGAAAATAATTTATGAACCTGATACAAGAAACTAAAGTTATATACTTTGTAGCCCACACAAAAAAAAGCGGCTCGCTTTTCAAATTTTAATATCCCTACAGCCATGCAGCATTGTATTCTCATCGAAAACCGCAGATAAAAGCAATTCACACAAGCACCTTGCCCCAAAAGCGCGCCTCCCCGCTGCACGCAGCCTTATCTCTCAAATTTCTCCTTCCACGCGATGAAATCTCAAAAGCTCACATAAAAATCAAGCCTCGCGATAAGACGCTATCTCGCACCCTACGCACACACACCCGACGTATCCAAAAAGAAAACATCGCCCAAGCAGCAGAAAGAAAAAGAGAGAACCGCCTGCAGAGATAAGCGAAATCCCGCGTACACCCACGGACGAATGGGCGAAATAAACACAGGGACCGAGAGAAAGAGGAACCCCCGGTCGTATTTAGGAAAAACACGGCATAATACGAAAAATTTTCGCCAGCGCGGGATTATGTACCTCTACCCGACGCTCACCGCGGAATTCCAAAGTCCTACGAAAACAATCCAGCCATGCAGCGACCCGGGGGATCTATAACGCACACACACACACACACACACACATACATTAGAGAGAGTCCTGCGGAGGAGAAAAAAAGCGCGCCAGAGCAGAAGCGGCCTAACAAAGCAGAAAATTTCGTGATGCGTGCGCGCATAAGACCCTCCGCTGCTGCATAGAGTGCAGGCATAGAAATGGAATCCTACCTATGGCTGGGCACAGTCGTTTTCGCGTCAAATACGCCGTAGACAAATTTCCATTGTCGCGCCCGGGGCCCGTCACGAATGCGGGAAAAGCGCGTGAAGAGACGGGCCTCTGTGTGTAGCCTAGAAAAAAGGGAGAGGGAGAGGGAGATAGAGAGTCTGAGCGTTGGGGGACAGGTGGTAACCGGAGACGCTTTTTCGGAATCGCGCCATTGTGCGCGAGAGCGGCCAGCATCCAGCTTCTGCTCCCGAGGCAGCGGCAGCTCTTTCATTATGTGAGATTCTCTCGCTCTTTTCTTATTCTTGCTGTGTCGTATCGCGAGAGCGAAAGCCTGTATACCTATACATCCTTCGCGCAGAGCACGCAGAGTAGCGCATGCTTGTGCGATGCGAGAGGCGGCCTGACAAATTTCCGAGGCACCGGGAATTTATGACCTTTTTAGAAGTCGCGTCTTACTGCTGCTGCAGCCGAGGTTTCGGTGCGTGCTTCTAGTATATCTATGACAGGGATTCACGGCGGAACGAGGTGAAACTTATACACTGCAGTATCTGATGCGAAATTTTTAGGGGTGGGCGACTTTAATTTAGAAGGGATTAGCTTGATTGGTGAAGGCAAATCTTAAATTTGTGGGGCTTCGAAGAGCATCAAAGGATGTGTATTTTAAGAAAATTAGGTAAGCGTGTATTATTATTCTATTAATTGATCTGCAATGTATCAATTTTTTTATCGTTTATAATTTTATGTTCTACATTGCCGACCAAAAAATTCATCAGTGTAAAGATTCGCTGTTATTGAATACCATGTTTCAGAATCGATTTTCCTCTTATTTATTTTCGAATGATAATTCACACGCAAGACTATTATTATAACTCAAAATGCTATATCTTTGAATAACCAAAGGTAAGCAACGTAACTTTTTTATGAAATTAAATTTTTTTTTAAATATATTATTGTATCACAGTTTGTCAATCTTTTTCAACCAGTTCTCGAATTGTATAAAGGGCTTTTATTTTAGTATGAACAATGTTAAGTATAAAAATAAAGTTGACAATATGTTGACTTATCATAGTTTTGTTCTGGGGATGAAACATTTAGGGCCAAAAGGTTCTAAAATGGTCTGAATCGTTAAAAATTTTAAGAAATGAAAACTACTGTTAACCTTTAAATTTCGTAGCATTTTTCATTTATTGATAAAAATTTAAATAACTCTTACTATCTTTTATATACTATAATTTATGCGATATGGCATACATGTAAAATTAAAGTCATAAAAAATCAGAATTTAAAGCAAAGTAAAAAAGTTTCTATTAAGAAATCGTAAAACGATATCACTATCAATATTTTCTCAGTATGTAAGTATTTATTCAATACGTTCAATTCATTAATAATTATTTAATATAAATATTTGATCTCTATCTGTAAGAGCATCTTTATTTCAAAATTAAAAATTAATCACCGAAATCTTATTGAGTCGCTTATAATTTTATACATGTTTTTGGGTTGAATTCTGAATTTGTTCTATTCATTTCACATACTTGGAGCTAAACCATCACTCCTGGGCCCAAACTCACCAAAATTACTTAAAATTTGTCGTTGCCTTGAAAAGCCCATCGACGAGGCCAATAACCGCGCTATGATCCGACCCTGACTCTGCAGCACAAAACAGAAGCATCACCTCAGTGTGCGGCCGAGGGACACGCAGTTTACGATTTTGGGCAGTGAACCTCCTGCTACCTATATACGGGAAATAGCCTCGTGCAGGAAAAGCGACGAGCGACTCTTTTGGATCACGAGACACACACCCTCCGAGGACCTCGCGTATAGCAGCGGCTCAAGGATGATTCGAGGAATTCCTCGGGCTTTGTCGCGCCACTGGTAAATACGGCCGTTTTGTGAGCGCGCGCCATTGTGCGAGGCAGCTCCGAGTGGTGGTAATTTGTTATAATGAATTGGCCGGGGGCTCCATTGACAGATTGACTCTCAAAGGATCGTGTGTGCGTGTGTATTTGGGCAGCGCTTTATAGCTCCGACGAGACGAAAGGCATTAAGAGTTTTCTTTTGCGTGCGGCGGTTTCTCGCCATTGGACGGAGGATAAGGTATAGTTACCGTGCGCGAGCTCAGTTTGGCTTGTTCATCAGACTGGCGTAAATCACACGACTCGATGTCGCTGCGTTATTGTGTTTCACGTTTTTTTTTATTGTCGCGTTTCACTTTCTCGAGGAAATTTCGTGAATGAGATTTTTTTCTCGAATGGCTTTGAGAATTCGTGACACGGTGTCGTCTATACTGTACCAAACTATGATTTATTTTTGGAGATGCTAATGCGTGGGGCAGGGGCGGTATTGTGGGGCCTGTTTTCGGGTCAGCTTACGTTTTCATAAAAATGATAGGTACAAAAGCAATCTAAGCAGAAAATTTCAATGTAATCTTTGTTATAGTAAGCTATGTAGGACTAATCTCGAAGTAACTTTTATAGAACAACCGAGATGACCTTACAATATTTAATATTAAATAAAACAACATTTTCGTCTCAAATTTCAACTTAAAAAATTGTAAAATATATTTTTAAAGAAATGGCAGCCTGACAGGAATTTCTGGACAGGAGAAAATAAATTAGTTGAACAGTATTTTTAATAGATATTATTATACAATTTTACGGTTCGAATAGGTATATCAAACCAGTTGTTTATATAATGTAACTCTACAATGTACACAATATCCCTTGTGATTATTAATAACGGCTAAACTTGCTTTGTAGGGTATAAATCTAAATAAAATAATTATCTAAATAAAATAATTGCTTTGTAGGGCTTCTCAGCTAAATATTTATTACAACATGAAAATGCAAATAATAGTCAAAACTAAAACACATTCTTATCAACATTAAATTTTATAAGAATAGATTAATAAGATTAATTTAAACGCATAAGTATTTAATATTATATATTATTATTTATCTAAAACAGTACTTTAATGGCTAATTTCTTTTTATTGTATTTTGTGTTAAAATAGTATAGACAACAGAAATGAATGAATACAAATTAAATAAATTAGTTGTGTACTAAATCTTAATTTAATACCAACAGTGCATGTTGATCAATAAATATAGAAGCTTAATAATTAAAATTGATACAGCAATAAATAAGAAATATATATCGCGACTATGCAGCAGCATCAGCAGCAGCTTCCAAGTTCCAACATCCCAATACACATTGTGAATTCATAAATCGATCAAGCGCGACAATTCATCTCCCTCTCTCCCTCTCTCTCCCTTTATTTATTACTCGCGGGACAGCGCGCCGCGCGATTTACATTATCCAACTTTATACACATATATTTCCCCCTGTTCGACGCGATAATCCACGAACGCGCGCGCGCTCGCTCTTGCAGCTTTAAAGTCCCAATTAATTCTAATTTTAAATCCTCCCTTCCAAAGCCGATCCGATCTCTCGCGCGAGATAAGAAATCTCACTCTTTTCCCCCTACCCCTTCCTATATAACGCACGTGAAATTTATCTCGTTGCACTCGCGGCCACTTATTTTTAAGACGGAAAAAGAAGCTGCCCCGCGCCACAGCGCACATACACATATACATAAAGGAGAGCTCGTCGTTTCTCGCGCACACGCTCGAGAATAAGAAGTACGGCCGAAAGAAAATGGGAGAAGCAAAGAGAGGAAAGAGAAAAGCGATGAAGAGGCGAACGTCGCCGCGCTCGCTTAACTCCCAATATAAATTCATCCGAGCGTCTCTCGCGCCTCGTAAACTTTTCTTTCTCTCTCTAGCCGCCCACGCGTGCTATAGCGTGTCGAAGGGTTGAGAGTCATTCGATGCCTTCTTTCTTTCTTTCTTTCTTTCTTTCTTTCTTTCTCTCTCTCTCTCTCTCTTTGTCTTCCCGTTCGGCTGAGAAGCAGGGAAACTTTTTCACGGAAGGGCGCGCGGAAGATGGGACATTTCCTCGCCTGCAGTTCGCTGCACGAGAGGCGCGAAGTGCTCGGAAGTGCTATACATGTCTTTCTTTTCTCCCGCGAGGCGTTAGCCGAAAAGCGCGAGCGTATATTGGGCAATCCCTTCGTAAATCACTGGTTTTACGATTCTCTTAACGATTCGTGTACATCTCTTGCTTATTGCGACTGTATTTATTTCTTTCTCGCTGGGATTCTAGAGGTGCTAGAAGTGTATGTAACTTTGGCTTTATTTACATTCAGTATTACGATATAGTCGGCGGAATTTTACGAGGGATTGCAAGACATATCAAGGAAGAACTGTGGTATTTGTTCACTCTACAATAAAATACAACTTGTACTTTTGTTCAAGTTTTAATTTTTGATATAATTAAACGCCTACTTTATATTTTGTATAATGAAATCTCCATACTGTATGACGTACGTGAGATACCTATACTGATTTTATTAAAAATCAGTTAATACATGATGTTTCTTAGAAGCTATATTAATTTGAAGAATAGGATTGAATTGAATTTGAATCGAACATTAACTTTGTTTTACTTATAATAGAAAGATGTTTTAGTTTTATGAAAAATAAAGTGAAAAATAAGACATTTTTATCGAATAAGTTACTATAAATAATTATGTCAGCTAATAAGACCAAATGAAATAAAAATGTTTTGTTAGTGCGCATCAAAATTTATTTTAATACTTATGTTGAATAATAGTAGTAATTAAATATTCATCGTTATACATTTTCTTTGTTTAATCTATACATATAGTGCTTATGTTATTCATTAACAATTATTTATGGTTGTATAGGCTATAAGTGGCAAATAAAGCCAGATTCTTTAAAATTTGCAAATAAGTGTTTATCATTATAAAACCTCATATAAATTATCAAGGAGGTTTATGTTTTTATCTTAAAATTATTACAATTTTTAGTTAACACCCGTTAACTCACGTTCTTATAGAGAATCATAAACTATGCAAAAAATATATACAAGTAACAATTCCATAATCTTGAAAAATTATAAATAAATGTTAATAAAGGTTTTTATATAATAAAGAAGTATCATTCTATCATTCATGGGTTATTATAACAGGTTGCCAATAAAAGCCCGTGAGATGTACACTCAACAAAACAAACATTTGATCGAATTTCTTTGATTTTTTTTCAATTCCTGCAACATTCTATCCAATGAAGTTGCAATATTTAAAAAAAAATCAAATAAATTCGATCAGATGTTTGTTCCATCGAGTGAATACGGTACATGCAACAGTTTGCGACAAGAATAATAAAAACTTATTCATAGCTCTCGAAAATCTTTTGAATAGCTTTTTCGTTATGAACATAATTATAAAATTCATTATTTTAAATTTTAGTCACATTGGACTAAGACTATATAGCCAATACAACCTTAAAAACATGTTTTCTTTGCCCGCTTTATTACGATTAATATTTATTGACCTATCTTGTTTTATCGTCTTGGTGTTGATCTTTATAATTAGTCTTTTCATCCTGAAAATATAATAAAAATATATAATGTTTCAAGTTAATCTACTTGTTAAAACAACGTTAAAACGTTGAAGGATTTTTCGTCGCCATAGTAAAGATTATAACATATTTGCTTACTTTTGCATCCAAATGTAGAACTTCACTGAGTGGTCGTATAGCTAATGTTGTTCCCATGATAGCCAGAAGTGTCAAAACAAGTAGAAGTAGTTTCATTTTTCTTTTAAATACAAGAATTTTAATTATTCACTTACAAATTACTTTGTTAAACTATCAAATATATTTGGATATATTTTCAATATACTTTATTTAATGAATTTTTCAATAGAAATTTTAAGCAAGAGAATAAATTTTTAACTTACAAATAAAGAATTGAGCGAATGTACCGAGGAAAACTTAACGTATGAACAAGTTAGACTGATTCGTCAGCTTTTATGCTATACGCTGGCGCGATAAAATTCTTTACTTATAAGCATGGTTCATGATTTTCCATAATTTAAAAAATATTTGCATTATTTTGTTCGTGTCTTATCTTAAAAAATGTTTTGTGGTAGTCATGTTTGTGAGGTAACAATATTCAATTTTCTTACCGGGATATATGTAAGAAAATTACTAGATTAATGAAACGTAATATAAAGATACTAAAAATAATGTATTTACTGGAATTTTATAAGTATTATATTTATTTAATATACTTTGTTAATACAAAAATTCACTTTTTGTTAGTTTTCCAACAGAGTTCATTTATAGTTCAATGTCTACCGAAAATTGGCGTACACATACGTGACACCTGGCCGTTCTCGCAGTCGCTTCCGTGCGAATACATCTCTTGCGCAGCCTCGCCAGGGCAGTAATAAGTGTAATTAACCGAAAAGGCAACCGGTAACAATTACGCATTTCCTTCCTCCGACTTTTGTTTCTACATCCCTCTCAGCCATCATATTCATCCACCCAAGCCTCCTCGGCGTCTCGGCGTGAATTCGGTTTTACGATGCGGATACCCATATACCAGCCGCAGCGTTCTCTTGTGAGATTTTTCGAGCCGACCAGAAACGTTATGCGGGACTCCTGCTGTATATACTACACGAAAATTACCGCCGCGCAGCTCCGAGGATCGTCAAAGCGTAATTTAGGGGGGCCACATCGTCTCGCCACGCTAATATAAACCAAGAAGACGATGTGAAGAACAAGAGAGAGAGAGAGAGAGAGAGAGAGAGAGAGTAAGGGGGAAAGGAAGGAAGAGGAAGGAAGAAGAAGGAGCAACCGACCGCGGTAGCGGTCAACTTCTCGAAACACAGGGTGAAAGAGAGAAAGTAGCAGAACAATGCGGAGAGGAGTCCCCGGAAAGCAAGTGGAAGTTCCTCTCTCTCTCTCTCTCTCCTTTTCCACGGTGGTATATTTTGCGGGAGATATTGCGGTGACTTTCTACCTCCCGCACAATATGCTCGCAAACTGCCAAAGCCCGGTAGAGGATTCTCCCGAGCGTTTTTTTTCAACCTCGCTCTCTCCATACCTCATCGTCTCTCTCTCGTATTCCGTATGGCCGCGGTCGCAAAATTGTAAATCATAGCTCGGCGGGCGGCTGACCGCGCGTCCGTTATAACGTATAGGTATAACCATGTTTGGTGTCCGTATACCGCCGACCGGGAGCGTGGAAATTGCGAATTTCGCTGCGAGGCCACGTCAAATTTTTGTTCTCAACGGTAGCCCCCGCGTGCATTACACGATCTGAGCTATCCTTCGAGCGAGAGAGTTTGTTGTCGTCGGTTGCGGCGGTTTTCCTGAGGTCGACGAGGTGCGCTTCATGTTTGGCCTCTCGTTCGTGACGAATCGGCCATGAAGAGGCTGCTGGGCGCGAGGATTTATGGAAGGCGATTCTTCAAATTCCGCGCTCGGAAAATCACGCGCTCGCGGCGCGCGGCCTTCGATGTTATGCGTGCGGGCACTTAAAGGCTGTCTTGCTTTTACGTTTTGGTACAACACGACACGCTACTTATATACGTGGCTTTTTATGAAGTGTTTCACGGACGTGCTGTATAGAGGCGAGCGCGCGGGCGTAATATTTTAGCCGATGCGCCTGTCAGGAATGTTATTTCAATTGAGGAGAACGTCTTTTGTATGACTTTTGAAGTTCGGAGGAAGGGTTTGTGGATCTGTATGTGCGCGTGTGTGGAGTGCACGGAGAAAGGCTTTTAATTTATATTGCTATGGGAATCTTGTTTGCTTTAGCGCTGCTTCGAGAGAGAGCTTTGACTAGTTTTGAGTAAATATTTGTCATGATGAAGGACAGATCTGCTTTAGGTTTTATGAAAATTAATATCTCGGAGAGTAGGAAGTAGCTTTTTGACATGTTTTAATCAGTAATGAAATATTTAAAGCTTGTTTAATAAATGATATTCGGGGAATGTGAATCGATTATTATAATGATAATTAATAACGATTTGATTGCATAAGAACAATTTATAACTGATGTGTTCTGTTAGAAAATTATCACAACTATGCATAAATTAGGTATGAAATATTTTCAAAAATATTTCTTCTTACTTTTTTGTAATATTTTCAATAATTCTATCTACGTCTACATAAAATATACTTTCAGCAAACGTGGGTCTTTGAGTAAAGGCCGCACTAATAATAATATAATTTATTTTTATGTGTATAATTATTATGTATACACGTTTTTAAAAGTTGTACTTTATGTCCTTTATAAGAGCTTGTTAACATACAAAATTAATAGATTACGAAACGTTGTAATTACATCATTTTCTTGAAGTTTTATTAATCATAAAGATAAAAAAAGATTTATCTATTCCATTGCTTTCTAATTATTGTTGCATACTTTTTAGTTAATTAGAGGAGAGAGACAGAGAGGGAGAGAGAGAAAAAAGAGAGAGAGAGCGAGAGAGAGAGAAAGAGAGAGAAAGAGAGAGAGAGAGAGAGAGAAAGAGAGAGAGAGAGAGAGAAAGAGAGAGAGAGAGAGAGAAAGAGAGAGAGAGAGAGAGAGAGAGAGTGAGAGAGAGAGAGAGAGAGAGAGATAGAAAGAGAGATAGACAGATAGAGAGGCATTTCGACATTAAAAGGAACATGTGCTCAAGTCTAATCATTTTCTTAAGTGCCCTCAACAGTGTAACATATCAAGTTTTCACCATAAGAGAAAAAATTACATGATATATCGTAACTGATGTTATAAACGTTATGTGTGGCTTCAAATGTCAATCTCCGTATTATAAATATTTTATTGCATAATCAACATAATAAAAACATATTACAGCAGAATTTGATATTTCAATATACAAACAGAAATAAATAACAGGGACATGAATGTTAAATATTCTGGAGTTTATGTTCTAATATGTTTGTACGTGATCCATATAAGGATTAAAAAGACTTAACAAATTTGATCTCGTAATGTGTCATTAGATCCGGATATATAGGGTAAGAAATTTTATGAGATGATTGAACAATCAAATTATATTGCCAACTCGCTAATAAAGAAATTGCAATTTACTTAAATTACGTGTTACACTTAATTTTTTTTTCACCAGCAATTTCGTGCACTCGAGGACAGGCCTGCGTCAAGTCCTTTTTAAGTTTCCGCAAAGTCTCTCTCTCCATCTCTCTCCTCATATCCGATTAATCTTCGTTTTAATACAAACTCGCGGTGAGGAGATTCTGCGGCGATGCGGCCGCGGACCACCGGCAAACATCATTATAAAAGCCAATTGGTCGAAATTACGCGTAATGTTCATGATTATTTACTGGATAACTGCTTATTAGTAGAATAATGATGTTGTCCTTGCACGTGTAGAAACTTGGCGGATAAGTCGTGAAAATTGAGGAATGACATCTTGAATTACTCTCAAATACCTATAGTCTTAAGCTCTTTATAATTTCATAGTTATATATTGCAATTTTTAACGCATCTGTTCAGTAAATCGGAGCAATTGCTTCGATTACAAGGTGAAGATTTACCGGAGTCAGCATTACAATTTTTCAAATGTTTTAAATAATACCAGTAGCTTATACTCGATTAATCGTTGTGTGCTGGCCAGCTAATATTAAAACTCGAGGAACACTGTTTATAAAGCCTATTCTCGACATAATAAGTGATTATAGTTTGAAAACCAGGGGAATTTATAATGCAAATTATAAATTGAATTTCCTTGTTCTTTTCCCTGAATTCTAATTATGTACTAACGATTTAAATGCTAATTTCAGTATACGTTATTTTTTAAATATTGTTTTTCAAATGTAGCTGCAACAGTTTACGTAATGCGCAGAGTACATGCAGACTAAATAAAAAAGAAGTTACACGAGCACATTTAAAGATTATTTAAAAATAAAAGAAAAAGAAGAATTGAAGCGGAGTAATTCTGTTCCGCTTTTTGAAGTGAAAGACGCAAAAAGAGAGCAAGTTGATGCACGCACGGTACCGTGCGCGCGGCAGGGAAAAAGCCCGTCAGAAAGCCGAAAAATAATCCAGAGCAATTTCGACACCTTCGGTGTAACTTTCTCGCGTAATAATATAATAACACATTTCTCGCGACCCAGCAGCTCTTCTTCGACGCGAACGCGCGTACATATATGTATACACGCATGCTGCACATATGCGCGCATACGCTTTTCGAGAGGCCCATAAAGCATCCTTTCGTATATATACTGGTATACAGAACTGCTGCTCTTGCTTGCGTATTTTTGTATACTCGTCTTCGTTCTCTTTTTAGAACGAGAGAGAAAGAGGATCTGCTTTGTCTGCCGAGACCCCTTTCGTGCCAAATTGTTCAAAAACGGTGCGCAAACTACAATTATTTTGGATATATTGTAGAACTAAGCCGCGAAGGGAGAGACGGCTGCAAAGCAGCGGGCCATTTCTTTTGCATTTTGATCTTTGAGCCGGTGGTGTTTTTTTTGGCAAATTTTTTCTTATAGCATCCTTGACCTATCCTTTTAACATATAGATGAGCATGCTGTTAACGTTGGAGTAGCAAAAACAAATTCTCTTGGAATTTTTTCAGTGGACCTTTCCGTGCTTTCGTTGCAAACACGTCAATTACCAATTAACAAGTTCTCTGGCATATCGAGCAATATATTTTCTTTGAAAATGTAGGGGTATGGAAAATAATAATATAATTATTACCACACGTCCGAATTATATTTTTATGTTTCTATTTGTAACGGTTTCTAGCGAACATACTAATGTATGTTTTTAAAATAAGAATTTTTATTTAAATACATTATACGCAAGAAAAAGCTTATTTCAAAAACAAATATATTTTCATTATTGTTTAAGCCTCGAACCGTCAATAAGTAATATACATATACCGGTTCCTATATTTTAGCAGCTGGTTAATATTTAGTATTGCTGAAAATTATTTAGATATAATTAAGTAACTGTAGAAGAAAGTACATAAATTCGGATGAAAATCTAATTTTTTGGCCGCTAAATAAATAAAACAATGTTCACTTTTTCTAAAGATGATAAAAATCACCGTAAAATAGATATTTATAAGAAAAATACATTTCTGGTCCTTTTGTCTGAAAAAACTGTTGATAAAGAATAATGCTCGAAATAATGTTAACAAGTTGATAAAACAACGTTGGTAATATTGAAGATATTAAAAGTAAAATAGCTTTAAAATAGACCGTAAAGATAATGTTATACGATATGTTCAATACCAATACCACCATCCAGTTTAGTAGCTTAAAAAGTAAAAAAAATATATTATTACGAACGTTAATGCTGCGTTTTCTGTTACCTAGAAATAAGGTCTAATATCCGCCGTTTCATCGAATGTACCCTTCTTTTTGAGATATGAGCAATTTATATTATGTTACTACGTTCAATTTATATTATGTTAATGAAAAAGGTATCTTTTTATGACTGTAATTGATATAATTGTGCATCTATTTACACTAGATAAATTACCTAAGATAATGTATTAGTATGTGAAAAACTTAGTTAACGATTGAAACTAACAACACAAAATATATAAAATTTCAAGCATGTAGTAATCTGTGCGGTTCTATGAATTTTTATCTATTTCTTGTCGCTATCTTTGGTCATTAATAATTTTGGAACAAATTTATATTTTCATATAAAAGTCTCAAATTAAAGTTCTTTTTGTTTACTTTTATATTGCTTTCTTTATTAAAAATATCCATAGAGAATTCTGCAAGATTTTCTGTAGGGTTTTCTCCAAAGCTTTTAAAACTTGCAGAATATTCTGCAGCCTTTTCTACAAGGTTTTTGCATGCAGATTTATCTGCAGTAATAGATTCTGAAGAAATATTTAATTAACATCGCGGTTCAAGCGTCACTTTCTGAATGATAACACCTAAATAGTCTTAATACTATTTACTGTATTTAGTATACATATATGCAGATCATAAAAAGAAGAGGTACGTTATATTATTAAAATAATATTGAATCTAACAATAGTTTCTATGATTCATTAGTATGTATAATAGAGACATTTTTCAAAGCCCCATCATAATCTGTTTTCCAAAGGTATGAATTGGATTTAAATAATCATACAACCTATGACAGGATATTATGCTGTTGACGGCTATTTTTAATATGTACAGATCTACTCTAATGTTAAAGTAACAAACACGGCGGACAAAAGCATAGATTCTCATTTTAACGTTACTATTTCCACGGTAGTAATTTTCTCTTCCAATGACACTTTCCCTTAGAAAATTTTACATAATATTAGTTCTTTTCTGGAATTGAGCACAAAGGGTCATATATAATGTCATATTTGTGTGCTACATTAAAGAAAACATACATCTATATTCTTCGTTGGTCAATAAATACTGTTGTATTTAATTTTGTTGCAAGTAAACTAAGATAAAAGTAAAGCTTTAAGTAAATTAATTATTTTTTTGTTACTAATCTACCTCTAGTCTTACAGTGCTCTACACCAACAGCTTCAAAACCCACAAAGGCTAAGTTTCTCCTCCAAAAGTCCAATTCGCTTTTGTTTCTCAGTGAACTTACACATACCTACACGGCTATACATGCGCTTAATGCACTTCACCTCGCTCTCTCTCTCTCTCTTTCGCGCTGCTTCCCTTGGGACACTGCATTATACTGCAGTGCAGCTAAGCGAGGTCCAGCTGGCTCGCTGGGCTATTACTTAATTTACTGCGGTCTCGCGGTGTCGGCGCTTTTTGCCCGCGCTTTTGCATTTTACGGCCGCGCGTGGGGCCCCGCCGCCGCCGCCACGAATAATTGCCGCGCGGGCCCGTACACTGCAGGCTCTAAGCGCGGCGAGTGCGATCGACGTGAAAATTGGCGCGCGAGCACAGCCGCCACCGCCGCCTCCTCGCTTTACTTGTGCTCAGCGCTATTTCAGGGAGTATTTTAAGGAAAGTTAAGGAGTGTAGTTATTATGCTGTGCAGGCCCTTACATGCTTTGTACTACGTTTATGGTTTTTGCTTTGAAAGTAGAAAAATGAGCGATGGGTATAAGGTAAAAGGATGTGTATAATTAGGCTTTTAAGTGAATTTAAGAAAATTAAATAAAATTCATTATTTTTAAGGGAATTCGAAACACTATAGTATAGTTTTAAGAAATGATTTTCTAGCTGTTATATTTTTCCAAATTCAACAAATTAAATTGGATAAATTATTGATCATTGAACGACAATGAAATTGTTTGTTAATTATATAGATGGTTCTGGTAAAAATCCTACTATATTTGTTGAAAATGTTAGCTATATAGCTAGTTATATCAATATGTTAGTACATTTTGTTGTATGTAAAAGAAAATATTTTAAGTTTTGTGTATAGATTCCCCTAAAATGGGAAGTGATTTTATTTTGGCTTATAATTTTGAATTGAATTCTGTAAAAGGTTTTGCGACTGCTGAAATGAACGCATGACTGACTGTATCTTTGAATATTATGCTTTGAGCCTATCTCCCCTTTGTGGCTTCCGTCTTATGTCTCAAGGAAGTCGCATTTCGTGGGAGGTGTAAATCAACAAGATAGAGATGAGAGAAAGAGATGAAGAATAATGCACACAATGGAAGAGACGGAATATGCACGTAAGCATTGTGATGCAGATGATGAGTTGAAGATGTATCAAATTAAAAAAAAAGATGAAATAAGTTTCTATCTGTCAAAAATGTGTATATATAAATGAAATATTTGTAAAATAAATATATTTGGATAACTAAATGTTTTTATATTATCAATAAACGTACGATCATAAACACATGGTAAAAGTTATGGTATGTATTTTGAATAAATGAAATAAAGAATTTTGATATACTAAGTAAGAATATTACTAAAATTGCAAGCATGTTGCGATAAATTTTGAAATGCATTATATAATATACACGTTAGAGGAATAAAGATATAATTATATTATCATTTTATGTCAACGTTACCTATCCTAAAGAAAGTAGCCATTTTGCCACAAAATGTGGTATAACGCGAAAACATTTAGATTGGGTGACATTGATATCAAAACTGACTCTTTTTCCTTGTATGGTGTGCATTGAGATTATCTACGCAGTAGCTTAATTTACAAATACCCCTGCCTTACATTCCAGAAATAATACCTGAATTTTCAAATGCTAAATATGGTAGCCTTTTCTTATCACGTTATACATAACATTCAAGTATATAGTATGTAGATAGTCATCAAAATTGTTGTGCATATAGACTCTTAATATTTAAAAATCGCTGCCAATTCATTGGCACTTAACTTCCTCAAACTAAATAAATTGTTCCAATACGAATTTCTTTATTATAATACATTATTTTAAATTGCTATACTTCTTTCTTATTAATAGCTCAAAAAGGTGTTCTTTATCATCGGTTGAGTGAAAAGATACATTACAAAAAATTATAAACTTGTGATCATAGATTGCATTATCGATTTCAAAATATTAAAATAGAAAAATCGCTATAAAACAAAAACGAATTGAGGAATCTGTAATTTTTCTTCTGATTTCGTATGTTTATCAAAATAACAGTTAAAGATTGGTTTAATGGAAAATGACCGTAATATATTCGAGATATAAGCAATAAAATAAAAAGAAAAATATAACCTCTAATATCTTGGAAAGATAAGAGACCTTTCAATCTTGGTAACGAGCTCAACCAAGAGATAGTGGAAAGCTACCTTGTTCAGCTCAATTTATTTTAAACATTTTCCATCATATGTTTCCGAGATACCGCCATTTAAACAAAAAATGACGTTTTTGTGTATCTCAAAAGAACAAAGATAGCTAATAGAAAATTTTGCATCGGGTAAGATAGATAATTTTATTCTCTTTCAAATGCATTTACACTGAAGCGGTCATATTATTTCTACATAGCAAAATAATATACCTCATTGATTTAGGAATAACTTAAAATAGAGAAATCATTGTAAATCAAAAACGAGTCAATAAATCTTAAAATTTCTTTTTAATTCCGATTCCTCATTAAGAAATGAAAAAAATGAGCCTCAGATGGCAAAAAATGACAGTGCCGTTTTCGAGATATAAGCGGTCAAAAATAAAAATTGAAAAAAAAAAACATAACCTCAAATATCTTGAAAAATAAAAGTTCTTATGATTTGAGCAAATAAGTTAAAAGCTACCTTTCTGGAAATTTTCAGAAAGAATAATGCTGTTTTACTCAAGTTATCGTTCAACATAAAAATACGATTTTATTTTACAAAATGATTTTTTTCTCGGCAAAAGAAAAATAAAATGCCTCAAAAATTATACTGAAAATTCCTCTCCATATTTATAATCTTCTCAAACTTTTTCAAAAACTTTTCGTCATCTTTCCGAGATATTACTGTTTAATCAATTAATTACGTTATCGTGTATAACAAAGGAAGGGGATGACCTTATCCAAACTTTCAGGTTGGAAAAGTTAGGTAATTTTATGCTTTTTCAAATGCCTTTTCGCTGATTTGATGATATTTTTTTTAAGGTATTAAAAAACCCGATAAACTAAAACTCAAAAAGCGAAAAACCGCTACAAAGACAAAAACGCATCGGAAAACAAAAAAAAAATTTTGAGCCGCCTTCCTTTAAGCGGTAACGCTACTCTAGGTACACCTATTTTTGACGATTTTTTGTGGGTAAATAATAAGCGACATGAAAAATTTGTTTAAAGAACTTTATTGTACAATTAATGATAAACATTAATTTTTACCGTGGATTACTCGAGATATGGTGGTACACATCCATACATACACTCACATATACATCATTACAACATATTTCTAACATGTTTTTAAGAAAACTATTTTTTTTACTATTACAAAACTTCCTTTAGGAGGAAGCAAAAACTACAGAATATAAGTAATCCTGAATGCTTTGAATATAATAATTACTAAATCACACAATATTGTGTAAAGAAATAAGTCTGGGACAAGTCTGGCAAAAGTTTGGCTACGTAGACAATTCCAGACTATAGCCAGACTATATACCAGACTTTTATTGAATTATGTCACGAAAACTTACTTTTGCGTACAAGTAATTAGTACAGTATACTTATTATTAATATCGACCGAATTTGTAAAAAATAATAATTTCTGATTAAACCGTGGAAATATTTTTTTACACTTTGCAGAAAATTTAAATATTTGTAGAAAAAGACAAAAATTTAGGTTACTGCAGAAATGACAAAACTCTATGCTTTTGTTTTGCATTTTTTGCCAAAAGTCTGAAATCGTTTCCGTAGCCAGAATTTTGCAAGACTTTCTGAGTCAGACTTTTGCCAGACTTGTACCAGGCTAATTTTTTTTACACGGGATGACATAAGGTATAAATGCTTTTGAGCTGACTTGACTTGCATTTTATTTTTTATCCACATGGTCACTAAAAAGAAAATTAATGCAGAAGAAAAATAATATTTCTCGGAATATATAAAATAATATAATTTTTATTGAATAAATTACAATTAATTAATAACAATACAATTCAATATTATCATCAAGTCGCTCATATCGAATTATTATTTTTATTTAACATAGTCGTCATATCCGTCAATCCGGTTCGAATAAGCAAAAAGGAGACGAGAGGACAAGCCCAGGAGATTGACAGGCGGAATGAAAGAAACGGAAAATGAATAAAGAGTGAGAGAACGAGAAAGAGGTAGAGAGAGAACTGCGTGCGTGCTTAGATTCTATGGACTGGTGCTGAGCGGAGCTGCTGCCGCGCGCCTCGCGCGATCAAGAGGCAAAAGGGACTCTCTCTCTCTCTCTCTCTCTCTCTCTCTCTCTCTCTCTCTCTCTCTCTCTCTCTCTCGCTCCATAGCTATTCTCGATTTCACGCGAGTGACGTGCTCAATTGGACCGGGGAAATATTATTATTCATAGGAAGAGACGAGGAGCTGGTTAACCATAGAGATACCCTTTGTTGTCTCAATGAGATTATGTATGGAAGTCGAAGGGATCGCTCTGTCTCGATTTCCTGTGCGTGGCGCGCTGATGCTGTCCGCTCGTTCGTGCGCCCCTCAACTCTTTTGCTTATATTCAAGAGTCTTTTTTTCCGGCCGCAGTCTTGGACGCGCGTTTTTCTCAGAGCAGCGAGCGACACGCCAAGGGGTTCGTCTTTTCTGCGGTCGAGAAGACTCAAAAGATCCTTTTTTTTCGGGAGAAACGTACGTACGAATGCGCAGTTGTTCGTATAGTTTTGTATAAGCGCAGGATGTATTTTTTGTGTTAAAGGATCTTTTTATTTTGATTCATTTTTCATCGGCGATAAAAAATATTTGCGATATACTAAGTAGTTTGATTAATTTAGCTTTTTATACAGATGATGGAAACAAAATGTTGGATATTCTGTATAAGGTACGTATGTAGATTAGCATACCGGCGAGTGCGCATGTTTTAATTCTTTAAGAATCCGGATGTGTAAATTTGCCTTCATGCGTCGGCCTCTTGACAGACTCTAGGAACTCTCACACATTTTCGGGATGATTCAAGCTGCTAAAATGCGAAGGATATACTCCTTGTCAACTGTGGATACTAATAAAGTAGTATTATCTACGATAATTAGGAAAAAATTCATTTTAACGCAAATAAATTTGATCCTTCGGCATATAACACATTATTGTCTTTCTTCTGCGAATGTTGCATCTGCGAATAAATTTCATTTATCTTTATTTATTCTGCGAAATTTCTGCTAAAAGGTATTTTTTCAAAAGTAACATTCTATTTTCTCTTTCTCAAAGACAAAACTTTGTGGCAATGAAAATTTTTTATCAGAGATTGTGATGAATTTTTATGTTTTCAACATTCCTAAGTTAAAAAAAGCATATTCTTAAAAAATGTCTATATATATGTATGTATGTATGGATGTATATATGAATGTTTGCATGTATTCGTGTAGTGATAAGAAATTGTGTCACGGTAACTCTTCAAGGGAAGCATGTTATGAGCTGAAATGTTGCAGACACATGAGGTATTGCTAAACTTAGAACTGATTGGATAATAAAAAGTACACGTTAAATAAAAAAAATTGTACTTAAAAAAGTTTTTCTTTTTTTTTATACATTAAATATGCTGAAAATATATATGTTTTCATATATAGTGCACGTAATTTTCTTTCAATTGATATATCTAGCAATTATTTTAAAGTACTTTTTGTAAAAGAAAAAGAAAATTATAAATTTTACAAAATTGTAAAAAATTTCTTATATCTGGCAATTACCAGAATACTATTTTAGTGGAAGAAATAAAATTCAATTTTGAATACGTATTTTTTGAAAATCGGTTATTTTAGATAGACCTCACAATAAAATATACTGTTAAAGATCAGTAATGTATTACTTCTTAACGAACAATAATAAATAAGAAATGTCTATAAAAAATTTTTATATTTCGAGAATGACATGGTCATTTCTGCCCAAATCGCTCCTTTTTTTCGTTTTTTAATGAAAAAACGAAATTGAAAAGAAATTTAAATATTCATCTACTCGTTTTCTTTTAATAATGATTTTTCTATTTTCCGATTTTCTTAAATCGATAAGGTATGTGTATGTTCTGCACCCTTTGGGCCTAGTAAGTGTCTGATAGTTATTTTTTATATACCTTTTTATATTATCCTATCTAATCACATCCCGCATTCGCCTAGGGTTATACCTGAGGAGTGGGGAAAACTTGTATCAGGATGAAACCCGTTCTGAGATAGGCTGCGTATTTGGCACGTTTGTTGGTTAGTCACACTGAAAACAAACAATGTATTGCTCGAGTATTCAGATTCTTGATCGAACTAAACTGTGTATTGTGGCTACAACAATACTTTGTGATTGCTCTCACAGCAATATTATTTTACTGTGATAATCCTACAATATCACCGACTACTATAATATAGCTATGACAGCAATATTTACGGTTATTCGAGCAATACCAGTATAGTAATCATATAAATATAAAAGTATCGATGTGAGACCCATTCCTTTTTGTCAGTGCACCGAATTCGATCATTCCATACGTCCCGTTCACTTTGTTGAGTGTGAAAAATCACCTGTAAGCGACTGGACGAAGTTGCGTAAATCACGGGGTTCCCTGGCGGTCATTCAAGTACTAGCCGCGCCTAACGCTGCTTAACTTCGTCGATGGCCCGAGGTCTGGTTCCACCACCCTGCCACAGTGTTGGTGCAAGTGTACACACTGTTTAATGCATTTACATTAAATTGATTATAATATATCTAACGTACCAAAAACTTGAAAAATCAAAACTCAAAAATCCTAAATCGAAAAATTGTTATAAGAAAAAACGAGTCGATGAATCTTTAAATTTCTTTTCAATTCCCAATCTTCATTAAAAAATGAAAAAGATGAGCCCTGTTTTGGTAAAAATTGACCGTGCCATACTCGAGATATAAGCGATCAAATAGAAATTTTGAAAAAATACATAACTTCAAATATCTCGAAGTATAAAGGTCGTTGTGATCTGGGCAAAGAAGTTATTGCTCCAGTTATTGCTGGACTACGGTGCGTACTTGCGACTGGATCATCGCGAGTCCGGGACGGATTTGGCGCCGCTGCACCGGGCGCTGATGGAGCGGGACACGAGACTTGCCGAGCTGCTCGTCGCGGAGGGAGCGGATATTTATTTGAGAGACTGTAGAGGGCGCACGCCGCTCTATCTGGCGGTGAAGATGAATCTCGCGTGTGTTGCGAATCAGCTACTGCAGGCAGGCGCTAGTCCCGATTGGGATCTGACACCAAGCACTCGCCCTCTGGCGGATTAGGGCTAAACCAAACTAGGACTGAAGATCCTCGAACGTAATTGGTTGAGACGTCAATTTGGCGCAGACAAGCTCGAAATTATGTGTACTATATATAGTAGTCAGACCCCCCTGTCAGATCCCAATAGCGTGGACAAGTGTCATATAAAATTATAAACATTACAAAAAATAAAAAAAAATCGATTTTAGGTAAAAAATCTCTGTAGGACCTTGAATCAGAAAATTTAAATCAAAATAGTAGTTTTATTATAAGAAAATCAGAGTTATGAAAAAAATTATAGTTTAGTTTATATTTTGCGTTAGATACATGAATTTTTAAGCTCAAATGTAAAACAATTGCTGATAGATAAATACTTAAGTTTTATTGTTTGTAACCAATTTGTAATACATTTAAACATTTGTATTGTATAAAAATTATGTATTAGTTATAAGTTATAAGTTATAAGCTATTGTATTGTAAAAGAGTGTGAAACCCTTACGACGCGCTAGAATCTGGAGTAGCACGCACAAAGAAATTCAGACGTCGAAGTAAACTGGGATATCTGTTATTCTTCACTCGATTATATTAGTTTACACGTAACAATATATGAAACTTTAAAAATTTATAAACTCTAGTTTAAATTATTTCTGAATATCCCACTCCACGTTGAAAGAAATATTTGCATGAAAAATCACCGAAATTAAAAGAGTTAAAATTGTCAAATTTTCATATATTTTTCATCACTTTGTATAAGCTGATATAAGTTTGAATGAGATTAATATTTTTATACAAAAGAAAGTGGGAATTAAAGATTTCGTTTTGTGGTACAGGAACACTTTAATTCTTAAGTATACGCATAGGATGATGAATTATAATCTCGATAATGTTCTAAGAACATATACCTATCCTTTTAATATTTATACTTCTGTAAGTATTAAATCAAAAATTAAACTTTTATGGTAATTATCTGTCAAATCTTTACTTATATCTAATCTCCCACTATATAAGCGAAACTGTATACCAATGCTAGTTGATCAAAACAGACAAACAAATTTTATTTAAATAATTAATGTTTTTAATGTTTTTTAGAATTACAGTATTTAAAACTATTTAAAACTTGATACATATAGGGTAAGTTCTGACGTACTGTTTCATTTACGGAAATTTTTTGATTGACAATGTAAGAGCAATATCTTAAAGACAAAAAATATGTTAAATATCAATGACTCACTCAAATAAATGATGAGATATTAATCTCATAATTTTTAAAATGTAGCCTAGAAAACAATTCCTGGAAACAAAATTAAAAATAAAAAACATCTAATGCATGCAGCAATATAACACATGGTTAAAACAAATTGATTTTGACAAGTTTATCACAGTAAAAAATCTATCCTACTTCATTTTTTCTAGTTTTTATTATCAATCAACATTCCACAATGACCAAAAAAGAAGCCCATTCAACAATCAATCTTTAAACAATAGACCGCGCTCTTGCGCGCAAAATGTCTCAATCCCTCGTATCCATACATTACATCGCATTACCGGATCCGATGATCGGCGAGCTGTGAGCCGCGCGCGAGCGCACGCTCAAGGGAACGTACACGCGCGCGTTTTTACGCGCAGGCTGCGTGGATTTTTGTGCGGGCGCGATCGCGCGCAAATGTATAATTCCGCGCAACATAATTTCCTGCCGGCCGCGCAGCTCGGTTCGTTCGAAGCCGAAGCGCCGGCCAGATGAGCCGCGGAAGAGGGAGAACAGCCGAGAATCGGGATAATCTTTCGTTGAAGGTCTCGATAAATAACGCACCGCGCGGTGCGGACTCTCTCACTCTCTCTCTCTCTCTCTTTCCCTCTTTTGCCAAGAGTTTCTTGCGGCTTATTAGCTTCTCCTTTTGGGTATCTATCGTTTTCTGCTCGCACGGTTTACTTCTTCTTTATGTATAATAGTGTTTGATATTAGCTGTTTTTTTATATAGGATGTATGCTTTTTTGGTCTTTGTCTGCTTCTTATATTTTTCGATAGATGTTAAGCGCTTTCATTTAATCGACGGTATAAAATAGTATAATAGCTGGTATAATTTTAGTTTTCAGAATTTCTTGTTCATTCTAAAATTGTTTTTAAATACAATAATTTACCTGTCATTTACGAATCTATAATTTTTGAAATAATTATTATCGTCGATTTTGCGAGACGGAAAATATAGATATAAAAATAAAGGATACAGTTTATGCGTATTTCTTTCCGCGGTCTTTCAAACCAGAAATTAATACAGTAGTAGACTTTACTTATTTGATTGTTAATAAAGTATAGTTTAGTTTTATACAATGTTCGAAAAATTAATAAGACAGCCCTATTCCTTAAAAAATATCACTCTTAAGGGGACGCCGGATATCTCTGTCCTTATCTAACTGAGTTTACATTCATAATTTTAAGAGAAATACTTTTTCTGAAAAAATAATAATTGTCCCCGCTTCGTTTTATAGTAATCTAAATATATGTCCAAGCTGGTTCCATATGATAGTTTTGCTTTCGAGAAAACTTTGACAAACTTAGTATGTAAAGGTTAATCTCCATGTAGTTGGCCCTCATAGTGAGTCAAAGTTTTCTCGAAAACAAAACAATCATATGAACCCAGCTTGGACATATATTTAGATTACTATAAAATGAAGCGGGGACAACTATTATTTAAAAGAAAAATGATTTCTCTTAAAATTATGAATGAAAACTCAATTAGACAAGGACAGAGATTTCTGGCGACCCCTAAGTATAAAACGAGTTTAATCTTACAAATACTTTTAAATACGATTTATTCAATAATTAAGCATTTTAATAAAGTTATTTATAATGAATAGTTAAATATTCTATGAAATATATATGTTTCAGCAATAACTTATATGTTACAATAATCAATACAGAATAATTATAATTTTTAATTTTTTTGGTACTATTAAAATAAATGATTGTTTTAAACATTCAGCAGTCAATTATTCGTTTTACTATTATAATTATAAATGATTTAAATACCACCAATAAATACCTTATATTTCGTATTCTGTTTAAATCTTAAAAAATCGAGAAATATATATCGTGCGTGCTACATACATATATAATTAAATTTAATTTTATTAAAGCTATTTTACATTATTAAAGCTATAAAGCTATGCCTTACATATATTACAGAGTTGACAAAGGTAAGAGTATCAAATTTAACATACGTAAGCTCATAAAAATTAAAATCGAGCGTATCAATTTTTCAAAAGGAACGCACTGATGTATGCAACCCTCGACAACTTGGTAGCTCCCAATTTTCTATACTTTCTACCATTAAAATCTAATTTTCCCCATAAATATGCAATAACCAATTACGCCCATGAATTATGCAGAGCATCAAAAGCGAACACATAAAACCTCGTTTCTTCCCCATATAGAAGCTGCATCCAGGCTGCAAAATAATAATTAAAAATTTTAAAAATTCAAAGCGAACCAGCGAGAAAAAGAGGCTACAAAAACCAAGTCCCATACGTTTGGGAAACATTATAACTATCGGCAATTTCGCGGGTCTAAACGCTGCGCACATATATACCCTTGAGGCCCAGCTAAGAATTCCTAGTCCCGCTCGCGCGAGCTGGCGATCGACACATTAGGGCCCTGGCGCACTCTGGGCCTTAAGCGTCCGAAAATTGGCCGCCGCCCGGCCATTATATATATATATACATATACATATATACCCCACATATGCGCGCGCCGCCGTCTCTTTTACAACATTTATAATTCGTAAATAACAACGTCAAGCCTCGCGGCGCGGCGTCGGCGGCGCTTGTACCATAACTTTTATATCTTTTAATATGACCTGGCGAAGGTAGGGAGAAAGAGAGATGGGAGAAAAAAGGAAAAACGAAGATTACACGATGAAAACGGCGAAATATATGTGTGTATATGAGTAGATATACGCACGTGCGTGAGCGCGAGCGCGCGATGAAGATGAGAGTAGAAAGTCCGAGTGAGCGTGATGAGGCTTGTTTACATAAGTCAGTTTTAATAGAAAGTTCTTAATAGGGGCTCCGAGCTTTTTTTCGTCCTCCTCGCTCATCGTCGTCGTCGTCTTCGTCTTCTTTGATGCAGCGAGCAATATACATTTCCTTTTTTTTCCTCTTCTTTATAACGACGAGTAAAAGTTGAGGAGCGATTGTTTTCTTAATTACTTTTAAGTGGTTCAATAAGCTAATGGCGATCCGTGATTTCTTATTATAGGTTATTATTGCCGGTATAAAACGAATGAGCGAGGCGCTTAATTTTTGTGCAATAATTAGATTGTAAAATATATTTTATTTATGGTGCAAGCGAAAGTTGTATACATAAAACTTTTACATTTTTTTTGTCGTGGGATCTTTATGAAATGGAAAGGAGTTATTGTTCTCTCGATTATCTTTAATTGGTATTATAATATGTTAATGATACAGAGATTTGTTTTGTTCAAGGTAATTATGAGTTGATAATACAGAATACAGAATAGTATAGGGAAATTATTATGTACGTATGGTATATTCTTATATAAAATATAACATGTACATTTTATTGTTTAATGCGCTGTATCTAGAGTAAATAATTCTGTAATTTTTTCATACTTTTTTCAGCTCATATTAGTACTACTGAAAATTATAATATAAAAATTGTTATAAAAATTCTTAAAATTATTAAGCATATTTTAATGTTTTATATGTATTACAAAAAGATAAAAATTTCTCACTTCTTTTGGGATGTTGACGTTGAACACTGAAGGGAATAAAAAACTTAAGTTTTGTATTTGGTTTCTGAAAGTTATAAAAAGGCGTATATAAGTTAAAAGTATAATGCATTTTTTACATTTCCTTTAATTAATTGCTTTTTGGTCAAACTTGCTTGCATCATTCAGAAGCTAATTTTCACTTGTAATTTGTCCAAGCTGAATGTCAAAGAATATACCCGAAATTTTATGTAATAAAAATAAATCTGGCAAAAAACTGTACTGACGTAAAGCGCATTTCCAAAACTTAATAGTTATTAAGATTTTTATTGCATCATACTTTTCAAGCCTTATGTACTCCCATACGCAATCATCGTTACCCACAAGCATGCGTCGTAATGATTTCCCATGCTCGGGTGATCGGTGATCGCTCTCGGACGCAATTTTTCAAACTACCGCGAGTCTTTGCCAAAAATGATTCCGAGCGCATACAAAAATCAAATTGTTATTGTTTACAACAACAGCTGCTGCTATAAAAATCTCTTCCGCCTGTGCGAAGAATAAAGAAAAAGTAATCAGATGATCCTGAGAGAGAACTGGTTATGAAGAGAGTAACAAAGCAGAAGAAGAATTGTCAGGCAGAAAAATAGAGAGCAAGCGAGATGTAGCGAATAAGGGACTGGGGCGAGACAAGCATAGTTGACTTTGCTCTTGAATGCTAATATATATCTTAACAATAATATAATTAGAACAAAACATTTATTATATTAAACTATTAACTTATAAAGTGTACTTGATTTAAAGTAAAACAAACGATTATATTTTTAAGTGAGAATTTAAAATGTAAAATGTCTATTTATACTCAACTGCAATCTGCAAAACACATTCAAATTTTAAATTCTAATCGATAAAAATTATGAAAGTTTTCGATGTATCGAAAAAGACTGTATTTAATTGGTTAGAAAACAATAATTGTAATTTCACTACTTGATGTTCTGATACTTTGCATCGTGGTTGAGTATACTTCTTAAATTAAAAAAGTGAAGTTAAATATTTTGATTTATACAAAAAGAGACAATCCATGCTGGATTTTATCTCGAGAACACTAAAGTGAATTCGTCACTATAATTTTAAGCAAGTAATCAACGGGCACGGTAGCACCTCGATGGTAAGTATTTGTCCATACGCTAATATTAAATAAAGAAGTATGTCAAAGTAAAAATTTGCGTCTGTCGACCACTCTTTAAACTTTCTAAGCTTTGCAGGGATAAAAAGAATATTTGATACGAAAGAGTCATACTACTACGTGCTACTCAACTTGTGCAAAAGATCTAAATAATATGTATATAATTTGTATACACCAAAAACGCGAAGATCTTGCTAAGTCCGACAAGGAAGATTTCTTTTTTATCTAATGCCTGAACCCTAATTATATAAATAAAATATATTAACTTTTAACTTTTAACATTTATCTATATGGTAACCCTTTCATTCCCACTGTAGCCGTATGTCACATTTGGTACATAAAAATTATATTGCATTTATGAGGTTCCTATATAATCTGTGCTGAACTTTAAGCTATAGTTACATTCTAGTATTCCTGGAGTAAATATTTCATTAAGAGTAGATCATTTTTTAAATTACTTTCAACTACAACCGCGGTCCGAATAGAATTTTTTCATTATTTCAACCTTGGTGAATGCTCAATATTTTGATGGCTTTTTATAGACAACTTACTTTACTAAAGGATTTACCTTGCTACTACATCCGTTATGCAGCATCCTGTCCCGATCTCCCTTACGAATTCGTACCGACCACGTATATATACAAAACCGCACAGCAGTAGCAGCAGGAGCGCGCGCGACCGCGGAATTGAAATTCAAATTAAAAATCCCGAATTATGAAATTATCCTCTGGGAGGAAACCGCGCGAGAGAGCGGGCAGCAGAGTCAGGACGCGAGCGGCGAGAGGTCGAGCAATAAGAAGAGAGAGAGAGAGAGGCCCCGCAGAAAAAGGGCGGCCAATTTTCGGGCAATTTCGTGATGGGTCCGGGCCAAAAAAATAATAACCTGCCGCCGGCGACCATATGGTCGCGAACGAGCGGATAGACGCTTCGTCTCTTTCTCGCTCTTTTCTTTCTTCTTCTTCTTCTTCCTTCTCCTCCTCCTCGTTGTACCTTTTGCTCTCGCCGATACTTATACCGTATATTGTGTGTATAAAGTATAGCTATGTGAGCGGGCGGCGGTGCAAGGGTCGAAAAAAATTCACGGTTTGGGGTAAAAGTACGCCTCGACCTTTTTCGGAGCCATATACCACGTGTGCGTATATAGGCATATGCGCGCGGCTTAGCTTCGAGGAAGATCGATCTTTCCTGCGGTTATTAAGAAGTATTGGGCGTATAATGAAGGATAGGTCATCATATTTTATATAAAAATAATTATTGACTTTAGCTTTTTTTATGTGATCCAAGACAAAGTTGTTTGATTGCAAGAATATAATTTTTTACCGAGCTTATTACATTTCGAAACAACAAAAATGGAAAATATGATTATTTGCTTAAAAAATTACTATAGTTGTTTGTATCAATAATATTTCTACTGGAAAATAGATAGTTATTGATTCATGATACCTAAGTGGTTTTTCTTGACAAACCTATTAAAATTTGTAAAAAAAATTATTGTGCTAAAACCCTCAAAAAGTTCTAAAATAAATTTCTAAATACTTTTCAGAACATTTTTTCAACTTTTTCAAGCTCTGGACAATAAAAGGTTAAAGGCAGTTATATGCCGAATAATTTTTTTTATTTGACTCATGCTGCTTATATAAACAGTAATATTGCCCTACATTCGATAATTAAAATAATAAAAAATTAATAAAGCTTAGTGAGAAGTAGTCATTTTTATTAATTGAGGTTACAACATTTAATTAATATTAAATTACATAAGCGTAGTATTGAAATAAACAAATTGTGTACTGACGTCTAGTTATTTAACGATTTACAGAAAATGAACATTTAAAATAGTTTTATTATATTACACTCAATCATCCCAAAAATTTCAAATTCGTCGTACCCTTTGATAGTCTCGCTGTGGGTTGGGTGAACATAATAACCGAAAAAACATGGACCGACTTATTGTTGTTAGTATATCTAATTTACAAATTAATGAAATGAAATTCAAATTGAATTATGTCTATAGGTATCATATCACATTCAATATTATATGATTAAAAATAGTGATATTTAATAATTTACTTATATAAATTTAAAAATCAGATACTGCCGCATAAATGCACTAGAAAAAAAATTATAAACAGATCTTATCTACCAATAGCCAGCCACCTAATGTCTCTAAAACTATCGCTCAACCTTGAAAACTCAAAAAAGAAATATTTTTCCTCCAAACCCGAAAAACCATCGAGCCGGAGTAAAACCGATCACCTCCTGCAACCTTCCTCAAAATTAAAGCCATGCATCCTTTGTTGGACGCGAGTCTCTCTCTCTCTCACTCGGACGAAGATCGATCTTCCATCGTTACGAGGATGGCGTCGGCGGCGGCGGCATCAGCTCGTGCACACACCTACCATATATATATTATATATGCACGATGATGGAGTGGGCGCTCGACGATCCGACCTTGCGATTAGCAGCGCGCCGGTGGCTGCCGCGCGTCGCCGGCGTCGCGGGCGCACGCGTGCGTGCGTTTTTTCGCGGCCAGTGGTAGGCACAAGGGGAGACGATCATTTCGATTGACACTGCGCGCTTCGTTTAACGGATTTCAAGCGGGGATTAACTCCTTTTCTCACAAGACTGTATAGTCGCTCTAAGAGGTGAGGCCTTCTTCTTTTTCTTATTCTACTTTTTGTTGCTGTAGCCGATCGAGGAGTTGATCGATGGGCTTTTGGGTCGCATTTCGCTTTTTAGGCGCGACTTTCGGGTGTGGAAAAACAAGCCGATTTGGCCGGCTGTGTTTAGACTTGGAGTGTTTACGGAGACGGAGAGACGCTTTATATTGTGGAAAAAAATTTTGCTTAGAAATGCGCCGATTTAGAATGCAAACAAATGTTTGTGTTGTAACGCTCGTGTGCTGGACAAATGGAAGGTTTTTTTTTAAGAACACACTTGTTTGATAGATGTGTCTGCGGTTTTTACCGTGTTGATTAAAGAGCAATATTAAATTTGGTTATTTTTAAGGAGAAGTGTCAGTATTATTAATATAGGTATCCATACCGGAAATGGCCCATTCTTAATTGAAAATTTTAGATTTAATATTTATATGCGTCTTAATTAACTATACAAATGAAATCAAAATATACTTTTATACTGTTATGTTGAAAAAGTAGTACGTAAATGAACATAATCAAACATTTAATTTTGTACAATATGTAAACATAAGAGTTAATTGCCATAGTCGGCATCTTTGATGTACAAAAGACTGAAGGATTGGGTGCATTTATTTCATCAAATTTTAGAACTACCCCCTCAGTTTCTAAAGCCATTAAAAACCAAGAAGTAATCGTTACTCCAATTATTTAGAAAATATATTCGTCCGAAATAACTCAGACTAAAATTCGGGTTGCCGAATATATTTAAAATCTATTTACAAAACCGTAACGTTTATACGAAAAAAATGCCAGCCCTCCCAAAGACAATAAACTTTTCCACTTTATATCCTCGTTAAAACCCCCTAATTGACTTCATCCTTTACCAACCAAACAAGCGACCGTCTTTTTTCACCATCCCCTACTACCTCATATACATACAAGAAAAAAAGCACACGTCGCACTTTATCACCCAATACTTTTTCATACACCCCGCGCGCGCACGCTCACCCAATCGCAATAAACATAAGTAACCGCACAACAACGTTTTCTCCCGACTACCTACCTCGCACAATGAAAAACCCGTAAGTCAGCCCCAATCTCATCCACCTCCGAGCCCCCCCCCCCCTTAAAAACTCTAAAAAAGCCTATATATCTAAAAATAAACGAGAGCAAGGATTTAGTCGGCATCGAGGGAGACTCCCACACAGGCGCCTCGTACGCATCAATGCCCGTGGACCCACCTCTCGAATTTTCGCTGCAGCATCGCCGTCATCATCGTCTCGCCCGGAGCAAAAGAAAAGCGAAGAGCGAAAGATAAATCCGGCCCCGAGTGCCATATGTCGGCCGGCGGCGTTGGCGGCGTTGGCAGCGTCGGAAAGCGCGCTTTTCCCGATTTTCACTGTGCCGCTGCTGCAGCAGCCCTGCGGTGCTGCGCGTCGCAACAGATGGCCGAGTTCGGATGTACAGCAACGGCGGACTAGATAGAGAGGCATATGTCGGGGTAAACATATACACATAAGTATACAGTATACACGGTGTGTAGTAGAGGAGCAGCGCAGTGAGAGGCATCGGGGGGTGATAGAGAGAACGAGCGATGAGGAATGCGAGCGAGCGAGCGAGCGGTGAGAAGAGAAGAGAGAAGTGTCGAGGTTGTGAAAGAGAGAGATGGAGGGCTTATTTTGATGGGTTTTCGTCTATTAATAAATGATGTAGTTTATTGACTCGGTACTTTGGGGAGTTGGGAAGTTGATGGGAGTTTGTGTTGCGGGTCATGAAGGGTCTTGTCTTGTAATGGGTAATGTGGATACATAAGTTCGGGTGACTTACATTTCTGAAATAACAATGTATTTAGAAATAATAATATATTCCAAATGTTTATATGAAAGTGGTGTAGTACAATCTAGGATTTGAATTTTTGAAACTTGGTACTTTTTAAATAAAATTTTAATAAATAATCTACATAAATAAATAATAAAAAAATAACTAAATAAATTAACCCTTATAAGTTTTCCAATGTTCTTATTCGATCGAAAAAATATGGGAAGCAGTTTGTTATCTCGAAAATGGTTTTCAAAGAGTAGTCAAATAATTTATTGACAGAAAAATTGATTGAGTATATTTTTTTTGGGGTGAACTTAAACAACTATTAAATTGGACTGGAGTGGATGATTGCTACGGGTCAATTTTATTACATAAATCCCCCACGTTTCGAATATATTATTAACAGTCCTTCTCAAGGGCTGCAAAGAAACAGGACATACAACGTTAATTAAATACAATTAAAATACAGCAAATTATTTAATCCAATTTATTATTATCAACAACGAGTAATTGAGCCTTTTACAATATATATTTAAACAACTATTGTTTGCCGATCATGCTCTTATATTAAAATAAAATTTAATAACTAGAACAGCAATAGTAATAGTAACAGTATTTGGTATCTACAAGCGTTTTTACCTACATAAGTATCTATATCAAAAGTATTAAAAAAAAATTTACTCAGAAGTATTTCAGGAAAAGTCTATATTGTCGTACGCATTGTGTTCCTCGAAATAATCCAAATACCTACATTAAGTTTTTGTCATAACATCGTCATTCTCATTTCTCTTTAAAACAAATGTCCCCTTTGAGTTTCTCTGTGATTCTCTTTTAATGAACATGAAATATTTTTTTTAACGAGCTAATGTAATTTTATTAATGAACATACTGTGATTTTATATTAAAAAATTTGATGTAATATGATTAATAATATAATGCCGATAAAGAAAATAATGTAATTTTAATATAGCATAACTATGTAAGTTTTATAATATACATATATTTTTATATACTCATACAAATAATAGATGAGGTAATTCACGCGAGAAAATTAAATTTAATAAACTTTTTGATCAAATCGGTTAGAACAATTTTACAATTGTTCCGTGACGTGTGGCTTTCTCTACGGACTAGCCTCACTTCCCTGTTAAAAAAACTACAATCTTGTTGTCAAACAATGTTTTCAATTTGTTTCTAACATATAAGTATATGTAGTTCAATATCGATTAAAACATTCTAAATACCGCAGAAATAAATACATGTCGATAATCCTACAATTTTGTATTTCTTTATACAAATTCATTTATGAGTTTATTACTTCTATCTGTAACACTATCTATGTATCTATCGCACAACTCATCTTCCTGATCAAATAACAATTTTATTTATAGAAGCCCGAACCACGTTAGACCTAAATGGTTAAAAATTTAATAAACAATCTAATTTACTTTGACGATGTGATATGCTCATATTTTTATCTGAAAATTATTCAATCATTACTTTGAAATGACAAATAGAAACTATTCATAAACTGGTTGTACCAGTTTATAAATAGTTTCTTTTTGACATATATGTCAAACACAATTATTATTCAGATTTTTGTTTCTTCACAGAGGAAGTTTTTTTTGTTCTTAAATTGGTAGGCAAATTAGTAATTATATGTAAGTGTTTTGAACTAAATACATTTTAAAGCAGCTCTTGTATTAACCAAGTTTGAAAAAATACATCCATGTAGACGATCAGTACCATTATGCAAAAATTACTACGTTTTGCTAAAAAATTATAGTGTACACTATACAAATTACAGTGTTTACGATAATTGTTTGCAGTTAACACAATAACTTATTCTGGCCTTATAAGTTCTCCCGTGAAGTTTTATAATTATATGAAAAATTTGTCTAGCATACCTACATAAATATATTTAAATAAATTTTTGGACTGTTAAAATGAATAATCAACAAATTTACAAAGCATATACATAAGAGTTGCGTTGGATTTTAAGTAAAAATGTAAAAATACGCTAAAATAGATAGTGATATTATCAAAATAATAAATTGGAGTCCTACCTACGTTTTTATATAGGTTTACTTTTAATTTGGTTCAATATGATTTCTGTAATGCAGGATTTCCGTCTTCAATAGGGAACTTGTATGGAAAAATCCATTAGGTCCGTCAGATACAATATTGAAAAATGATCGACACGTGCTTTTTCTTTTTCCAAATAAATAATTATAAAACTAAGGTATAGTAGGTTGAAATGCCGCGTGACGTCACAGCACCGTATTATATAGATATACTATAATGGGATATCGTGACGTAAGCGACTTTTCAATCTGTTATATCTTTGTTTATAATCATTTATTTGAAAAAAGAAAAAATACGTGTCGATAATTTTTCGATATTCTATTTGACGAACCTAATGGATGTTTTCATACAAGTTCCTTATTAAAGCGTTACGATCCATAACTGAACAAGTCCAGTTTTTAAATTTAATAAACGCCCATTAAAATTATAGAACTTTTTACAGATTACGTCATTTATGTGTTTAAAAATATGCAACATTAGTCAAATTGCACTCTTCTATGTCACTGAAGTTGAAATTATTATCCCCAATTATCAATTCTCTCAAAGTAGTTAACATCCTGACAAAAGTTTTCTTCCTAAACTACCACTCCAAAAAATACAATTCAGCATCAAATCGTCATAATCCACCACAAGGGTCATCGTTTGTTTCCCGCAACGATCTTAGCGATCCACAGCCCTCTCAAACCTATACTCGCTCAAGTGATACAAAATATATAGGCGCGCGCGCGCGCAACGTCGGCATGAAATTGAACGATCGCTTTGAGAAAATGAAAATAAAGAGCGAGAGGAGGGAGGGTCGAGCAAAGAGCCACACGCGCGAGCACTTTTTCAAAATATCTCTCTCTCCCTCTCTCACACTCCCTCTGTCTTTCAATGGACCGCGCAGACTCTCGAGAGTTCCGCTATATGATACGCGCATAAGCGTGTGCGTATGTACACACATGTGTGTACCCGAGGGACGCGCGGGCCTTTTTCCTCCTCCTTGCCACAGCATTCAGCTGCCTCCTGTCGGGAGGATGCGACGTCGAAATTTATCGCTCGCAGCGCACGCGTTAACGCACTCGTACCGATGAGTCTCGCTCTCTCGCCTCTTTCCTTCCTCTTTTCCTCTCTAACTTCCTTCGTGTAGGTATAATCGTTTTCGTGTACGTGGGAGGTTCCGTGTCAACGGATCCAAAGCAGAAGTAGCAATATTCGAAGAATTTATCCAAAAAATAGTTTGAAATAAGGACGTGCAACATTAGTATGACCGAAATTCTAGGAATTAAACTGTAGTTGGGCGGCGATGAAAGAAATCTTGGTGCATTTTCCGGTATTTTCATAAACTTGGAAAAAATGTTTTTTTTTTCTTACCTAGATTTATATCTGCAGTATTAGTTTTTCAGAAAAATCTTTATGATACATTATACAGTGCAAGCTTGAATCTAACGAATAGTCTAAAAATGGCTACATAATTGTGAATTCTAGGAACGATTATAGTGACGCAGAATCATTAGTTTTTATAGCCTATATAGCTCTATATAAATCTATTAAACGGTAGAAGCTACGGTGTAATTAAAAGTCGCCTATTTTATTATGTATAATTTTGATAATAATATACTTTTAATGTTAACGTTTTCAAATAATTTAAACAACACAAGTTCCGCAACAAAAAATTAATTAATAAAAAGTTTACTTGAAACGTGGAATACACCGTATGAAGTCACGTGGGCATTCTCAAGAGAAGCAGAGATTGATGCTCGTATGTATGTATATTGTGAGCACTCACTCGAGAGTCCGGAGATAGGTCCCTCCTTCCCTCTCTTTCTCTCTCTTCCTCTCTTTCTCCTTGTCTTTCCCCCCACCCCCTCTCTCTCTCATATGAGTTTGTTTTATTGTTATTGGGATGATTATTACGATGATCGAGGATCTTAATTCACGTAATTACCGGCATTTATCATGCGTACTTGTTTATTTTTTTATCTGGTCAGAGCTGCACGTTTTCGGCCGATTGATTAGCTATTCAATTTTTAAGGAGATCCTTAAGTTGCTGTTAAATAACTTTCGTGTATCGTCTCTGAGGCTTTTACTGCGTGTAATTGAAGATGATTTATTTGTTTAATTAGGAAAATGGTAATTTTCGTCGAATGGATTTTCGATAAGGAGGAGGATGATTGATATCGGACGATGAGTAAAACTTATGCAGATGCATGTTGAGAAAATCAATTGAACGTTAGTTTTAAAATGTATGTCTGTCGTTTTAGATATTTTATGTAGATTTACAGTTTAATTGATTATGGACAAAATAGTTCTGTAGGTCATTTCTTTTCATACGTGTATATAGGTATATGCGCTCAAAAACTCAGAAAGACTATTAGGCTTTTACTTAGACATCTTAGCGGAGCTGTTATTTTTATCTAAGTATGTACATCACATTTATTTTAAATAATTACTTTACAAATCCTTCATTTGTTAAATAAGATTTTCTTTAAGAATTGAAAGTGCTTATTTTATGTATACGATTTAATTTATCACTTCAATGTTATATATAGTAACATTTTATATATAATTAATATGATAAAAATAAATAAAATATTATTTTATTAATTTATGGAAATAACTTTTACTTAAAACAAAGAATTAATTTATTATTCAATTTGTTATATATTTAATCTGTGGATGAACATTATAGCATGGTTTCGAAAGTTCTTTAAGACCATTAAAGTAATTTTGAAACATTAATAAAATTAAATACCTCCTACATTGTTGAAAATTACTGTTAATGGACAATGCATTAAGATAAAAACTTGGAGTTGCCGATAAATTGCTTTTAAGAATCCCATGTGAACTCCACTGTTTCTCGTAAAATAGAAACATTTTACGCAAATGATAAAGAATGTCATAAGATATTTTAAAATCCTCTGGACACAATAAGAAAAGACGTAAAAAAACGCGCTAAAAGGATTTTAAATCCACAAAGAAAACATATTCGGAATTCAAAGAGCAGAAAAAGTGCAGTCGAAGGAACAATAGAAAATTTAAAAAATAACTAACGAACAATGAGCCCATAGAATTAAGAGGTTCGTGTAAGAAAAGAACTTAATAAGGTCTGAAAGGCAACACGAGGATGAACAAAAGAAAATTTGAAGACGTAACAAGATTACCAAATATAAAGAAACTGCGATGCACAAAAGAAGAAAATGGAAAAATCAGCTCTCATATTCACAACAGAAATATTTGAAACATAAGATACATATCTAAGTAAATAAAATATGAAAGTTTGTTATTTTTATAAAGGAATAAATTAATTTAACATTGGTAACTAAATGCGTATAGAAGGTGATTTTTATAGGACTCTCTTTTGTTTGCAGCACTATTGCCAATATGTATTTAATTGAATACTTAAAAATTAATAAAGTAATTTATTGAAAGTAAATTGTTAATTTTATTAGCAATAATTTCTGATAATTATTATCATAAGCAGAAAATTGTCACAATAATACAATTGTTAAAAAAATATAATTTTTCCTTAAAATCTAACACAGATTAATAAAAAGTCAAGAAATGTCACTTTATCTCAATGTCTGCGTAACATGTGTAACCGTGCACGGTAACTGTTATTTCCTTCATGCGCTGCATTGTCCACACAACCCCATCAAGATAGCGTCGCACCAATTTTCTTGTAAAAATTCATCAAGATCTCATCCGGGCAAGCGCGCGCGCGCCCAGCGAACTTATCTAAAACGAAAAATCGCCTCCTCACCGACAAAGCGAAATGAGAAGAGAGCGAGAGAGAGAAAAAAAACGAATCCCTCCCCTCTCAAAAATAAGTGAATTCAAAGCAATCAGATGAAAGTGACCCAGAAAAATCTCGACAGCGCGCGTAACGTAACGCGTCGAAGCCTCTCGTCGTCGCGCGCGGCTATCATGACTCAAGAGCGTGTGCGACACTTTTTTGTCTGCGCGCTCTCGGCCCCCCTGTGCTGCATGCACGCGGCACACATAAGTGTGTCACGGGCCATTAAGGCCAATTAACGGGCGGCGAAAGATCTGAGGAGGACCCATACACCAGTTACCCTCGCTCCTCTTTTTCCGCCTGCTGCTGCAGCTAGTGCAGCTATGCACGTGAAAACTAAAAATGTGTCCCCGTGTGTCTATGCGCGACGAGTGTCCGTATGATGGTGGTTCGAGGCGACCCGTAAATATTTATAGACCGGTTCCGAAATTCCTGATATCGATGCGCCTCGTAACGTGGATATATGGCGCGGAGGGCAGAAGGAGAGGTAGTGGGACACACGGCTTCGTTAGATGAAAATCACTGCGACCGTATAATCGCGCTGATGATCAATTAAAGTTGCATTTTTTCGGGGTTCCTTTTTTTCGGGGTGAAGTGGGATATAAAACTTTCGTAATTTAGGGGTGGGAGTGAGTGAGGCATTTTATTATTTCGGTTGTTAGAGGTTTATTTATTTATCGCCGTCTGGACAGAGGTATCTCGTCTTTAATTACGAACAGGTTTCTTTTGGGGTAATTAATTTGGCATTCTTTATGGAGATTATTTCTTTTTTTAATTTTTCAACAAAATTTACCACGTTATAATAATTTACAGGTATCGTGAGTGTATACGATATTTTAAATAAGAGAAGTACAATAAGTGGACGTATGCAAATTCAATTGTCTTTATGTTAAAAATGCAGCAATTTAGTTTTTTAAATATTGCAAGTAGATTGATTTTAACAATTATATATATATATCATTCTATGTAAAATTGTACAAATGTTTACATATATATTTATATAGCATATAACTACAATATACTAAGGCTAGTAATGCCTAAAATTTTAATTACATTATAATAATTTTAGTAAAATGTAAACATTTGTACAATTTTATATAGAATGATAGTTCACTTTATTCTATTTTGTTTATATTATACGAACTGGATATAATTGTATCAAATACTTGCACCATCATAAATGCAAATATTTTCATTCTCTCACATTAAACAATAAATTTTATTTCTCTTCCATATTTGCTACAACAATCATTCGTTATAGTATAATAAACATATAATATTTACTAACCGTAAAATTGTATACCAGAAGCTATAAATATTGCATCTGCATGCTTATTTTCGAGGAACCGTGCTAATAATATCTCCGTACAAGATAAAATAAATGTTGCAGCAACATCTCGTTTACGACGTCAACATCAAACAATAAAATAATTCGGGGATATTGCTTTCGACCTTTGATAGAACCCAGTCTGTTTCAGGAAATTCATAAATTTTTGTAAATCTCCAGATGAAGCCGAGGAGTCAGTGTAATGAAGAATTGATGCTGTGGTGCCGAAACATAAAAACCTTTAAAAAAATGAAGACCAAACCGTCTACCATAAAATGATTAACGCTCTTATTCGTCCAGAGCATGATCGGTGGCTCCCTCCAAAAGTTGGAAACTCGGGTAGTATTTTCAACATATATATATATATCGTATATATAGTAATACATTACGGTTACACCTCTATTTCCATTTTCTGCCATTTCGTGCGCTGCGATCGTTTCTTTTATCCCCTCCAAGCAGATGCTCATACTGATTAGCTGCAGTTTATTATGCTCTACGCATTTCCCCCGAAACATCAAAGTCCAAATGACCACTTCGCTTTCGACCGTAAGACCGACATTGCTCACCTTTTCCCTCTGACTCCTCCTTCCGGCAAGTAAAAGGAGCACGTTGATTGAAGTGCGAAAGTAAATATTAATGTTTCGTATGTACAAAATTTTAGTAGGTTACTTGTCTTCGCAATTATCATCAGTACTGCTTCTGCTTCCGAACGAGAACATTCATATAGTTTGATAATATATTATTTTTTGAGTAAGTATTTTTCAAAATTAATTTTATAGCTTTTTGCGTTATACCTAGTTATGTAATAAAGTAAATATTTCATAATAACCTTTGTTACATATTTATCTCACATTAATATAAAAACTTTATTCATTTTCAGAGCAATTACAAATAAAATGTCACTCACTCGTATCTTAAACTATATAAAGCCAAATAAAGTTACTCAATATATTCATAGACATGTGGCTACGACACCTGCTTTTGATTTTCAATATGAACATTTGAGAAAAAGTGGAAACATGCCACAAGTTTATTACGGTGGACGACACACGGTAACACTTTTACCTGGAGCTGGAATTGGTCCTGAACTTACGGACTACGTAAAAGAGGTAAAAGTTTAATTTTATTACTACTTCAAAAAATTTGTTTGCGTATAAAAAAAATTATATAATTACAATATTTTTATTGTTTATGTCATCAAGTTTTTCATAGTATTTTACATAATTTATTTATGTTTTATATTTTGGTACTGTACACTTTACACTCTACTCTTATGATCGTATGTGTTTAATTTTTTTTTTAAACTGCAACTTCATTAGGTTCAATAAATGTTTTCTCAAAAAATTCAAACGCATTCGATCATAAGAATAGTACGTCGAATGTACATCTTATATCATTGACTTGATAAAATACACAAAACTTTACACGCACGTAGCTTTTGAAACTATTAGTTTTATAAGACAAGGAAAAATACGAACCAATTATTTTAATTTACATACCTAATATGTACCTACGTTAAATTAAAATAAAAGTTTCATTTCTATCCAGTCCCTCGCCAAAACTAAAACTTCGTTATTCCAGATATTCAAATTCAGCGGGGTGCCGGTGGACTTCGAGGAGATCGAGATCAATTCCGCGACGAGCAGCGACGACCTGGACTACGCGATCACGTCGATCCGCCGCAACGGCATCGCCCTCAAGGGCAACGTCGAGGCCCCGGGCCCCTGCAAGGACGACGAGGTCGTGTCGGGCAACGTAACGCTCCGCAAGGAGCTCGATCTCTACGTGAACGCGGTGCACTGCGTCTCGTATCCCGGCGTGCCGTCGCGTCACTCGAACGTCGACGTCGTCATCATCAGGCAGAACACGGAGGGCGAGTACGCCATGCTGGAGCACGAGACCGTCGACGGGGTCGTCGAGAGCATGAAGATCATCTCGCGGTCCAACGCCGAGAGGATTGTCCGTTACGCGTTTGAGTACGCGCACACACATAACAGAAAGAAGGTGAGTGCTTTGCAGCTTGGTTTGTTTCTGCAGGAGCTATCATTTTTTAAATGTCGTGATATGTCGAGGTTTAAATTTTTCAATTTTTCATCGTAATAAATCAACTCTTGCAACTCTTGACTTTTTTATATGAAAACGCAGACCGTGAGTAATATATGGTGTTTTGCACATTGATATTGCATTTACGACGTTATGATCGATACTCGATTTTTGACATGATAAATAGAAATTTTATAAGTAATATAAATAAATCTTTTATCAGAATAGTTTTCAAATCAAAGTTCACTACAAATCAGGTGGATTAAAATTAATATACGTTGAAAAATGGAAGGAATATTGAATGCAAATTGAAAAAGAATGATAAAAGTTATTACGATTTTGTTTGTAGTAGAATAATGATTATTTATAAATAATTTACATAGTTTTCAAGATATGTACCTAACGTATAGAAAATAATCAACCGTTTGGTTCGTGACCTAAGTTGAGCGATACTAACAGTGAGCTAAATACACTAAATTTTATGAACATATGCAATAGTTCACAAGAGATTCACGGAGAAACATATAATATACATTTATACATATATAGCCGTTGATTTAAGATAATTTCTTAAAGTCGGTTAATAATAAAAATATATATTTATTTTATGCAAAAACAATTTTTTATTTTTCACTATTTAACTAATTTATTTAAATAAAGTATTATACAATGAGCTGTACAATGATTATATTGATACATTACACAATGTTCAATTAGACGTTATGATTAATCTGTATTCCATTACATCATTATGCTTTATACTCTAGGTACTCGTTTTAAACTCTGCCATTGACATTGCAATTGTACAAATTTAAAGAGCCAATAAATAATTCACGGCGTTACATATATTTTCCATCCTCCAATGCCAGGTAACGACGGTGCACAAGGCCAACATCATGAAGCTCTCGGACGGCCTCTTCCTGAGCACAGCCCGGGAGATCAGCCGCGAGTACCCGGACATCGTCCACAACGACATGATCGTGGACAACGCGTGCATGCAGCTGGTCGCGAATCCCCACCAGTTCGACATGATCCTAACGACCAATCTCTACGGCTCGGTCATCTCCAACGTGCTGTGCGGCCTGCTGGGGGGCGCGGGCCTCCTCTCCGGCAAGAACATCGGCGAGCACTACGTCATCTTCGAGCCGGCGACCCGCAACACCGGCACCAGCATCGCCGGCCGCAACATCGCCAATCCCATTGCCATGCTCAACGCCGCGGTCGACATGCTGCGGCATCTCGGCCGTAAGCGACACGCCAAGCTCATTCGCGACGCGATCGCCGGGAGCATCGACGACGGCGTTTGCACCAGGGACCTGGGGGGCAGCGCCACCAGCAGGGACGTCGTGGATAATATACTGAAGCGCGTGGAGATCGCCACTGGGGGACGGAAGTAGGCTCTAGAGTGTACGCCTTGCGACTTCTTTTACATTCCATGTGATGATGAATAAATTGATTATGTAAGACGTTCTGACTTTCATTTATTTCAACCTCAAGTTCATTTTACGATTACCAGCCCTTTACTTTTTTGTTTTATAAATCTTGAGAACAGATTTTCTTGTATTTGCATTTGGAAAATCTTAATTTAGTGTCTAAATGATGACACTTAATCTGTTCTATTTAGTTTTATAAATTAAAATATGAATAATACTTTATTCTTATAGAAATTATTGTATATTTTCATTTATATTTTTATGGGGATGTGACTCTTCACATAGTCCCATATTTACCACGGAAAATTATCAAAAGTTTTCTGGCTCCAAAAAACAACCAAGTCTTTTGAAATTCGAACCAGAGAATGTTTATACAAATTCGAAGGGTATATTTCTCTTTTTTTTTTAAATAAAAAAGTTGATGACTCGGATCCTATAAAAAAAATTTTATTTTACTGTCAAAAACACTCGTATGATTACAAAAATTATAATAGCGATTTTAATGCATAAATTACTAATTGTATGCTCAAAGCGTGTTCCAGTAAGAAATTATTATACGTATAACAAATTATAAAAAAACTCAATATTTTGTCAAACTTCCGTGCAACTTCATCTTAATAATAATTGAGAATTATCTTCGTTGTAATATCGTAAATATAAATAGTTTCATAAATACGGCATTCCTAGTTAAATGACACTTCAGTCTCGCACTTTCGGTAATTATCCTTTTATTCGTTCAAAACAATAAGATAATGCAGCATTGTTTGACATACCTCGTGTAATGTTATACGACTTTGCGAATCCCGGAAAACCCATAAATTGTCTCAAATTCTATAGTTCAAAATGCTAAAGTGTCAGGAATGAAGAATGGTCATTGTAATAAGGTTCTAAGACCTTCGAGAAACTGAAAGCCAACCCGTCCTCTGTTTCATAAAGCGATTAACTTTCGAACCTGTTCCTCTGCACGTAACATTTAATTTTATATGGAATTCTTTTATAAGTATGAAGTAATAATTCTTACTTATTTTGTAAACAATTATAATTGTGAAGGTATTTTTACAAATAAAATACTACTTTTCAATCAATCGTTTATTTAACAATTTCATATACATGCTTCGGGAGAGCGCATTAAATATATCACTACTAGTCTTGAGAACCTTTTAAATAATAAAAGACCTTTGCTCGATCACGAGATTTTCAGTCGCGCTGTAATGGAGAAAAATAATTATAATGAAAAAGTAGTAAGATAAAAATTGGCATTGTATCGTTTTACCTCACGAATAACAGAAAAAACTAAATATCTCGAAATGGAAACAAAATCGAGGGGTTTTTTGAACACACAGCTCCTCGATTTTCTTTCCATTTCCAGATATTTAGTTTTTTCTGTTATTCGTGAGGTAATACGATACAATGCCAATTTTTATCTTACTACTTTTTCATTATAATTATTTTTCTCCATTTTAGCGCGACTGAAAATCTCATTTTTGAGCAAAGATTTTTGCTCGCAATTTTTTATTTTGTTTATTTGTAGTGTTGTAAGTAAGCGCTTCTATGCTAAGTCTGTGCTCGAGGAGGCTTGACTTGCTGTAGAATATGAATTTCTGCACCGATTACAGATAGGTTATCGTGTCCACGTGAAATCTCTGTCAGCCTCTATTTTTATTACGCGCCAACTGCAATCATGTTATGTTATGTATAGATAACTCAAATAATCAAACTGCTCTAATTGCGATTTATAACGCGCTCGTATCTATGCTCTTCAATAAAACAAAATACTATACATAGCCATTTGATTCCGTATTATCCCAAAGAATATACTGACAAAGTTTCATTTGGATCCGTGCAAACATTGCCGAGATATAGCTTGGACACAAATGTGACATTGAGGTTAAATCATTAATTAATGTTAGAAATATATATAATGATGGAGAATCATTAGAAGACAACTAGCCCTTATAAAGGACATGTCATTCCGTATTACATAAATATTTGCTATGGTAATACTAGCAACTCTTTTAACGTAAAATTCCTTGATCAATAATTTATTAAGAAATCAATAAATATTATAATCCAAACTAAGATATTTGCAAGTTATAAGTTTAACACAACCGTACATAAAAGTTGAAGTAGGCTTCTTTTAAAGAATTGTATTTTGTGGGTGTCTCGCAGAGACCTCACAAACTTTTATTATTACCCAGATTTTTTAATGCACGAAAATATAAAAAAGTTTTCTTATTCTCGTATAAATAAATTTAGATAATTTTAAGGTTATCGAAATGAATACAATTTTAGCATCATTTTATAGTTAATTTTTAAATTTAATATCAACAAACTTTTTCAAGCCTTAGTTGAAATACAATATTTCTTCAATGGTTCACTTTTTTGGTAAGCCTTTAAAATATGCATTCTACTATTTAATCAACTAGGGTAGAATTGTAAAAATGATCAAAAGAATGTAAAAAAGCAGCGATTCACCATAAACGAAAGTTTTGCAGTAGTAATATGATATTACTTATAATAATAATACATTTTCATTTCATACGATAATACAGGTTTTGATTTTACGAAACGCCCTCCTTAAAGTAACGCTCAATTTTGAAAATCCAGGAAAGTGCATCAATTTTTCTGCAATCGCCGTTCGACATTTCGAGAAACCGTGAAACCGCTGCAGCCTCGGCTGCACCCATACACAACGTTAAATTTCGGCGCCGCGAAACGACTTGGCCGCCGGGGGCCGCTCGAGAAAATAAAAGAGCCGAAAACCGCCTCCCATAAAATGATTAACGCGAGCGTGGTATACGACTGCATCGAGCTTTTAACAGCGCGCAGCTCATTTTTCTCGGCGGCGGGCACAATACAATACATACGTCGAAGCGCCGCCACGCGGTGCGGCTCCTTTTTACCTGTTTACGCTGCTTCTCACCTTTTCCTCTCGATTACGCGCGGCTCCTCCCTTTACCTCGCACCTTTCGAATTTCCGCGCGCGCGCGCGTTCGCGCCGATTTGATGAATCGCCCCGAGGGGCGAAATCGAGTTGTCGGAGAGGGTGGGGCATGGCTATGCGAGCCCCCCGATGTTTTTGCGGTCGCACAATGCGGAGTATGGTTATGCGCTTGTGCTCGCCTTTTGAGGTGTTTTTTCGAAAAGTGGAACAGTTCGTATATTATACGAAGAAATGGCTATAATCAGTCAATCGACGAGGGTAACGTATAGCTGTGTTTTCACGTGATTTAAAAAAGAAACGGGATGCATTTCGAGGCGTGTATTTACGTATCTTTTATTCTTTTGTTTTATGGGGGTAGTTAAATATTTGGGAAGATAAAATTGCATAAAGGTAATATTCGGAAAGATATTATATGGAAAATGGAAAATGTAATGTTACATTTGAAAAGTAGAAAATTCGGAAAATATTAGTATTGAATATAGAAATATTGAAAAACCAAGGTATAGAAAAAAAATTGGTAAGGGAAAATATGGAAAATACAAATTCGTAGAGACAAAATATTGAAAATCAATAATTTATAACATTAAAATTGTTGGATTTCTGCGTGAATCCTCAAATATTATTTTGAATGCAAAACCATTAGTGTAAGCGTACCGTTATTTCAGGTACCAATATATCCCCCTCTCGAGGTACCATTATACAATAAATGTACGGTGCTGCGCATCAGAAAACAATATTAAAACTCCTAACATTTAAAAAAAATATAAAATCGCATCTTAAAAAATAGGAATGTCCAGTATATCGAATCTTCAGTATTTTATGCAACTAAAATAATACGTTTTCATAAAAAATATAATTTTATTCCATTATTAAATGGAGGTGGAGAACAAGTAACTTTCGATTATTTTCATTATTTTTTACAAACAAAGTAAGTAATTTGAAAGTTAATGCATTTCGGAGCAAATGCGACAAACGACGTGGGAAAACATTTCTGCATCACTGGAATGACTGTCGATAATAGCTAATATCCTTTTGAGACTGACCGCCCTGAGAGCTTACCTCGAGCTTACTGCACCACAATCTCTTAAATGACTCGAAACTCCTCGAAAAATCTAATTTTTAAAACAAAACATTTCAAATCTAATGACAAACTGCGCGCAACTCCCTTTAAAAACGCATTTACTCCCTTAAAAAAGGCAGCCTTTGAAGCTTCACCGCGCGATCCGCAGTCGATGCCGCCTCCGCACTCCAACCGCAGCTCTTTCCATCTTTGCGCCTGCAGCGTGTCTAGACTCTCAGACCACCGCGTCGACGCCAGGAAAAATCAGCGTTCCGCCGACAATGGGGCGTACTTTTTTAATTTTTCACACGCGCGCGCGCGCAACTCGCGCGTCTATCCCTATTGTGTCGCGCCCGACGCTCTGAAAAATTTCTCTACGCAGCCAGCAGCGCTCGCCAAAAAAATACTCGAAAAATGGAAGCGCTGGCAAGTACAATGGCGAGCGAGCGAGACAATTAGAACGAGGCGATGCACCGTTGTCCGCGCTGCTGATCTCGATATCGAGCGTTGCACCGATTGAGCGCGCGGCAGCGAGCGTTATGTAGTCGCGATGTTTTTTCGGGAATGCCATGCTGGCGTGGACAAGTGGACCGCGCCGATTTGGATGCTTCTTGCTGTGCAGATTTTTGACGCAGTCATGTAATGGAATTAGGCGCGTTTTTGCGGCGGACTGTGCTTGAGCGGCGACTGATCATCGGATAAGATAGATCGCGCGATGGAAAAAGTCAATACTGGGTCAATTGGTTTTTGCGGGGGAAAAAATTTGGATGATTAAAAGTGTATTTGTAGATTGATGAATTGCAATTTGTATAATAATGGAAGATTGTATTGTGAAGTATTTTTATAATATGTGTAATATTTTTGTTATAAACTTTTAATTAATTATCTCTAGAGCTAGCCAAGCATCATGTATGATCTACTTATTTAAATGCAATAAATAATTATTCAGACACATATTATATTATTGAATAAGTAATCATTATAATTTTTAAGTAGAATAGTTTTCTGATCGATATAATAATTAAAAGCAAGATCTAGATTATGCAATATAGGAAGAAAAAACCTTATTAGCACACAAAAAATCTTATTTCTATTTGTATGTAAAAATGCGATGAGTGCAAATTATATAAATGTTGCTTTGATAATTATTAATTATTATATTTTTAAGCAATACTTATGTATTTTATATATGATTTGATAATCATACACACGAAAATAGCTAAATGAAATTGTTTTTGATATAAGTAGATTTAAATTATTGTTTATGGCGTAACGTGTACAATTTATATACACATGAAAGGCAGTTTTAACATTTAATAAATGACAACGCTTAGCGGCCTCTCATTAAAAGCGCTTGTTTTACAAACGCGCTCATCTTATCTCCCAGAACAATAAACGGAACCTAAAAAAACACTCAGCCCGTAATTACGGCCGAATTCGAGCCATTAATCGGCGCCCACTCCACGCACGAAATTCAAGCCGCAGCCAGGGTCCGGAAAATAAGTTTCAAGTGCGCGCGGGACGTGAAAAATTTTCCGCCAATTAAAATTTTCTGCCTCGCTCGCTCGCCTCTCGCCGAAGCTCCTTCCTTTTAACATCCGTCCCTTCCACCGACATCCGTCGATTACCAAGGATTACGTTCGTGTAGCGGAAGCTCCGGGAGAGCGCGGAACCTCACGGTTAATTGACCTGCGGCAACGACGACGGCCGCGCGCGGTTTTTCGAAAATTACAGGACGGTGGAAAGTACTATGTAGTCCCTTTCTCTCTCTTTTTCGAAGCGAAAAACTGTCCCGCGTCGTCGTGGTCGTCAAAGTTGCGGAGGAGGAGGAGGAGGAAGGCTCCGATTCGTCATTTCGACGCCGGCAGCCGGATTTATGCCCGCGGATGATTGAGTGCTAATTGATCTCGGGATTTCTGCGCGCGCCCCGCGCAAATTGCTGCCGCGCGGTCTTTTTGTATTTCCTCGGAAATCTCGCTTTTTCGGGGACTCGTCGCTCTTTGTGCGTGCGAAAGGTCGTTCGCGGAAGGTATAGCGCGTAATTATATAGATGTTGAGAGGTGTGCTTTTTTTTGGGGAGTGGGATTTCGCAATGCTGGTCGTTATTCGTGAACCGCGATATTACGCTTCTTGGAATTCAATTGGTATCAGAGACATTAGATATTGGATATTAACCCCTTTTGATTAGTTTTGGTAGAGCCGGACAAGGAAATATAATTTTGTTTTTGTATTTACCTTAGGACGTAATTACTTGACCAGATATGAAATTAGAAGGATGAAAATTTTTATTTTACGTTTATTTTATTTGCCTTAAGTTTGTTTCATTTTTGATGATAAATAGAATTGTTGTCTGTAAAAATTACTAATTTCATTTTAACGAACAAAATATTAGAAATCAATAATTAAACTAAATTTCAGGTCAATATTTTCATTCTATACCTAAATAATGATTTCTATGAATGTACCTTACTCGTGCACAAAATGCAGAAATGCGGAAGAGATTAACAAGCCTCAATGTTACATTTATATTCAGATACATATTTATTTCATATTATTCGTTGTACGTATACCTCTCCTGTTTTCTAAGAATCAAACTGTACTCAGCTTTACTTTCCGTGTCGTTTCGTTTAAAAGGGCTTTGAACTAACCATTTGGATTGCGGTTGTATATAAGATAGAACGTTAGGCTACAAGTTAATGTAGTCGGCTCAGCCAATCAGTTTTGTATGTTTGAATGAATGCTTTTTAACATTAATTTTAAACATATTATTTTATAATAATGGAAAAATCGACAGTTGAATTTAAAGACATGGATACAGAAGCGATACTTCATGATGTTATGCATATTATTTGTCACCATTTGGAATTGAGTGATTTACTCAGTGCCACCAGATTGTGCAAGTAAGTATTATCTTTTTTGCTTCGATGTAATATTTTAAAAAGATATATATATATATAATACAGTATTTGACATTGCAAATCCGTTAAAGTATAATTAGAATATGAAACATACATGATTTATTAATTTCAAAAACTTTGTGACTCATAGATCCTGGTACATGGCTGCAACTCAGGAAATCGCTAAAATAGGTCCAGAACGTCTGCTCTTACCTTACTCGTATTGCGAATTTATTAAAAATAAAAACTGCAGGTTTCATATTTCTCAAGTTGTACAGACTATTCCCACCTTAACATTATTATTTACAACGCAGAAGTCCTTTTCGATAACATCGTCGCCATCTTTTGATAGTACGTTTTTATTAATGAATAATTATTAATTATAATAACTATATCTAGATTAATAAAAAATAGATATAATGTTTACAACAATCATTTATGTCATTTGATTTGTTTAGTTTTAAAATTGTATGAAGCTAAATACGGAAGTCAACGGGGAAAAGTACTAGTCGTGGCTGGTGAGGAGTGCAGAATAGATGAAAATGAAGTTAACAGTATAACCAACTCGTACTCAGAACAATCTCTCAATGGAATTCTCGGTATGCTTCTACCATTGCATGGACAGTTAAAAGTTCGAGTTACATGGTGTAAATCCGAAGGTTATTCTCACAATTTACAGGATAAAATCGATAAGTTTATAGACAAAATAGCACCCGAAGATGAAGATTTAAACTTTGCATTGATAATTTTCACTAAAAGTAAACTATTTTATGGATTTGCATATCACGTTCAACAAGAATTCCAGATAAGGTACAAGAAATATATGATTTATAAGAATGTACATTTTTCGTACCTTATTAAATATTTACGGTTAATAATAATATTGCTATTCTTATAAATTAATATAATCAACAGTGTATATATGCTTTAGATTTCAAGATAAGATGTACTCTCTGTGGGGAGGATCCTTTATTGATTTGCACAAGGCAGATAACTCCGTTAACATTGACACCAGTATAGAAAACAGTCGAATCAATGATTTCGGTCTCAGCATATCGGGGCCAAAGTTACGGGCTTGGTCTACAGTTATATATTTACGAAATTCAAAGAACTACGTTAATCAAAAATTGTCTGAATTAAAAGCTAGGGTACAAATCAGAAGATGCAATATAGGATTGGTATGCGGTCCTTCATTTGCATTTTTAAGTGCAGATCAGAATAGCGAATATAAAGATAGCTATCATTTCATGAAGGATGTGAAAACGATTTTTCCAGGAGTTGATTTTATAGCAATATTTAATTTTAATATAGTTTTTGGATTTGATTCGCAAATTGATCGTAAGGAAAACAAAGTATCTATAGTAATTTTTTTAATCCGAATTATGCAGTATAAACAATTTGAATTTTTCATTTCAGGTGTAAATCAAGATCCAGGTCATTATATGACAGCATCAGTGATGATTTTAACTTATGATTAATTTTTACTTATTACCTATTTAAAAATTGGTTGAAAGATAATATATTTAAGTGTTCATATCCATCGATCTTATTAAAAAATAAAGTAATGTCCAAATTTGTGAAGATCCAAAATAATGATTATTGATTTCTGCTACCTTTGACGTTTACTTCCCCAGAAATTTATATTGACTAGTATACCCCCATTTCTAATATAACTTCCAGAAAGATTTCATTTTCAAAACTACCTCTTCTCGAAATTCGGCAACATGAAAGAAACCGCAACCGAAAACATCACCCGTAGCTCACCATTTCACTTTTTTGCTCTTTAATCTAAATTATCGCGAGACAAGCCCCCTAGAGAAAAAAATGAAGAATAAGAGACGAAAAGAAAGCTACACCGACCTCGACCCGTGAATCCTCCTCTTGCCTATACTACTGTACTACACGACCCTGCACGGAGAGAGTGAGCAAGAGCGCACAAGAAAGTCAATTTGAGCACTTCATTGAACAGCGAAGCGATAAATTGGACCGGGCCTGCCTCGCAGCGTGAAAAACCATCTCTCCCGCTCTCTTTCAACCTATCTCTCTCCGCCTCGGAAATCATCATCGCGTCGCTCCTTTGACTATTTCTACCGAAGGATTCCTCTTTTTTTCTTCACTCCCCTCCGCTGCTGCGGCGAAAGGGTCTTCAGCTTCAGCTTCGGTCCGCGCACGCGTGCACAGAAGGCTCGAGAGATGAAAAAGAAAAAAAAAAGAAAATCATCGTTGCGTCTTCTTCTTATTCTTCGCTCTGTCTGCCCGTTACGCGCGGATAAAGAGGAGCCCTTTGTAGGTCGATTTCAGGCGAGCGATGAAATGTATGTGTGTGTGTGCAGTGTGTTGGCTTGAAAACGGGGTAGCGAGCTGCTGCTGCTACGCAACGAAACCGAGTTGAATAATGAATACACAAAGTCCTTATGACGGGCGGTTTTAAGACTTACTTATAGTATGTAGGCAGGGCGCGCTGAGTCTGACTTTTGTCAAAAAGAGGCGAGAGCCGTGTGGGATACGCACGTGAGCTTCTGTCATTCTGGAATTTTATTCGAGTTTATAGACCGAAATTTCGGTGGATTTGGGGTGTGAGCACGGCCCGGAAAAATCGCTGAGTTATGGTCGGTTAAATAATTTCGGTTGTCGTGCTTTTATTTATTGGGTTTTACTTTATAGGTATGAAGAATGGAGCATCCGGTGGTTTCTCGTTCAGCGGCTTCTGTTTTTCGGAGCATTAAGAAGAGAATACCTTTAAAATTCTTGAACGATATATATATATATATATTAAGTTGGATATAATATAGTATCGTGTGTAGAAACAATTTATAAAATAGTTTTTATGTAAATTTATTTTTATAAGATAGTGACAATTATTTGCATTAATAAAAAGTTATATTACACTTTCTTGTATATACGCAATATATATTTATTGTATAATCATTTTATGATACTAACTCCTGGAGCTTCAGTACAAAGTACAAAAGCAATTGTATACTGGCCAGATTGTTATTTTATGAATAATTTGCCAAGAATCATTATTCATTATATTAATTGCTTTTTCAAAATATTTATACCCTATATATAATATATAGTTATAATATAATTGTAATTATCTACATAATCTATTGACTTCGGTGGGCGTCTATATATATATGACAATGAAATTCTTAAAATGTATACCTTTGTTTTGACTTTCAATTTAAAAAAATTCATATTATGCGGGCATCGTGCTGGGAAACGAAGCGGTATATAATATATATGCACCTATTATGTTCTGAATGGCCTTAAATTTCTTTTATAACGATGAGCACTTATGATAACGACCGTTTTCCGTTTAAAAGGTAAAGGATGTTTTAAGGACAATGACTACCACATACTGCAATTTATTGCTTTCCTATTTATGTGAGTGCAGAACATCTGCTCTACATGAGATAGTAACCCTTTTATGCTGGTTATAAATTAGGATTTTTTTCCATTCCAGCAAGAAAATGTACGAATAAATATACTCATATAATACTTAAATTCTATTAAATATTGTAACAAAATAATTTCTAAAAATTAAAGAAAATCATAAGAAAATTGTAATTGTTATAACATGTTTGTTATCTCTATAAAATTGAATTACGTAAAGAAAAATAATTCATATTTTAAAGAAAAATAATTTAATACGTGAGTCAAGTATTTTCCACTTAAATTTTCCAGGATACAACGTAAATAAATTCCAAATTGTATTCGTACGCAAAACCTCTATACATATTAATGGAGTTCTCCAAATTTCCTTCTCAAACAATACGCTCTCTCATATCCTGCATAGAATATTTAATGTTGTTTTACGTTCGGTAATAATATCTCCCATAATAGCACCTACAACATCCACAGTTTTAAAAAGCCGTAATATCCAAGCGGAAAGAGCCACGTAAAATAGACGTAAATATTCCAACCACAATACCTCCGTGCACATGCCCAACAAAAAGCCCGAAAACCCGTCGGCAATCGCGCGAATTAGTAAAACATCTACGTGCAGCAGTGGAGCATCTTCTTCTCCCATCCTCAACTCTCTCCTGTAGAAAAGTGGCGTCGGCAGGTAGACAATGGGGAAAAAGCCCATAAAAACATGTCGCGCCTTAGAAACGCTCGTCGAGCGGGCTTCTTCTTATACCTATCCGAGCGCCATAAGGAACGGCGTTGTCTCTCCACACAAGAAAAGAAGGGAAAAGAAAAAGGAGAAAACGAAGTAGACACGCTCGCGCGACATGCGACGAGCGCTACGCGCGTTTATATCCTAGAAAAACTCGGACCGCTCGCGCGTGTACTTATACACACGTCCGAGATCGCCCCGATGCGATAAAATAGGGCCTGGGCCCGGTACGCGCGCGCCGGGAATTTTTGAATTTTTCGGCCGCGCCGTGCGTGTGTCTATATATCCTAACTCGAGATCTTCGCAGCCGACGCGTATATAAAAATTTTCTTCCTCCTTTATTTTTTGTCCTGCGTACACGTCGCTTCTTCTTCCTTTACGAGGGTCGCGTCGTATATAGCGCGCGTGGCCCCTTCTTGAAACACTACACTGGACGAGGACGGCGCGGAGAGATCTCTTTCTGGATTTCGGGAGGAGATTTTAATCGACGCGTCGTGGATCGCCGAAAATTACGCCGCACGCATAGCGCGCACGTTGGATGAACAGGCCGGTGGATCGCTCGTGAATGCGTATTAAGTATTAGAGGAGACGAAGGATGCGACCGAGAGGATGATGGGTGGCGAGGAACGCGACGGACACGGACAGATGTTTGATTTCTCGTTATATATGGAAAAGTCGTTGTGCGCCGGAGGTCGTTTTAACGCAGGTTGAGGATCGAAGCGACGTTCGTGAGAAGTTGTTGTCTTTTTTCGCTTTTAGATGCGATGTCAATTCTTGGAGAGTTGCTCGACGGGATGTATTAAGAATTTTTTAGTTAGTTCTAAGACAATAAATAGTAGGGCAAAACCAGGCTATCGTAAACACTCGTGGATATTTTTTATTCTCGCAAACGTTTGTAGAATTTTTGAAGTAATACGCAAGTGCTAATTTAAGTTTATTTATTGTTTGTTTCCAAAATCTTCGAATTGTAGGATTTTAAAAATTTTAAATTCGTGACATTGGAAAATGTTTTCGAGTGCACAATGCGAATATCTTATTGTCAAAAATTAGATAAAGCTTTAAGTAATAGTGTCAACTATTTTATAGAATATTTTTTGATTCTTCCAAATGTTACAGTAAGGTATTCAAATTATAATCAAGCCATTAAATTGAACTCTTGAATAAGTATGGATTAGGCATTTTAATTTCGTAACTCGTAAATTTTAATTTTTAGTTTCTAACCAATAAAAAGTGCTTATATTCTTAACATATTTGAAAAATACTTTTTATTGGTTAGAAATTGAAAATATAATTGTAAGTAGGATAGAACATTTTTATTTTCCATAGATGAAAACAAAATAATATATTAATTAAAACAATGGACGTTTGAAAAAATTTTTATAAATATTTTTAACCAAATAAGTTTATTTATAAATGACGATGTGTGGAGAATATAAATAAGAAATTTTTAACTGTAATTTTCGTTACCTGAAAGGGTAACATGATTTTTGTTTTTATAGTATTATGAAAAATTACAGCATATACTTTATTTATGAACTTTTGGGATTATTTTTTGTTCGTCAAAAAATAAAGAAGATATTATATAGAGCTGTGAAAGTCGTCATAAAGTTATATCGCCGATGCGATGCTTTTTGAAGTAACTGCGATCTGACGTCAATTAATACGACTCCGACAAAGAAAAATGATTTTAAAGAAAGTATGATAAAACGTAATCATCACCGATTCAAATTAAAATTAGTAGGTATAAATAATTCTTGGTGCAAATAATAAACAAAATTCATTTTACCCATGTGTTCACTTAGAGTTTTTCTAACATAAACATTACATTTTAATCATTATTATCATTAAGTTTAGCAGAAAATAATTTTTAAAATATGAACTTAATTTACAAAATTATTAATAATAATAATAATAATAATAATAATAAAAATCAAGATAAAGATAATACATAATACTAAAGGTATCGCGAAGCATATTATATATATTATTGAATGTTGTGCCATCTCATGTGCAGTAATATATGTTATGTAAATGTCTGTAATGTATTATATCAATAATAAAAAGCTATCAATCATATAATATTTTAATTTATGTCAGATATCTATTCTTAAGTGCATAAACACTTCGTAGAATTTATTGAATTTTAATGTTAAGGGAAAATATTGTAATGTAATGCTGACTTTTCAAAAAAATTTTGGCCTCACAATATATTCATCTGTATGCATATATCGCATACCTGCGCACTATACTGCATACATAAGTATCTCTTTCAAAAATAACACAATAATCAGAAGGGCGGCAATTACATGTCAAATTTTTTAACATCTTAATTCTTAGTTAACATGCATTTTTAAAAATCATGTTTTTGTACTTCTTTTTAAAGGTTTTGAATTTTTAATAATGTTTCAACATTTGTAATTAATATTTAAATTATAAACGTGTACAGTGTATGTATAAGTTTGTAAAAAATATAACAAATTATGATAATTTCCAGTAAATGGGATAGTTTATTATTTAAATATTTAATATTCTAAAACATTTTTGCTTAACGAATTACATAATAATATAATTTTTTAAATATTATTTTCACAGAAGAAAAAATAGTCATCGAGGCTTTTATAGTACTTTCGCCTGATGAAATTGCTCGTTTGATTCCGAAAGTCGGACAACGGTTTAAATTTTCAAAAAAATTCGATAAATATATCAAAGAAAGATTACAAAACTCAGAAAATGTACGTAAAATGAATTAATTTTCCAATTTCCCTCAAAATTGAAATATTCCACTTCATATTTAGTCAAAATAATGTTCTCCTGAAACAAAAACTGGTTATAATGTGTAGATTTTTTCGAAAATGAAAAATTTGCTGAACGTTGTTGATAATCATTTAATAAAAAAAAAGAAAAAATACGTGTTGATTATTTTTCGATTATTGATCAGGTGGACCTAATGGATTTTTTCATGCAAGTGCCTCATTATCTATAATAAAATAGCATTTGCATCGACATTTTTCAACTAATTAATGAAAATACAGAAACGGCAATTGAGCATGTATCAGAATCAAATTCAAATGATTCTGTTGAACTGATAGATCTCTTGTAAACACCACCAGTACATTGCAAGAAACGTCTGCAAATAATCACAATACCGAAACTGGATATAATGCCACAGAAAGAAGACTATTAACTACATACAACGTATTTAAAAATAATGTAAGAATGAATAATTTAAAATATGTGTCTATTTTATAAAAATCTATATTTTTATTATCAATCTTTATATTATATGTCAATGTCATTCTTATTGCCTTTAGTTTGCAGGATACTTGGAGGCTCACTTCAAGGGTGCAAATTTATGGCATGCATTCAACAAAATTGGACTTCGTAGAAAATATAAGAGTACGTTAACAGCCATTATTATTAACAATGAATTGAAAGGGGATCCAACAACAAAGTACGTAACGTAGATTTTATGACAGTATATGTTATATTACGTTCATGATTATATAATAATATGATTCTTTCAATTTGTTTAGGATATCTCATGAAAAATTCAAGAAATTGGCAGACGAAATAGGCGAAATTTTTAATGGGGATCCGGTGAGTTGATTACTTTAAAATATTTTACATAAAATATATTCTATTATTTTATTTAAAGTATAAATTTTTATAAATATTTTATTTTTCATTATTGCAGAGATTGTATTATATTCCCCGAAAATATAATAAATGTACAATTATGTACAAGCCATTATATTCGACCCAAGGTAAATTGTATAATAAGTATACAAATCTAATCAAAGATTTGTTGTCAACGGGTTCTCGATCATCACAAAGAAAACCTCGCAAGAGAAATATAGACGATGGTGAGGGTAATCAGTAAAAACATGTAAATCACTATAATATATTTTTTTAATTCTTAAATTAAATTTCATTTTTTGTGTAGAATCCATGCCTATAAGACTATGCGTGCTTTAAGAAGATAATCATGTACATTTTCGTTTACTAAAAGAAGTATAATGTTTATATGAAAAATATTTATCAAATTATAATTTTTAGTCACATAACAGAGGATATATAACTATAAAAATTTGATGTTCAAATTAGGATAAATAATTCATAAATATTGATGACACGAAAACGCTTCTTCTTTCACATAAAATATCAGTATATTCATAAAATATTCCCCGTAACATATTATTTATGCGTATTTGACGGCAGTTGAGAAATATCCGAAAAAAGCTTCTCCTTAATCTAATTAATTATACATTGTACCGAACATGGGTGCAAAATTACGCGGCCCCGTCGCTCATACCACGCAGCAATTTTAATTATCCTCAAAACACGCGCGCGCGCGCAATTTTCCCAAAGTGTCGCACGTTAAAGAGAAATCCACGTACATACTACAAGCCAGCGCCCGCATGTAACGCGCATTATTATTACCATAATTGTTACGCCGAAAAGTGGCCCCCCGAAATATGCAGCAGCCCGCGCGTCGTGTCGCGCGATAAATAATTTTTATCCGTCGCCGTTCGCGCGTATAAAAATTCATAAATTCAAATTCTCCGCGCGCTCGCATCCGTCGCGCGTTGAAAATAATCGTAAAAAAAAGAGAGAGTGGGAGAAGCACGAGGCGAAGAGCGGACGGGTAAAAAAGCCGAGGACGTATAGGAGAGGCCCCGAAGGCAAAGGACCGAAGAGCCGGAGGAATACGAATTGGTGGCGTGCGCGGTAGTGTGTGCAGAGTGTGGACCGTATGACAGCAGCGGCGGCGGCGCTGATGCAGTTTCGTGGAAAAATGCTTAATCTCGTTTTTGAGGCCATCTTCGGCAGAGATCTCGGCGCTCGGAGTTTAGGACGACTTGATAATTCTTTCGGGACGTGATTCGTAAAAACGAAAGATTACTATTCTCGGCTGGACTCGTGCTGCACTCGCCGCGTCGCTAATTCATTTTAGCTTGTTTGTTTTGCTGTCGTTTCATTTTTTTTCGGAGAGATATAACTGCAGAAATGGACCTTTGAGGGATGCTCGCTTGCATGTTAAGGTGCGGGAGAACGGTAAAAAATGTACCTGCTAAGAAAGGTGACTTGTTGTCTTATTAATTAAGTTGTTTATGGACAGTATTATTGGGACCCTTAGTAAATGTGATTCATATAGGAAATTGTTCATATAAAATTAGATGTATCGCGATGAAAATTTTACTTTAAGTTTTATATTATATTGTACTTTGTAATCACACGTAACAATTATAAGCAAGATAACTTTTCAAAGATATAAAGATAAATTATTTAAATAAATAGACACTATAATGCATGCAATTAAACAGCCCTGCATGCTTATCTTTTACAATTATTCCGAACAACAAAAAGTCAGAAAAATCAAAAGTCTTCGGAGCAACAACTAGTCCTTTACAAGTTGACAGATTGTTGCACTAAATACGTGCCATTTTCTATTGCGCACTGATTGCGTTCAGTAAACAGTCATCTTAAGAATATATTTTATTGAAACTTTAAACTTATCTTTCTTGATCTTTCTTATCGCTTTAAAACATTATATACATTTTTCAAATGTATCATTTATTGAATATGCGATATAAGAATTATGTATTTATTAATAAAATTAAGTTATTATCACAGTTTCATTCCGTTTACAATAAAATATTACAAAACTAAAAATGTTTCTTTTCCTTCATCTGGATATGTCCAGGCTTATTTTGGACTAAACTGTGACTTTAACTTTGTTATATTTAATGTTATTTATGATTGTCTATTGATCTGAACGATTTATCTCTTTTTACGCTTCTTAACGTCCACGGCAAATAATGTTGAAATACGATGCCATAATGCAATGGAGAAAGAAATGTGATGATGACAATGCAATGTAGTCTCATATAACTAGAAATGTGTCTGCAGACAAAATTGGGCGAAGCTCTATAGTTATAGAATATCTTTTTTATAGGTAGTAGTACTTTTGACAAGCTGCGAGTAATGTATTCCCGCCTGGACAAATGGGTGTTATTGAGTGAGTGGTTGTGCGAGTGGATTGATAAAGATACCTTTAGGTATGCATGGGAGGATGTGTTTGTGGGATTTGTAGATGAGTGTGTGTGGGTGAATGAGAGTAGGTATGTATGTATGAGTGTCGGTAAGTTTTTGTCGATGGATGGATGTGGGTGGGTAGACGAGTGTGTGTACGCGAATGGGTTTGTGGATAGATGCGTGAGTGTTTGTGTATAAGTGGATATGTGTTGGTATGTGGGTGGGTAGATGAATATGTGGGTTGTGGGTGGGTGTGTGGATATGTAATCTCTTGAATGGGAGTGTGGGATTCGTGGATAAGTGTACTGGTGAATCGGTGTGGGTATGTGAGCGTGTGGATGATAGGTCATGTGGTTCGATAAGTAAGTATGTGTGGGTGGATGGAGGTATGGCTGGATGTGGGTAGATGAGTGTGTGTGAGTAGATGGATGTTGGTGAGTGGATAGTATATGGATGCGTGTGTGGAAACTAGTGTATGTCGAAAATAATCTAGCGAGCGATTCTACTAACATACACGGTGCAACGTATTAATGTTGAGCATTCTATTACATACTTATTATTGGAACTATATATATACTTGAGACCAAGTAGATGATATATGCAAAGTTTCATTAATATAAGTCAAATAGTTTATATATTTATTTAGTTTATCTTTTATATTTAGTAGTTTATCTTTTATATTTAGTAGTTTATCTTTTATATTTAGTAGTTTATCTTTTATATTTAGTAATAATGTAGTTATGATGTATAATATGTAATAATGCGCCATTATATTCTCTACTTATATATAGAATTAACAAGAGACAAAAGTTATAAGTAAAATTATACATGTCTCATTTTACCTGGGTTGTTCGATACGCTTTTGGCACGTTAGAAATAACCTCACTGATTCAGTGCATATAGATCTGAGAAAGCTTAAAATTGATTTTTTCCGACCCGAAATTTTGAATTAGTAGTTATTTTTTTATCTTTTGTTATACAAGATAACGTTATTAAAAATAGAACAGTTATGTCTCGGAAACGTTTGGGCCAGTTGTTAACAATATCACTTTGCGATTCCATAATTCACATATTCCATCTATGGCAGAACGCTATAAAAGTCTTTTCTCAACTCCAACTTTAGAAAACTTGGAGACATAAGGTTTAGAAATTTTTTCCGCTAAAAATTTATATTTCAAAGACATTATATTCTAAAGGACTACAAAAATAATCAGTACACTATTTATTATCGTGGCTACTTGATATCACATCTTAATGAAATATTATTCCCCTATGTAAAAATGAAAATTTTTTCTTACCCAGGGTGTACACGACATCTGACAAACACGTTAAATTAAACTTCAAATCAGATTTGTCAAAGTACCAAAATATTTTAACATCGACATAAAAAGGTCGACTGCCCTCTCGCAACAAATCGAGCAATCCATTATCCATTACGATGCCGAAAACCTTCGGCGAAAAAATGTTATTATTTTTCCATAGAACTCAAAATCTCTCTTAATCCGGTTGTCGGCTACGCGCGCCCCGTCCACAAGGCTGCATAGCGCTCCAAAAAGGAAAAAAGTCATCCATCCGCGCGCGCCTTCGTATAATAGTAGCTCATCTCAACGCTTTTACTTTTATACGCCCGGACTGCTGGCCTGTCGGGCATCTGCGAGGCGCGCGAGCTTTGTGTGCACAATAATCGTAGGCCGTGCCGCGAGCTCGGCGTGTTGATTTTTTGACTTAGCGCGCGCGGGCCTTCCGCGCTTATACACTACACGACGACTGCCGCTGTTACGTGCTGCTGCTGCTGTTGCTGTTGCTTTCGAGCCGAGAGCCTGCAGTGGCATCGGTATGCGAGGCTCCTTTTCGCTTTTTTTGCTCAGCTTTGCTTTGCTTGCTCTCGCTTCCTCCTTTTAACTGCGGAAGAATGGGGCATCTCGTTATATGGTATACGCGTACGTGAGTGTTTGTGTGTGTGTGCTTGAGATCTTAGGCACGGGATTGGGACTTTTTTTAGCTGGGAGTAGGAATAATATAATGCCCCTTGGACGCGATGTTTTCCGTTGCTTTTATGTATTTTTGACGCGCTCTTTACGGGGATGATCGGAGCTGCGCGCTGCGATTCTTCTGAAAGCGAGTTTTGACGAGGTTTGATGGGTATTGATTCGCGAGATTGAGGGGTGAATGCAAGAGGTGAATGCAGCGGATGATGGGAGTTAGAGTATTTTCTTATGGCTTTGTAAACGTAAACAAATAAACAGCAGGGGAATAAGGTTGTTTTAATGCGGATAATATATATAAAGTGCAGTACAGTTCAGTGAAGTGGTCACTTGTAAAAAATATCATAAGAAAATAGTCATTTTTATCAGGTTATTTAGTAGATAGAATAGTCAAAATGTGTATTTTTGTATAACTAGTTATAAATAAATGTAAAGAAAAACGAAATATCGGCATAACTGAAAATTAGACATTATATTAAGTAGAATACGAGAAACATTACTGCACATATTTAATGTTATTGATTAATTTAATTTTGAGTTAAAAGTTAAAATTATCATTAATAATCACGTTACAGTCCCTGTCACCAACGTCATTTTCTTTCATATTATTTAAAAATGATGATGTTTCAATAGAAAATTAGGCAGCAGATCGTTGAGACATATTTTTCACTTATATTATATGTAAACTTTAATTGCAATGTCGTGAATAGCGTGAAGTAAGTATTTAAAAATTACTTTAAGCATTTAAGTGTAAAGTTTATTTTACAATCTTTTATAGCAGACTTTTAACATATAGTCTAATATTAATTAAATTTAGTCTCGCGACCGCACCTCAATTCGAGGATAGCGTTCTGATACCATAACTCAAAAATATCAGAACATTTACAAAAAAAATAATGTTATAAACAAGTTTTTAGCATTAAACAATACAAGAAATAGTACTTCCGATGTCTTATTGCATTATTTATAAGTGAGTGAATAAACTATTGCTAAAATGTCTTGGTCTGCTTGTCACATCGACCCTTGACGAGATGTAAAATAAAAATACTTAAAGCAACGTTCAGTATTTTCTTATAGAATAATTAATTTATGTATATGAAAATATTTTTTATCTATTTTTAATGCAACAAGAGTTTCATTAACATAAAAGATATCCATCAAGAAAAAGCGAAGCATGTAAAAACAAGTTATTATATATTATAAATTTTAAAACATTTTTCCTCATAGCATATGTACTTAATGTTAAGAAATATCACAAAAAAGAGTTTTCGAAGAATTCGACATCTCTTCTGACAGTATTAAAATAATTTTTAATCTCGACTACGTGGAATTTGTATGCCTATATGATGGTTAGGAATAGAGTATTGTAGAGAAATAGATTTTTTTAGAATACTTCTTTTTCTGTACTTCTATCTGACAATTTTGATAATTGTCGACATTTGGAGTTCTACCCTTATACTTAAATTGATTTTCGTTTTATATTATAGCGATTATAATAAGCGCAGTTGATCATATGCATGTTTTACAAAAATGTACTCATTCCACTTGAAAACTGCAAAAACTACGCAGTAAAAAGTATCACTAGAAGAGCTACTTCATGAATATATATCACTCAAGTAAAGAATTTAAAACTATAAAACTGAAGATCGTTCACACCCGCTTACGATATCCACTTTTCTCGCGCGCAGTCCGCAGCTTTTTCTCACTCTCCATCTTACACGAAACGAAACGCAGACTTCGAGACTTCGTCGCTCTTCCCCCTCCATGCAGTCCATAATCGCCGCACTAATTTTAAAAAGTGTCAAACTATTAGACGACTCCCAGGGGGATAGCGCACAGCCGCTTGCATGCATTTAGCTAATTGCTTTCCCAAGAACGCCGGGAAAAAAGCGTTCCCAAGAAGAGCCGAAGAAGAAGAAAGAGAAGAGGGAGACGGCGTAGCGCGGGCGCGCGCTCGCTCGTCATCGACATCCGTAAAAAATATATTACAAGCGCGCAACGCGCTCAATGCATACAACACACACAACCATATGTAGTGTCGACGTCTTTTTTCATGTTTTTTCTCTTTGACTTCCCCTGTATCCATAGCATGTTAAGGTAATGGTATACTATAGCATTACAACCCAGTTCAAAAGTTAATTTTATTTTGTAAATTACACCAACTGCATTGGAATAAAAATATAGTTAAATAATGTGAAAAACTTAACTACCTAACATTATTTCATGTAACGTATGTATCTGTTTTTTAATCACATGCTTAGAAAATTTTAGTAGTTATACATAAAAATCCGTCATTATAATACATTATTGTCATAAGGCTCAAAATATGCTAAATATTGAAAAGCCTGACACGAATTCTCAGCTCATCTAAGATTCAACCCATTTAAATTTTGATTATACGCGTATAATGATGTTATAAATACATGGTAAAAATTTGAAAAGGTTCATAAGAAAGTCAAATTTCGCTAGAATGACCAAGATAGTTAGCAGGCCGAAACTCACACACGTATTCCAAAGGAAGAGGAGCTGCAAGTCACGAAATAAGACTCTTGTGCATGTGTCTCTGGGAGTTGTCCGACAGCGAGATAGACCCTCGCTGCCAGCGATGATAATGCTCTTGGGGCGAGGAGAGACGAAGCGACGGCGGCAGCATGTGGTGTACACGTCCCTCTGCACAAGACGAGAGCTGTTCAAGCTCTATTTTGACCTGTTCGCGGCCAAGAAAAATATCCCTTTCTCGCCTCGAGAAGAGACCGACCGACCGGACGGTTGCCTGCACACTTGAACGGAAACAAATAACACTTTTCGTTCTATGCATTTTTATCTTGTCATGCGGAGGGGCGAGTGACGTGCGCCGCGGCCACTTTCCATCTCGCCTCTTGCTCTCGCATTATTTCTTTTATGTAATAAGAAGTTTGTTGTTATTCTAAAGAAGTCGAGAGTTTTCTCGCTAACGAGGAACCAATGGGGTGAAGAGGATTGAGGGGAGAGAGAATTTGGGTGGTATGATGGAGATATTAGGAGTTTTCATTTTTGGACGGTGTTTTTAGAAGCATACTCATGGAAATTAAGTGAGGTAATTCGTATTGATTTAAGTAAACAGTCTTTTAGAACTTCAGACAGTGAAGACTTCTGTAGTAATTTAAAGTTTACTCATGCTATAACTGAAAGTTTAGCGTTATCAATTCTTTGAACTTAAACTATACTTTTTGTGATGTAAAACAAAATAAGAAATGCCCAATATAGACAAGTTAACTAAAAAAGGTAAAAGAAATAACTTTAGTTTACGTCGTTTATTAGATGCTTCCAGGATTAAGGAGCATTAAAATGAGATAATGAGTTCTAATACTTCTCAAAATGTGTTAAAAGCAAAACGAAAAATTTTATTTGAACTCTGAATACTTTAGGAGGTAAAAGGGTGTCTAAATGTGAAAATTTAAAAAAATGTTATTGAGTGCATATTTTTTATAAAAACAGCTTAAATGTTCAACTTTATACCTAATTATCTACATAACATAACATAACCATTATGTACATAACAAGAAACTATCCCATTGCTACCTATTGTTTTCATCGGTGACTCCCAAAATTGATAAAATCACAGTTGCTGTAGGATATTTTTTCAAATTATCAGTCTTTTGACCTAGAAATTTTTTTTTACATTCTTTATATATGTATTTATTGCTGTGACCAAAAAAACTAATATTTCTTAAGATTAATCCGAAAATAAAATTATTTTTCAATTTTTTTTGTAAAAGAATTAATAAAAATAATGATTTTACAACTTAAAATATTTTTATTTTTGGATCAATCTCAAAAAACTTTCGTTTTTTTATCACAGCAATGAATACAGTATAATGACTGTAAAATAATTCTTTAGGTCAAATGACTGAAGATTTTAAAAAATATCTTACGGCAACTGTGATTTTGTCAATTTTGGGAGTCACCGATGAAGACAATAGGTAGCAATGGGTTAGCTTGGATACTTTTTTTATGATTTTGAAACTTCTTTGTTGTCTACATAATACAATTAAGCATAAAATAGAATAGAACATTTCAGCTGGTTTTAGAAAAAATATAGACTTATTAATATTTATTCAAATTTTCATATTCAGACATCCTTAAGGAGGCAGGCCTGGGTTAAACCCAAATAAAATATTTTTCTTTTACGAGTTCAGAAAACTTTTATGTTTAAAAGCAATCATTCTGAAAACTTTTATATTATCAACACCTAATAATATCTTTAATTTTACCGTTGTAAAACCTTAAAATCTTGATCCTACACGTCACAATAAATAACTATTTTCAATACCATATTTATTAAAGGAACTTTGTTCCTCACACGATTATAGGTGACAATGTGACATGATGAACGAAATTTTTTCTTTCGACGGTTATTCGACTCCTCTTTACATGAATTACAAAATGAGTGGAGTGCTATTTCGTTAAAATGTTTTTTATTATTCTTTTTCGTATATCCAATCCATTTTTATAAAAGATATATCTGAAAAAATAGAATAAATAAAAGTTTTAACGAAAAAGTGTTCTAATCATTTTATAACACATTTAAAAAGGACTCAACATCCGACTAAAGAAAAATTTCGTTCATCATGTCACCTAGAATCGTGTGAGGAACAAAGTTCCTTTAATAAATATGGTATTGAAAATAATGATTTATTGTAACGTGTAGGATCATATTTTGAGGTTTACAACGGCAAAATTAAAGATATTATTAAGTATTGATAGTATACAAATTTTCAGAATATTTGCTTTTAAACATAAAAAGTTATCTGGACTCATAAAAGAAAAATATTTTTTTGGGTTTAACCCAGGCCTGCGCCCTTAAGTTGATTTTATAAATTTAACACTTGTTAATGTCCTTAAGGTATACCTTAACTTGAGTATATGCAAGTTAAAGTTTCCATAAGAATGTACAATTAAATTCAATATTATAAAATGTAAAAATCATTATTCAGAAGCCGCTATGGATCCTAAATAACACACATACGTACACACATGCACACACCCACACACACGCATCCATACAGCATACATTTTTTGGAGTAGCTTATTTGAACTTCCCAAGTCATATAGTAAGTTTCTACGTACTATTTTTTTTAAATTATACTTTAAATATAATATTTAAGTTTTTGTTAAAATTAAATCATTCGCTATTACATTATATTACTAAACCTTCAAAATTGTATTGAAACAAGTATTTATTCAGCAAACTCTTTGAACGCTAATATCATTTTGACAGTTATTATCTCGATTAGTGTGTATAAGCGATCAATCTGTTGCTGACTTTGTATCAAATAGATTACATTGTGCCTTCATTAATTACTTTTTGTAAGATCAATGTCCACGCGTCGCGTGTGTAGAACTTACATCATGGGTTTTATACAAAAAATGAATGCTTCTCTATATTCATATCAGTGTCTGAGGTTTTTTGCATCGTGATAATAATTATGAATTTGAAGTTACTATTATTATTACCATTATTATTATTATTATGATTATTATTATTATTATTATTATTATCATCAATATTATTAATATTATTATTTTATAGACCATTAATGATTGTAACCAACATTGCTATTTGTTAATATATCTATCGATCCTGCGTAGTACATATTATAGTCTTATTCACACAATTTTGCCAATCCTCTCTAATCTGTGCAAATCCTATTTAACCATCCTCATAGAGCCTTTTTTCATGCGAAATAAGATAGTGAAAATTATGGGCATAATATGTTAATTAGAATTTTTTTAAATATTTTATTTTTCAGCAGAATAACTACACTGAATTTCCTATAATTAAAAAAATTAATTATGTGCATAAATCATTAAAATGTTTTATTATCTACAACGTAGTTTTTCGCCAAAAATTTTCAAATTAACGAAATATACTTGAAATATCTTAAGATCCATTGTATATGAGCCCTAAGACGTTCGAATTACCAAAGCGGCTACGCTTGCGATTAGTCGATCCTCATGCGATGACAGTTGACGATCAGTGGTGGCAGCGTGGTCCAGTCGACAACGCGTGATTGTAACACAGTCAGTCTTTGATGGTCTTTGATGGAGCAACAGTCAAGCATACGTGCTAGTTCGTGAATGAATCTAAAATTTGGAACTCTGATCGACGCTTCATATATTAAATAAGGTAAAAATCTTAAAATGTTGAAATTCGGGATACAAGTGAAATTTCCATCTATTTTTGCGTTGACTATTTCATTAATTATTGCTTCAGTTTGTAGTATTATAGAGCACATACGCGCGATTACATGCATGATGCCATAAGATTTATGTACAATTTCACTGCTTCATCACTTATACAGTGAAAGATATTGAAATTTCGATTTGAAATGCAGCTTTTAATTATGTTTACGTTGGTAAATTTTTCCAGTGTTTCATTTGGTATCACGAGGACATTATACGCACGAGCACGTAGATGAATCGATAATTTTGAATTCGTCCACTTTATGAACGTCTGATAGATTGAACAAGGTAAATATATTTCAAAAAATATTCAAATTCGGATTTTAAGAGCAGTTTCTATAAATATGTTTGCTTTGGCAAATTTTGTTGTACGTTTAAGCTTACCACGGGAAATTTTTAATGCTGATAAGTAATTAGTTACCTTTATAGGTATTAACCCATTAATGCCCAGACCATTAAAAAATTGAAAAAAACTGCGGATAATTATTTAGAAGTGCGTTTCTACCCTTAACTGAGGGAATTTTTCAATAATGAATATTATATAAAATAATTTGAAAATATTTCAAAATTCATAATATTCTTATGATAATGTTAAACAAATATGGTTCTTTGTAAGTTTATTTTAATAAAAGAGACGTTTTTATGACGTTTATTTATTTATATATTTATTTGTTTGTTTATTTATAATGCTAATGTAATAAGATGTTGATTGTCATTGCTTTCATTCCTTATGAAAAAAACCTGCCGGAAACTGCAGGAGGCCTGGAGATTTCCCTGCAGGTTTTTTAAATAAGGGATTTAAGGTCATATTGAAATTACAAAATTCACCAGTTATTTAATCAAAAAATCGAAGGGACACATATTTGTTAAATAGTTAGATTTATAAAATAACATTTTTTTTAAATATTATCCATAAAGTATACTTATTAAAGCGTTTTATTATGTTTTAACCAGTGATTTAAACAAATTCTTTTTAAAATAGAAAAAATAGTAGGAAAACAGTAGGATTGAATATCTTTGAACAAGTACTTGTGTAATTATAATTGAACTTCAAAGATGAGTTTATTTAATTACTAATTACCTTTCGTTGTGCACTTAAAGATATTCTACTTGTAGGTTTTTACATTAACTAAATTGTATATACTATAGAAACCTCTTTATTCAACAGTCCAAATAAATATTATCATTGATAATGTAACAATAATTTACAAAGTACGGTTTACATATCATTTATGAAGAACCTTTAAGAAGAACAGTAATGTTTATATATCTTGTCAATATTAACTTAAATATTTGAAGACTTCTTTAATATCGATTGACATAGCCTTTAATACTTTTTAATTTTTATTTGTGATCACAGTAATAAAGACTTAAACTTACAAACTATGCTTACAAGTATTATTTGGTCTTGCATATTTGCACAATACTTTTTTACTATCTATAGTCAAACATATGTTAATGTTTACAGCGCAGAATAATTAATCGATACAATTCCTTAAAGTGTTATACTTAACATTCTCTAAACGTGAATGTCTTCAGTGCTTTTGGTGTTGCATTTAGAACACGTACAGTTGTGTAGAATACAATTATAGCCTACATATACTAATGACTGATTTATTTACTTCGTTTTGTTTACTTTTTTGAGAACCTATCAATTAACATGACTAACATTATGGACCTTCGATCAGAATGTATATATCTGTGGGTTCCCAGAAAAACGACTAAAGTCCATTTTTTTGAAAATTGAGTTTTGAACGTTTTTGGTATCCTAACATGGTATATTTTTAGATAAAACTGCAAAAAATCAAGAAAGTGTACAAATTAGTGACCATTTTTTACATTAGTTTAAATGGAAATTAAAAACTTTAAACCTTAATATCTCAAAAACACGAAAAGTGGACTTAAGTTGTTTTTCCGGGAACCCACAGATATATTATATATAAAGACAATAGAAAAATATAAGTAAGTTTCTTATTCGCATATAACAATCATAGTCTTTTCAATTATTCACTGGTAACTATTGAATTTATAGCACCCAAAAATTAAAATTATACTAAGAAACTATTATTATCTATAGAGAGAGAGAGAGAGAGAGAGAGTCATGTTTAAACCTTTGAACCAATTTTAAAGCTACTCCGATATGTAGAACATCTACTTGTGGTATTTTTTCAAATGAGAATGATAAAAATGTAAGGCACTCCACACATTTTTTACAATTTTGGATTAAATAGCCATACAGAATAAATGTCATCTATTCTTGCAACCTGAAAATATATTTATTAAATTATAACTAATGATTGTAAATTTTCATTTTACAATATGTAAAATGTGAGACATGTGGTTTATCAAACAAGTATATAGTATTAAAAAGAAACTCTCCTCATTTTCTTCTGTTAGGATTTCAAAACATTTGTCAATGAGTGTCGTTGATTTTTTTCACACAAATGCAACAAGTCGATAATTTGTGGTCTGACATCTCGATCATAATTGAAACATTGAAACAGTTTCGCTTTTAAATATGAGGGGATATTCTTCATATCTGGAACGTTTCCTTTCATTAAATTGTCTGTGGCACCGTCGTTGGCATCATAGTCGTATTTCTTTACATCCCATATTTCTTTTTGATTGTAGAGCGCAACCAATGAGTATGCACAAGCCCATACATCGCTGCTCGGAGTACCTGGCTTCTTGTGCAAAATGATTTCCAGGGCCATAAATAAATATGACCCTAATTTTTTGCCATTACATGATGATTCAAGATCCGTTTGCAAATTATTAGATGTTGCACAATCCAGATCACGAAACTTGACTTCATACTGCTTATTGACTAAGATATTACTAGGTTTAATATCTCGATGCAGAATGGGTACATCTTGGAAATGTAAAAATTATTATCAGCGTTCAAACAATAATTTTTATTCTTTTTTCAATCAAATATGACGTCAATATGACGTAATTTCTCTGTATACCCTTTTGTCGCACCTTCCTTTCTGTATGCTTTTAATTTCTACATAGGAATCTAAATATTTTCCTTTTAAAACAACGCCTTTGTTTTTTTAATCCCAGTTTCAAGACATTTTCACTTTCATTGTTTTTTAAAAAATCATTACTGCGAAAGTTTGAGGAGCTTGTACTATCTGTTGTGTTGATTGATAATGTAGAAAATTGTGGAGAGGGCTCACTTTTTCACTCTCATTAGACTTGGCGGGTGACAGTAAGTCATCATACAGGTTATTTTCTTCTTTTCTCTTTCTAATATTTTCTGCTAAATCATCTGGCTGTGTATTTTTTTGTACCGGATGATTAGCTGTTGCAAATACAGCGGTTGTTTCTACGTTTACACCATTATTGTGAACATCAACAGGAGTATCATCTAAATTCTTCGCTTTCTCTGGAGTTTTTGGCACTACATAAGAATTGGTCATGTTTCGGAGAACACGTTCATGATCAATATTACTTAAGCTACAATTAACACTGTCATGGCTATTGCTTTCCGAAATAAGATGGTTAGTTGCAGGTGTTATTTTGCTGGTAAAAAGAACAATCTTCAAGTAATGGTTGGAATTACGTAGATTCAGTTTAGCAAACTCCCAGAAACTAATTTCTTCATCATCTTCATTTCTGAAGGACGTAAACATTTTCTTCTCTTCAGTTCCTACTTGGTCGATGCTGTTTTCAAATGCGAAGTTATTGCTTTCATTCACATATTCTTTTAAAAGAATATCTTTTATTTTTGTACACGAATAGTCTTCATTTTTATTTATTTATATTTATTTATATATGTACTTAGAATGAAGTGACTTTGTATGTCTCCATAGTTACAGACTTTATCATCGAAGCGGAGCGAGACGAGCTAATGTGTCACCCGAGCGCAGCGAGGGTGACAAACAGACGAGTGAATGAAAAATAGGTTAAATATCAAATAACTACAACTGCATTATTAACACATATCAATATATTTTACAAGTTATTATGAGTACAAACTTTTATCTATAGTTCAGAATTATGAGAATTGTCATTTATAAAAAACTTAATTGAACAATTATTAAAATGCATATCGAAACGCTCATTGTTTGAAAGATCTCTTATAACCAATTGTTGGTTAGACGCATTTATCGAGTGCTCTTCTGAACGTTCTCTTTCAGGAGGCACAAAAGGAGTAGAAAAAAGTTCTTCTAATTCTCTTACATCAGGTGTTGCAGAAATATTAAGCTGTTGTGACCATTTTTCTGCATCAGTCATGAAAAGATTAGTAGATTTTTCTTTATGTGGATCAACTCGTACATTATTTGTACTTATTTTCTGATGCTTTGATTTCGGTTCTTCACGAGGTTTTTTACGTATTGATGTTGAAGGAGAACCCGAAGTAGATGGTACGGAAATTGAAATTGAATTAGTGATCTGTTCACCAATTTTTCTTTTGTGGACTCTAGATGCCTCAATATAACCTTCAGCGACTGTCGTTGATTTCCACCCTCCAAGTTTTTTAACAGCGGTGATATATTCCCTGGCTTCAACCAACAATATTGCCGATGTTCGCCGAAAGATGTGACAAGTATATAGTTCCTGATTTGGCAAATTTAAAAATTATTAAATAACATTTGGCATAGCACCAATCTTGTTGATTCCGACTGGTTGATTTGTGCATTTGCCAACTCGATAATTTAAAAAAAACGATTAGATTTGCAATCCTCTGGACGTAGTTTTATATATTTTTTTGCAAATATTATAAAACTCTCCAACAAACTCTCCAGATCCTTGATATCGTTCATGGTTATGTTTTTGAGCTTTTCCTTCTGCATGCACCAGACACATCTACCACCAAAACAATCTACAAATACAAAATCAGATTAAAAAGGTTGAATCAATAATAAATAATAAAATGTATATCTATAGTAATTGAATAAAACTTACTATGTTCGATAAATGTATTTCCTCTGGAGCCTCGTTGCAAAATTTTGATACTTCAGATGGAGTAAATACTTTCGATTTTTTTCGCTTGTAGTTCGCATTTTGTCTGTTCAAAAAAGCTGTGATACTTTTATAAGTACCGATATCGACATTATTGTAAATACTTATAGTGGCTTTCAACATGGAATAACGAGCCCACAATGTTGAGGGAACACAGTTCTTAGATAGTTCATCTAGATAAACTAAAATGATTTTTTCGTCTAAAGAAGCTGTTTTTTTCTTTCTACAACTTTTTGAATTCGTTGTAGGATCTAGTGTATTGACGTCTTGACTTTTTAGGTAATAGATTCAGACTAATATTATTTGCAATTTCCGCCAAATCCGACGGTACTGTATCGTCACAAGCTGTGTCCGAATCACTTTCTGAACTCATTTTATTACAATTACTAAGCTACTAAAAGCGAGACGACTCAATTATGAGAGAAAGTCAAAATTCTAACCTTGATATGTATATAATAAACATTGACGTTAAGTCGGAAAAACAATTGCGAATCATTCTGGCGAAACGAGCGCACAATTTCAAGCATGTTTCGCACACGCTTGTGAAGTTTTAGCACACACTTGACGTATGTTTCGCGTACGGTTCACGAATGTTTTGCACACGATGAAAAAATCGACGGTTTCGCACACGGAAATACAGCACGAGAAACCGTGTTTCGCGCACGGCGTGTTAAAATATTATTTATTTTAATTTTCTATCATAAGTAACTTGAAAAAAATATACCTTTATTTTAAATAAATATATGACATACAATACCATGTTCTTGTATACATATTTAATCGGCAAACATTTTATGTATGCACTTCTTGAAAAAAATACTAACATCTTTAAATAATCATTATAGGAATATTTGCTGCAAGTTATAGCTAGATTCTTCGACTCAAAATGCGCGAGCAACCTTTTGAACTTAAAACAATAAGTTTTGAGAAAAACGCATTTAAATATTCAGATCTACATAAGAAGCAATGTTAATTACTTTCTTTAAATGGTTATAACTTTGTTGATTCTGAATTTTTTTATTCTATCAGGTCCAAAATGTCCTTACAAATGTAGAGCTTCAAAAAGTGTCATAAATTTTTTTTCGATTTTTGTTAAAAAATCATTGTAGACCCATCTTACTCAATATATATACTAAAAAACTTATTAAAACTTTTAAAGAGTTATTTATTTATTATGAAATATTTAATATCAAATCATTTTAATACACAATTCTCGAAACTTCATTTAGTAAGAAATTTGCCTTTGTACTTTATATAATATACTACAAAGTATTATTATATTAAAAATCTACTTGTGTCTACATAAGAAAATGAAAATAAAGAAAACTTACCATTTACATAGTTAGGTAGAGTTAATTAAAATTAGAATTGTTTTGGGTTTATTTAAAATAAGAATATATTCTTATAGGTATACCTTATATCGTATTTTTATATATCTAATACGAAAAATGTAGTTTTTTTTCAGATTGGATACATTTTCATCAAGTTTTATTGATTGCAAGAGTGGTGCCAGTAAATCCAGATATATTTACAAAATATTACACGAACTTCCCATTTATTTGTACGGCTGAACCTGTAGTTGGAGTACTTAATACCTATAGTAGAAACAACGTTTAATAATAAAAAAATATTAAAGTTTCATAATATGTTTGGAGGGAAAAAGGATTGGTCAGATGAAACATTTGTAGGTGAAGTTTTTAATACAGTTCAAATGAAACGTATTCATCGCAGTGCTTGGAAACAGCACATGATATCGTTTTTAAATTATTCTTACTCAGATGATATCAGACAAAGTATATCTCCATCAAGTCTCCTAGCACTCATATTAATGTTACCACATCCAACAAAGTCACAATTGTTATTCCAGGATTATTTTGATAAAAATAGATATGATTTGGATCTACCGGAGAATGGTGAGACATTAAAGATCTTAAATAAGGGTCATAGTTCAAACAGAATATTCTTTTCTTACATACAAAACATTCTTGGAAAAAATACGCCTACGGATCAAAATTTAACAACAACTAGAGTGATACTTGGTATGATGGCTTTAGTATATCTAAGATGCGCAGTTAAATCTGCAAATTCAGTAATATCATTCATGTCTAAAAACTTGAAAAATATAATGCAATCTTTATATCCGAATATTAAGTGTCCCGGAGAAATGCCTTTACCATCCAATAAATTTCTAGAAAATCTTCAATTCACGTGTAATAAAAATAATAGCGATATTCAAGAAATGTTACGTTTTTTAGTAGGGATATATACAATTGAGATGAATAAAAAGGGTTCTCAAGCTGACAATGCATTGATACAGATTCTCAACATTAGCTTATTACACGAGATAAGATTACATGGTTTGGGAATTATAAGTCTACTGGAAAAAATAAGTTCTATTTATAAAATAAGCATACTTGGGATTATTGAATTAGTATATCCTCCTCCGGCAGATCAAGTAAAAGACCCAAAAATTAAAGAATTGATAACATTAGCAGCAAAAGTATTCCCTAGAATGACAGTGAATGAATTTTACTCAAAGTATATGGCTAAGGAATCAAAGGAAATTTCGTGGCCATGGTCCAGATTGATTAACTTTCAATATTTCAATGAATTCTCAATTCGAGTTGGTCTAAAGTCTCGAGAATTAGTAGCTATTGTTTCCCTTACAGAACCTGGTATTTGGAAAATGGCTTCATTAAAAAATTATACAGCTTATGCAAGAACAATGGCTATGGAGTATGCTCATTCATTTGATAAAGGAATACGAGAGGCAAAAGCATCTTTGGCAAGAAGAGTGCAAGATAATTAGTTTTATATGTTACTCAAACTTTAGATTTAACTTTATATAATAATACAAAAGTTATAACAACTTAATTATAACTTTAATTATACAAAAACCAGAATTAACTAAAAATATCATTTGCAACAATAACCTTGTATGTAATTTAAATTATATGAATGTATGTAACGTAAATTGAGGTATATTCATCAATATACTACCTGATTTATTATGAACTTTTAATAAATTATAATTACAACATTGCCTTTTTTCGGAATAAGTAGGTCATTATGGATTTGAAAATATATAAATTCCTTTATAGCAAAATTAACACTGCTGAAATATATTATTTATAAGTAATAGCTGATTTTTAATTACAAATATATACAAAACTTCACTTTAAGTGTAAATAGCTAAATTTATTAATATGGAAAGACCTAAAGAAAAAATAATTCAAAAATTTGGGGTAGATTTATCACTTTACAGGTTAAAATAAACCCTTTCATTTTTATTTTCAGACAAAATGGGCACTTAATCTCATTTTTACTTTACGAACATAAGCTGTCCCCTATAGTGCCAAAATTATATGTATGATGGAAAAAATTCGTAATCGCAGAAAACCATATATAATTTAAATAATTATTTATAAATCGATGGCTTTAATAAAAAAAACGATTGTCTCAGAAACTACGATTATAAACAACGTATCTCAAGATGAGCAAATGATGTACACTTGACGGAAAATTCTTCTTTATTTTAAGGTACAAGAAAGCATATCCTAATGTTTCAGCAACATCCATGACTTAAACTCCTGATACTCTACTTGTTAGTTACATAAATAAATGATTTATCATGACATATTATCAAAGTAATAATGGAATATATAATATACTATACTACTCTTGGATTTATATTCCTATAACAAAAAAATAATAAGATAGTGAACTCAGTTCTCGATGGTTACCCAATAGTGTATAATTGAAAGGAATAATATGACTTTAGACTCATTCATAATCTATGATTTGGGAAGATTTGTTTTTTGAAATAATTGTTTGATACAAAGAAAATTGTTTTTATAATAAAAAAAATTATCTAACAAATATTTATATTTATAAAAGATTAATTAGCGATAGTTGCAAAAAAATTATATTACATTGCACTCTCACGTTCAATGTGTTTCTCATCGTGTTCTTAGCCACGACCGTAAAAACCAGCTTACATGAAGATAAAAGTCATATTTTTTACGATAATTTAACTTTATTAAAAATCCCAGCTAAGTTCCAGCTGGATCCATCTGAAATCTAGGCAGATCTAGGTAGAATCTAATTGACATTTTCAATAAGGACAACAAAAAAAGGTTTGTTGATCGTGTCACTTACAAAAGTACAAGCCGCAAAGTTTTCTCAATAAATCGGGTATAATAATAATATATTGTGCGATGGGTACCGTATCTAGCGAGGATCCGATGGGGGCTTCATTCATTTTTAATTTTGGATTAATTATCTCATATTAATTTAATTGAAAAACATTGTAAACCGCTTCTGAATATCTATAACATAAAATTATTCTACTAATATATACAAAAACCGCTAATTTGTTGACTAAGTTTTCGGTGCGCATGCGCAGAAGCACGTTTCTACCGTTTAGGACGTTATTAGAAATATGTTCTTATAATTTAATAAGAAGTGATAAATGGCCTCATCCCATAAGGTTATGTGTTAAATATGACTTTCTATAAGTTCAGATTTTTCAATAATTTGGTCGTTGATCCTAGATTTTTTGCACAGATCAATAGTATAATATTCAAAGAACATTTTTGGAAAGTTGTAAAGACATATATGTTTTTATAAAAAGTTACTGAAGCCACCTTAAGGACGGTTTTTCGCTAGATATTGATCTGATAAATCTAATGAAATGTACTTAATAATAGTCCATAACTACATGCAAAAAACAATTGTTTAAAAAAAAAAATCGTGACGTCACAAGTGTAAATATTGCCAATTTAAAAAATATTTAGTTAAACCCCCTTTTTTTTTATTTCTTAACCAATTTTAATTTTTCGGGGCTTATTTTTATCATTAAACATTTCTCTACTAAATTATCAAAAGAAAATTTTAATTATTTATAAGTAAACGCGTAAAATTTTATAAACAATTTGCTCTCTTTAATCGCAGATATAGTATTTTAAAATTTTCTTTCGTTAACTTTGTAGAGAAACGTTTAAAGAAAAGAAATAAGCCCCAAAAAGTTAAAATTGGTTGAGAAATAAAAAAAATTTGGGGTTTAACTAAATATATTTTTAATTGACAATATTTACACTTGCGACGTCACGATTTTTTTGCAACAATTTTTTTTTCATGTAGTTATGAACTATTATTAAGTACATTAGTATCATTAGTCTTATCATAGGACCTTTATAAACTCTCATACAATTTTTTGTTTCATGCCCTATATCTAGCGAAAGACCCTCCTTAATTGCATATATTATCTTTTATCAAATATTTAGAGTCAAAACATTTTCAGAATCCCTGGTAGAAAATTATCTAGTTTTATCGAGGTCCTCGATTATTTCCTTGGCAAACTAGATAGATCTACATAGTTCTAGATTAATTTTCTACCAGGGATGATTGCTTTTAAAGAATAAATTGTTATAGGCTCGTAGAAAAATTCTTTATTAAAGTTTAATTTAGGCAAGCTCCCGTAACATAATTAGTATTATAGTATTGAAATTTTACGTTTTAAGTTGTTTTATTTTTTAAGTTTCTAGAAAAAAGAAATTAATTTATCCATTTCTCCATTTCTATTTTTTCGATTACTTCGAGCTTAAGGTGGGTCTACATCATTTTTGAACAAAAAAAATTTATGACACTTTTTGAAGCTCTACATTTGAAGAACATTTTGGGACCTGATAGAATAAAAAATTTTCGTTATCAACAAAGTTATAAACATTCAAAGAAAATCATTAGCATGGCTTTTTACGTAGAAGTGAATATTTATATGGGCAAATCCAAACTTTCAACTTTCTACATAAAAAAAATTGAAATAAAAATTGAAGACACATAATTGAAAATTCGTGGGTACACTTTTAAAGTCATTTATGAAAAGATTTAATGCACGTGCCTCATTTTTATGCAACGGCATTTTTTTCTCATAAGAATAGCATTGTGTCTCTATATCTACTAAATTAGTTATTTTTGTGCGATAATACATTTTTAAACGAGCTAAATATCCAAAATGTATAGATCACGCAAGTGCCGCGTAGTTTTTATGTCAATGTAGGATAAATATATGTGATCACACATGGAACCGAACAATTTTAGATAAAAGTATATAATGAATCACGTTTTTAAAAATTGCGTATTTCACGTTTTAATTTTAGTATATCAAGGGACACATAAATGCGATATGGCTCATTTTCTTTGTTTTTTAGTCAACGATAAATATTGAATTTCAAATCGATGATTTACAACATGGCGTAACTGCTAAATTAATAACTTTGCTTTAATTAGAAGATTCTTAGAATTCTGGGATACATAATTACAGTGCCATAACTTTTTTTCAGAATGAAGCACACAAACGAAGTTATTTTTCTATCTTCATAAAGTTGTTCGAGCATTTAGAATCGATGAATCTAGCTATAATTCGCAGCAAATATTTCTATAACGATTATTTAAAGAAGTATTTTTTTTGCAAGAAGTGCGTGCATAAAAATGATTGTCGATTAAATATGTAGACAAAAACATGGTATTTTTGTCATATATTTTTTAAAGTTAAGGTATACTTTTTTCTTAACACGTGCGTGAAAAAGACCCTTTTCCATGCTGGCAAAACGAATGGAAAACTGGGCATTCCGAGCGTCTTTGCCGGAAGGGGTGGAAATAGTCATTATCTCCCGCTCCTGAAAATCTCTGAAAATAATGTTAAAATTTTATATTTTCCAAAATTTTAACTCAAAATTTTGAAACAAATTCAAAATTTTGAAAAATTTATTCGTTTTATTTCGTAGATCTGGTGGACGACTCGAAATGCTCATTTCCCCATTTTCTTTGGATGCATGAAATAAGCCCTATTCACACACTTTTTCAAAAAAATACGGTGTATAACACGGGTGGAAAGGGCTTTTGCAGACTCGGATGATGATTTGAGCACTAGTTGCACAATGTACTATTTCAAGCTATTTCTGATAGAAAATTAAAATAAAACATAGTAACTTTCGTTTGTTATATTATTATTATATTATTATAAAAAAAAAATTGCAGTAAAATCGTTAAACATCCGGAATTTTATTTCAAAATTTTAATATGTATTAGTAACTAAAAAAGAAGGATATATACCAATTTTGAGCAATTTTCACTTTCCTAATCCTAATTCATTGAATGAAATGTACTTTTTTGCAGTCTAAACAGAGGTTGATGCAAAAAGTTCCTTGCGTATTTAAGTTTGACTATATCAACCTAACAAATTCTCACTTACTTTAGAATCCGTAACAACGGATTCTAAAGTAAGTAATATCTATAGATATACCCACCGGGGGCAGTGCACCATACGTACGCTCATCGCCCTCTATATCAAACGCACTCATGAGGACGATTGTCGGTGGCGGCGACATCGAGTCGACGACGACTGAAATCGTCAGTCTTTGTTGAGATAGCACGGGCATGAGTACGTGCATGCTAGTCTTAGATTTATAATTTGGTTGTTAGTTGATTGACGCCTCATAGATTGATTAAGGTAAATAGATTAAATAATTCAAATTCAGATTATATAAGTGAATATTGGGTGGGACTGTAAATAACGAAAAAACAAAATGACGAATAAATAAAATTTCGAACATCAATATAACGAAAAATTATGACCACAAATTACAAAAATATAGACAGCCGAAATTCCGACACTTAAAGTACGAAAACCTTTATTGATGAAAAACAAAGTTACAAAAAATAAAACTACGAACGTTAAAGCAACGAAAAACCAAAATTACAAATTTCAAAATTAAAAGGATCAAAACTTCGAGGAATAAAAATGGTTCATCCAAAATTTTCAAATCCTAATTTTGGTTTTTTGTTGTTTTGATCTTTGTAGTATTATTTTTTGTAATTATGTTTTTCACGTTACCTAGAATCGCGTGAGGAACATAGTTACTTTAATAAATACGGTATTGAAAATACTGATTTATTGTAACGTGTAGGACGGGGTGTAGGATCAATATTTTGAGGTTTTACAACACTAAAATTTGAGATATTATTGTGTTTTGATAGTATACAAATTTTCAGAATGATTGCTTTTAAACATAAAAAGTTTTCTAGACTCTTAAAAAAGTCTTCTCTTGGGTTTAAACCAGGCTTGCTCCCTTAAGTTTCGAAGTTTTATATATTCGTAATTTTGTTTTTTCGTTATTTAGAGTCCCACCCATTTTTTATTCTTTCATTTTTTAACGTAGAGTCTATAGAGTCAGAAAAAATAATTGCAGAGATGTGCCTAGACTTCTTATTTTGTCACTTTTTGAACCGATTAAGGAAAGATTTTTTGTAGAAATTCGCATAAGCATTTATTGGTATAAGAACTAATGTATTAAACATGCCCCTCTGACGGCTACTATTCAAGTTACAAAATAAAATAATAAAAGTTAGCGTATTTATTGACGTAAAACTATATAGTGGAATAACAGTGGAAGCTTCGACTGTTATTTGATTCCAAGAACCAGTGCGGTATCAATGACGCGTGAGGCGGATGAGCATCCTGTGCAATACTTTTTTCGGAACTGAATCATAGCGAGAAAAATGCTTCATTTAATTTTGTTAAAAAAAATGTTATCCAATTAATTTAAAATTTATACACATTTATGTAGTTGAATAAAAAAAGTAGTTTCTATTCTGCATAAACGTTATACCTAACATAACAAATATTTTAAAGATTGATTTAGTCAACTCGACAATTTTTACATAAAATTCTTTGTTACACTTCTGCAATTTTCAAAACTTTTTTCAATTGATTCATACTTAAGAAAATATGTTCTAGATCGGTTAAAAAATCCAAATATTTAAAGAGGCAATCTTCATAGTAGTAAAATAAGTTAAATAACTAATAAGTTAAATAAATCTTTTTTTTATGTAGCTAATACGAATTTAATGTATTTTTTCAGATTCGACAAGCATTTTTATCAGGTTTTATTGATTTAAATAGAGTCTAATTTATTGTTTTTTTTATTTTTCTTGTACTGTATGAGTGACAAGCTGCTTAGGAAAAAAATTAAAGAAATTTTTCAGTATCTTCGACTATACTATATTACTCTAGTTGAACTATAGTTGTTACTATAAACAACTTTTCATATAATGTCGTTAATAAATTATATGTATAGCAGAGATGATTGGTCAGACTATATGTTTTTAAGCGAGATTTTCAATAAAATCAAAATGAAAAATATTCATCGCAGTGTTTGGTAACAGCACATAATATCTTTTTTAAATGATTCGTACTCAGATGATATAGGAAAAATTAAATCGCCATCTAGTCTTCTGGCACTCATATTAATGCTACCTGACCCAATGAAGTCTCAATTGTTGTTCCAGGATTATTTTGATGAAAATGAATATAATTCTGATCTACCAGAGGATGGCGAAAACTTAAAGATTTTTAATATAGCCCACAATTCACATAGATTATTCTTTTCTTACGTACAAAACGTTTTTGAAAAATATTCGACTACAGATCAAGATTTAACAACAATCAGAGCTATACTTGGTGTTACGGCTTTAGTGTATCTTAGAAGCGTATGTAAACCTGCAAATTCAATTAAAACATTTATATATCAGAAAATAAAAAATATGATGCATACCATGTATCCGAATATTAAGTGTCCCGGAGAAATGCCTTTACCATCCAATAAATTTCTAGAAAATCTTCAATTCACGTGTAATAAAAATAATAGCGATATTCAAGAAATGTTACGTTTTTTAGTAGGGATATATACAATTGAGATGAATAAAAAGGATTCTCAAGCTGACAATGCATTGATACAGATTCTGAACATTAGCTTATTACACGAGATAAGATTAAATGGTTTGGGAATTATAACTCTACTGGAAAAAATAAGTACTATTTATAAAATAAGCATACTTGGGATTATTAAATTAGTATATCCTCCTCCATCAAATTTCGGGGAAATACACGATGAAATGACACTGAATACATTTTACTCTAAGTACATGGACAAAGAATCAAAAGAAATTTCGTGGCAATGGGCAAGATTGATTAATGATACATACTTCTACAGATTTTCAATTCACAATCAGTTTAAGTCTCGAAAATTAGTAGCCATTGTATCCCTTACAGAACCTGGTATTTGGAATAAGCCTGTATTAAAAAACGATTCACCTTTCTTTAAAACCAGGGCTATGGAGTTTGCTCATTCATTTGATAGAGCATATCACGAAGCAATATCTTCTCTAAGAAAAGAAGTGCAATAGAATCCATTTTATTATTATTTCAGCATTAAATTTAACTTAAATGGATATACAAAAATGATAATTACGTAACTATAAGTTTAATAACGCATTGATTATAAATAACCAAAAATACACCTCAATTATTATTCTTAGCTTTATAATAGTTTTGAATATATTTTAATAAAATACAAAAAATCTGTTGTTTTTACTCGGCAACATGATAATGTAAAAGTCGTACTATCTAAATCTGAATAAGTGAATATTGCTTAGAATAAGCGAATATTAACTTATTCTAAGTTGAATGTCGCTCGTCTATTAAATAAGTGAGAGAATATGGGCGTAGTCACGTAGAAAGTGCATATTCAATTATTATATATATGTATTCTATATTAGGACAAATTGTACATTAACCACCGCAAAAGTGTTAATCATTGTGCTGCATACTATTTTCACGTGCGCTTAAGGTAGGTTTATATCGATAAGGTCAAATTCTGTCAGCTCATGCTCAACATTTTGAGTTTCAAGAGTACAAAATATACTCTATAAATCTATAGAAATGAAAATCACTTATATAGCATAAATAAATATTCATTTCAAATAATTTCAGATTCGCTCACTTATTTAATTATAGAATAAATCTGAATATAGAATAAGCGTCTATTCACTTATTCAGAACACTTAGAGTAAGTATATATAAGAAATTTATTTGTACATACAGTCGAGTCGCGGGGACTGAGAACCCGGGACTGAAATTACGTGGGAACTGTAATGCTCTTATACATTGGGATGTCTCAGGACTGAAAGACTTCTATACTAAATACACATTGCAGTCCCCGTGACTTTTTGGTCCCCGCGACTCGACTGTATTGGACTTAATTATATGGAAATATTTGGTTTTGTTAATAAATAACCATTTTGAATTGTAAAAATAGGATGAAATAGATATTTTTCAGCGTATTTTATGTGCATTCAGTTTTGTTAAAAAGCTATCACATTTTTTAATATTTTGAATACAAAAATAAAAACTTCGTATAATTCACTTTTATGTTTTAATTTTTTAAATTTTATTATCAAGTAAAATAAAAAAAATTTAAATCACATAAAAATGTACTGCTTTTGTATAATATTTACACCATTTAGTTTTTTATTTTTCAAATGTACATTTTATGAAAAATTTAAAATAAATTATGTATGGAACTATCTAAATTCAAAATTAATCTTATGCGTATGGAGCATCATGAACACCAAAAAATGTATTTTGGAAAAAATGCATTTAGAGGAGTGATTCCCTATGGTACTTAACATTAATTACATAATTTATTAAAATTGTAGTAACATTATTTAATTTTTGAGTTATGATATCTACAAAGTCTTTATATATTTATCTAATTATAAACCAAAATCAATTTTTGGATAAACCACACATTAAAGTACAATATAAATTAAAACCTCATGGTTATTATTTCAATTTTTAAAATATTTAAATTGAGTAATAAATTCATATCTAAAGTATATGCATACTGAAAACGTTTACGAAATCATACAAAGAAAGATAACGAATTTTCGAAAAATTTATTAAGAAATAAATATCATATATGTACTAATACATTTATCTTTTTAATGATTTTTACAAAATAGTTTTTTGAACAATCACAAACTTGATACATTAATATTACATCTAAATATATATACACATCAAGAAAACTATTTGTAACGAAATAACAAATATTCTCCGATTTCCTTCAAGTCTAACATTGTGCCACACGAACACGATTAAAGTCTCTGTTTACTCATATGTCCACAGTTCGAACAATACACGTGCACAACATAACGTAACGCGCATTCGCCAGCGCGGAGTGAATTTTCGTTCCAACCGTACACGAGCATCTCCCCTGATCTCCGATCGACTATAATCTAGCACGCGCATCTCCTTCCTGCTTGGTCCGCTGTAAAACCGCTCCATTTTCACTGAATCTCAGTACCTATGCACCTCACGTTCCCACCGAAAACACAAGCCCCAAAAGTACGTGACGCACATATCCCGATGCACTCTCCACCCAGTTATCACTCGTTCGATTAACACCTCCAGCATCAAGCGCATCTCGGTCTAACCCACAGGTGTACACACACATACACACACACACACACACACACATACGCAGCAGACTGAAGACTCTGTCGACGAATCCGTGCACACGCGCCACAGCGGCGTATCAGAATGCCGCCCTCGGAGTGCGGAAGGATCCTGAATTCTGAATCCCGATGCGCGCGCTTGCGGCCGTCTTTTGCTCCGGGAGATCCGGATCTCTTCAGGAGTCGTTGGGCTCGGGCGCGCGCTGAATGGGAATTTGGACGGCGGTCGCGGCTGCAGCGGCCTCGCCGATGCTGCTCCGTGTCTTGTCCGCGGCAGCAGGCTGAGGCTGATGATGGCGATCTGTCGCGGCGCTGGCATTGTTGTCCTGCTGCGGCTGGTCCGCTGCGTAAATCAGCCGCGCCGCGTAGCAGAGCAACAGCATTTCGATTACCATCAGGGCGTCGTACGTTACTGTGGACCGGAGAGAAAGAGGAATGAGAGCGCGTAGAGAGGTACAGGGTATATGTACGTGCGTAACGTGAGATTGGACAAGGTGCGTGTAGAACACGATGAGTGGATGCGTAATGCGTGCACTTTGTATGGGGATGAGTGTAGCTGTGTATATACTTATACGGGGAAGGAAGAGATCATGGGGAGATGGGAGATCGGGAGGTTGATCTAGGTGGTATAATATAGGGGGACCGGACACAGTCATTTTGGGCGTTCTATGCATTTGAAGTGAACGTTAACGGTGGAAATAATTTTGGGACAAAACTATCAAGGTCTTTCAGAACATGATACAAATTATATGCATTTGGAAACACACTGAGAGAAAAGATTCCTTGTGGCAAATGAATCGTGTACTTGCGGAATCGAATTCTCACGAGTAAGATAAACATGCCGAGTACGAAAAAGATCGAATACGTAAACATAATCGTGGCAGGCGAAAACTTATACTAACATGTAACGGTCATATAAACATCTTAGAAATATGATAAATTCAGTTAACCTTAAAGTCAGGCGGTCAGCCGTTGACGCTACTCAAGTACTCAGTTCTTAACTATGAAGACGATGCGTTTAACTGTTAAGAAATATTCATTTGACCGTATTCAAATTCACAAAACTTAACAATTAAGAAATATACTTTGCCGCAAAGAATCCTTTCTCTCCGTGCAGTTTTGGTTATCTAAATTTAAGTAACTCTTTTCAAAATTTAGAACAAATTATACTTTTATTAACATTTTCCAAAAGTTATTTCCAAAATAAATAAAATATTGTAAGAATTTTAAATATATTTCTACGGATTTTTATATTTTTGAACATTTTACATTAAGGTATCTCGATATCATAGATATATCTGGTGGAAATAATTTATGTGGAGAAATGTACGAAAGTGTGAGAAAATATGAAGAAAGTAAGAAAATGTGCATAAATGGCTCATTTCGAACGGTAGTGGCACGTTTTGGCACATTTTTGCACATTTTTACACATTTTCACACATTTATGCACATTTTCTCACGTTTTTCACATATTTAAAGCCCAAAAATATGTGAAAATATCCTCCCCTTCGCACAAATATATTTTGTGCAAAAATATGATTAAATGCGAAAAATTTGAAGGAATGTGAATAAATGTGAATAAATGTTAGAAAATGTGAATAAATGTGAATAAATGTGAGAAAATGTGAATAAATGTTAGAAAATGTGAAAAAATATGAATAAATGTGAAAATGTGTGGATAATTGTGAGAAAATGTGTGGATAATTGTGAGAAAATGTGTGGATAATTGTGAGAAAATGTGTGGATAATTGTGAGAAAATGTGTGGATAATTGTGAGAAAATGTGTGGATAATTGTGAGAAAATGTGAATAAATATGCACACCGAACCTATTATGTACAGTTTATTATTTTTCTATCTTTATGAGAAAACGTGATAAAAGGTGAAAAGATATGTCAAAACATGAGAAAATGTACATAACCGTGCACAACTGTGAAAAGACGTGACAAAACGTGTCGCAACTGTTCTAAATCAGGCACTTGCGCACATTTTCTCATATTTTCTCACATTTCTACATATTTTTTCACGTTTTCGCACATTTATCCACATAAATTATTTCTAGTATAGACAACAATATTATATATATATAGTAAATGAGAAAATTAATTAACACCTTTGCATGATTGATTTGATAGAACTAAGCAATATCTGGATCTGAAAAAATTTTAGTAGGTAGATTTTAAAACACATTTTGCGCTAAAACAGAATTCATATTTTAATTTTACTCCATTTCTTAAAAATAATTATTGAAAGTTTTGTAATTCGCATACTGTGTCATCTACAGGCATCTAAATATAGTAAACGTTCTAAATTATCGTCACTTTTGCACGACGATTTAGAAAAAGTAAATAATGTGAAGTATTAAAAAAATTGAAATAGGTAGTTTTTGATAAACAGTTTGCGCTGAAATCAAATCCATGCCTCTTTGGTGTTTTAATTTATTGTAATAATCGAGCTAGCGTCTAATATTTTAGTTAACTACAATTTCGCAGTTAATTACATCAAGACATCTGGATATGATAGATAATTTTTAATTATAATTATTTATGAAAAACGAATAAGCATAAGGGTATAAATCTTGTTTTAGTGCGAACTTGGTATCGTAAACTACCAACACAAACATTTTTTTTACACGATATGGTTTATTTCCTTTAAATCAATCGGGCACAGATGTTAATTGTTTTTTCTCGATTACTTTTACTATATATATCAAGTGATACATACTCATGTTATCGAGGCGCCTTAAATTATAACATTTTTTAACAGTTAATAATACAGGCTCTTTTTGCAAAATAGAGAAAATAGAAAAGGAATTTGATATAATGAAGTTATATATTGTATTATGTAAATTGTTTAAACTTCTATTAACAGTTTTTAAAATATTTATTAGCAATAATTGTCAAAAATTTACATAATAAGAGGCAACATTTTTTTTAAATGTGAAATCTACATATGATGAAAAAGGTTTTTTTTGTCTTTTTTCAAATAGTAATAGTTTTTGATAAAACTGTTTTCATTATGGTATTGCAGGGTAAGCAAACTTTCAAGAGCTCTTAATTCATTTGGTTTAATATTATACAAATAATTTTCTATGGACTCTTTTTTTCTGTTTAGTAAGTAAAACTAAAAATACTTATTATAAAATACTATCAGTTGCTCTTTTAGAAATTTTGCCGTTTTATATTTTTCAGGACTGATATTTTTTTTTTTTTTAATTAACGTCGCCATGTTTGTGCTCCCATGTGGTGCTAATCGACGACGGGGGTCTGCGGTGTGTTTGTAAACAAAGCGCATGTAATTTTTACAGAGGTGCTTGTATCAATCGGCAGAGACTAGGATTCGAACCCGGGTCACCGGCGTGGGAATCCGACACTCTACCGACTGAGCCGCCGCAGGCCCCTAGGGGGACTGATATTCTACAAAATAGTTAAAACATCTTTTTTTACTTAAAAGCATTGTTAGGCAAAATAGGAAAAAACAAATTATTAAATTCGAAATTATAAATTCTTTATTAATTTTAAAAGTAATTAATATTATAGTTTTTTAATTACAAATTATAATAATATGTAACTTTTTATATTGCATAAAAAAGAAAAAACGTTACTACTACATAGCATATTAAAAATATACTTTGTACTTCAAAAGACTATCCGATGAACTTATAATAGAATTTGACGCCCATACTGTCGAAGAAAGGAAAAACGTAGAATTAAGCTTTATCTCCATAATCTTCCTTTGAAAACAAATCGAGCAATAGAGCTACCGCGCTTCTAAATTACCCTCTCTAAAGCACTATACGCAGAGGATGAAAAGAAAGCCTCTCCTCACCCATCAAACAAAATACGAGAAAAAGAAAATCACACGGGCGCGCTAATAGCGACTCGCTGCGGACTCCAGTGGAGAATGTGTATACTTACCGTTTGCGTAAACATGCGGCGTGAGCGGCGGATTGCAGGGGAAGAGCCCGGTGCCGACGAGGCTCTTGATAAGGAATCCCTGGAGCTTGGAGAACAGCAAGACCATCTGTGAGACCATCGTCTTCTGGGGCAGCTTCGCCTCTACAAAGCAGACAACAAGCGGCTCGGGTCAAAGAGCGTTTATACAGATCTCCTCCTCCTCCTTTCTTTCCTTCTCTCTCTTCCTCCTCGCTCCCTCGTTTTTACAACGGTTGGCCGTTTCATTACGTAACCGACGCCCGGGGGTAAAATGCGCGCGAGCGCGAGCTTTTCTCCTCTTCTTCTTCTTCTTTCCTCCTCTGTGCCCCCCGCGCGCGAGAGTTCGAAAAATTGCCTCACGTGTGGTCCCGCGTCCGCGATGTTACCTCTCACGCGATCGGCTCTACCTTATATATACGTGTGCAGTGCGCGCGCGCGCGCGCGCGAGCGCGTCTGTCGCGGATTGAATTTTTTCAATTCCTTTTGCTCAAGGGCTCAAGCGCGCATCTACCTTTGTGCCGAAATAAGCCGTTGCTTTGCATGCGTGAGTTCCGAGGCCCGGCGAGCTTAATTATTTTTAATTTTTGCGAAACGGGGAGGGCAAAAATGTGTCTCGCGCCTGTCGGTGCGCTCGCAAATTTTCATGTTACTTTGGGATGGACTTGGAGGAAGACGGACAGAGGGCGGGTATAATGGTTAAATTAGCAGTTTCGCGGTCGAATTTGCGGGTAATTTTTGGTGTTTTGCGGAATGGGGCTTTGAGAGAAGCTGCGCGCACGTGCATTTGTCAAAAGTTATTAAATTTGCGAGTGAGTCGTCCGACTTGTGACGTCCTCTTTTTGTAGGTTCATTTGAGGAACATTAATATCAATGTATTCCTGATGTGAGTATTTCATTTTTTTGAAATATTTATTAAATAAGAATACTGTAATCATTACGTATGCAATGACGTATGTAATGTAAACACGGCGAAATAAAAATAAAATATCTTGCAAGTTTATTTAATAAATTCTTTTTTTAAATTAAGCATTCTTATTTAATATAAGAGATTTTTTTATGTTTATACGCATGCTGTATTGACAATCTAACTTTTCCGTTCAGTAATTGGCTAATTCAGAACCAACTAAATTGCATACATTATACCTAATAAGCTACGTTTTCACACTATATTTCAAAGCACCATAACCAATTTTAGTAATTTCTTGTACAAAAACTTGTAAACATCGCACAAAGCCTAATAACGTCCAAATTCACGTAAACGACACGCTGTCGTTTCCTCAAAGCAACCCGCGTAAAGATGGAACCGTGCGAGACACAGTCAAGATGTTCTGAAGATATTCAAAACTGATACATTTTTATTAAGATCATCTTAAGATTTTTTATACATCTAGTGTGAAAATTTTGCTTAAAAAAATTCATTCAATTGAGATCTTGTGTAGATCTTTTTAAGATTTTGTATATCTCAAAAACCAGATCTTAAAAAGATCTATACAAGATCTCCATTTGATGAATTTTTTGAAGCAAACTTTTCACAAAAAATGTATAAAAGATCTTAAAAAGATCTTTATAAAAATGTATCAGTTTTGAATGTTTTCAGAACATCTTAACTGTGTCTCGTACGGTTCCATTTTTGAGACTAACGATAAGATCTTTTTAACGTGTTTGAAAGATCTTTTTTATTTTAATTACGACGATGTCACGATCTTTGACGACTCGCTCTAATTTGTCTATATACTCGAGTGCGTGATCCTTTTTTTCAAGTAACATTCACCGCGCGTAATAGCCCTCAATTTGAAGAAAGGCGCATCATGCGCATGAAAAATATCTCGCGGAAATTTTAAAGGTTCGAGATTTTGAGTGCAGGCGCATCATCGCGTGATGGTACGCCGCTGTACTTCTGCAAGTTGTTGCATACAACGTGACGTCGATGCAACGATGTACGAAACTGTCCCAAATTCATGATGAATTTTCAACATAGTGGCAAAGTTATATATTTGAATTAATTCTTTATTATGATGTTTAATCTTACTAAACTTACTTTGTGGCATTAATTTGCTGGAAATAGCGTACTTTAAACTACGAAATTACTTTTTTTAGATTTTATTTAATTATTAATTTACTTCTTAAGAGGAGGTCGGAGCCGATTACAGATTTATGCTTTGAATTTTACATTATTCTAATTTAATTGTTCATAAAAGTTATAAAGTGTAGTTGTCCGGTGTTCTTAATCTACTAAGAAACACCGGACTACTGAGATAATTGAAAAAAAATTAAAATTGAATGAGAATACTGAAAAATACGAAATTGACGGTAACTACGTAACTGCATGTAAGCTCCGACCTCCTCTTAATAATTTTAATGCTCGATTTAATGACTGTTTATATTAAGATTATTTTATAATAATTATATATGTAAAAAATATCTTATTTTTATACATGTGTACTTTTTTAATTATACAATTTACAAAGAAATTGTGATATATAAGGTGTAAAATTATTAACTTTATAAGAAGGGTATAGGTATTGAAAATATCATAGCTTCGTGGCATCGCTGTTATTATTTTTTCTTTTTCTCATTGTGCTTCAAACTCTGAGAATAATGTAACTAATTCTCTTAGGCATTATAGTGCCATGATAGGCATACCCTAGAATTTTCGCATTCAATTTTACAAATTTGACCTAATGTAAAAATATATTAGGCTTTAATGATATGTATGGTCGTTATTTTTAATTTCGCATGAAAAATATAAGAGTTATCTAAAAATGAATCTTACAGGTTTTCATTTTTATTGATTATTTTTTTGAATAATCTGAAAACTTTATTTCTATTTAGCCAAATTTAATTTAATTTCTCTCACCTTTAGCTGTCAAAGAAAACAATAACAATTCTTAGTATGTAGATAAATATACACAATATCATAAACTCTTACTTTTTTACCTTAGATTCATTTTTAAAAGAGAAAGTTTTTTTTCGTACGAAAATAAATGCTTAAATAAAGTTTTGAGAAAAATAAATATGTAAATAATTTGCTTACCTGGCGCGATCTCCTGCAGGCTCTTGGTAACGACAGTCAGTCCGTAGATTCCGAGAAGTATGCTAATTATCACGAGCGGTTGGAGGAATACGCCGTAGCTAGTGGCGAAAATCGGCGCCTCCGCGGACATGAACAGGAGGATGCAGTAGATGAGTCCCTGTGGATATATCGGTTCATTAGTCGGGGGATTTTCGGGATAATCGGATTAGGGTTCATCACGAAAAATTTCGCTGGTTTTCTGCTTGGTCGCTAATAGACACAGACGGCAGACGGCGTTGTGCCGAATCACTTGTCGAACAATGACCGAAATTGTGCAGCGTAACTCTTTAGACAATGGCGGAATTGTTTACTTTCATCTTACCGCGACCGGGAGCATGAAACGGAGGATGAGGGAAAAGCTGGCGAACGTGAAAATTGGATGTAATCTCCGTAACCGATGCTTTTTTTTTCTTTTGAAGCTTTTCTTTTTTGAGGAAAAAGACAATGTTACGGATGATGTAATGGTGCAGGTTATTGTTGAGGTTCGATAAGGTATAAAAACTGTTAGACAAGCTTCTTCAATTTTCAGTGGACAAAAAAGTTTCCTTTCATTGATTGAAAAACGCAACAGTTGTTTCTATATACGTTTACATTTTAAGTCAAAATAACGCTTACGCATGTTTATTTCTTTTATTAGTGAATGTGGTTTATAAAATACAAAAATACAAAATGTTTTAATAGTTTCATTAATCCACAATTTTTAAAAATACAAAAAATAATAGGTATGTTACATAATTTAATTATTTCTTTTTTCTAATAATTGACTTTCTAAATTTAAATGATTGCTTCTAATATCTTTAGAATCTTTTCTTCTCTTTTATATTGATACAATAAAAGAGATATTTATCAAAAATATGTAAAGAACTAACCCGATTCCTACCTTACCGGCTTTTTAGTTTTATAATTTTCAGTTAAAGGTATTTATTAATTATTGTAGGAGAAGAATGAATTAAAAAAATATAAGGTATAGTTAAATATTTTTACATTTTTTAATTTATTTTTCTCAAACAGTTAACAATAAAATTTCATGAAAATTTAGAAAATTTAATTTTTCAATTAATTCAAAATTTACCAGAAAACAAAAACTATTCATTTAAGTAGATACCAGTTACCAATAGCAGATTTCTACTGTCCCACGCATATTTTTTGCTATTTATTTATTTATTCATTTCTTTATTTAAATAATAATGATTTGATTAACATAAAACTAAACATTTCCCTTTTCAATTGAGAAAAATAAATATTAAGTAATATTATAAGTCCCAAAACAGTACCTATCTTTTTTTTAAGGAAATACAAAAACAATTACTGATTTTAGAATATAGATAACTTTTGGTGAAATCTTTCTTATCCCGAATATCGAAAACTTACTTAGGCAAGGACATCAATAGTCGAAGGTCACTTAATAATTTTAATTGAACACAGTATAAATGTTATTTAAAAACCTTACAAGTATGAATGATTTATTTATAGTTGAAGAATAAATAACGTGATGTGAATTATCCACGGGAAACCTACCTTACCGGTTATTCACGCGTATAAATTTATCTCTATAGTAAGTAAATATGAATTTGTAATTAAAATTGTAATAATAACAACAATAATAATAATCACAATAATAATAACTAAATTCATAAAAATAATAGTACCATTTATCATATTAATTGTTACAACTAGGATATTTGAACCAATTACTGTACTCTGCATCGATTATTTCACCGAATAACTTTATGATTTCATATTTTTTTAAATGCAAATATCGAAGGAGACGGTAATTGGTTCACTTGCTTTATTGTTATATTACTTTCAAAACAATAATAATAGCATATGAACATGAAACCATTAATAAAAAGATGCTTTAATGTTAATAAAAATAAGTGATAATTTCAATATAGAGATCTATCTTGCCGACAGGTTACCTCAATATTACTTAGTAGATGATAGGAAATATTAGTTAGATTCCGACGTGTTATCCCACTTTTCCTTGCTAGAATTAGGAGTTCAGACTAGATTCAGGTACAGAAATCCTTTGTTTTACGTAAGAATCATAACCTCAAAATAAAAAGCGCGGACCTCAGAATATCACACAGGATTCAGGCAGGAATCCGTGAGTCCCGCTCAATGCGAGGAAAAGACGGGGAAATCGGGTCTGAATCGGGGCTGACTTCCGTTGGTCCGAAAATCGGGTCGGGATCGGGGCTAATTGCGGGGACGCTCTCTGAATTTCCTGCACGGGAAGTAGTCCTTTACAGCACGGCGTGTATTAGCCATTCTATGAAGGACGACTTTTAACATGAGTATCGTATACTATTTTATAACACTGCTTGCCTAAATTCGCTGTCACGCCTAGCCGTACCAAGCACCGCTACGTCGCGTAGCTCGCTACGCTCGGGCGGTAAGCTCAGGGTGCAATACTGGACTACTTAAGTCACGGATAGGTGTGACATAAGTGCGGATTTAGGCCGCACAGTAGCAATCATCTAAATTATGTAATATATTTTATAGCACTTCTAACAGCAAATTGTCGACGAGATTTTTAGAGTGTCTCATATACTCTTTAACAAAAAATCTACTATATTTATTAGAACAACAGAAACAACTACTCCGCGGCCAAATACCCCTCCCAGCATTGGATTACACTTTTAATTCATAAAATATGTAAATGTAATTAGCATTGAAAATTCAAACATTTTTCGTATTTATCCTGCAAGTTTCTCGTAAACTTGTTAAACGGATAAAAAATGTTACGTATTTAGAGTGTTTCATACACTCTTTAATAAAAAATCTACTATATTCATTTGGAAATGGTTTTCCCTTTATTGCTAAAAAGAAATTTCAATTTGCAGGATAAATACAAAAAATGTTTGGGTTTTTAATGTTAAATTAAATCTACATATTTTATGAATTAACAGTTTAATTCAATGCTGGGAGGGGTATTTATCCGCGGAGTAGCTGTTTCTGTTGTTCAAATGAATATAGTAGATTTTTATTAAAGAGTGTATGAAACACTCTAAATACGTAACACTTTTTATCCATTTAACAAGTTTACGAGAAACTTGCAGGTTAAATACAAAAAATGTTTGAATTTGCAATGTTAATTACAATTTACATATTTTATGAATTATCAGTATAATCCAATGCTGGGAGGGGTATTTGCTCGCGGAGTAGTTGTTTCTGTTGTTCTGATAAATATAGTAGATTTTTTGTTAGAGTGTATGAGACACTCTAAAAATCTCGTCTACAATTTGCTGTTAGAAGCAATGATCTAAATTTTATCAAAGATAGACGTTCAAATCATTTTTAAGAAACGAATGTTCGTATTAACATCGTACAAACATTCCAATAATTATATTATATAAGATATTCGAAAAATGTATACAATTCACAATAATATGTGAACTGCAGAATTATTAATAGTAAATTTTCTGTGCTTCATAAAATATATCTTTGTATATTAACAGTTAACTTTCACTTTAATTATGTATAATAATAATTTTTTTACTTTTAAAGCAAAGTAGATAAAGAAATTAGTTATAAATTACTTTTATAATTTCAAACAGAAACATTCAATTATGAAATTCTTCACATACATATCCGTATTCGGCTTAATTATGATTAATGAAACAATCAAAGTCTGTAGTCAAATTCTACACCCTCGCTTCTTCCAACGTGATTTTTCAACAATGATTTATTACATCACAATCATACGTTTTTCTCATCTGAAATAAAAGTAACAATTCTTAAGTCCGTGGCGTACATTTCAACAAAGTCGATTTATCACCTGCGGTTTATCGGATTATTATATTAAAAAAGAAACACTGCTCAGCTAACTATAATTTACTGTCGTCAGAGCCTCTACTCCCTCCTTCGCGACGTAAAAATAAGACAAAAATCCGCCGAAAATACACTCTTTTACTGCTAAGGGCCCGAAGAGTCAGTACGAAGAAACAAGTCGGCCGTAACGCGGCGCGACTTGGGCTGAAAAAAATTACAGTGACCCTTTCTTTTCTCGAGATGAGTTAAATTTCGCTGTCTCTGTTTCTGTTTCTCGCTCCCCTCCGACGGCCCTTCTATTCGACTCTGTCCCCTCGCTTTATACTATACGTTTCGACGAAGAAAAGAGGGACTCGAAAAAAATATTTCGTCAACTCGCCTCGTAAGTGGCGCAGCTTAGCGCGTTGGCATTTTGGGTGGTTCCGCGTCAAGTGGTTCTGTCAAAAAATACGGACTCTTGAGACTTGACGAACATCGAGTGTTAAAATAACCACAGAAGTGCGTTCAACAATTTGTGTGCCTACTTCCACTGTAAGGTTACAAACCCGTTTTATATTTTTGTTTTGAAATTCTTCTTAATTCAATACTTTATTACTACACTCAGAGAAATGATTCTTTGCGGCATAGAATATTTCTTAATTGTTAAGTTTTGTGGATTTGAATACGGTCAAATGAATATTTCTTAACAGTTAAACGCATCGTTTTAATAGTTAAGAACTAAGTACTTGAGTCGCTTGTCAACGACTGACCTCCTGACTTTAAGGCTAACTGAATTTTTCATATTTCTAAGATGTTTATATGACCGTTACATGTTAGTATAAATTTCCGTCGGCCACGATTATATCTACGTATAGGATCTTTTTATATTTTAATACTTGAAAAGGATCATTATATACTAGAAAATCGTCAAATAATCTTTCGTACTCGGGATGTTTATCTTTCTCGTGCAGACATTTCTCAAATTCGAGTTCTTAACTATTAAGAATTGATCATTTGCGGCAAATACATGAGAATTCGATTCAGCAAGTACACGATTAATTTGTCACAAGGAATCCTTTCTCTCAGTTTATGAATGTTATTTGTTTATAATACTTTTTGTAATAAGAAGTCATATTTAAAGTTGTTTTAGTGTAAAAGCTACATTATATAATTATGCAGGATATCTACAAATCCAAGACTAAAATATTGCTTTGCATAACATTTTTATGTATAATGATTGTATTTACATGAAAGTACAGTAAGAATCATTCATAAATGTATCGGTTAAAATATACATTAGGTCCAAAGATTCAAAACTTTTTGATATGTATACTAACTTCAGATAGAAACTCACATTTCATAATAAAATCGAATAAAGTCTAATTAAAGGATGTTTTATGCGAGCAAATACAAGCCATTTAATTTTGCCTTTAAACAAAAATAAAATAGATCAATCTCGCGTTTAGCTGTTTTACTATCTAAGCTGTATATTAGCGTTTTGTTTGTAAACGCAATCAAAGATAATTATGACGTACATACCCATACAAAATTAAATCATTGTCCATAATTCATTATAAAAACATCACGGCGGAGACACGAGAACTCATAATTTTCAAAAAGTCACCCGTGCACCTGTTTACCCATTCGAGAAAGGATGCTGCGCCCATCCCTCCCCCAAGAAAAACAAAAGCCAAGAAAAGGGATGAAAAGCCCACGTACCTGTACTATGGGAAACTGGAGTACGGTGAAGCGCAGCCAGTAGAGATTGGCCTCGGTCATCTCGAGGCTGCTGGGCAGCGGCAGGCAGGGCCAGCAGCAGCAGGGCCCGACCTTGAGGGCGAGCGGCGGCGCCTTGGTGGCCCAGCGCCGGCCGAGATCCACCAGCAGCACGTACAGCCGGTACAGCGATATCGTCAGCGAGACCTGCGTCAGGCCCTCGGACAGCAGCTGAGCCCTGCGCAATTACAGCGGGATCTTTCTCTCAGTCCTCGGCCCGGGAATGATCGTGCGGAAAATAGGGGAGATGCTAATTTGTACGGCTCGCGTGGTGCTCCGATGTGTCGCTCTGGTTGTAACCATGGACGAGGCTGGGGTTCTTTCTTTTCACCCTCGAGGAGATGATTTGACGGGGGTTGTTACGCGTTCTTAGTTATGCCAAGGAGAGGAGTCGTTACTTTCTTTCTTTATTTCTTTCTTTCTAATTTTGACGAGGCTTTGTTTGCTTTGTTGCGCTCACTCGGTTGTAGAGAGGACTTTTTGCATGGATGCGTTTCTTTAAATTTTATGAAAACTGCTTGGGTATGTTATTTTTAAGATTCGTGTATGATTTTTTGTTACTTTTACTAACAACAATTTATAATATTGGTCTATGAGTATTAAGAAATTTGTATCGGTTACACTTTTTTCATTCATTTATCCTTATACTCGAAACTAAATATTTATATGTAAGACATTATTGATTATAAATGTCAATTTAATATGCATTATAGAAAAAAAAACATTAGTTGAATACGACATTTCATATTTCGAATACAGTCAATTGTATACATTTAAGTTCCTACATAATCTATCTATAAATCCTTAAAATGGCTATGTTATGCTCGTTAAATGAATACCAGAATATAAAAAATTTTAAAAATATAATATACTTATTTTCAATGTTTAATAGTTTTTCTGCTGATACTACATTTTAAATATTCAATAAAAATTGAATCGAATCAGATACTTTTAAATTTTATTTAATATAACAAAAACATCGCTCACACATCAGTAAAGGAAAAGGATACTCAAGGTAATGACAACGCACTGAATTTACGTCAAAGCATCTACCCTTTGTGCAAACGTCCAAATAAAGACTTCCAAATGCACCAGTGCATTGTGAGCACCGGGGTGCAATGGCATGTGCACTGCGCGCTGCAGATTGTTATCCACACGGCCATTAACCACTAAAAAGTATTCCGCAATTTCAGAAGGTTTACAGTGCGCACTTGAGGTAGTCACCTTCGAGCCCATCTTTCAGACAAGAAACAGCCGCAAGAGAGACAACCAGCTTAAGCGCACAGCTGCCGCGCCTCAGTAGTCTTCCGCTTTTACGAAAAGAGACGTCACTTCCGCACGCCGAACCGATAATGCGTCAATTTTCGAGACAACAGTCCAGAGGGACACCATCATTCATTAGCGCGTTCTCTGTGCGTCATATATATATATACATATACACACGTCTCAAAAGTCCCCAACACTGTTGTCTCGTTTCGAACTTGTAGCTATACTACTATATATCTACGGTCTCGTGACGCTATATTCTGCATTCAGGACCTATCACCAGGTGCAATCGGAACTGCCGATAGCATGTAGTTCGAGTTTCGAGATGAGAGAGAGAGAGAGGGGGGGGGGGGACTCTACACGACTCTAAACTAGATACGGGATCATTAGCTTAAGGGATCCATCCTGTTGTTGTTCCTTCCTTCTGCTTCTGAGTAGAGTACGTTGGGCTTGTTTGAAGTTGAAGGAGGAAGCCAAAGTTTTAATTGGGTTAAACATTACTTTTAGTCTTTGCGGTAGCTCTTAATATATTCATAATTATATAATAATTCAAATAGAAGAAACCCTGGTAGAAAATTGAGCATATTAGATGGTCGGTTCACGATCTATTGGGCAGATCCGTTTCCTAATAGTTCGCCAGAAATAAACCAGCATCTGACCAGAAATTTATAGAAAATCTAAATAGCTTACATAACCCTAAAAATTATTGAAAATGTAAATCCCATTATAGTACTTCTGCGTTAAAACAGCATGCAAATTTTTATTCGATTATTTATTTGATTTTTTTATGTCTTATTTAATTATAAAACTCTAACCTTAAAAAAACTTTTAATGAAATAAGTTTTTAGTTTTTATTTCGAATCTAACCCAAATATATCTTAGCATTCTATTAACAATAAGCTATTAAATCCATGACATAATAATCATTATTAACTTATAAAAATTCGTTAAACGTTATTTTTTATTTATTTATTCATTAACCATAAGTTGGTCAGGTTTCTGACGAGAAAACGTCGACAGGTAGCGGGGTTTCTGGCCAGACTTTTAAGCAGAAATTGGCCATTCCCTATAAAATAGAGTAAAATCTGGCAAACATATGGGGAACGTTTCTACCAGGGAAGATTAAAGATCATTAAATTACCTTTGATATTTGTTTAAAATAAAATTTAAAATACAACTACTTATCGTAGCATTTGTACGATAATTACAATAAGAAGTATTAATATTGTAATCGAAATAATATGTTGAAGCTATCCGGCTCACTAATTTGATCAATACTTTTGTATATAAGTTTAAGTTTTTAAGTTAAGTTTAAGAGATTTATTTCATCTAAAGTCAAAAATGTGAGTACGTATATTCGTATACGTAACCAATTTATTTTCTCAAGTTATAATAATAAAAATATTTTTTTTAATTTTTTCTATTGCGCTTCTCGAATAGTATACATTTTTTATAAGCTAAAATTATCAAATTGATTTATATTTGTAAAAGTTGTGTAATTAATTTGAACTTAAGTTTTAATGTTATTTTTACAGCATAATAATATTTTTTACTATGTATAATATAAATGTTTATTTTTCAAGTCGTATATATTTAACAATGTATATATCTTTCTCGTTCTCTTGCATCTTTTTGTCATCGTTTTTTATGTTCCCTTTTTCGGGGTATAGTCTACTCCGACGTTTTTCCTCTTGTACCTGCTCGCTATCGAATTGACTATCTTTCTCTCTAACGCATACACATCCATACGAATGCACTAAACTACAAGTTTGGCCCTCTGTCTGTTTTTTCTTTCTGTTTCTTGATTAGGTTCATTCTAGTCTTCGTTGTCCACTCTTCAACGACTTTAAGATAGATCTTCTTCCGAGATTTTTTGTCGCTTTACCGTTTAAGCTTCGAAGCGCTACACGCATTTTCATCTTTTTTTTCGGTTGAAAATTGATACGGATGACCAAGCCCATCTAATTATTGTAGATTCAGAAATCTGATACGAATTATAAATGATTTTCTTTTCTACGAAATGATACAATTTTTCTTTAGTATTTACAATAAAATAACTATAATACTGCATTTTCAGTAATGTATTTATAATTTACGCTCCGCTTTATGTTAAATAATTTAAGTGAGTTCTCATAAATGGTTTGCAAACATTAATAAGACTTCCTAATATTATAAAAGCGAAATTCTTTTAGTCGAAAGTGTTTTATTTACTCGTATGATTTTTATATAATTAGGTTTATTTTATGTAATATATATAACATTTAGGAGAAATTTCTAATTTTTGACAGTCATTAAACATTAATATATTATGTAACAATATACTGGATTCCCTAAGGTCGTTATTATTTAAAGTCTATTCTAGTATCTATTGCATATTATAAGTAAAATAATGTTCATGAAATCGTTATTTTGAGTGACATATAATTCCTACACATAAATCATATAGTATTTAAAAAAATAAGACATTGAAAACAATTTATCTTTTATGTAATGATCACTTACGTGCACGAAACTCACGCACAAGCATGGCTCTTTAAAATAATCACTATCACTCAAGCAAATTGTAAAAAGTAAGCTCCGATAAAGTAACAATCAACGTAGCCCATATATATCCGCGAATGTTATATACCGTTACTGCAATTTACGAATTTAGCCCGAAACGAAGTAAAAATGTACACTCTTCAATTGACAAGGACGCATGAATGTCCCAAAAATGTTCGTGTACTGCTCGAAAAACAAGAGCTCTGTCTCTCTCTCTCTCTCTCTCTTTCTCTCGGTACCGCGCATCTCCTCTCCCATACATCCACACATGCACACATACGCGTATTTGCGTGCCCTGCACTGTCGATTTGCGTAATTACCTCGGGAGCGCCAGGGCCGTGAGGCTGCAGAGGCCGGCGATCGGGTAGACGGATAAGACGACGCAGGCGTTGATCTTGAAAGACGTCGTCTCCTTCTGATAGCAGATGTTGCTGCAGGCGTCGACGGCGAGATAAACGGTCGCCGCGCAGATGACCGAGGCGATCGTGACCAGGCCCACGCCGAAATTTCCCAAGCCTGAAGAAGAAGAAAAAAAGCAGAGGATGAGCGAGGCGCAGTCGCAGCGAGAAAATTAATGGAGTCGCCATTTTTCAAAATTACACTGCTGCCGATAACGCGTTCGGTCGCGCGGAGTCAACGGGCATTAATATTGCTGTAGTGTGTATGTATCGTTAGTGCGGGGAGAAGAGGATGAGCCACGATTGGGGAGATAAATTTAACATCGTTGTTTGTTACTTCGAGGATAGGTCATATTTTACGTTCCCTTGATGCAAGTCAAGAGAAAGCGTCATACATTTTTTGATGATTGTTGCCAGCAATTTGAAAGATTCAATTTCTAGTTGACTTATGTTTCAAATGTTCAAAATTGCGATATTCGATAGTTTAAGTTTTATTGAACTTTCAGAAGCTGGAAAAATGACATCTGTTATCAAAAATAAACATTTAAATAGCAATTAAACTATCAAACGCGACCAAAAAAGTATTACATGATATTTTTATCAGCATTTTCGTATTTTCAAGCCTATAACTTAATGTTAAGCTTTAGACAACAATTTTATTTTACTTCCTCCGTATTGTTTAACAGTTGTATTAAGTTTACCTTCTCAGACAGATTATGCAATTCAAAAAGCAGAAATCAAATCTTTCTTTAAGTTCCATATTTATAAGCTTATTTATTCTACTTTCATATTATGACAAGAATAACGTTTATAATACTGACATAATTTGAAATTTTACATCATTTAAAAATTGTCATTATAAAATACATTTGTAAATTACTAGACTTGAATAGACTAAGTTACTAAATAAAATTTATATTTCCAACAAAGAATACTAATTAAAGGGAATAAAAGAAAATTATTTGTTTTTATTAACTCGTTCAATCGAATATCTTCAGCATACTATTGAATTACTCTTCATTAAAATAGAATAATTTTTTTCTTTTTTATTTGTATTTTATCTAGAGTAAATATTACGGTATGCAAAAAAGGATTTTCATTTTTACGTGTCATATCATTTTTGATGAATGTCAGAAGCAATCAGAACTTAGAAAAGTTCTTACAAATATGTAGAGTTGTTACTCTAGATAACATCATTAAACCGCAGTATTTAGCAATCCTTATTAAGAGGTCAAGTCAATATAGAAAAAGAATTACGATATGTGATCTTTTATTCATAAAGGAAACGGCAAGTGTTTGTTAATTTATTTATGAGTTAACGATCCGTAATCTCTTTTCACCACTCTTTATTACTTAATTTTTCTTAATATTAGAAATTCATATTTTAGATAGCACTATAAGCGGCAATACTTTACGTCCCCAATGAAAAGACTACTTTGTCAAAGTGTCATCGCGATAATGCTAGATAGAAAACTAACTCCGTGACTTGGAAAGATAAACAAGCGAAATAAATATACCCGTATAACCAGGAAACTATTAAGACTACCATGCCAAATTGTACGTAAAAGAGAGAGTTTGTGTTAGCTAAGTATTGCGGCATTTATTTCGAGCGTTAAAATCAAACAGTCGTTGCGCACTGTTCTTTTTACCTACATTTCTTTACCATCTTTCATGTTTTTAACTTATTGCTTAAACGAAACAACATTATTTCAATGCAAACCGAGTTTTGAAAGCAAACTTTTGAGTTTCTTTCAAAGAAAGCATTCACGTGCAGTATGTTCTTTCGGAAATTGTAAGTAATATTAATTGTCAACGAGTGATCCTATACCTACAAAGAATAAGCGTTAAGATAGATGTTAAATGCGTAAATTTTAGTTTCAAAATTTTAGTTTTACATTTCCTGAAAATGTTTCATAATAAATTGATGTCCCGACCTCTTTAACATAAAGGTTTATATAACAATGTTTTAAATAACAAGATAATTATAACTTATAATATTTGTATATAAGTGTCATCAATATTCAAAATTATTTTTTATCTCAACATCATACTTTTTTCATCCTCCAATTATTCTGTTAGATTTAGACGTCGCATAAAATGTTTAAAAAAAATGAATAAACGTCATAGAAAAAGGCATCAATTATAATTCGCGTTTATTTATTCTCATTGTTCAATATAAAAATACCATTTTCATTTCCCTATAAGAGTGCCTCTGTATTGACACATCCACATCTCCTCACAGATCCTACAAGAATAAGCCAATGTCGAGTGTAAACCATGCAGTTTATCGCGTGCGTAATCCTTCTCCTTTTTTTCTCTCTTACGTTGCACGTTACCCACAGCGAGAAAAGCGTCCTCGTAAACCGGTGGCGCTGGGCAGGTTATATGCACCGCGCATAAAAGCAGCAGGCACACGCTCGTATAAAGATACATACACATGCGCGTATAATACACATTTTATATCACATGTATACGTGCGCTTCGGCCGCGAGAAACGCGTCGCAGACTTTCACTGTGCGTCGCGTATCGTTGTATTTTGTATGCGTATAGGTACGTGCAAGGAGAGCGGCACAACGCGGCTGGTTTCAAAAGGAGGACACGCGAATTTCGGAGTATCTCGCGCGTGAGCAAGCGAACGAGACATATTTTATGCCTACCTATTCGCGAGATGCTGGATGCGGACTTTTTCCACACTGCTAGGTATAGCTGCGCTGCTACGCGCCCTGTCGCGGGAATTATTAATAACTCCGCGCTGGTGAGGAGTGTTCACGGGCGACTGTTATTCTTGCGAGGTTTTTGCTTAAAATATAAGCTTTTATTTCGGTAGTAAAAATGCTGTGTAAGGTAATTCTTTTATGTTTGCAGTGTGTGGGCCATTTTTATATTTTATAATCTGTCGAAAGAAATTGGATTTTTTTCGACAGATTATATTATATTGCCCTGATTCACGGTAAAATTTACCGAACTGAATAGTAAAAATAATAATGAATCATGTTATTTTTTACGGTTCAACATGCAAGGTAAATTTCCCCCTGAAATAAAGACAACCTACGTTTATAATGACTTTTACGGTAATTTTTATCAGAAAATTCTCTCTGTGCACATATGTAAATACAAAGATTATTTCACAAATAGCAAATTTGCATTTATATATTTAAGTTAGATATAACAATCAGATGCGTTTTTCTCCAATATTAGGCAATAGTTTCATGAAAATGTATTTTGAGGACTTGATCGTTTAATTCAGCATACGACATAGGTACCGGAAACAATTTGAGTTAATTTCTTCTAGTTAAAATAAGAATTTTAAACTTTCATAAAAATTAAATATTTGCTAATCCTTTATTGTATGCGCTAGTTGGTGAAAAAAGTAAAATCTATTCTTTTGTAATGTTCTTTGGCCCATTTCCGGGGAATATTGCAATATCCGTAAACTAAATAAAAAGCTATTAATATCCAGCGTACAATACATGGTTATCATTTTACAATGTAAACATTACAATGATAATTATTTTAAACAAGATTTTCAATGTACTATATTATTATTATATTATGTATTATATTCTTAATGGAAAAATATGTATTTTTATTTTACATACAGTTTAGTTTTAGTAACATATAAACATCACAATGAAAACTTATTTTAATTAACAAATCTTTTAATGAATTGTATTCGTGTTTGAAATATTTAGTATTTTGTTTTACATAGAATTCATTGAATTGAAATATTTTGTTGCCATTTAATGCGTGTATTTTATCTATGTACGGTCGTTTCGAAATGTGTCCTCTAGTTTTGATGTCTTGTCCGTCCCAAGGGCTTTATTCAAAGAAAGTTGTATTAAAATATTCACAAATTAAAATGCAACTTATTCCTTCGTGCAACTCTTATATACATTTTGTAAAAAAAATTCATATATGCTTATTTATTAGTATTGTTTTCTGCAAATAATTAGTTAATGTTGCACTTCTACTACCGTACCTTTAGTATATGTTTTGTCTGTCCAGCGAAAAATTCTTTAACGTAGCATTCAGTTTGAAAAATAAATATTTAAATCGAATTGGTCATTTAAAAGGACAGAGAATTTAAATAAATAGACTACTAAAAGAATATGTACGACACAAATGTCTTGTTCATCCAATGATTACGTTAAATGTACTAAAACAATCGAAGGCGGTAGCATCGAATACGACAAATAGGTAAATGAACAACATTTTGACCTATTTAAGCGTAGATCATAATCGTTCATATTCTGTAATAAGTATTGCAATTTTTAATTTGTGCTAAAAAAGAGATACTTCATGTAACGTAATATATATCAAACAATATTAAATGAAAGTTATACTCTATAAATTCGTAATTTAAAAGAATTGGTTATAAGAAACTTTCAACATTGTAATATTTTTTTAACTACATAAAATAGGGTTTTTTGATCTCGCCCATTTTAATTTTCTTTATTTATACGATTAATATTATTACATCATATTTCTTATTTTCGGTTTCGAAGACTTTATTTTTTTGAAAATCATACTTTTAAAAAGAGCCAACTTTTTGACAATCACCCTTATGCAGGATACTCACTCATGTATATGACTTACAAGATAACCAGGTTAGGAAGAATTACTATTTGAAACTTCGCATTTTTTAAATTAAAACTGTAAACATATTTCTTATAATGATTTAACACACAGAATTGATATTTGCAGTTCTAATACTATCGAAGCTACATTATGCATTCGACTTATCTATTTAAAAATAATATTGCCAAAGTTATATCCCGCTCATTTTTATACAATATTGTACATTATAGATCTAAATATATTCTTGATTTTTTTCTAAGCAAACAATCACGGGGAACATTAATTTAGTTGGCTTAATACAGTTTAAGCAGAGGTTAGAATGTATAAATTTTAGCATTTAAGCAATTGCTCAAAATGCGCAGTACGTGGAACTGTGAATATCTGAACAAAATTTTTTCCTCATAACAAATTTGCGCGAAAGTATTAATATACGTGCAGTTTTTGATTCGTTTATAATAGTGAATGAATTAACGAGATAAACTGGTTTAATAAATATAAATCTGTTATTCTAACCACAAAATAATGTGTTTTATTTATTGTTATTTAGATAAAAAGTTCTCCTCATAATTAAATCGACCAAAAAATGTACACATGTTTAATAAAATATTCTTTACTTGAATGTTAAAGAATTACCGAGATAAAATGCCAACCTTTCAAATAAGAAAATAAAATCGATGTTTCTATGTTCTTTTTGAGACTCAATTTAGTTCCTTATAAAAAAATCGATGAAAGAAATTGTTTATATAGTTTCTAAGGCTATTCATTCACTCGCACAAAAATTAGCGAGATATTAAGTATAGATAGGGCTAGAAAAATTATTCCTTACTTTTAGGCTGTTTTTAACCTTATTAAGGATCAGCCCTATTTTAGGCATGTCGGATACTTTGTTTTAGACCTTAAAAAAACGATTCACGTAAAAATTGAAAATAGTTCCACGAACGTTCCAAACTTCACCTACATGAAATATGTATAAAATTTAAAAGATTTTGAAAATCCATTTACCTATATTTTTATTCAAGCGTGATTTGTGCTACTTTTGCAAGACGAATCAGTTTTACAAAAGTTATTATTAGACCTGGGATTCTGCAGTGACATCACAGCGCATGCTGCATCTTGTGACGGCACATCACGCTAACTTTCAAACAGTGTTGCATACACACTTGTTTTTATAATTCAGCAAGTGAGTAATTATTTTTTTATTACTGGGTAATAATAAAATAAAAATAGTTTAATTAATAATATAATCTTACTTAATGCGCCCGGCGTATAAGTAAATATTTTACTGTGTATAGTAAATCATTTAAATAAAGTAATCATAAACTCTCTACTCCAAAATTTCACCAAAGTTCTACTTACTCTCGAAAAGTTGAATCGAACTGGGCAGATAGAAATCATCGCAGCTAAAGTTCCCCGTGATGTAGAAGTCTTCATCTCCAAAATTTCCCAACGAGTTCACCACGTTCGTCGCCATGACTATTCAAGATAAAACCCTCGATTCAACACTCGATCGAACCTTCCTTCTCCTCAAAACCTTATGCCACACACTAAACTTGTTATAGTGAAATTTCACTCCTCTGAAGTGAGAATTTTCACTCCAAGAGTAGTGAAGTTTCACTCTACTAATAGAGGAAATTGTTCAAACAATAATCTAACCTCTTTTCGTCACGTATTTTAAATGCATTGGTTGACTTGCTAATTTCGAAAATAAGTCATTCATTTTTCATGTGTTCAAAGAATAAGCTCAAATGTAAAAGATAAATAAGATATGAAATGAGAATAAATAATGACAATTATAAGATACGCGGATGATATTTTCTTGTTGTCTACCTCTGGACTTTCACTCCTCTTTCGAGTGAAACAGCGACTAAAGTGAAATACTCAGTCTAAGTACGACTCACTCATATATTAGAGTGAAATAACACTGTAATTGATTTAATGTGAACCCTTATCACCTACAAAACTATTATACACATAACGTAGACACATGTACACACTTATAAAATAAAATAGGAACCGAGAGTTACGAGGCGCGCGATCCGTTTGAAAGCGCGCGAGAGCCGCAACAGCAGCAGGTTTCCCGTAACTTTGGCCGCGGCTGCTGGGCCTCTCTATGCCTTATCCCCCCCGTGCAGGTAAAGCGCGAAGTGAGAGCCCGCACTTTTACTTTCCGCAATGTAGCAACGTGCCGCGCGCGAAACGATTAGGATGCGTTCATAGTGAGATATACCATAGGAACGCGACTTGTTGGCTGTAGAGCTGACCTGACGTCACCGAACCCTACCTGACCAAACCTGACTCGATAGGATGTTTTGTTAACGTTATAAACTATTAAATTCAATATCATATATGTATGAGCACTGAGCGGTAATATTTGCAGTCATTGAAATAATAGTATTTTTATAATTATTTGTAATTTTCCGATTTGCCTCATTATTAATGCATTCATAACTATTATTATAGTTGATTATAGTATCTTAGAGTAACAATATGTAGTTTTGGAATGCTAATCCATGTCTAACATAAAATTAAGTTTTAATGATGAAGTGTTGAAAATAAATAAATAGTCCATTTTTAAATTAATTTATCAATATAAAATGTAATATTAATTATAAATAAGTTTGGAGAAATCTACGTATCAATTAAAGCTTATGATGCCAACAAAACATATCTCATCAAGTATGGCTTTATTAGATCTAGTTGGCTCAGGTCAGCTCTAAACCTAATCAGTTTGGTTCATGTTATCTCACTATGAATGAACCTTTATCAACTGAGCGACGGCCATTGGCATGGTTCCGTCTGTCTTCGGCTCACTCCTCTGATGTAAAACGCGCGGGGAGTACCCGCCGCCGCGTACCTATAGAAACCGCGGCTCACACTGCCTGCTTTCTCTCTTTCCGGCCACGAGGATGTCGGAGCCGTCTTTTTATGGCGGAGGTGATGAGATCGACAAATTCAACGGATTTTTCGACATTTTTTGCACCTGTTGCTTCTTGCGTTCCGTTTCAGTTTAGATGTCTCATTCTTGTATTTCGAGGAAATGGATTTTGCTTTCCGTGACGATGCGCTTCATTTGCGTGAATTTTAAATGGTATAAATCAACATTTGACGTATAACCATTGTACATAATTAATTATGAATTTATTTATACGATTAGTATAACTTGGATAAATGTAATATATTTCAGTTATTAAACTAGGATAACAATTTTAAGAAAATACCTATTAGATATTAATAATAGTTACGAATATTATTAAAATAATAAATAACTGTATTAAAAAATATTACATAGATGGCCACAATTTAAGTGCACTTTTACATTCTTTGTGCATGTAATTTTATTTTTAAAGATTTTGATAAAAACAATTAATTTGTTCGTACTACTTTTCTGAAGAACACTATAATAAGAATAGCAAATAGCGAGTATCCTTTTTTTGAATGTGCGGCGACTTGCGGTGAGGAATCGAAACCCAGGGAATCACAACCGATAAATTTTTGCCGCTGTGGTCGACTCCTGGTAAGCTAAAAGGATACCGACCGACGGTAACCATTTGGTTTTGATCGGTAAGACGCATAACCAGTAAATCTCTTACCATGAATTAATATAACAGAAATGCAATACACCTGTTGTTTTTGTTTTGATATTTCATTCAGTAATATTTTTATTATTTGATTAATATTTTGATAAATATACTATCTTCAGGAAATTTTATATTGTTTTGATCTATTTTTACAAGCCTAAAAGTTATTTTGTTAGAATTGTACTATAAATTATTTATTGCTCATTTACGTAATGGTATAATTATTTTATATTACAAATCATGTGTGAATATTAATATAACATGCTTTGAGGCTATGTAATGAACTAAGAGGCTATGTAATGGCTCGAGTAATGAACTCTAATAATCAATTCTTAATTAAAATGTTAACATACAGTTTTATCCTTTTTAAAATTGGAAAGAATTTATTACAAATTATATTTTTCTTTTAACATGTCCTATTGTGCATAATTTGAAATATGCTGTGATGCCTGTTTATAAGTTCTAAAAAAATATGTTTAGTAGTTAACCCTTTCACTGACGAATTTTTCCTCAAAAAGAACGGCCCTTTTTCAACTAACTGGAGAACCAAACTTCACAACTGCTTTTGCGAATTTATGAAATTTACATGGAAAAATCGCATGAAACATAAGTAGCTACTGTAATAACTCCTGGCAGTGAAAGAGTTAATAGTATTTTTAATTATTTTAATATTATTATTCAAACCCATAGCAAAACTTTGTATTATAGTAATACATCTTTGTATTAAATCACATTTGAATTATTTTTGAAACAATATTTTATAATTCGTGTATAAATTTGCATTGTCTTCAAATAACTGCACGTAAATGTGCTAATAACATAGAATGTATATGTTGTGTTAACACGTCTTAGTGATAAAAACAAAGATTTCAATTACGATAAAACAAAACAAAAATATACCTAATAATACATCTAACATCTAATTTGGTAAGATTAATTTTGTCACTTTCATCTTCGTAGGCATGAGTTTCCTTTTACGTATTGCGTATCCAAGCAAGCTTCTCATGAAATTCGTATAAGCAGTTTTTCATCGCAAACTTTCTACCATGCGGACATTTTTTTAACAATCTTGTTTAAGGAAAACAGTTTCTTGTAGAACATCTTCGAGAGAAATTTTCTCGAGCAAGACACATTTCCCAGACTATAAACAGCCGAACGCGAAAAATGTACGCCAGCGCGCTTTTTGCAATAGTGGAGAATGCTTCATCGATGTTCGATAAACAATCTATTCACATAGTTCAACTAATTACAAACAGATAAATCTATTAAAGAAACCCAATGCATCGGGTACATTATTCGTTGGTCCGATAATTTCTCCTATATATAAAGTGACTGTGCAATGGTACACAATATTCCATTTAAATAGTTCACTCGACTCAGACGCATTATTCAAATCATCGTATATCTTCAAATAAAAAGCAGTTCATTTTCTCGATTCGACCGATGAGGCATTTACATCCGAAATTCTCAGTGTAACGGTCATGAAAAATTCATGTCACATATTCTTCTTCTCCTTCTACTCTGGCGCTACTCCAAAATTAACTGTTGGCATAATAAAGACATCGTGACGTACACGAGAAGCCGTTATTTTGTTTTATGCAGGACGTATCACCATCGGTTACCTTGAAATATCCGTGTTTTGTTTGTATATTTGCTAGAGCAAAGTTCGCGAATTTACTTTTGTACAGAAATGATTTTTTAAATTATTTTTTCAGAAATCATGTATATGTATCATTAAATTACTGAAACAAAAATATGGTATTATTTAATTTGAAATTGTAGAACTGTGAGAAATTGATAAAATCATGGTCGTGGAATTTATTTTTATTATATTTATCAAGACATATTTTTGTAATTTGTTAAAAATAAAGTACTTATTTTTTTACGATACATAACAGATGATATCAATAAGAGCTTGAAGGGACTATTAACCCTCTAGCCCCTCGGGGCTACTTATTTTTCCGCGTTGAAAAAAAAATCAAAACCGATAATTAAAGTTCTAAATTTTCTTCAGAAACATAAAGAAATGTTTATTATTATAAGATCAGGAAGATTTATTGGGATCTAACATGGGGCGTGGCCAATATAATATGTCTGACTTAAACGTTTTTATGCGCAGAAGTGTCCGCATGTACTTGTACTGTAAATATTCTTTATGATTCCGAATGCGAAATGTTCCTAGATTATATACAAACCAAAATAAAAATGGAACCACCATTTTGAACTTTGAAAATCTGACACGAATCGTAATCAGCGATATATCAATTTTCATGAAAACCCGATGGTTAGGAAAATTTTTTCAAAGAGTTAAACAACAAAAATGGTCTATACTGACGGGTAATATGATGGGTAATTGGGTTACACCGTTGGATTACACCATGTTACGGCTCACTGTATGATGACCGTCAAAACTATAAGTCACTATAATAAATTTTGACTTACAAATTAACAATAAAGGAGGTCTTTCTAGAAATAATCTAGGAATGCACCGTTATGTTCAAGAGCTTTGAAAATCGGCCTCCAAAAGTACAATTGATAGTCAAAAAAATATGTATATTTATTAGTTCCAGAGAGCAAAGGAAAATTCCAAAAGTAATAAAATAAAAAATTATTTTTAGATTTCATTTGAATAACTATAAGTAAAAATATATTTTTATTACTCATAAAAGATTATTGGTAAACTTTATGAAACCACTTTTATTAAATTTAAAATATTTAAGGATAGAGTACACTCAGAGAGGTAAAGAAATCAACTCCAAATTGTTTTCTACAAGCATCCTATAAGTTTTTTGAATATTTTTATAGTATTTACCTAAAAATCCCTACTTTACCGGCATCACATTTATATTTCTTTTCTCTGCAATAAATAAATATTTCTAAATAAACACCATACTATGCCCTCTGCATTCTTACCAGGAATCTTCGATTAAATTTTTAAAAGCTTTCATTATTAACTTTCGGACAAAAATGCGTTTGAAAATATACAACAATAGTTAAATTCTCAAACGCATTTTTCTTCGAGAGTTAATAATGAAAGCTTTTGAAAATTTAACTGAATGGGGTCTTTTTAGAAATATTATATACCGGTAAGGTAGGGGCTTTTAGTTCACTTTCACAGGACAGATAAACCTTTAAATTTTAAATTAATTGATAATACATTTTAAGGTAAAACTAAGTCACTCATTATATATTACCTGTGTTTTTTCGGTTAATTTGAACATTTCATCGAGATATAACTAACAAATTTTTTTTTAAAGGTTGTTAGGTCCCTTTGATTGTGTATAATGAAAACCTTTATATTCCTTGGGCTAATTATATTTCATAAGATCGTGTGGAAAATGTGTATACGAGGGTTATATGAAAAATCGCTCTGTAAATCTGTTTTTAATGTAAAAGACAATAATCTTGTAGAGTTTCAAAGTATTTCACCATGCGCATTTGCGCAAGGCGCATTTTTAAGGTAAAAATGAAGTGCTGAGAAAAACGACTTTAAAGATTGCAAATTGCATATATATTATGCCATCGTAATTAAGTACTATAAAAATATTCAAAAGACATATAGGATGCTTTAAAAAACAGTTTGAGGCTTTCTAGAGTATAATACATCTAACGTGTGCTTCAAAAAATAGTTTCTTCAAGAAAAAAAAATTGTTTTCTTTTACTCTGAGTGTACTTTAGCCTTAAACTATGTTCTGAAACAAAAAAGACGGGTACCCCCGTTTTGTTCCATATAGTTTAGGCAAATGGGAAAAACGGCATTGTTTAAATTTGTCCATATCAAATATTCATAAGCGTCTTATGATACTTTTAGAGGTTTCGTTATGTAAATATAATAATAATAAATGAAAATAATTAGTACGTGGAAGTGTGTGCGAGTGCGTATGCGTGTGTGCGTCTGTGTATGCGTGTGTGCGTGGAAGGTTGTAGATCAGCATCACTTTGAATGGAGTTAGTCAAATTCAATTTTTTAGGTCTCATATTCTTTGTATTTTCTACGCTGTGGGGGAATACAAGCCATTTTTATTGATTTGTCAATATTTTGTTTTATAGTTTTTGTTTTATTTATGCTTTTTTGAACTTTGTTTGAAAGAGTCTAAAATTATCTATTATCCTTTCCGACCCAACATTTGGGATAAGCTAATTTCTTCGTTCTTTTACGCACGAGAACGTTGGTAATTCATTAATGGAAATTCATTGAAGATAAAGATGTGATTAACAACGTTAGGAATAATATTCATTGAAATTGGTTTAAAAAATTGGTTTCCTATGTTTCACAATAATTGGATAAAAACTACAGAATCTATCTGAAAATATAATAAAATGTTAACTTTGCTCTATCTCTTGACCGAAATCTTTGCCAAGCCCATACAATCTATTTAGGTCCAAGATAACTTGGTAATCGAACATGGAAATTTTTTAGAATATTTGTGATAAGTTATTTAAACTAATTTATTATTACTATTATACATATAGTCGTTTCAGTGTTTCGTAATATTTAGACCCGCCTCTCCCCTCCTCTCCCGCCGCTCTCTTCATCGCTCCTCATCATCCCTTCCTCCTACCCCTTCTCACCCATCCTCTCCCTTTCTCTTCCCTCCTCACCCTCTCTCTCCCCTCCTCCGCCCTCATCATGTCTACTCCTCATCCCGTCCTCTCGTCCCTCCTCAATTATATTACACTATTTATTACTTTTTTATTTGCTTCTTGACTCTTTCTACAAGGAGCCATACATAGAAACCGTCAATTCGCAGCTATTAAGCTCACTTGCTCGCACCAGTTTTGGTAAAACTTGGAGATAAAATTTTTTCGTAAAGCCTATTGGCGCCCTGTACTACCAAAGGAAGGGTTGTTTGCTTACGTTCTACGCTCTCAGTTTAAGATCTTCTCGCAAGAAATTGTACTGTTAAGGACACCACGTTCTTCTCCGACTGTAAAACCGTCAATTCGCGGCTATTACGCTTAGTCGTTCGCACCAGTTTTTGTGCGGTGCAAGCTCGGAGATAAAATTGTTTTGCAAAGCCCACCGGTGCTCTGTACTACCATAGCAAGGGATGTTTATTTATTGTGAGTAGGCTTTTTTGACCTCGTATGTTTGAATCCTCGTCTCCAGCGCGCGATTCGCACTCGCCTTCGGCTCGTCCTCACTCGCCTACGAACCGTACTGCAAACTCACACTTGGTCAAAAAAGACCCACTTTTAGCTTTTAGTACATAATATACTCGTATAATAATACTCGTGTTAAATTTTCATCAGGTTAGTTCTTAAAATTTACTTGATTTAAGAACATAACAACTTATAGTCATTTTACGTTCACTCTCTTAAGTTGAAATTGGGAAAAATCACTGGATCGAGTCAGTTGCTGAGTTAGTTATTTCAATTAATGAATTTTTAACGAATAAGTGAAATTCACCATTTCCCAGTGACAACTCAGTAACTCTTTCGATCGAGTGAAATTTTCACTATTTTAATTTAAAAGCGCACCTTAAAAAGTCATATTTAAAGCTTCTTTTTCCTTTAAGAAACTATGTAATACATTCAGTGGGATCATTTTAGAGAACAGTAAACAGTTATAAAATAAATTGTACGTATAACAAAAATAATTTAAAAATCGTTTATTTCTCAAAGTATAGTACTTATATTTGCATTCACTTTCACATTCTGTTAACGTCAATAATACTCTACCGCTGCATATAAAAGAGAAGCCAAACTATCGATTTCAATGCAGCAAAATTCACTCCAACATACCTGTATCCCCCTTAGCAAACGTATAAATTCACCAGAATAGAAAATCCCTCAATACCAAGCGAGTGCACGTATGCCCGTACATGTATACACAAGCGCGCTAGCCATCGATAAATCCTCGGGCCGCAGCAGGAGCAGCAGCATATTCTCTCTTTATTTTATCTCTCTCTCACACTCTCTCTCTCTCTCTCTCTCTCTTTTTCCCTGCCTAACGAGAAGCTCACGAGGACGTCGCGCATTATCCTAGCCTCGAAATCGAAATCGAGAAGAAGAGGAGCCTCTCGCGGGAGACGTCGAAGGTCGAGGCGCAGGATGACCCGATTCCCGCGCGCACGCGCGCCTGAACTTTCGTTTTCCTTGAACTTGACGCGACTGGGGAGAGAAGAACGCAAGAGACAACGAACGCTTGAGTTACGATGGTCACGCGCAGATAAACGAGACGCCCGCCGTGTGGGGCTAGTCTAGTATACCTATAGGTTCGAACGAGGAATCGAAAGTGCATCTCTCCAAAAGAGACTTTATACTTGCTGCTGTGTAGTATACGGATATAATGGCTAAGTACGAGCGTTTAGCGTTATCGAGATGCTGGCGAAAAAGTCTCGTGAGCTCTCGTGCACTCGTGCGATTTACCTTTTGCAGTGTTTACTACCTATTAATTCGATCCGCCATCAAAGATGTAGTTTAAGGTATGTTTATCGTGTAATAAATTATCTTCCGCAGAGCAGTTCGGAGGTACACGATATGTCGAAATTGCATTTTTAGCTCGATTATTGATTAAACTGTCGATTGTGTCCATTAAACATTCACATGAATTTAATAAATATTTTTATCAAGCTAAATCGAGAGTTTTTATGAAGGAATAAAACAACTCTGGATCCATACAAAAACTTTGTTCGAAGACCATTATTATGCACAACTTGAAAAGTATCGAGCAATTTTTCTAATCTAATTAAAATAATAAATCGTAATTAATTCAATTCATTTAAAATTTTGTAGAGCATTTTAAGCTACATTATTGGGCAAAAGTACGTAAAGATCTTTTATAAAAAATAAATTTACATGTGGACCTACGTGTATATTCTTTGCATCTTTGCATTAGTCCTGCAATCCTACATGCAATCTTAAAATCGAATGAGCGCGTTAGAGCTCATTCTCTATGTAAAGAGTCTCCAAATGATAAGGTTCAGAGTCAGATACATATTAGAAAAATTAAGCGATGTTAACGGTAAAACTTATTACATATGCAAGTTTACAAGCAGCAATTCCTTGCAATTTTGTTTGCAGGGTAGCGGATAGATCGCCTGCATAATTGTATAGCGTAAAAAATATGCGTGTTTACATGCAGGTATATCTGTATATCACAAATTCAGGAGAGCCTTTCTCCCAAATTTTTAATAAATAAAATTTTTTCACAATGTTGAGACAGAATACACAAAAATCCGGTTTATTATATTTCAATATTTTAAAACAACTTTGAAACAATAAGGCGCTATTTTGAATTTTGATTTTCCACGTGTTGGGAAATCAAAGAAATGTTTACCTGATATATCAACATTCATTTTTACATAATTTTCAATAAATTTAAGAATTATACACATCTTTTACCAGACTATTAGTTCTGCTTGAAAAATACTTTGAAGAAGATTACTAATATCAAATTATCGTGAACATTAATTTAAGTTTTTAATTCTATTGAAAAGTACGTATGCATAATTAAAGTAACCTATGCACCCCACCTCTAAGAAATGATAAAAGTGGTTGGTTATATATATGTATGTACAGAAGAATTGAAGATTATAAGTATCATCGTACACGTGTAACCAAATTTAGTATCTACTAATAACTTTCGAATAGATAAGCGTAGAACGTGCTAAAAGTTTGCAGATATATTAGGGATGTTTCAACATAGATCGGATTCTAAGTACGCTGGCTTTGGATTGAACTTTGGCCACGTTAAAAAAATTTTAAACTTTTAAATAATATACAAATGTAATATTGTAATGCGCGTTTCTGCGATAAGTACGCTATATCTAGCTGATGAATTATAATAAATAGTTCCTTAAATAATATAGTAAATTTATTATATATTTGTATTAATAGGATTCTAGAAAATTAAATTTAATATTGTTATTATAGTATACTATCTTAAATAAGTGATGACGGCCATCTTGTCAGTACAACTATCGCCGATTTTATTGGTTGGACATTTGAGCGCAACATTCAAATTTAATATGATAATGTTCCGAGTGGTGTTTCTAACAAAAGAATAGTGGAATAACAACTTGAATGTCATGAATGATCGAGGGTCTCTTCTTCAAGGTTTTTCGAAAAAATATGATATAGGTAATGTTTAGGTGTGTAAAGTCATCGATAACGGTGTCTAGAGGGCCGTCTCCTATGTTTTTTGCATAAATGTATTATGTGTGATGTCCACGTGTACCAGGTCGTTGATGACGGTCAACTTTTGCTTTTAATTCCTGAACGTGAAAGTATTTACATATATACAGTTATTCATAAATGATGCAGCAACGCCATGTACGTGAATGCGTTATTACGGAAGATATAAAAAATTTCCAAATTTCGAATTCATGGAACAGGAACATTCATCCTTGCACTAAATTCTGAACAATAATACATGAATAAGTTTAGTCATTCAAAAACGTTCATACAAAGACGTGAATGTTTATATTCAAGTTTTGGTTATAATAATGCACAATCATATAATGTCAAAATCCAAAAAATTGTGACCCTAGCCCCTGAATTTATTTGCATAACTGCTTTAAATAGTTTTTTAATTGCTCTAATGGCTCTGACTATTCTTTTAATTTACCCAATCTTCCCTTCCGAGATATTTAATAACAAAATCGTAAAAATATGTAACTCAGCCCCCGGAAAGAAATTCAGTTTTTTCGGCGAATACTTCATCTTTCTCGATGATCCGGAGCTTAAATTAAATTTCTTAATTTGCCGACATTGCTCCCGTACTTACTTGTACACTCGACGTGGAAAATTTCTGGTCGAATGCGTTTGAAATTCTCCAATGAGCTTAGCGAAAACGTGCGTTCGATCCAATGAGACCCAATGAAATTGCAGTATTTCAAAAAAATTCAAACACATTCGACCAGAAATATCCCACGTCAAGTGTACCCTAAAGTAATTGTAAATATAAATAATTTATAGTATAAATTTACATGACAATTTGAGGTTAGAAAGATAGTGCATAAAGGTAGAATCATAACAAAACCGAGTTCAACCACAGTTTAACCCGATACCGCCATCTATACTTGGGTTTTTGGGTTAAATATACACATGAGAAAATGTCTCAAAGTATTTAGGGGGCGGTATGGGTTATAGGGTTATTTCTTTACAGCTTGCAATATGGACGCACCTTTAACACATTCCAGAACCGGCACGTAGTGATAATTATATATATAATTTATAGTATAAATTTATAGTTTATAGTATAAATTTATACGACAATTTGAGGTTAGGAAGATAGTGCATAAAGGTAAATTCATAACAAAACCGAGTTTTTGGGTTAAACATACATGGGGGAAATTTTTTCAACGTATTTCGGGGGCGGTATGGGTTATATATAGGGTTATTTCTTGATATTATATATATATAATTATCACTACGTGACGGTTCTGGAATGTATATATATATATATATTCGACCAGGGTTATGCCTGTGGAGCTGGGAAAACATGTATCAGGAGAGAACCCGTTCCGGGATGGTCGGTGTATTTATCATGTTCGAATTGGATGTCTATGTCACATTCCATAGGCTTTAGACACCGAATCCAATAATTCCACACCTCCCGCTCACTTTGTGACGTGTGAAAGAGCAATGTCCACGGGGTTCCCTGGCGGTCACCCATCCAAGTACTAGCCGCGTTCAACGTTGTTTAACTTCGCCGATCGCCCTAGGTGCGGCTCCGCCACGACCACTCTACCACAACGTTGATGATGTAGGTATATTATAATTACCTATATTATTAAATTTGAATTCACCCGCGCTCCGTGTGCACTCGTATTCCTAATCTCAAAGTGTCATATAAATTTATACTACAAATTATTTATATTTACGATTGCTTTAGGGTACAAATAAGTACAGGAGCAATTTGGGTAAATTAAGAAATTTAATTTAAGCCCCGGATCATCTAGAAAGGTGAAGTATTCGACGAGAAAACTGAATTCCTTTCCGGGGGCTGAGTTACATATTTTTACGACTTTGTTATTAAATATCACGGAAGGAAAAATTGGGCAAATTAAAAGAATAGTCAGAGCAATTAGAGCAATTAAAAAAGTATCTAATGTAATTATGTAAATAAATATGGGGGCCAGGTTTACATCGGGCGAATAATTATAGTGATATTTATGATAATTCATGAAATTGCCTAAAATTCAATTTTACTCAAAATTAAATATAGATAGTTCCAGGCCAAAATAAAAAATTATGCTTTAAACCGCACACCGATAGAACGTTATGGAGAACCTTTATAACTTCGGAAAAATGCACTAAGCCTTTTTCTGCGCAGCCAATCATATTTTTCTGTTTGTAAATGTTTCACTTCTTCCGGTCATCACTTTTTTATTCGAGAGAAAATTTTCAGCGCCATACGCATTGCTTTTCCCATACGGTATTGCTTTGCTTGGCAATGGCATTTCCCGTTTTGAATTTTACGGCAGGCAATTACATTTTCTTTTGTATCTAACAGTACTAGCAGTTTACTCTCCAGTTTACTCTCCATTTAAACAAAAGAGTTACGTGGTTTAGAAAGAGGATTGACGTAGTACCGAGTGCTCAGTATATTTCTGACTTGATATTTCCGTTGCATGACCTCTTCATCTACTTTGTAGAGTACTTATGATTACCAGAAGAGCAGACAAGTTGAACGGAAAAGAATAAACATAAAAAGTGTAAAAGAAGTAAAAGTGAACATTTTCTAAAATGTAATTTTTACTTAAAAGACTGCGTATAAAGTGAAAATGATGCGGATTAAATTTTAACGAAACTCTATTAAATTTTTTGCAAGCTTACGCATCATATAGAAATCATATTCATATTATATTCTGATCCCTGGAAAACCATCATCAATGATTAGATATACATCTTATCCAATTAAGTTTTCAGAAAAATCATACAATTCTGAAACTGCAAATCATTCATACGCGGCGCGTCACCTTATAAAAATCATCCCCCATTATAAATCACGATTATAATGAGTGCCTCTCGGTACAGAACAGCAAATCGTGCGCGCGACGCGTAAATCCTGCGACTCGACTCCATAATTTACCTCCATACGTCCAGCTATCGCTGCACCAGGTGAAAACGAAAATTGAACTCTACTCAAATACGGCAACAGTCGCGCGGACCTAGCAGCTCACGTTCACTGCATTTGCATTATAATACAAGCAGAAGATGCGCGTGCATACGTGCACGCAACCTTTGGAATAGGTTGTAACACGTGCATATCTTACTCGCGGGATGTATGCTCGAAAGAAGCGGCGGCGGCGGCTGCGGCAGCGGCGACGGCGACGGTCTCTTCGGAAGGTGGTGGGACGGCCGGTTTAAAGAGACTGCGAGAGACAGAGAGAGAGTTGGAAAGTAGGCCCGTGTACGCGCGCGCACCGCGGACAGTCAGTCGTCGAGTGTCCCTCCGTTGAGACTTAGCCGGCGCGCGATGGTGAGTGTCAGCAGAGCAGCGGAAGTTGCGCGTGCAAGTGTCGATCGCGGCGTGCTCTCGAATTTTCCGCGACTGCTAAAGGCAGGGGAATTTTGGTTTTGTGCAGCGGCGTAGTTTTACTAGATTTTAGGCTTTTTCGTGGTTTGGGATGGGAGATGTTTGGTATGAGAGGCATTCGCAGAGATGATTGTTGTTGTTCGCGGTTGACAGTTTTGTGTGAACAGTGTGAGATTTGAATTGCCCTCCATGAAGCTACGATATCAAGCTATTAACTGATAAGCATTCTCTTTTTCTACCTATACTTACTCAATTATGAGTATTTATTATTAATTATTTTATTAGATTTTTTTTCTTTCAATCAATATTTAAAATATAAAAGTGTGGTTAATATTTTTTAAATCTTTATATGTATACATAAATTTGATCATTTCAATTGCTACTTTTAGTTCCTGATCAGCTAAGACCTATTTTTGATCAACATTTATACTTATTAAAATAAATCTTAAATTAATCTATTACGTTTTAATTATACAGTTTCAACAAGTTTATTGCTATTTCTTGATTTTTTAACACAATATTTGTAATAATACCTTAATTAAAGATAAGTATTTATTTTAAACAATAATTAGCAATCAAGAATTCGGTTCTGATCAGAAACCGATGCCATACCGATAAAAATAATTTCGTGAATATAAGTGGTTATATGATATATTAATTAATTTACATTTATTGGTATTTAAATTTTATAGTTATGCATGATAGATTTATATTATTTTTTTTTAATTAAAATAAAAATTCTTTAAACAGCTATTGCTTATAAGGTGGAGCTCTACTGATTTTTCAATTTCATTTTTTTACTCGAAAAAAACTATTAGTGGTATTTGCTATCAAGAAAGAAAACTTTTTCACTAACTTAGAGACTCTCTAGAGCAGTAATTATTATTTTATACGCAGAAATACACTTGTTTCTCCATAAAGTAGCATATTTTAAAAATGTTCCTAGGGTCTGTCCTCTCAACTTAAAATTTGCTAACAATTTTTTTTCGTTCTTTTGTACCCTAAATTAAAAGAATTTGCTTGTTCTTTTTTATTTTTTGTACCCTTATACTATTTAATAAAATCAATACAATTTGATTAAACAAAAAATCCGTAAAATATCGTATTTTTCACTACATTGGTAACCATATTTTGATATGTACTTTTTGAATAATACAAAGTCAAGCAATTTTTTTGTTTAGGGTACAAGCAATTGAAAAAAAATTGTTTAAGGACTTACAGTTAAGAGGGCTGACGCCTGGAATATTTTAAAGCTATAAAAATGTATTTCGAGAAAAATGCATTTAAAGTTTATATTTTGCATACTACTCAATGTCATAATTAATTTGTTGAAACTAATATAATTTGTTAATTTTTTTAATTGTGAGAAAGTTTAAGAAAAGTGAATAAAAAGAATGCATTCGTTGTCAAAAATGGGTAGAGATCAAGGGTGTGGGTGTTTTGATAACACTTATACAAAACTGTATTCTTATTCTATCCTGCTAATGATATATTTGTCGACGTTACTCGTATATAAATTCATTTATTGAATTAATTTTTTACAAGAAAAATGATTATTGTTTTATTTTGAATTTGATTATTTTATATATAATGCACTTGCATAACAATGTAGTGTATAATACGGACGTATTTTTTTATATTATAGAGGCGCATTGTTTAGATATTAACCTATATATTATAGCACCCAATCTTTTTACAATATTTTCATTATCTGGATCCCAAAAGGGGCATGCGAGTATAAGAAAACCCTTTACTTAACTTTTTACTTCACTGTTTCAATATTGTACATAATCTTAGAGTATTATATACACAAGAAAATTCTGACTAAATAATGCGAAAACGAATATAATGGTTCATGATAATATTGCTTGAAGATTATAGTAAGGTTATATATCGCGCATACACAATATTAACGAATCTAACAAATCCTTAAAAACAATCTTGGGATAATATTGTGAAAATATTGGATACTAATGGGAAAATAATAGAATTTAAAGCAAAATAATTTGATATTAATTGTATTGCAATAAATATAGTTTATAATAAAAATCTAAGCAAAGCTCTAGATGTCAATAAGTCTGAATAAAATTGGTTAGATTTCTACTGAAGTTAAAACTACTAGAAAGAATTTAACCTAAATAATTTAACATAAATAACGAAGAGCTACTTTAAAGAAAAAAATAACAATTGATTAGTTATCGAATAGTCAAAAACATTACGAGAAGTTGACAGTGTCGACGTACCCGCGAGAAAGGCTCGCTCAGCGAAGCGAGAAATGAATTTTTCTGTAACCGCAAGTAAAAAAGATACAGAAGATTGTAAATAATTTGTTCTTCTATCTTTGATCAGCCGAGCGCGGCAAAATCGCGTCTTGTGACAACACGGAGGAATGCTTCATCTCGAAAGTTTATTCCTCTTTCTACGTGGCGCCAACGCGCTTTGTTTAGCTCCAGCTTAACTATCTGGAATTAAATAAAAATTAGTTTATGGATCAATGACAATAATGGAAACTGACCTTTATTAATTATTAGCCCGCTAGTAGGCGCGCTTTTCAGTCCAACGCGGACACGCGCATGGGCGCCTCTGAGGCGCCAAATACAGGTAAAAAGTGTTAGCAATTGGATTTCTAACAGATCTAAAATACTAAAAACATTTGGGGAAACTTGTTTATCAATAATAAACATTTGTTTAATGTTTTTTTGACTTTGTAAATAGTTTTTCTTTTAATTTGTTAAAATAAAAAATTTTGAATTGATTTTTTCAAAATTTCGTTTTTGTTTTATTTGAAGCTAAATAACATTTCTGAAGAATACTTAAAAGTTCCAATATGAAACAAAAAAATTTTCGCTAAAAAAACGCCGTTTGAAAAAAGTGCGTCTCAAAAGCGCCACGCGCTTGCTCGCAGGTTAATTTAAAAGTAATGCGGTAAAAATAGTTTTTAACACACCCCAGCGTCAAGTTAGTACTTCTTCCCCGCCAAGTCGGGAAACAAGTGCTACATTAATTCCCTGACCCCACTCTAGTCTCTCAGCGCGTGACGCCGAGAACTAGAGTGAGGTTAAAGTGTAAATATGTAGCACTTTCTTCCTTCTTTGGCGGTGAACGAGTACGAACTTTATGGTGGGTATGTTAAAAATCGTATATTGCATGCGTGAATAAAGTGAGCCAGCGATTGCCAGCATGTGTGGAGCCCTCGCCTCGCTCGGGCGCCGAACCACACGCAGACATTTACTGGCTCACTTTATTCCCTAGGTGCATAATGTACTATTTCAGTTTATAGTATTATATGTCGATATTATCAGTGACATATACGAAGATTAACTTTTTAACTTATTTTTAACTTTTTTAAGTTCTTTACTTTCTTATGTGTTTACTCGTGAATTGATTACCATTCATTTACATTATAAATAACGAAGCTTACTCCCTTACATTTATTTAGGTCATGTGTTAAAAAAGTAAATTAAAAACAGTTAATTTAAATTTTCATAAAAAATAAATGATTTGATCATTATAATGTTTCTACAGTCAACAAATAATATAGTGTTTATTCTCTGGCGAAATTATTAATTAAATTCACCTTTCGTAAATGCGAAAAACGACGAAACCGCGGAGGCCGTACGAGTTATTATCGAACTTGCATAAAGGTACGTTGCATCGTCCCGACGTCGAAAGTGTAACTTTCGTTCTCTGCACAATCGAATGTTTCAATTGCACGTGTCTAAGCTAATTTCACCGACAACCGCTCATTATTGTTGTCGTTTGGGGATTTTTATGACTCGCTTCGTAGCGCAAATATTCGAAAGGATCCGTGCGTATGCGTCACTGGTAAAATAGTTGTGCGGGCAAAATAACTTTCGTTCGTAATTTCAAACTTTCGTCGCTGCGCGTAACTTTCAAAGACATGTACAATTTACTTGAAATTAAATGTGGAAACCCATAGTCAATTCTATATAGGCGAGAAATAATGCCACAAGTATCAAGTAACTTTGTATCGGTATCAACGATTAAAGTCATATTTACGATTATAACCTAGAAATGCAGCGATTACTGGTATGACAAATTTTAACATAAAATAGCACCCAACAAAATATCTTATACTTACTACGTGACTTCTGTTTTAACTGGTTTAAATTAGACTTTCTTTATTCTGATTTTCTAATGGTGGTACTTCAGTGCAATTAGTGATTTCCAATCATGCTTCCGTAAAATGAATTCTATCGAGTACATACAGTATATAATGATTCAATTAATGAAACACAATACTACAATCAATATTGTTAAATACTAATGATGTTGATAATTACCGTTACTACTCTAATATTCTAATATGTATATATTTTATATTAAATTACATTATTGTATGTTATTGTGTATGAAAACGAATTTTTGCATAAGTATAAAGTCTTCCAAAGTTTATAAATGTGAATACTTATTACTAATCTCGAATTGCACATAAGAATAATTGAAATATTCTTGGAATACACAAGAAAGTTTGAAAATAAGAAAACAATTATTTCCGGTCAACATTCAGGCAGAAACTATTATAGATCTTCTGAAATAAAGATAAAGATTTTTGCAAAAATAAAACAAGTCTATCGAAACGGTAATAAGCGCGTGTGTAATGAGGCACGATCCACGCGGCGATTAGTGTCGTCTCATTGGCCAACTGGACTTTCTCGATCGCTTGAAGCGGTCAAGGATCTCAACGTGCCGCGCGCGACCGGTGCGCGCGGAAGAATAATAAAAAAACAAAGATTTTGCTCATATCTCGACAACGTGTATAGTACTAGCGCCGCTGTAACGTTACATGAAAACTTGGGTTAATTCGTGCTGTGGCTGTGGCTGTATAATTATAATTAGCAGACACTCGTGATGTAGAATTCTTTTAATTGTGCGGTATTAAGTTTAAAAACTGTTCTGCTAAATAGTACATTGCTTACATTTGTTTGTAATTAAAAGTATCTTATTACAATACATAGTACATTGAAATAAATGTTAATTTTTATAAAAAAATACCGCATGTCTGCTTAATATAATTTATGAAATATTGTGTTCAATATACTTTAAGAATAATATTTAGTTTTATGTATTTAGGTTTATTCATATTCAAGTCTATAATATCTCTTTATTGTTGACAACTTTAAACATAGCTGATTTGATAGAACTGAAACATAAGTAGTATTTAATTATGATACTAAATTGTATGGATGTAATTTTATAGAATCATAAATGGCGTTATTATAAATTTAGATTCCGTATAAAATAATTGTAAGAAGTAATTGTTAATATTTTAGTGATTGCACATATTTCTTCTTATAACGAAATCATTTGAATATTATAATTACAAAATTTAATTAAATAATACATTCTTTTATAATTTATGTTGTTTTATTCATAATTCATTGATTGTATTTTTACGTGTAACTTTAGGGATTTATTTCTTATTCTAATAGTATATTCTTTTAAAATTATTAAACTATTTAATAAATAAAAACTATTCTATTATGTATATAGTCATTGCGATCATATTTCAGCTACGTTATTTATGCTGCTTGCATGAGATTAGAGAAGAGATTCTACGTTTTTGACATGCTGAGGGACGCGAGGAACTTTTTTGTGCGCTCATAAATATTTAATTCTCAGTTATTGACGAAGAAAAAATGATTCTTGCGTGCACTAAGGTCTTATGAAGCAATATGAACAAGTTTTTTTGCAAGAGCATCGCTCGTATCGTTGAGATGTGTGATTTGTCATAAAGTTACATCCATCGGTTTTTCGTGAGTTCTTTCAACTTTCGATAAAATGTAGGTCGCGCGACGCCTTGTTTGTACGCTAATTACCTGCGTGACCTCAGAAATACTCAAGAGGCAAATTTTTAGAACGGCGCTTTTCATACTTTGAACGGTTATTTATTATTACCAACTCGAAAATTTTCTTGCGTAAATTAGCTAACAGTAGAATAGTTGTAAAATCTACCTACACCTAATTAATATTGAAAATATACATGCGCTTTAGTCATTCTCAATTAGGAAATTGTAATTTTTATGAACAATTATAAAAATAGGTAGTAATAATATTAAGAAAAGATCTATTATTTACATATTGTATATCAAATTTTGCACGAATGAAAATATGTATATATTTAACTGTTCATAATTATGTGGCTTCGAGGTGTATAACAACTTAAGACTACATTTTTGAAAATTGAGTTTTTAATGATTTTGATATCTACGCATGTATTATACTTTCATATAAAAAAGTCTAAAGTGTCCAAAATTCATTTATTACTTTTCTTTTTTATAATCTATCCTTATCTTTTGCATAATAGGTTTAAATGGTAATTTAAAAATTCAAATCTCGACATTATTTGTAACACCAAGCAAGTAACGTAAGCTTTTCATGAAATAATTTTTTTATGTTAATCATATTATTGTGTTATAGTTATCTAATATTTTCAAACAAATTATTGATGTATATAATGAAGGACTTTTATTATATGCCTACGCAATTAATTAACGGCAAAATATTAATAACATTAATAAAATACGTTAGTGTTAACTCTGATTAATTTTACTCTATTTGTATAATAGAGTAAATTTTCTTAAAAAATACGTTATTTTTATTTTTTATCGTACTAAAATTATGTATTTGTTCCAGCTTGCTTACATCTGCCTATTGGCCTTTATAGGCCTGGGCAGTTGCTCGGAGATTGAGAAAGTCATGCCGTCACGATATGAGATCGAAAGTTCGATCAACAGGACCATTGAGGAAGTGGAGAAGATGCTTCAGGATAATCCCAGTTTGCCAAAACTCAGTCGATCCGACATTGTCAACATCCTGTACAACATAACGTCGAAGGATATGTTATCAATCGAGGACGAGGCTCTGGAAGCCATTGAGAGAACAAGAGCTGATTATCAGAGAGCATTAATGGTGGTGCTCCCTTATAAGCTCAAAGACTCGGGTGACGATCTGAAGGACCTGTATACGAAACCACCCATGGTTCAAATGCTTGCTGATGAAGCATCGGATCCTAAGAAAGATTCGAGAATCGAAACAGTTTACAATGCAAGTCCTTTTTCAGCCAATACTGTTCAGCAATCTGAAAATCTTATTGAGAATAAACATCAATTAGTTACGGCTCATATGAGGTTTGAAGATTTTAAAAAATCGAAGACAAGTGACGACTCAAACTTTAAAATTTTCCAGACAACAACAACTACAACATCAACTACTACTAAACCTTTAAGCAACAAAAAAGCAGAGTTTGAACCACACAAGTTTTCTTTCAATTTAGAGGTCCTTGACCAAAGAGCGGAAGCCTCCCATACTTCCATTGCAACTAAACGACCAATTTACAAAGGCACTTTTTCGCGATATAGAACTAGTACGCAAACACCACCTAAGCTGGAAGTTATTTCCAGCACGACAGCGAAAACAACGACAACGACTGATGCCAAGATAGAGACAACAACCGTACCGAATAAGTCTACACAGATTGTCTTATCGTCGGATCAGTGGCGTTACTATGCTCCGCCAACCACGACGACTGCGAAAACTGTGAAACCTGATGATTCACCGTGGAAACCAATGTCACCTTCAAAGGGTTACTTCCTTCCGACTGTCTCATCTGAGGATTCTGAAGAGCCAAATTTCGCTATTTTGAAAATGGAAGATTTCGAGAAAGTTATGGAAACAACTACAACGGCAAGACCAGCCCCGATTTTCGTAACACCAAGTGTAATGACATATCAGAAAAAGGTACAATCTAATGTTAAAACAGTTCCTACTCAATTTAAATTAACTACTACGACTACGACAGTATCACCTACGCCAATGAGAGAAGAAGTGGAACAGTTATTAAAATCCATTGGTTTGCAGCCAATGAAACCAATCAATCAACAAAACGATTTCAAACTCAGTCAAAACAGCGTCGATGCACTATTAAATGCTCATTTTGGCAACGGAAACGTTAAAGGTTCCAAAATTGAAACTGTGAAAACCGATGTACCAACTGCGACAAAAGCCAATTCATTCAAGGCTCCTCAATCAGCTGTTAAAGATAGTGTGAAGAATTTATCACCGGACATACAATTACTTTTCCAGCAGTTTGGATTACAGGTTCCTGGACAGGAAACAATACACACGACAACGACTACTACTCCTAAACCGACGGTACCTACAAGAATCAACTCTTATACTCATTTTAAACCTCTTCCAACTTCTGCAGTCAAGGACAAGGATTTCCTCAATTTTTTGGAGAGGTTTGGATTAGGAAATCGAGGAAATCGTAATCAAAAAGCGATGCAACCTAAGCAAGTTACGAAAAGACCTTCTCTAATTGATGCAGTACCTGAAAATATGAAGAAAATTTTAGAAAATATAGGTTTAATAAGGAAGGCTCCAAAGGTAGAAGCAGAACCAGAACAATTATTAGAAATTTCAACAGAAGCATCAAAATTTGTTGAAAGAACAACAACACCATTGACTGAACACATTTTCAAACCCCATGAAATTGAAGTAAATGATAAACAGCAGAACGATAAAATTAAAAACTTACTTAACACCGTTAAAATGGTTCAAGAGGGCAAAGCTAGTGTACAAGATGTTCAAAGGGTAGCTCATGATCTCCTGCAAAGTACAAAATCTCTTGCTAATGGACCTGACCCACTTAAATTGGAAGAAATTCTGAATAATTACCGGGACAACTTAAAGAACGAAGTCAAGAGACAAGAGGAGCAAACTACAACTGTTGCTGCGGAGGTTACATCGGAGGAGCTAGACGAATCTGCGCTATCTTCCATGGCGACCACTGGTATAAAGAAACTTATGATTTATTTCGTGGGAACGTCGGAGCTGTGGGTTCGGCGAATTATTGGGGGACTGACGAAGATGAAGGGCTTGCTAACCTCCGTCACCAGCAAGCTAAGACAAACGGCTGGTGACTGATCGCTACTAACTACTAACGAATTTTCACTAACCCGATGGCTGTGATTATCCATTGATTTGGTCTGCGCATTCTTCCTATATCATCCATGGTTTCAATGATAACCTAGCATTACCGATAGCATGCTTTTTCTTCATTCATCATCGCATGCGTAAGTGTGCTTTCGAAACTATTTTAGTAGCTGATTTATTTTTATGATTCCAACCCATTTTCGATTAATTATATAGGATGACTAGGATGGAAACTTTACAAATTTAATAACTGCTTACACTAATTTTGATTTTCAAAAAATGATCATATAAGTATAGTTCAATATATCTTAGTTAAACAAATACTACATTTACATATTATAACATATATTTACAACGTGCGTAATGCTTCCTTATTACCTTGGATTTAAAATTGATATTTGGTACCTTATAATTTGTAAAGCAGTAAAAATTACTTTCACTACATGTTATGCTACTACGCCCTTTCTACACCTAATGATAAAGCGAGAGACTATCGAAGCGAGCTTCAAGTCTCTCGCAGTCCCCACTCCTGCTCTCTAACCCGTATTTACGTTACCTCCACTTTGCTCCTTAATGCGAATTTTTACCGGCTACACTAGTATATCACATAAACAGTCTCTCTTTTTATCACTAGACGTAGAAACGACTTTATACTCACAGGTAATAACAAGGATAAATGATGAAATAATAAACGAAAGTTTTTACAGATTCTTCTTTTCACCGACATACTTACAAAATTACGAATAACAAATTATTTTAATTGCTGTTTATTCTTCAGTAAATGTGTAACAAATTACTTTTATTCAAGTTGTTTCGTCTGATGTATAATATCATATTTTAGTAATGAACACTACATTAAAATATACGTTATGAGAATATGTATTTAAAAGCACTACATTAAAACATACATTTAAAACATACGTTATGAGATTATGTAACTTAAACGTAAAAGTTGCTAGACACCACTGGTTGAAATATTAATTGGACGTATACAAATCATTCTAACTTACTATTCATAGATAAAGAGTCACGAGTTTAGACAATATATCAAGATGGAAACGAAGATTTCCATCTCAGCGTGCACCGTAAATAATTTACACTAATTATTTTCGTTTTCGCGCGACGAGTGCTTTTCAATCGGTGAAGAGAAATCGGTAGCAGTCTGCGCGACGTGTCCATATCTGCCTCCGTGCGCTATTTGTTACATCCCCAAGCGTAAAACTTTCACCCTTCGCCTTTTAACCTCAGCGCATGGACAATCACATTAGAGCGTGCCGTCTCCGTCGCGGTAAGTACACACGAGCGAAACTTGCGTGATCGTCCCGTTGCATGCGAAAGTATACATATACAGTACAGCAGTTACACCGGCTAAGCTCTAAGCGCCACCGAGGATGGAAATTGAGAGTCGCTCGCAAAGGCCTTTAATCGAGCGTGGAAAAAAGACTTTCGTTTGATGGCTCGGACGTAAGATAATTTTATGCATCGAAGATTCTGGTTGTTGTCACTAATACTTTTTATGTCTTGTTCGGTACTAACTTGAATGAGTTATTAAATCTTAACGTTACGTGTTATGTATAATAAACCAACATTCTTCATTATCTTCTACGAGGTAAATAATCCATGATTGAAACGATTTAGTTTATAAAGCATGCTTCCTAATGACATTTTCTTTATTAAGATGTAATTTTTGAGTATTGGTAAACCGTTCTAACAAAATTATCTAGCTTATGTCTAATTATTTATAATCTCAATAATCAAAGTTAAGCATATGCATGTGCTTCATTGCCATATTAGTTTATTTATTATAAATTGACACAATATTAAAATTATAGTTTGGTTTTATAATTAACATGAAAAGGTTGGTTAAATAATTACAGGCTAACTTTTCCAGGATTGCAAACAATATATACATAATAAACAATTAGCTCATATAATATTCTGTAGATATAACAAATTAGTCATAAAGACAGATACACTGTAAGTAATCAGTGTAATTAACCAAAATTATATATACGTAACCTGATGACTGACAAAAGCGCTTTACTAAAAATAATAACAACTTCATTAAATCGGTTATTAATTTACTCTAAAACAATTACTGTCTACGTGCCATTCCAAACTTTACGGCTCTTACATCATAGCGTCGTCGCTGAAAAAGACTAAAATCTCTAACACCACAACTCTCCGTTCCAGATTCCTCCAGCTCGTTCTCCGAGCTCTCGGAGTCCTCGACTCCGGCGGACTCCAAGCCATCGAAAAACGACCAGTCATCCTCGTCGTCCTCGACTGACGAGCAGGCGAGCGCGGCCAAGCCCTCGTTCTTCGACACCTTCGACGCCACCGAATTTCTCAAGAACAGCACGACGACGACGACAGTTGCGCCCGCGAGCTCCAGCCCCGACGCCAGCGCAGCGAAGCCCAACTTCTTCGACAGCTTCGACATCGACGCCTTCATCATGCAGCAGAACGCGACCAGCGAGGACGGAGCCAAGAGCGCCAACTCGAACGTCAGCATCAGCGATCTCGAGGACTCGTTCGGCGGCAGCACGCCCGAGCCCGATCCCGTCATACCCACCAGGCCCAAGACCGGCCTCTACTTTCTGGTCGACTGGAACACGTTTCTGGAAGTGGGCGAGGAGGGCAAGGAAAAGGTCAACCTGAGATTCCAGCCGAAAGTCGGAGATAGAACGAGATTCATACCAGTCAAGATACCGTAGAAAGTGTGGCCAACTACTCGAGCTTCTGTACTTTAGTCTTTCATTTTTTCATTTTATTTATAACTTTCGTTGTTGAGAATTCCGGGACGGTGAAAAAGTAGAGCGGATGCGTATACCTATGTGTGACGTAGAATTTTGAGTCATTCGTTTCTGAAACTATGTTGCATTCGGATCGTAAAATGAAGATCCGGTTTCTTACGTACACGAAAAAAATGATAGATCAGATGTGTATATACTATTTAGCAATTTCATAAAGTAATTATTGTTTAAAATATGTTTAGTTCAAAACTTTATCACAAGGATAATATTATAAAACACTATAGTTTATCCACTTTTTCCATATACAAAACAATATAAAAATTTATACATATCAATTATATACTTTTACCGTTTGCTGCTACGACCACTAGTAAGAACCGCATTATTTTTTCATCGTTTTAATACAAAAATTATAGTATATGTAAGAGTTATTTATGTAATTAAATTATACTGCCATATGCACAGTAAGCTTTAGCGCAAAGTTTGCAACGTAATAATTATTAGTGATCTGTATAATATAATACTTTCTAGTTTTTGCATGCTATATTTTAGACAAGTCCATCGTTCGGGGCTTTTATTAAATCAAACGTCAGATTTTACTTTACTTGTACGAATATAAAAATTGTTAGTTAGTTAATATTTTATTTGATACATGTGTTCGTATAATCTATTATTGTAAATGTGGCCTCTGAATAGGGGAGGCTAATTATTTATAAGGAAAAGTGATGATTTAATTAATGATAGCCAAACGTAATATTTATATCTAACAACAAAATCTTCAATTTCTCTACGTTGAACTTAATTATACATGTATTACATTTTTGTTCAAGATTTAAATAATTAATATGTTATAATCTTTATACCGAATAGAATAGATTATTTTATACTATATTATTGTTATTGTGAATATTGCTTTTATTAAATAAAGTTATTTAATTATACGAATGATATTAATTTATATTTCATCCAACTTACCTTCATTTTTAATCTAAATCATTTTAATGTTTTTAGACATAAAATCAAATTTATGTACGAACGTTTTATTTTTGATTTAGTTACAAATTATAATAAATGTTAATAAAAATATTTATGATTCATCTTCCAAAAATCCAAGGTCCAAAATTACTATTATAATATATAGTAGAGATTTAAACAAAATTACATAGCTAGAATGATTTTGAACTATGTTTATTTATAATTATTTCGTAGTATAATTTATTATTTATTATAATTTGAGTTTTTAAAAATTACAATAATTTTTTAATCGTTAAAGTGTTTATAAAAATTATAAAAAGTTAATTCAGAAAAAAAATTGCTTGTTTTTGGAATTCAATTTGGATAAATATTTTATGCTTATAGTTCAATGACATTAGTTCAAATAAAATGTTATACTTTATAAATTAAAAAATTGAAAATTTTCTGAAACATGGATAAAAATATATATCGCACTATATACAATGCATTATGTAGTTCTACTTACAAAATACTATATGTAGCGCATTTTTATTCGTATTGCTGCTTTATTTCTTGCCCACGAGAGTGAAACGCACGTGTATTCGCATTGTATGAAAGTATATAATCATTACCGATCCGCAATACTCAATTACACTATTTATAATTTTGAGCGAAGCTTATTATACTTATACGTTATAGGCTCAAGCTATATGTCAATAAACGGATTCGCTTCGCTGTTAGTTACATCGTAAGCCCGGAAGCTTCGATGAAAAATAGTCGATAGAAGAGGGGGGCAAATATACGAGCAAGCCTTTGAAGACGGAACATTATTCGCGTTAATTTCAGTTCCTGACCAAGGCCTGACTTATTCGCAAAAATGGAGGTATCCATCAGAGATATCGTCAAGTTTCTCATGTTCGTTGTAATGATTGGCGAGGTGAAAAAATGTGCAGCGAAATTTGTGAACTTAGGCGATTTGTCGGATAAACTAGACGCTATGCTCGATGGACAGGAGCAGGACGCGAGGCGGTCCAGACAGTTCGACGGCAGATCGTGGATTTGGCAGGATTACGAGTTCGGAACTGGAGTCGGGAATCGCGAAGGTCAGATAGAATTTATCGTAGCTTCGAAAGATTTTTAAACTACTGAAAGAGTACATTTGTGCACTTTATAAAATAAAGTTGATTGTATAAAAACTTGTGTTGTTGTGTTCAACTATATAAAAATTAATTTAAGAATATATTATTCCAAATGGTCTGCTAAGGAAATCTTACCAATGATCGGACACGTTCGAATTCCCAATGTTCGAACAAAAATTAAAATAACTATTCGTTAGATACATGAAATGATTCTTAATCACCGTAAATATATACAATAATGATCAATTAAATTATTTTTATAGTTAATGTTACAAATATTTTTATATTTCAGAATATGTAGGGCAATGAACATGTGACCGATTATTGGATATACATTTACCTTTCTATTTTTTACTATTTTTTCAAAATGGTTAGAACAATCACGTTTTGCTAAAATCATCATGACCGTATGTACCATCATTCTTTTTTTCAAATAAGTTTATGAAAATATTTTATGCCCCAATTGTGGGAATAAAATACTTTACTCCCGCATTTGAGGGAATAAAGTACTTTACTCCCGCATTTGCGGGAACGTACTTTGCGGAAATGTACTATTAAAAAATAAAAATTTGTTGAAAATTTATTTTGTATTAACAATAGACGAGTGGGTTCCACTTTTCAAGTCAACAAAGTGGCTGCACAGTTAAGTCGTGAATAAAGTTCTATATGCAACACGAGAGTGAAGTCGATCATTTCGTCGGGTGATTACTGCCCTCGCTTCGATCGGGCAGTAAACCCACCCGCGGGACTAATCTACGACTTTAGTCCCTTGTTGCATAATGTACTATTTTAGTATACTATCATTTTAAGTACTTAAAAATTTTATTTATGTATTATATTATAATTAAATACAATTTGTATGAATGTACAATTCATTTTAAAAACAATTTTGTTTCAGAATTATTTGTTACCAATATAGATACTTGGCAAGATTCAAAAGTATTTAATGATGTTGAAAATTGGCAATTCCTGGAACACGAGGGTTCAAATTATTTCGCCGGTACTAATAAATCAACTTTATTATTGTATCATTTTGATACAAAAACAAATTACGTGTCTCTACGTGCTAATTTATCAATACATGAAACAATAAGAAAGTTTAAAATAATTAGTTTGTCCCATAGTATTAGTAAAACTTTAGAAAATAATGGTATTTATGTAATCTTATCAGTTGAAGCAAAAAATAAAATTCAATATTTAAAATGGTTTCATTTTGATGACCGAAATTTTGTTCACTTTTGGATTTGGAGTTTGGAAAAACCCGTCAAAAGTTTAGAACATTTTAGTGTCAATGATCAGCAGAAACTCATCCTACTCTATGAAAACGATGTACTCTTTAATGAGGTTTTTTCTCTAGTTGAAATTTATGATATTAAAATTAATGGTCATTCATCAAAGTTTCGGTAAGATAATTTCTGTTAAATCTGATTAGAAAGTATTTGGATGTCTGTAATTTAAAATAATATAAAATCACAAATCAAATCATTATTTTTAGATTATGTGATCAATTTTTGGTATCAGAAACATTTAACCTTCAAGTGTGTCCATCACGAGAAGACAAAACAACAATTTCATTATTGAGCAAAGATCACGTTATACTATATGAATATAAAGACGAGAATATTGTGAAGTGCATTTTTAAGCAAGTTCAAAATATTACAATCAACGGTCTGATCAATACAATATGTTTTGAAAGTGGTTATGTGCATTATTTAGCCACATCAGGTCCTACATCGAACCTCTTCAAATTTTATGGAAATGAATTTTTGTATGATGAAGAAATGGGAAAACTTTTTCATGGTAACTAAGTTTTTAAAATGTGAAAAAGTTTTTAATAATATTTTTCACGTTTTTTTAACATTAACACGAGAAGTTTATAATACTATGTATAATAATAAATTTGTTCATATTTGTATGTACACTCGACGTGGGAAATTTCTGGTCGAATACATTTGAATTTTTTTGAAATCTGCAATCTATTGGGTTTCATTGGATCAAATGCACTTTTCACTAAGCTCATTGGAGGATTTCAAACGCATTCGACCAGAAATTTTCCACGTCGAGTGTACATCGAGCATAGTCACCCGCGTTAAAATTAGGTTTGAGAAATAAACATGAAATAAAATAAAGATCCAAATATATTTTTTTAGAAACAGGAAATGGAAAATTTATCCAATCTCTACCTGTGGATACTTATAGAGATGAAGTTATTCTACTCATCCAATTAAAAAATTTAACTGTCATAGCTTTGAGCTGGAATGGTTCTGTTTTTAAACCGATTTCGTTGCCCAACCAAAAACTTAATCATTATGATTTATCTAAAGCAATGATTATTCCTAATTTTGGATTCTTGATTGGAAATTCCTTCGTCAAGTTTAAAGTTAAGTTAAATAAACTATCAAGACCCGAGGAAAACGAAATTCAGAAGATATTGGAAACTAAATCTGCTTTTGAGGTAAGATATTAATAATATATTATTTAAACGAATAAACACTTAAATTATCTTTCAAATACTTTGTAACCTAACAAATTTAATTTTACATAATTAAGTGAATGTTTAATAATTTTGAATAAAAATAATAAATTAGTGACTTAAATATTTTTTAGGATATTCTAGAAAAACAGGAATCGATCATTGTTAAGACGAATTTGATGACTGAACAAAGTTATTCAAGCCACCCTGAAATAAATGGATTTTTTAACTTAGCAGAAGTTGAAATTGACGAGCTTAAAGTAAATGGAACGAATAATTTTCCTGTTATGCTTGGATCACACAATTTAACTCTTTACGATATACAATCAAATTATGTCGATGCTGCTAAATTAATAAGCAAATTAAACAAAAAGATTGATGAAATAGAAAGTAACTTGAAAAATGCACTCATAACTAATAACACTGATACATATTTTCATGAAATTAATATTTCCGGCAATCTCGAAATAAAAGGAACGCTTTCAGTCAAAAAATTAGCAATCGATAAATTAAATGAAATTTCAATGGATTCTCTAATGGATGAATGTGAAAGAACTAGTAATACAAAAATTACTGGAATAAAATCATTTCCATCTATTCAATTTATAGATGATAATTTAAAAATAAAAAATTTAAATGGAATTCCTTTGAGTAATATAAAATTTGAAGCAGATAGTAGAGACTACACTGATATTGATTTGTCAAAAATAAGTAAATTAGAAATTAAAAGTAGTTTAAATTTTTCAAAAATTTCTGGTACGGATTGGAATGATTTGATGAAAAATATAGTTTTTAAAAATAAAAATAAAAGACAAATTATAACTGGTTCTACAGTAATTTCAGGGGTTAGTAGTAATATACGTTAGTAAATATTTTGTTATAATGTATTAAAAAAAGTTGTTTAGTACTTAATTTAATTCTTGCAGCAACTAAATGCTAGTCATATTCGTTTAGATCGTTTGAATGGACTGCAATATCCACATGAATATGTAGTAAAAAGTAGCCCTGAAGATGCAGATATAACAAGTGCTAAAACTTTCGAGTCTATTCAAGTTTTAAACCTTCAAGATGTAAAGACTATTAACGGAATCGACGCTGATGAATTTATTATTCTTAATGCAGATCAAAGTCTCGAACATCAAATAACTTTTGAAAATTTAGTAATCGATGAGAGTCTTCAGGTATACATATTTTTCTTAATATACTTTTATGTTGTTATAAGATATCCGGCATGCATTGTTTTTATATCCATTTATTAATTTTATTTCTTACAACAACATCGTATAATAAATAATACAAAATTCTAGTTCTTATTAAGAATATATTTTAGATTGATGGAAATATCGTTGGATTACCAGAGCAAGATATCGATCCAGACTTAACTTTGCTAAACAGCAACATCATTCAATCTAATGCAATGTTTACCAATTTACATGTTTCTGGCAATATATACGTTGAAAATTCAATTAATGGTACAGATTGGTCAAAATTGGACGATTTAATATTAAAAGACGAAGAAGACGTCATAGTGACGGGAACAAAAACTTTTTTAGGAAATGTACACATTATGGATAAACTTCAAATAAAAACTGGACTAATTAATAATCATTCTATTCATGACTTTATAACTTTAGATACTCGACAAATATTACCAAGTAAGTTATCATGTATAAATATTTATTACAATTATTACATACTTGAAAAATGCAGTTGACAAAAATAGAAATGTTGACGTTCTATAATTATTTTTTTGTTACAGATTTATCAAAAATTTCTGGAGATGTTAAATTTACTGACGTATCATATCAAGAATTAAAAAGTTTAGAAGAAAATATAAACTCAAATATTAATGAAGGACTTCCTATATGCATGAAAAAGCCCTTTATTTTCACGGAACCACCGATAATCGATGAATTTTCTTTTTTGTATATTAATGAAAATATTACAGGCTCAGATTTTTCCCAAAAACTTGAATCTCTTTTAAAACATACATCTTTCGAACATCTCAATGCAAAAAAATTAATCGTAGATGATTTGGTACCAACAGTTGTAAATGGTGTTAATTTTCAAGATTTTATATCTCAGAAAATATCAAAAACTGGCTACCAAACTCTGCCTGGAAGCGTTACGATAAAGTATTTAGAAGTAGAGAAGCTTTATACTGAATTGGTTAACAATAGATCCACTAATGATTTAGAAACTTTAGTTAACAAAATAAATGCATTTTATAATGATATTTTTAGCGGTAATATGTTTATTGATTCATTAAACGTTACTGGACATATTATAACCTCAAAAATTAACGAAGAAGATCTCAACGATGTTCTTGATGTAAATTTCATAGAACAATTTATATTCAGGACTAATCAGACTATTGAAAATATAGTAGTGGAGGGTTTGGTTAATGGATTAAACTTTACTAAAAAAGTAGATGATATTGTGGTAAAAACCGATGATCATATTATTATAAAGGGACCGAAAAGGATGAAAAAGCTAACGTCGAAAAATTTACGTATAGAGCATATAAATGGACACGCAGCTGATGATGTAATAAGTGGTGATAAAAATCAAACGCTTACTGGACCGCTGAAAATTAAAGGTATTTCGTCTTGTTTTAATATGATATTCAGACTATAACGTAATATAATAAGAAAATCGAATAAGTTTGTTGTTAAATTAATACAAATTTACTTAATATTATTTCCTTTTACTCATAATTTTATTTAGTTTTATCGAATAACACAATTTCTGTTTATACTGTTCTAATATCTTGTTTAATTTTTAGGCTCTGTGAATGTTGAAAAATTATTCGATTCTACTGGTAAAATAAATGATGTACTTTTTAAAGACATCAGCGAAATTATTTGCAAATTGGATGATAAGTTATACAAACTCACCGGAGATTTTGTAGTTCATAACAATACTTTTATTAAAGATTTGAACGTTTATGGATATGTTCATCACACAGACATGAACGAATTTATGGAAAACCTTATTTTCCTTAATGAAAATCTAACTGAAATCTCCGGAGAAAAAATATTTAGCGATTCAATAAATTTAGCCAATAATATTTCTATAACAGAGAGATTAAATAAAATAGATCTTAAAACATTTTATCAAAATGCTGTATTAATAGATGATCCTGTTTCAGTAAGTTCAAAAGTAATCTTTGAAACTGATATTTTAGTCGAAGGCGATATAGTTGTTGAAAATAATTTAAAAGTAGGCGCAATAAAAGGTGTAAACGTTGATAATCTTATGGAAAATGCCGTATACTTAAATCGACCTACATTCATTGCTGGTAATGATATAGAATAATACTTACTTCTTGAATATTGATTGCAATAACTATACGATGATATAAGACTCATTTATAATTGAGTACTTGCATGAAATTTTGCTTTCTCAAAGAGAAAGCCTTGTAACGATGAGTTTTTCAAAAACCAAGATTTTTATCAATTTCGATGTTTTTTGTCCGTGATATGATTTGAATAAAGAACATAAGTTCTCCTATAACGGTTTTCGAATTTTTAATACATATTACAATATAAAGAAGTTGTAGGTTATTTAAAGCGTTTTATTTAATTAATTATCTATGTATCATATAGTGACATAGGAAAATTTCATGCTGGAACTGAATTGCTACTACAAACTTCTGTTTATTGATACGTTAAGTGGATTCAAAAGTCAATTAAAAATTCAAGTTTCCCGCCTTGATTGTTACCGCCCGAGAAGTGAATAATTATTTATAATTATAAAAATACTTATATTTAGATAAAACCCAAACTTACTTGTCCTTTAGTGAGTAGTAATAGACCTATATACGAACTTTCAGACCTCAAAAACAACGACAGCGTAAAAAATTATTGCAATAAAATGTTGACAACTTTTCATTCCAATAATTTCTTAGGGTTAAATTTTTGACGTTGTTACGGTCTGAAACTTCGTACATAGGTCTATTACTACTCAATAAAGGCGTAGTGAGTTTTAGTTTTGTCTAAATATAAGTATTTTTATAATTATAAATAGCTATTCACTTCACGGTCGGTAAAAATCAAAGTGGGAAACTCAATTTTTAATTGACTTTCGGGCCCTCTTAAGACATCACGAAAGCATAGATATATGTACACAATAGAATATGGTAAATTGGGAAAAACGTTAGCCACTTGCGCCCTTGAATTTAACAAACAAAACAATATTTCGCCCCAAATCAATTATAGCTTGACATCTTTTCGTAAGTATTTACCGTGGGAGCGAGTTGAACTTATTATCTATACGCAATCATTACAAAGTAATCGTTAAAATGCTGTAATCAGTGCAGCTGTCAAACAGCGAAAATAAAAGTTTTTGTTAGCTATAGACATAGCTATCTAGCATTTTACATACTGAATTTCAATGATTATTTTATAAAGATCGCGTAAAATGATGAGTCGAGCTCGTTTCCGCGGTAACTACTTACAAAAAAATATCAATCTATAATTTTTTTAGGTCGTAATATTGTTCCATTTTTTAATTTCAAGGGTACAAAGGTGCTAATCTTTTTCTCCATTTACTATATTTATAGTCAGCATATATCTATACTTTCCTGACGCCTTAATAACATTAAGTTTTTAAATATAAAAATTTATTTTTATCACAGAGACTGCAGCATTTTCAACCGCAATATTCAAATCAGATATTACGGTTGAGACGTGGAATGATGTTCAAATGGATAAACTTATTAGTTTAAATAAAGATGAAGTTATTCAAGATACACTTATGTGCGTTGATGCTATGGTCGACAATTTAGAAATTAGAGGATTCGTTAATGGTGCGAACGTGACAGAACTTTATAAGAATACTTTTACGGTATGCAAGAGATACAAATATAATTCTTTTATTGAGTTCTGTCAAATTAAATATGCTTTTTAATTCTAGTTATCTACAGATCAAAATATTACTGGAGCAATATCATTCTTAAATAATATTTATGTAAATAGTGATTTTAATGCGCAGTATATTAATAATCTAGATATCTCGAAGACAATATCATTAAATGATGCCGATCCATTAATTGGTATTAAGCACGAAAATTAACTAATAATATTTTCCTTAATTAATGATGAATATATTATTTATGTTTTAAACAATTATTATTAACTTATAAAAATGATTCCAGGTAACTTTGTTTTTCATAGTCCAGTTATATTACAAGATAATCTTAGAGTATTCGGAATCTTGAATGGTATTGATTTATTAAACTGGCAGTCCACCGCAGTCTCAACCTTTCCCCAAATTAAACAATCAACTTCCGGCAATTGGACAATATATGGAAACGTTAGTTTTGAAAAGAGTGTACATGCTTCCGGTTCCATAAACGGAATAATTATTCAAAAACTTTCTAGCGACGTTGAAAAACAGAAAAAAGAAGTTGAATTTATAGTTGAAACCAAAATGGTATATTTTATTGCTGTACACTTTCCTATTTGATAAAATATAATAATAATATAATATTATAATTATTGTATAATTATTTATCTCTAATTTCAGACAAATATGAGAAGGATTTGCGAAGATTTAAAAGAATTGAAAGATGAAGCCGAAAATATGATTTACAAATTCAAATCTTTTGAATATCTTAGAGTTCTAGAATTTGATAACAAAATTGCAAGCGTTCATCATTTTGAGTTAAATAATATAGATTATATTATGGTAAATTTTGAATCTTGCCATTTAGACGTTTTTGCATTTACGAGTGAAGGTTTTGTGTTAGCTGCGAATGTTTCAAATTTCGGTTATGTTAAACAATTTATTACACTAAATTATAAAGAAAGTTTGTACTTTGTATCGGTTGGCAAAGCAGAGTGTGGAAGAAATTCAGGAAACCTTTGGAGTCTAGAAAATTATCAATTCAAAGTATACAAATAAAATAAATTTTTCGATATTTTATTCTAAATTATTTGCAAATTTTAATATTTCTTTACTTTTTTGCAGTACATTTTAGATCTTGGAAATGTTACAGATGTAGAAAAGTTAGGTAATGATGCATTTGCAGTTATTGTTGACCACCAATTTCAAGAATGGTCAATTAAACAAATATGTGAGAATTCTTTCGAACCGATAAACGTGATTCCTATAAAAGACAAAAATGTTCAATTTTTCACAAACGAAAATGACACGTTATTAGCTAGTCGTGATGCAATTTATGGTTTACGCTCAGAAATCTTGGAGTTTGAAGAATATGAAAATCCTTTCAGTACGAATGATATTTTGACATTTCAAACTGGTATTTATCAAAAGGAATACATACTTTTTTACGATGAGCGATTAAGCGATGATTATGTTTTCGTAAGTATTTGTAGTAACATCTAATGATGTTATTAAAAATGTGTTAATAAATATACGTTTACTTTAGATTTGCAACAATGATTTGTCTCAACGCAAAGTTTTACAAACCATTACTACACACAAACCGAACTCGTTCTTAATTTTTAATTTTGATGGGTTTCGAGAAAATTTACTAATTTACTCCGAAAATAAAAGAAAAATACAGATTTACGAATACAGAGGTATTAATAGTCTATTAAATTATTCTATATTTTATATTTAATTATTATTAGTACATAACTATTATTTATGTATATAGGTATTGAAGGATTCAAGCATCATTCAAGTATAAAATTGAAACATGATAAATTAATCAGCTTTAAACTTCGAATGCATCCATATTTTGCAAAAAGACATTGCTTGGCTGTTATTCAAGATAACAAACTGATAATTTTAAAAGCAGAAATGTACGGCGAAAAGTTAAATATGAATAAACAACTTACTTGTGGTGCTGCTTAATTTATTTGATAAAATGTACGTAAAATTTCTTTTACGTATATACATAATTTTGTTAATTATTTGTATGTATATATTTATGTTGTAAAATCTATATTTGTTACATTTATTTATTTATGTATTTACGTATTTATTAATTTATTTATAAAGACCACTATATAGTGAAATAAGAAAGACATGTTTTATTATAATAATGAAAAATAAAGGAAATTTAAAAAACATATATTCGAATCTTATTTTACATTTGTCAAAATACAGAATAGAAACTGATTATAAAAACAGTTATAATAAATTAAACATTACGATAATTCAAATTTTACATTAAAAAAACAATTATACGGTTATATTAAGCCTATTTAATACTAATCAGTTGCACTCAGATGCTGTACTGGTTGCTTGCTTACAGGCGTCTTATGTCTAAACACCACTATATAACAAAATAAGAGAAAGAGCCTATCCAAAATTTGCGGTTGTAAATGATAGGTAATTTTTTAGCTTTAAGAAGAGAAGTACATGGGTTCGACCTATTTGCAGTGTCATGCAAAGAAATTTACAAGGTGATAGCAATAATTTAGTGGTGGCGTTAGAGATGACCGACCCACAACTTCAATTTAATTATTTAAGAATGTATATAGACATTTTCGATGACTTATTAAGTATAGTTTGTCCTGGAATAACAAAACAAGTGACTGTTCGTGGACCAATTTCTGCTCAGACTCTTGTTTAATCTTTGGAAGGTTTGTTTGAGATATTTGGCTTCCGGCGATAGCATGAGGTCTACAGGACATGCTTTTAGAATTGCGCCAAATTCTGTATCTAAAATAGTGGAGGAAACCTGTAACCAAATATGGTTAGCTTTAAGAAACAGAGTTTTAAATGTATCAAATAGTGATAAGTGACTGGAAATAGCAACAGAGTATGAAAATAAATGAAACTATCCCAATTGACTTGAAGCGATTGATGGGAAACACGTTGTTATTGAAGTATTTCAACATTCAAATATTGTAATGATCCTTTAGAAGGTACATTAATTAATTAATTATATTGTATATTATCGTTCAGGCACCACCCGAAAGTAGATCTACTTTCTATAATTATAAGAAACAACGTAGCTCTAATTTAACAGCAATTTGTTATGCAAATTACAGGCAGCGTTGGACCTCGAAAGATTTAGAAAGTCCAAACGCTATGTTCAGGTCGTTGACTATACTATTAGACTAATTTGTTGGTTTGTTTTAATAGATGGTGGTGCATAAGGGCATCGTAGTGTTGGTGCAATTTTTGGAAAAAGTAAAATGTAAGGAAAATTTGAAAATAATACCATGAATGTTCCTCCATTTGCACCAGTTGGAAATAATCATTTATCATTTGTATTAGTTACTGATGCTACATATTTCCTCGCAACTTATTTAATGAAGCCGTATTGTAGAAAAAATGTATTATGCTTGAAGAAAAAGGTTTTTAATTATAGATTAATCCGAGCAAGGAGAATGATAGAAAGTTCATTCGGAATATTGGTAGCACGATGGAGAATCTATAGAAGACCCAGCAAAGCGGAGAAGATGGTTTTAGCGACTATTTATTTACATAATTTCATCATTACAAAGCAGTTATAATATAATAACCTTCCCAAAATAGACAATATTTACAGTACACAGAAATAGATAGGCAATGCACATCTCAAGCTTTAGTAAACAGAGAAACTAATAGTCAAGAGACTTCATGTGTTCGCTAATTTTCTTTATGACAGAGGGTGCTATTTTATGGCAGTGAGAGAAGGCTGCATGAAATGAATTCTGTACTCGCTTTATCTTGACCATAATTATTTTTATTAGGAAAATAAACAATATGTTATTTCCAATAGTTTACTTATCATCAATACCATATAAAGTTTATTTTACAAGTACTCGTAACTTTTATGTAGAAAGTTGATAAATATTAAACAATTATGTTTTACTTATATACTTGTATATAATACTATGTAAATATAACAATGTAAATATGTACTATGTAAATATGTAAATATATGTGAATTTTGGCAAACTTTCACTTTATTAATTAATGTTTTTTTTTTTTTATTTAAGCAATTGCAATCTCTGTAAGAGATTATTTTGCTGATACATAGGTTTGTGCACTTATATTACTATATATTTAGCGATACATTTTTTGACATATCAGATCATTAGATTACATTTTTTCAAAAAGGAGTACAATATGTTACAAGTGTCATTTTTTGGTTTATGTAGTAGTACGGCGCTTGATAAAGGAAGGTGATAGTTTATTTTGTGTAGTTTTTTACAAAATTCGGTACGTTGCTGATCATATTTCGGACACTGCCACAATACATGATTTATGTCTTCTACATCGTTTCCGCATTGACATTTTGCGTCTTTTACTACACCTATACGATGGAGCGAGAAAGCAAGATTGTAGTGATTGGACCTGCATCTATTTATGGTTACTATAATTTCACGTGGTAGATTTTTGTTTGAGTACCATGATTTTGATCTAGGCTCATAGTAGTTTTTGAAATAGTCTGTGCCTTTATTTACACTTTCTTGAGCACATTTCTCTTTAGTTTTTTCTAGGGATAAGGCTTTACATGTATCCTTTAGATCTGTGAAGGGGATTTTTCGTGAGTTATCTACATTCAGTGCTGCTGCAGCCTTAGCCAGCTTGTCAGCCGTCTCATTTCCGCGAATGCCTGTGTGCTGGTATCCAGTAAAATTTAATTTGATTTTTATTTGACGTTTTTTGACAATAATCTTGTATTTTTTTTCGATTTTCTAGTATATAAGGATTTTTTCTAATGTTGAATTTAGGGTTTTTTAGTGTGATAAGTGCACTGATAGAATCTGTAAAAATGAGAGCATTTCGGTTCGAATGTTTAAGAGCGAGGTCTACAGCATCACTTAAGCCTAAGCATTCAGCAGTGAAAATAGATGCGTTTTTGTTTGTACATCTTGTTATAGATTCTTTAAGTTCGCTGCAAATGCATGCGCTTCCAACAGAGGGGTATGAGTCTGATTTACTGCCGTCTGTATAAAAGACGTTACAGTTTTCTTATATAATTAAATTATTGATTGGTATATTTGGATCTTTAATTTCTTTCGAGGATCTACCGAACTCTATGTTTACATTTACATTTATAGTGAGAACTTTATATTAGTACGTATATATATATTATAGTGATTTTCGGAGTAGATATAATTGAGACTTTCGGTTACATTTCCGATGCATTGATGTAATATTCTTTTATTAAATTTGAGTTTCCTTTTTTTGTTGTTTATAAATTTTTTGAACTGAACTATGGTGTCGTATACTAATAAATTTTTATTGGAGTATATTTTATTTAGGTAACTGCTACACAGAAATCGCGTTCGTTCTTGTAAAAGGTGGAGTTTAGATTCTGATAAAAGGATATTAGTAGGTGTGCTGTTTCTGAATCCAAGGGCAAGCCGTATTGCGGCGTATTGAATTTTTTCAAGTTTTTCTATTTGTTGTGTTTGAGTTGGAAAATACACGAAACAACCGTAATCAATAATTGATCGAATAAAACTTTTGTATAATATAACTAAGGTTTCTGGGTCTGATCCCCACCATGTGCCTCTGAAAAATTTAATTATTAATATAATTAAATTTTTCAGAGGCACATGGTGGGGACCAGACCATAATATGGCTCTCAAACATTTTTTTGTACTTCGTCTACTTGATCTTTAAATGAGGCCTTATAATCAAAAATTATACCTAAAAATCTTGCTTTCTCGCTCGACTTAATGATTGTGTCTTTTACTTTCATTTCAGATTGGCCTGCTTTTATATTACGTTTGTTGAAATGTATTAAAATCGTTTTATGAGGAGCAAGTTCGAGTCCTAGTTTTTCTAAGTTTTCGCTTATAATACAAATAGATTTTTCCAGTAGCTTTTTGCAATTAGCCTTTTTACAATATAGTGCAAGATCGTCGGCAAATTGGGATATTGTATTGCTTTTTGGTATGTTGTTAGTAATTCTGGATACATATATACAATACATAAGAGGGCTGAGAACTCCTCCTTGTGGGACGCCTTTATAAATTATTCTCGGCTCATTCCCGGTGTTATCAGTAAATATTGTTCTTTCGTAAGTTAAAAAATGTATAAATCTAACCAAGTTGGCCGGACTTCCAATCTCGGCTAGCATTTTTATCAGTATTTCGATATTTACATTATCAAATGCTCCGCATACGTCTAGAAATGTGGCGAGGAGATCTTTTTTTTTGCTAAATGCATCTTCGATGTTTAATGTCAAGTTGGTTAGATTATCGATAGTCGATTGACCTTTCCTGAAACCTGTTTGACTTTTGGGTAGAATATTATTATATTCTACCCACCATTGTAATTTGTTCTTAAGTATTGTTTCGAAGAGTTTAGATAAACAGGATGATAGAGATATTGGCCTGACATTTTTTCCGTCGGACTTATTTATAAAATGTGTATATGAACTTTTCCAGTCAATCGGATAGTTATTTGTTATATACATTTCGTTGTAAATATCCAATAGAATTAATTTATATTTTACAGGTAGATTTTTAAGCACTTCATAGTCAATCCCGTCGAGGCCAGGAGCTGAGTGTTTTTTGTCTTTAAACGCGATCTTAAACTCTACGAAATCAAATGTTGAATTTAAAAATTCATTTTCAGCGCAAACAGGTATACATTCAGGATTAGTTGCAACCCAGGGGGGACTGATCTTGTCTAAGGCTATGTTTACTTTTTCTTTTGTTTGGTGGTTTTCAGGTGTGTGAGAAAGCTTTATTTTAACCCATTTATTTTTTAGGACTTTACAAGTGTTCCATACATATTTTTACTTAAACTAAACCGGATATTAGTCGCAAAATTTTTATGATGATCTCTTTTTTTAGATTTTAAAATTTTTTTTGTTTGAGTTACACATTGTTTATATGCTGTATAATCATCTAAATTGCTAGAAAATCTCCACTTTTTAAAGAATGCTGTTTTGAGTCGCTTTGCCTTCTCACAAACTGCGTCGCACCAAGCTACTGGATTTCTGTGACTATTATTATTTACAATTTTTTTCTTTGGAGTATTAGTTTTAAATTGGTCATATTCTAAAGTTATGAATTGATTATAATTATTTTCTAAGTTCATATTTACTTTTTCCCAGTCTGTTCCTATAGATTTTAGTCTAAACGATTTTTTGTGATAGATATTTTTTTTTGAGGTTAACATTGATGTAAATTGGATAATGGTCAGAACCCCATGTATTATCATTTATATTTACATTTATTTTATGGGAAATATCTATAAATGAAAATATTAGATCTAAGTTTGAAGTAACATTATTATAGGGCTGGACATATGTAGTAGATTTTGGGTTATGTAAAAACAAATTGGCATTAAAATAACTATTTAAGAGTCTTTCTCCATTGGTATCGCTATTTTTACAGTTATAGTTTTTATGGTGAGCGTTAAAGTCGCCCATAAAAATCGTAGATTTGTTTGTTTCTACATTGCCAAAAATCTCGTCCCATTGCCCTTATGTTAAAGTTTTACCGGGCGCTCTATAACAAACAATAATATTGATTTCAGGTTTTACATTGGTGATGTTTATACCTGCCATTTCCGTTTCTCTGTCTGTACAATTTAGATGAGTTCGTTCGGTAAAAGCTAGGTTGTTGCGTACCAGTATGAGAAGCCCTCCACCTGTTGAGTATAGTCGATCTTTTCGGAATGTTTTGAATTCCGGAAAATGAAAATTTTTCTTCCAAGGATCTGGTTTTGAGAGCCAGGACTCAACGCATACGAATATGTCCAAGTCTGCGAGAATTTTCGGGAGTTCTTCTTTTCTCTGTATAATACTTTTAGAGTTCCAAAAAACAATTTTTAAGTCTTTTGCAATACACTTAGACATTATAAATTTTTATTAAGTTTATTTTATCACAAAGTGGATGAAGTAGAGTGTTCTGATTCTGATTCTGAATCTGTGACTTTTTGCTCCGAAAGTTTTTTTTTTATTCTTGTAAGTCTTGCCTTTAAAGCGCTATCTTCTAGTATCTTGTAGACTGCTTCAATCTCTCTGACTAAACCTTCAGTATCTTTAGTATATGTATTTGCTATACTTACTATATTTATAATGTAAAGCATAGTTGTTTGATTGATCTTCGATAAGATTTTTTGCTGGTTCTGATGGTTTTTCTAAGTTCTGTGTTACTGTCTGTACGAAGTTTTGTGTCTGTGTGTCTAATTTTATCTTTTTAGCTTTTTTGATTTTAGGTTTTGTGAAGTCATCAGTTTCTTTGTAAATACTTTTTTGGTTGAGTTGCTGGTCCTCCTGTAAAGCTATATTGACCTTGATGTCGCTTCCAGATGATGTAGATGGTGGTGGAGGCCTTTTTGTACTTTTCTTTAGAGTATCTTCTTTTTCTGGTGTCATTGGAATTTCGTCGGTAGTCAGCGTTTCCTCGTTATTTTGTGTATTTATTTCGATGGGTATATTTGCAGGTAGAATTTGTGGACATAATTTGGCTACGTGTCCTGTTTGTTTGCAAACAAAGCAGCATGTTGAATCAGTGCTTAAGTAAACCCAGTAATTTGTATCATCGTGATTGATCTGTAGCGAGTCTGGAAGGAGACGCTCGTCTTCGTCTTTGATGTAAACTTGTCGTCTAAACGAAAGAATGTGTGAGCGGCCGGGTTTGGTTAGGCCGGCTCTTATGTCTCTTATTTGAGAGACTGGGGAAATTCCTTTGATTTTCAGGGCATCTAATAATACATCGTTGGGAATGTATGGTCGTACATTAAAAATCACCACTCTTTTTTTTTCGATAAACGGTCGAACGGCGAGCTTAAACTCTTTCACTTGTACGGTTTTTCCTGCTAGTTTGTCTACCAGCGAATTATTAGTAAGGTATACACACACTCGTCCGGAAATTTTTGATATGTACTTTATTTTACTCGTAGAGATTAACGTTTCTATTCCGTCAATATAATCATCTATAGTTAGGCCTTCAATCGAGTCTAAAATAACTGCTTGTGCATCTTTCGGTCGAGAGTTTACAGCATTGGCAAAGGTTTGTGTCAATTTACGTTGATAAGAACTTTGATTTTCGTTAGAACCATTGCCCCTGTTGCCAGAAGCAGTTGCACTCATTTTAAAGAGCCCTTCAAACTGCGTTTGCAGTTCGAAGGCTGTGTCACTATAATTATCACAAGGCGCGGTTATCAAACGTTTCTACTATGAATCAAAGGTGTGCGGGCACACGTTGTCTCGATTTGTTGACACTGTCATCGGAGAGACACGTCTGCTCGGTTCGGCAGTTCGAACAAGACTCAATTAATGTTATTAATACGGTATGAATATTTTTTGATTTCTTCGACAATCACAAACAAACAACATTGAAGTCAAACAATGTAAAATATTGTTAAGCAAAGAATATGTACACCCGATGGTCAAACTATTTTTCCGAATGTGTCGGTTAATGACCGTCATAACGTGCACAGTTTATGGTGTAAGCACCTTACGCCATAAACTATGCACCTTTTGACGGTCATTAACCGGAACATTCGGTATAATGGTTTGGTCCTCGGGTGTACTAGCACAGTCCTTTAAAAAATATTTTTATCTTCTATGACTTAGTCGATAATATGACTTATAAAAAAGTTTCAAATAATCTTATTGATGCGATAAGATTATTTAATTCCTGAACAATCACATACTTTTAAACGAGCCTTAAATCTTCTATATATTTTATTCTATTCTATATTGTATTTTATATATCTATTTTAAAACAATTAAACTACATAAATTTATATCAGTACAAGTTCTTCTTCTACTGTGAAAGCTTAGTTTAATAAGTCCATTGCAGTTTTCGCTGGTTTATATATGGCAATCTTCTCAATACATTTCCTAATTGAAGCAAAGTTCCTTCTACACCATAAGGTGGTTTTGAGGTTTCTGCAATGACTCTCAGAAGGTCATTTTTAAAATTACCATCTATATTTTACTTGCGACCTATAAATTAGAAATTTTCGTAAGTGTATTTTATACTTTTAAAAAAATTATTTATCACATATTCTTAAATTAGATTTAAAATGTAATTTAGCTTCTTATTTTTAACTTGCGATTTTTTCACTCTATAAAACTGAGCTCTAAATCAACATCTACCCCTCTCTTCTGTACATCAGACTGATGTTTTAGTGATCTCTGTATCACTGGTTAGGTCTACTTACAAGGGTTGTTTAATAAGTCTTCAGAAAAAATAAATTTTTTTTGGGTAAACTTTTTTATTTTTTAACTTAATCTCCTTTTAGCTCCCCTAGTATGAGAAATCTATTAAATCCTATTCACCAATACAAAAATTGCATATACATCCTATTCGAAAATAGGATCTTTTCATATTTGGAAAAAGGAATTAATAGGATTTAATAGATTTCTCACACTAGGGATCTATACATTTTTCCAAGCGTTTTTCCAAATTTTTTAAGCCGTCCAAAAAGTAGGATTTCGGAAGGTCTTCAAAATAAGCATTTGTTTGGGCGATGACCTCATTCGACGTAAACCGTTGTCCGCAAAGCCATTTTTTCAAGTTTGAAAATAAGAAAAAGTCACTGGGGACCAAATCTGGCGAATACGGTGGATGTTGTAATAATTCGAACTTTAATTCCATAATTTTGTTCATCGAAACTAGGCAGGTGTGCACCCGTGCAATGTCTAGATGAAAGAGGATCTTTTTCTTTTTCAAATGAGCACGTTTTTTCTTGATTTCTTTACTCAATCGGTGCAATAACGACGCATAATATTCTCCTGTTATCGTCTTTCCTTTTTCCAAGTAATCGATGTAGATGACGCTGCGTGCATCACAAAAGACCGTGGACATCACCTTGTCGGCCGATTTTACCGTCTTCGCCTTCTCCGGAGCTTGTTCACCTTCAAAAACCCACTGTTTTGACTGTTCTTTTGTCTTTGGAGTGTAGTAGTGTATCCATGTTTCATCCACAGTTATGTATCGATGCAGAAACTCCTCAGGATTGCGACGGAAAAGCGCCGAAACAGCCTCAGAGTCGACCATACGATTGCGTTTATTCTCCACTGTGAGCAAACGCGGTACCCATCTTGCCAAGATTTCTATCACACCCAATTTTTCGTGCAAAATTGAAGCGACTGTACCTTGCGATATGCCTGTGACCTCAACTATTTTGCGAACTTTCATTCGTCGATCACTTAAAATCATATATTGGATTTTGTCAATCATTTCGTGGGTAGTCACGTTTAAACTCATTCTTCCAATTGTAAACAGTTGCAAACACAGGAGCAGATATGCCATAAACTTCCTCCAACTCAGCTTTGATTTCTTTCGGTGTTAAGCCTTTTAAATATAGATGTTTAATCACCTCTCGAAACTCACTTTTTTCCATTGTTATGAATAATCGAAAGTTGTTTACTTCAATCGACAATAAAAATGAAACTATGTGATGGATAGAGCTGAAACTTTAATAGTTGTTTAGTTCGTAGTGCTACTCACTAAGAAAAATTAATTTTCGATACTACAAGCGCCATCTCTTGGATTTTCTAAGGACATATTGGACAACTCTCGTATGTTTTTGATTGGACTGTATATGGCGTAGTCATTTCATTGTAGTTTTTATCTTTGATCTCGTGGGAATCATTAATATTATCTACAGTACTGTAATAAAAAGAATTAAGTATGTACTATTGCAATGAAACTACTATTTTACTGTGTACATAAAACACATGAAGTACTTGTTATAGTTGAATTTAAGATAGTACCACCGATAAGAGATTGACGGTTCAGAAAAATCTGAAATTTAGCGTATGAGTAGATTTTAGTTAAAAAATTACTCAGTTAAATTTTCATGAACTTTTGCAGCTTGATAAAAAAGTTATAAACATTTCAATTTTCATAAATCGCACATCTTTCTCTTCAACTCTTGATTGTATAACATTGACTGTCAAGAATTCGCTCAAATCTGGCAGATTATTAGTTAAAGAACTAAAGAATAATTTGAGTACTTATAAATAAGGATTTGGAGCCTGTGAGCGAAGTAATAAATAAATGAAAATTAAAAAATGTTTATTTAACCTAAAAAAATGAGTCAAATCTGCTTCCATGTGAAACTTTTTATTGATAATTATGATAAATAGAATTGTTTAATGAGAATGGGTAATCATTATCTGGTGTAAGTTGATTTATGCAATTTCTGTTATTAAGTATATCTCACGAATAAACAAGAAATCAAAAATGCACTTATTTTGACTAGCTACCTAACGGTAGTGCACCCTAAAATAAACATTTAATTATTTTGTATAAAAGAAGGCGAAACGATGAAGAAGTAGAATAGTGAGATAAAAAATGCACGTTCCAGCGATTCCAGAAATATAACCGAGTGATGATGCGAATAGATTTGAACATTTTTGTTGGATTTGACCTTAAAATGAAATTTATCCTCACATACTGGAAGCAAACGAACCTCGAATTCCAACTCAGAAACCCCAAAAACATATTGACATAGTAGTTTAGTCCCGTAAAGACACATTAACTTATTTTTGCAATTTTCATATGAATCCTCCATACAACAACATGAAGTGACCTTAAAATGACCTTGGGGGTCATGTTATCAAAAAATTGAATACATATCTAGATGTAAAATTTCCCGTTCTTTCGGTATCTGCAGTGAAAAATTCATGTTTAGCAGAACAAACACATTTGACCTTGAAATAACCTTGAATTTGACCTTGTCGGATTAAAGGAACATCGGATTTGGTTTCAGCGACCCCCAAAATATATAGGAATAATAATTTTAATCGATTTGACCATTTTTCCATCATTTGACCTTTAAATGACCTTGAACCTGACTTGATGGAGACAAACGGTCACCGGATTCGGATTCAGCGACCCCAAAAACATAAAGATATACTAGTTTGGTTCCGGGAACAAGAACTTTTTTTCCTTTGTGTGCCTGTGTAATTCATGAACTTGCTTCCCCATGCCTGAATATCCCCTGTCAAATCTCATATATGACCACACATTATGCTCCATGTATGGCAATGCCTGATAACGCCTGAACCATGTTTACCCGGATACTAAAAGGATATTAATATCTGTTTCGTGCAATTGATATTGAAATTACTGATGTTTCAAATTGTGTCGCGTATAATGTACCTGAGGTGCCTAGTTATATAAAAGCTAAGGTTTTTCAGCTATATTATTGTGAGTTACTTGTTTACGAATGCGATGTTTATTAAAAAGTTTTTGGGTCATCTGTAGATCATTTTAAATCAAAGCTCCAAAAGCATACTGAAGGTACTTTTATGTAAGTTGATTCCATCAAACAAATTCTGCTGTACCATATATTTAAAGAACTAAATGTAAAAATTAACTTAATGTTTCCTCATTTGTCCCCAATAGGAGTTAATACGCTGGTTGTGGACACTTTTACCTTTCATATAACTGTTATCTCCAGCAAACGAATCAATACGATCCTTGTGTAGACAAATTTGTAGAGATTCAGTAATGGTATTCTCAGTACCCTTATCAGATCTTACAATCGTGGGTAAACACTTATACTGAACAACTGTTTTTAAGAAATAGTTTGCAGTAATTTTTGAGTCATTGTTTGTAGTGGCAATTTCTAACTACATGAGATACCTAGAATAGCCGTGAGTGCAACCTTGGATTGCAAATCCATATGGTTTTAATTTATCGTAACCAGCCAGGTGCTACTCGAAATTAGGTCCTAGGCTGAGGTACTCTCTTCTTCTTAATCTATTAGCAAAACTACCAATGATAATAGTGCAGGTTTAAGTCGACGATGCGTATTTATTAGTATATATCGAACTATAAATGTGTGTGTCCGTGTGGTTATGGTTATAAATTTGTAAACTTCTGACGAACTGTCTGTGATTTGTTGACCAAAGCAATAATCAAAGGGGTCATTCATAAATTACGTCACGCTTGAGGGTTGAAGGGGGTCGTTCTTACAAGGAAACCCCCCAACCCGACCTCACCGATTTTGATAATTTTTGGATATATTGTAGTACATGACAAAATAAATCACAAGTGTTTTTTTATGTGTCAACATTCACTTTTAAGGGGCGAAAATCACCCCTGAAGTTTACCCTAAAAAATCACTTTTTTCTTATATCTCGACATATAATGGATGTTTTTTAATGAAACAAATTGGAAAATATTTCTCATAAGAAGGCCGAGATATTAGGTATACCTATGACCCAAGGGGTTGCAATCCTTATTTTATATTTAAGAAAAACTACATTTCTTATCAATATTTTTATCATGAAAATCAGCGTATGAACTGAAAAATATCAAGAAAAGTATTTTCGTTTCAATAATAGTGAATATTTAAATTGACGTGTTTCAGGATTTTTTAAATAACCACCCCCAAGTACTCTTGATTATCTCTTGAAGTGATGGGCTACATGTAAAAAGTAACACATGTCTTTCTTTCTTAAAAAATATTCTATGTTTTAGCAGAAAGTTATTTATAACAATTTAAAATATGAAACTGTTTTTCCGCAAAAGTAATGTCAAGGGGGAGAGGAAATTTACCCCCAGAAATTAAATAAAATGAAAAAAAACTTCAAATCAAGCTACATTTATTTACATAAAGCTCATGCAAATACAGAATCTTATTGACATGTACTGACATTTTTTTGAAACCATCCCTACATGAAGCATATTTTTCTTTGAGATACATAATGAGTTAATAAAATATAATATATTTATAATAGCATATTAGAATTACTATTATAATTACAATCACTGCTACTATCATTTGTATTATTATTATAACTATTATTATTATTATTATTATTATTATTATTATTATTTTCGTTATTATTTTGTTTTTGTTAATATTTATCTGATCATTATTATTATTATTATTTCAACAGACTTATAAATATTTAAACTCAATTGAAGCTAGGTGTTATTTTTGTACACTTATCTTATTTATAGCTCGCCGAATATCTCTATATGTTGTCGTAAATACACTAATCTTATCCATGGCTCGCAGAAAAGAGTTTCACCTAACTTGTTATTATTGGCAAAAGTTCCAGAGAATTGAAGCATTTAGAAAGTCACTTATAGCACTGACTACTAAAAATATCAAATCTTTTAGTTTCCTTGAACAAGTATACATATTTCTTAAATACATAAATATAATAAATAAAAGTTGTATAGATGTGCTCACAAATAATCAGCTTATTTCTTTTATTAATCACGTGAGTATTTTATTAAGTGTCATTTATCATACATAATTTTATTTACATATTTAATTTAAGTTAATTCTAAAGTTTATTAAGAATAGTAAAAAGATATTAAATATAAATGTTAAACATTATTTTCTTTTTCCTAATTTCAAAATAGTGTGTTTGACGTTTTTAAGCTTTTTTCAAGCAAACGATCTTATTCGAATCATTTTAATTTTTTTTCTTTTAAATATTATGTAGTATTAGTATGTACATTGCAATTTTTTCTCATTACAAATAAATTTCCATTAAATAATCGCAATAAAGAATTATTTCAATGTTTTTATTTTAGATTCAAAGATGAGGATTAATCTTTAAAACTTAGTGAATTTATTATTCGCGTATTTTCAAACCTTACAAATACCAGATAACGTGACAAATTATAAAGAAATTCAGTTGTCAGAAAAATTTACACAGATATTAATAGATTCTACAAATGACTTTAATGATGTAGACATGATTATTGAAGAGTCGTTGGATTTTCATGAAGAATATAAAGACTATGATGCTAAGATAGTCGAGTATGAAATACAACATCACTTCCCTGATCCTATCGTAGAACCGACAAATCAGTATACAGAAGATAATGAAGAAATTAGTTTCGAATACAAACAAAAAGCCGTAGAATTTCGGAGAAGCGGCAAAAAGAAAAACTTGAGTATTGAAAGCGTACAAAAAAGGTTCAGAGAAGTCTCATCTATCAGTCAGTTAAAACATTGGGCTCATACGATTAATAAAAGTGGAACATATAGAGAAAAAATTGCACGAATTTGTCAATATACACTAGATAATTTTAAAACTGCTGTTGAAAGTATTTAATAATTCATGATAGCGATATACGTTGATGGGCGTTACATGCTCAAAAAGAAATTGGCTCTGAAGATTTAAGATTCAAAGCTTCTGAAAATTGGTTATTAAAGTTTAAAAAGGCTCATAGAATAGTATCTAGAAAAGTAAATAGGTTTATTACTAGGAAAACATTGGAAAGTGGTTCAGAACTTCAAGCTAAAGCAGATGCATTTGTGGCTGACGTCAAGTCGTGTATACCAACAATTGGAATACAGAATTTGTACAATTCAGATCAGAGCGGATTCCAATTAGAAATGTATTCTGAAAGAACATTAGCAGTTGAAGGAGAAGAACAAGTGCAACGCCTGGTACAGTCAGTTTCATCGACATCGCACAGTTACACCATACAACCACTTGTATCTGCTACTGGACAACTACTATCACCACTTTTTATAGTGTTAAAGGAGCAAAGTGGTCAATTTGGTCTTATTGTAAAAGCTAGTTTATTTAGACCAGAAATTGTGTATGGGGAAGCATCCGACTCTGGAAAACTAACTACAAGTGAGCACATTTTTGTTTATTTTTATGCAATAATATAGAAAATGAGTTGTTGAATACATTTTTTAATTACAGATCTCTTTAAAGTTTGGTTAGAAAAAATATTTTATCCAAACGTAGGTCGTCAGTCTGTACCATTACTCGATTCTTGGAGTGGAAACTGTGATAAAGTTATAGAGGAAACAATGCCAGAAAATAAAATTGTTAATATAAAAAAAATACCAACATGAACAACAGGAAAGATTTAACCACTTGATGTATATGGATTCCGCGTGTGGAAAAACTTCATTCGACAATTGTCAGATCAAATGATTTTTATGGATTATGATTTAAATTTACATTAATAAAATAACATCATAAAATTCAATCTCTAGTCCACAACCAGCTTTCTATTATACGATGTGGTTGGTATAAAAAATCATTATGTTTCAAACATTTTTACTAAGATTATCATTACTGTCGACACGTTGTAGAATAATATACTGTAACTCAAATGTGGAAAGTATAGACAAATTATGTAATTAAATAACTGAAAAATTGCAATCGAAAAAATCTTTTTTAGAATCTAAAAAGTACGTCATGTGTCATACTCTTATACATAAAACGAGTAATATTTTATTACATTTAAATTTGTACTATTTTTATTTGTATCAACATTTACATACAATTTTGAAATGTATTCCTATGCAGAGATAGTAAATGTTTGCTAACTCGAAAACGAAAATTAATTTTAATAAGAATATCAATACAGTCGAGTCGCGGGGACTGGGAACTCGGAGACTTAAATTACGTGGGAACTGCAATCCTCTTATACATGGGGATGTCTCGGGGACTGGAAGGCTCCTATACTAAATACACATTGCATTTGGACAGTGCAGTCCTTGACAATTTCGGTCTCAAGCTTTTTCAGTCCCCGCGACTCGACTGTAATATACAAATAAAGGTATTGGATAAACACTTAATTGTTCACATAGCATTACTTTTGAAAACAATGAAGTACATAATTAACGTATTTTTCAACTTAATTTTGATATGGTTTTTTATGAGAAATATTTATGATAATTTTAAATATTTTCCATTTTTTAATTGGATAAACCATTTCCGGGTGACTTTTTCTCACTCCTTTAATACTACTATCACGGAAAAAAATGTTATATATTTATATTTGTTATAAATCATATTCTGACTACAGGTAGAATACTTTTTAAGAAAAAAAGATACGTTTTACTTATTACATGTGGTCCATCGCTTTAAGGCGTAGTTAACGGTACTTGGGGGTAGTTATTTAAAAAATTCTGAAACACGTTAACTTAAATATTCGATATTGTTAACAAAAATGCATTTTTTAATTTTTTTGAACTCATACCCTGATTTTTAAAATGAAAATATTGATAAGAAATGTATTTTTTTTAAATATAAAATAAGGGTTGCAACCCCTTGGGTCATAGGCACACCTAATATCTCGGCCTTCATATGAGAAATATTTTCAAATTTGTTTCATTAAAAAACATCCATTATATGTCGAGATATAAGAAAAAAGTGATTTTTTAGGATAAACTTTAGGGGTGATTTTCACTCCTTAAAAATGAATTTTGGCACATACAAATAACACTTGTGCCTTATATTGTCATTCACTACAACATATCCAAAAATTATCAAAATCGGTGAGGTCGGGTTGGGAGGCGAGGGTTTCCTTGTTAGTGTGACGATGTGTACTAAAGACATAGGAAAATCAGTGAAAATACGTTACTTAGGAGGGGGGATCAAAAATGCTCGACAACAGTGTGAAGTAAATTGTGAATGGCTCAAAATGTGATATAATATTAATATGTTATCAAGACTGAAGAAATAAGAAGAAACACGATTTAAATAGATGAAAATTAATTGCATTCTAGTAAAGATTCTATTTATCTATTTAACAATTGTCCCTAATAATAATAGAGTGGCTGGTTGTCTAGTGTATAGAATAATACGGGTGTTTTGGCCGCACTCAGTTTGTGTCAACTCAACGTCATGTCGCGAGGACGAGTCGATCCTACCATCGGCGAATGGCGGGCCCTTTGAGTCCTGAAAATGATGTGGGACAAATTCGGGATCATGCAGGTTTACTTAATGAACTCGAAATAATAAAAATAAAATTATTTAACAAACTTAATTGGTGTCATTTATTCTATGAAATTAATTTGAAATGGTTATTATGTAGTTTTGAATTGTTTTCGTACAAGTTGGATCTCTGTTGGTTCAAATATTCGCCATAATTCTTTTTCCGTTCGCACGTTTAATTGTCGGTCAGCTCAAACATAAGCCATTATTATTTTAGCTTTACGCACGCCTAAATATTATATTTACACTTCGAACAATAAACCAAATCGCGCACACATACTATAGAATTTGAGAGATTGAGAGAGAAGATTTGAGTTCGAGGGTGTACGTAGATAGATTCCAAGACGGCTATCGAAGCTACACTCCACGTGATCAAGAGTACATCGTACTCACTCATACTTCCGTTCAAGTCGGTGTTTGCGTCGACACAGCCCAGGATCTTGCGAGGGTGCACTAGCAAATGCTCACGGACAAAGGATGCCCGCAGGCCTCGGTCCGAAAGAATTACATCCTCGCAGAGATCGCCTCCGCTATTTGGGCCACGCGACTCTCGTGGCCTACATTTATTGGTTAGCAAATAGATTAAAGGAAAAGCTCTTTCTGCCACATAGGTGAATTTATTTATATTACTTTTAAATCTTAGTTATAGCACGTAAAGTCATAGTGTATGAAAATATCATATATAAATACTGAAAAGAAATAATTTATATTATTCTTATTGCGTTTTATTTAATTTTTGTATCTAAAAACTTACACTTCCTAAATATCTCATGCCTAACGCTGGCATGATACCACTTATTGATATGGTAAGTGGTTTTTGGCATCGACGTATCATTACAGATTTTGCTAATATTATGTCACGATTTTGTTTGTACCAAAGTGATGAGTACACTGCAAATCCCAACTCATATCCCTTAAACAAAATTTTTCGTTTTACGTTAAATGAAGTCAACTCATATATAAAATAATAATTATATTTAAGAATCATTTACTGATGCTGTTAAGTCTTCAGCACAATAAGAATACATATATATTCTAAAAAGGTCGACGGCAAATAAAATTATAAACCGTACACGCATCAATCCTGGAATATTAGACTAATCCACAATAATTATTAATAACTTTATTTTTAAGGTATTATTGTATATGTGTATACTGTATGTACATACCATAAATAAGTTCAGTCCCATGATAGTAAGAGATATAGCTAAACAAATAACTGATTTTAGGACGAAAACGCCTACAACATAATTCGTTTCCTTTGCAAACCTGAAAACCAATAATGTACAATGAAACTAATATACTTCTAATATACATTTTGGTTATTTTAACTATTGATTTTATAAATAAAATGATAAGTAAAAGGTAAAACATGTATACATGAATATAAAGGTGTGATTATCTCCGTTAACGACTTCTGGTATAAATGTGCGAATGTATTTTATAAAAATATATGATACGAGGGAAAATCTTTATACATGTATGTTTTTAATTATTCAATCAATTAAAAGTTTTATATCTATTTACCAAAGAGCATGTTGATGTTTATAAACGCAATATACTAGTTCAGAATAGACTTTTACATTCTTGAATTCGGTTTTGAGTAATCGGAGTTTTACTATTGCTATGAAAATCAGAGAAATGACAATGGCATCTATAGAAATGACAGCCGGTGCATAAGCCACAACTGCCATCTGCTGAATATACACTAAAATCCACATTGTAGATGACTCAAATATCCATGGATAATAACCAGATGTTAAAAGTTTTATAGGCGTTGTTGAAATTGATTCATATATGAATAAAAACGCTACTATTGCATAAAGTGTACTTAACAAAGCAAATAATCTAACGTACTTTCTACCATTTTCACGTATTAATAGCTTTGAACCTTCTTTAGAAAATTTGACGAAGTCTTGTAATACTCTCAGCAAAACCTATGGATAAATATCATTTTAAAATATAAGATAAAAGTGAAAGATAGGTATTGAGAAACGGCCTTACAATCCTTACATAAAAACGGGCTTTTATAAAAACTTAAGGGTGTTTTAGCGATGGGTACCATATCAATCGGGGCCCCATGGGGGGTTTATTTTGTTTTTAATTTTAGTTCAATTATCTTTTTTAAATTTCATTCTAAAGCACTGGGAACTAAGGTAAAAGTACCAGTAACTGGACACTTAAGGGCAAACGAAATATATGCGTTAATATATAACGCTAAATTTACAACTATACTAGATGATTGGGCCTGCGGCGGCTCAGTCGGTAGAGTGTCGGATTCCCACGCCGGTGACCCGGGTTCGAATCCTAGTCTCTGCCGATTGATACAAGCACCTCTGTAAAAATTACATGTGCTTTGTTTACAAACACACCGCAGACCCCCGTCGTCGATTAGCACCACATGGAAGCACAAACATGGCGACGTTAAATAATAATAAAAAAAAAAAAAAAAATACTAGATGATTTTGTATCCTACTGAAAGACAATATTATTGTCTATCAAATTAACCTCATAAACTTCTAATTTACACTTTATTACAAGAAATATTAATAAAAATGTGATGTAGACTAGTGCACTAGTAGCTGGACAGGCAAAGAACATTTGTTCTAATAACTGGACATCGCTGTCCTAGTACATGGACACGTTTATTTTGGCTTATTTCTATTAAAGTAATATATATTTCTTGAGATAATCAGGTTTGAATGAACAATAACAGTACTATTGTTACATTTTTCGAGTGTATAAGTGCTTAGTTGAAAAATGTAAGACTGATTATCACTTGAAAAATATTCTACTCACCTAACCTATAATGCGTCGGCTGATATGTACGCCATAACTTAAAAATGTCAAATTCAGACATGCAATATAAACACTAACATTATTAAAAATTGAATGAAAATATTGACAAAGTAAATGGTAGAACTAATGGTAATCACTTTTGAGAACTTAATTACGCAGAGAAAGGCGTGTTTTGTATCAAAATATGTTTATAATATTGAAATTCATATAGGTGTCCAGGTACTCGGCACTCTAGCTTATCTGTGCACTAGAGACTGGACACTTGTATTTTTGCAAGAAAAACGATATTTTGGCATATATTAGCATTTTATTTTGATATATTATGCGATTAAATAAGCTCAGAAAAATTTTGGGCGTCGAAAATAATAATAAAATATTAAATAACTTCTAATATCAGAAAGTCATATCTTAGCCATTGATTAAGAAGATGACGTGCTGCTGTGCATGCATTAGTTCCATTACAAAACTAATTTTTTAGGATACAAATCAAAAATAGAGTTTTATAAAAATTTAAATATATGTAGCTGGAAAGTAACAGATTATGATTACATATAATTATTTTCATTAAACGCACTGTAATACCCGATATAACGTGATATTCGAGTTACTGTCCAGGTACTGGGACGTGTCCAGTCATTGGTACACTTACCTTACTTATGAGATCTATAACAAAAAATTGCTAATTCGATGTCTCATCTCTCAGTACGCATGCGCAGAAGCACGTTTTCAATGTTTATCCGCAATATCTTTTTTATTTGGTCGTTAACACATAAATTCGATTACGTCATTAGATTCCCCGTCAAGAAAGTTTAATTACATATTAAATTTGTTAATAACTCATTTTGCTTCCTCCTAGAGGAAGCTTTGTAATAGTAAAAAAATAAATATTCTTAAAAACATGTTGTAAACATGTTTCGAGTGATTTGGAATCAAAATACACTATTTTTAGAAAATGTCCTTATGTGTGTGTGTTTTTGTGTGTGTGTGTGTATGTACGTATGTGTAGCACTATATCTCGAGTGATCCACGGTTAAATTTAATGTTTCAGGGTTCATCTTTTTTAAAGGAAGGGGGCTCAAATATAGAATTTTCTGTTTTTCGATGCGTTTTTGTTTCTTTTATTGGTTTTTTGATTTATGAGTTAGAACTTTTCGGTTCTTCCAATGCCTTAGTAATACTATCATCGATTTAGTGCTAATATATTTGAAAGAGCATAAAATTACGTATCTTTTCCGACCCGAAATTTTTGATAAGTTATTTCCCTTTTTCTGTTATACACGGAAACGTCATGTTTTCCTTAAACGGCTATATCTCGGAAATATATCATGGAAATATATTGGAAATATATATGGAAAAAAATTGGGAAGATCAGTAACATGGAGTACAATATTCAGTAAAATTTTTGAGCCCCTTTATTTTATTTTTTGCTGAGAGAGGAATAATTTTGTAAGAAATATCGATTTTCTATGTCGTACAATAACTTAAGTAAAACGGCATTATACCTTTAGAAAATGTCCAGAAACGTAGCGTTTAACTATCTCTTGGCTGATTCCTTTGCCCAGATCATGAGGACTTTTATTTTTCAAGATATTTGAGGTTATGTTTTTTTTCAAACTTTTTTTGATCGCTTATATCTCGAGACCAGTGCGGTCAATTTTTGCCAACTGGAGCTGATTTCTTTTTGTTTCTTAATGAGGCATCGGAATTAAATAGAAATTTTAAGAATCATTGACTCATTTTTGTTTTATAATGATTTTTCCATTTTACGTTATACTGAAATCAATGAGGTAAATTATTTTGGTATGTATGCTAAAAATAATATGAACGCTTCAGTGGTAATGTATTTGAAGGAGCATAAAATTATCTATCTTCCCCGACACGAAATTTTATAAGCTATTTTCCTTCTTTTGTTATTCGCTAGGAGCATCTGCTTGGAGGGGCTGAAAGAAACGATTGCAGCGCACGAGATGGCAGAAAATAGAAATGGAGGTGTAACCGTAAAGCATTACTATATATATACGAAATATATATGTTTAATATACTACCCGAGTTTCCAACTTTTGGAGGGCGCCACCGGTCATGCTCTGGTCGAATACACGAAAACGTAATTTTTTTTGAACGACGATATTTATGAAACATATGATGAAAAATCTTTATAAATAAATTAACATGGAAAAGGGAGCCTTCCATTATCTCTTGGCTGAGCTTTTTGACCAATATGAGGTTTTTTAATTTTCAAGATAGGGTAAAGGCACTAGTAGTCGGCCACTTTGGCTATTTTCTTTTAAAAAATGAACCCGTAGACAAAATATCACTAGATTAATAATTTTTTAATGATCTATGTCATTTAAACATTTAATTCTGATGTTAAAACAGTTTAAGAACCATTAAATAATAATTTTTGTTGATATGAGCTTATAGGTGGTCAACTACTAGAATTTTTTTAATTTTTGCCGAATTTTAGTTGTCGGCCGGACCTAGTCGATAACCCGTGTCCGAAGCCTATTAATTAATTGTATTATAAGTTAATTGTAATGATTATTACGATTGATTAATATTTAATTTCATTCATTTAATATTTATTCAATCTTCTATAGCTAAACTTAAATCATAAAACTATTAAAAAGAATAAACAATGTTTTTAAAGCGCGATGTATTACCTTAAATTATCCTGGCCGACTACTAGCGATCAAGCGTCCGAGTACTATATGAGTGTATGTATGTGAGTATATGTATGTGAGTGTATGTATGTGAGTGTATGTATGTGAGCGTATGTATGTGAGTGTATGTATGTGAGTGTATATATGTGAGTGTATGTATGTGAGTGTATGTATGTGAGTGTATGTATGTGAGTGTATATATGGGAGTGTATGTATGTATGTATGTATGTGTGCCCACCATAACTCGTTCAGGGAAGCATGTTATGAGCTGAAATATTACAGACATAATTGGGTACGTTCCAACTTAGATCTGATAGAAATTTGAAGCAAAGTGGATAATATTTAGAACGTTTTTGATAAAATAATCACTTTTGAAAAAATTGCCAAATCGCCCTTACGTAATTGGTACACGGCCCCTTACCTAGCATTTCGAAAATATATTTAATTCTAAAGTTCTCCCGTTTAGTCCGTTTAACGCTCCGTCCGCTAAATTTTGTTTTACACCCTCCATCCGCTACCTGTGTCATTTTTGTCAAGGCTTCTATTTTTTAGGATACTCATTTTTAAAAAACCTAAAATTATTCAGAGTTTATAATCAAGGCCTCAACTATCTGGTAGAAAATTGACCATCATTTATGGCCTGTTCGTTATCTATTGTCAAACTTCCATGGTCAATTTGTAGCCAACAATTACACCACAAGTTGACCATAATATGGGTAAAGATACATTTATAGCCTCAAATACATGTATAAAAATTTTGATTCGCACAATGTTTTTTATACGTTTAATCGAATTTACAATATAAAATTTAGTTTATTCATGCGAGATATATAGGCAAAGTGGCAGTATTGTATGCATATTAAGTTCTAACTCCGATTTTACACATAAAATATATGCACATGATGCCCAGTCTAGGTATAGTAGTACATGCGCATGCGCTCTGCGTCGGGCGCTTAGCTGGTTTGCACGATAAAAGCATAAGGATATAAGGCATTATAATAACATTGATTAGAAATTTTAAAAATGATTAAAATCATAGTTAAAACTTTTTGGAAAATCCATTTTTTTTCGCGCACGATTTGTCAGAGAACCACCCATATATATACATAAATATATTTATAGATAACCCTGGTAGAAACATTGACCAACTATTAGCCATATTATGCCAAATTTTATGGTGTGTGGTCAAATTATGGCCTATATTATGGTCAACAACCCAGCGTATGTTCGATGGTTTATGGCCAAAAGGTGGTGTAATTTATATAATTGTTTATAAATAAAATTTACTGAATCTGAAATAATTGAATACGAATTAGATACTTAAAAGAGAACAAATAATTACAAAATTATACTAATCTGCTAAGCTGCTCATAAGGTAAAACTATGTTTCTTTTAAAATGTTGCAAACAGGTAAGGGTCTGCTCTCTCCCCTAACTCCCAGCTGTCAACACACCGTTTTGGGAGACAAGCGTAAGAATAACATTGATTGGTATATATATATGTATTATATATATATATATATATATATATATATATATATATATATATATATATATATATATACAATATAAAATTTAGTTTATTCATGCGAGATATATAGGCAAAGTGGCAGTATTGTATGCATATTAAGTTCTAACTCCGATTTTACACATAAAATATATGCACATGATGCCCAGTCTAGGTATAGTAGTACATGCGCATGCGCTCTGCGTCGGGCGCTTAGCTGGTTTGCACGATAAAAGCATAAGGATATAAGGCATTATAATAACATTGATTAGAAATTTTAAAAATGATTAAAATCATAGTTAAAACTTTTTGGAAAATCCATTTTTTTTCGCGCACGATTTGTCAGAGAACCACCCATATATATACATAAATATATTTATAGATAACCCTGGTAGAAACATTGACCAACTATTAGCCATATTATGCCAAATTTTATGGTGTGTGGTCAAATTATGGCCTATATTATGGTCAACAACCCAGCGTATGTTCGATGGTTTATGGCCAAAAGGTGGTGTAATTTATATAATTGTTTATAAATAAAATTTACTGAATCTGAAATAATTGAATACGAATTAGATACTTAAAAGAGAACAAATAATTACAAAATTATACTAATCTGCTAAGCTGCTCATAAGGTAAAACTATGTTTCTTTTAAAATGTTGCAAACAGGTAAGGGTCTGCTCTCTCCCCTAACTCCCAGCTGTCAACACACCGTTTTGGGAGACAAGCGTAAGAATAACATTGATTGGTATATATATATGTATTATATATATATATATATATATATATATATATATATATATATATATATATATACAATATAAAATTTAGTTTATTCATGCGAGATATATAGGCAAAGTGGCAGTATTGTATGCATATTAAGTTCTAACTCCGATTTTACACATAAAATATATGCACATGATGCCCAGTCTAGGTATAGTAGTACATGCGCATGCGCTCTGCGTCGGGCGCTTAGCTGGTTTGCACGATAAAAGCATAAGGATATAAGGCATTATAATAACATTGATTAGAAATTTTAAAAATGATTAAAATCATAGTTAAAACTTTTTGGAAAATCCATTTTTTTTCGCGCACGATTTGTCAGAGAACCACCCATATATATATATATATATATATATATATATATATATATATATATATGGGTGGTTCTCTGACAGCTGGGAGTTAGGGGAGAGAGCAGACCCTTACCTGTTTGCAACATTTTAAAAGAAACATAGTTTTACCTTATGAGCAGCTTAGCAGATTAGTATAATTTTGTAATTATTTGTTCTCTTTTAAGTATCTAATTCGTATTCAATTATTTCAGATTCAGTAAATTTTATTTATAAACAATTATATAAATTACACCACCTTTTGGCCATAAACCATCGAACATACGCTGGGTTGTTGACCATAATATAGGCCATAATTTGACCACACACCATAAAATTTGGCATAATATGGCTAATAGTTGGTCAATGTTTCTACCAGGGTTATCTATAAATATATTTATGCCCATCTGAACGAAAATAGTAACTTTAAGAAAAAGTAACTTTATTCCCGCTAATCACTTTTTTCCCACATGTGCCCTAATAATTCTTTTCCCTAGGGGAAAAACTGACTTCACTAGAAAATAGTAAAAATTCTTTTATTTCATCAAGTTCTACCAATACCCCTGATCTTCGATTGTCTTTTAACAATTCATTAGTCCCGATTTTCAAGTCAAAAAGTGGCCACATTTGAGATGGGCATAAAGTACTATATGTAACTCGAGAGAAAAGTCGATTTTTCCCTCGGGTAATACTGCTCTCGCTTCGCTTCGCTCGCTCCAGCAGTAAACTCACCCACGGAAAAAATATTCGACTTTTTGTCCTTGTTACATAATGTATAATTGAAATTTTTTGATGTCTTCTCCTTTTATTATCTCGCATAATTTTGAGTGCGAAATTTTGTCTGGATCAAAAAAGACCCAGGTAGCGGATGGAGGGTTAATATACAAGAAAACACATTTCTAGCGTTTGAAATGAAAAATTCATGCATTTGTAGGAAACTTTGGTAGAATATTCAAGTATCAAACTAATCCTTAGCTTTCAAAGTTTATGTGCATACACTAAAAAGTAGTGTTGCCTGGCGTTTTAGAGAGATATTTATAGAATAACGCAAAAAAAGGTACTCAAAACAGAGAAACACTTTAGAGGCTAGAGTTAAATCAATTTCTATATTGAACTATTCAGAAATAAATAAGATAAATATGCGTGTGATGTAAATATGAATATTCAAAGTTTTTTAAATGTTTAATTTGTTAACAGGATACATTGTCATAAACTTCTGTATTAAATAACTTTTTTTCATAAGATGCTGTTTTGACTAGTATACCGCTCTGACCTCGTTAAGCTATTTTTAAAAAGAAACTAGAATTTAAAGAATTTTCGAAAAGTAGTTATTTTAACAAATCAAAAATAATTTTCTTCGGCAGTTTGTATTACAAATATATAAAAGAAAAACATAAATTCTTAAAATGAGCTTGATTTCTTTTTGTTTTGTCTATTAAAACTATTTTGAAGCTAATTTCAAGAAGAAAAAAAGCCTTATAAGATTCTATAAGTCGATTAATCAAGACCTCTTTTTGAGAAAGCATTCTGCTAAAGCAGTTAGCAGTGGTTTTTATAATTTACTAAGAGGCGACAAACAGCTGATTCCCATAAGGTTACGTTTCAAAAGTGACTTTCCTAAACTTCGTTTTTTCGATATTTTGGTTGCTGACCTCAGACTGTCTTTATATATTCTGTATATCAAAAGTGTAATATTCAAAGTACATTGAACATTGTACATTTTTGGAAAGTTTCAACAACGTCTAGATTTTTATGAAAAGTCGCTGAAGCCAGCTTAAGTATGATAACTATTAACTTTAGAACATATAAACGTACACTGCGTCATGAAATTCATCACAAAACCGCTTTTTTGACTTTATAAAATAAATATTTTTAATTAAGTTTGTATTAAATTTGTTATATTATACAACAAACAAACTGTGATAATATAAACGAAAACTACGATATAGTCATGTTCTTGTGGATAAATATTATGGAATAACGTAGGTCAATAATAGTACTTTTCTATACTAGTGCGATAAAAATGATTCTTGCACTCGTGTGTGACAATAACACTCGTGTAAGAATCATTTTTATCACGTGTATCGAACATTATTTTTTGACACTCCTTGCGATAAGTGTAACTTTTGTAAAAGTAGCACTTATCGCACGGAGTGTCATAAAACATATTTTAAAAAGTTTGGGCACTGATAAAAGACGAGATCGAATGAAATGGGCACTATAAATGACCTAACCTAATTGATCTATCAATCAGTTAAAAGCACCCAACCTAATCTGATTGCTCCCACCAATTACAGACAGCATTTTTATCCATGTACATTTCTAAGTGCCCGTTTTGCTTTCTCACAAAGAGAGCTTTTGTTTATCAGTACCCTTGCTTCAGTATACCTAGACTTTTAGGACATTTTGATATTTTATAATGTAACAGCTATGCTACAAGTTACAAATAATTACATATTTTGAATGCCATATTAATACAAACAACTCAGAATGAGCATTAGGTTAAAGACTACTTTAAAAACTTTGCAATGCAATCTAGTGATTAGGCATATAGAATTCTTTAAGAAACATAGGTATAGTCCAGTAGAATTAGCATGAAAAAGTGCAAAACTCAACATCAAATGGTAGCCAGAATTTTTTTGCGTGCCACTCCTAATTTGTTGACTGGAGCCCGTTAAATATTAGCAAAATGGGCCAAATCAGGTTTTTGGCTTCTAGCAGCAAACACGAAGCTATAATCGTAAAAAGTTCAGTATAAAACTTGTAAGTATTGTAATTACCTACAAAATGTGCTATAGTATGTTAATTTTCATTAAATTGTTGATTATAGAAAGCTAAAAAAGCGTTAAATAGCGCGTTTTCATGAATTATTTTTCATTCAGGGAAAAACAATCCTTCGGCTTTGAAATTTTGGTATAATAAAGTCTTTATGTGATGCTTAATATGAATAATTTTTTTAGCCCAAAATATTCTATTGTTCTATTGTCACTTCAACTCTCCTTCAATATCATGTATTTTTCTCAGCTCTTATTACTGCAAATTGCGGCTATAATAATTTAAACAAACAAAACTATCTCGCTCCAAGAAGGTCAAAGAGTAAATTTTTGTTTTTTAAATTCGTAGAAAAATACCAGCTTTTTGATTATCTGTACGCCGATTCGACGCGAAGTTAATAGCAAAAGTTATCGCAATAGTGTATACGACCCTCTTTTAGACGCCATTTTGTAAAAGTTTGAAGTTAAAAAATCGCTTAAATTCAAGTTGCATATAATAGTAGAAGTCTTTACGAAGAAAATGAGATCTCAAACACTGATCGGCACGGCCCGAACTTTGTAGAAATTAGATTCTACGGAGACATCTTTTTTAGTTGCAAAATGAATTTTGCAATAACAATAGAATATTTTGGACTAAAAGAAATTATTTATATTAAGCATCACATAAAGACTTTATTATACCAAAACTTCAAAGCCCAAGGATTGTTTTTCTCTGAATGAAAAATAATTCATGAAAACGCGCTATTTAACGCTTTTTTAGCTTTTTATAATCAATAATTTAATGAAAATTAACATACTATAGCTCATTTTGTATGTAATTACAACACTTACAAGTTTTATAGTGAACTTTTTACGATTAGAACTTCGTATTTGCTGCTAGAAGCCAAAAACCTGTTTTGGCCAACTTTGCCGATTTTTCACTGGCTCCAGTCAACACATTATGAATGGCACGTATACGGAATATCTTTTTAGACATGTTTTCTATAAGTTCCTGCAAAAAAATTCCTGGTACAATTTGATGTTGTGTTAAACGCTAATTCTACTGGACTAATATTAATTAAAGTCTATTAAATTTTTGTAGTATAAAGTTTAAATGTATAATTATATAATTTAAACTTATCCGTATATGTATAGTTTAAACGTACCCGCATATGTATATTTTAAACTTACCCGCATACGAGATTCTTGCACTTTCGACAATATCATGAGAATTAAAATTTCAACAATAATCATGAACTCCCATGCCGCAGCTAACCGTAAAGATATATTCGACTTCACTCTATAAACAGTTACAGCTACTGGTATCGCTACCATCCAATAATTAATTTGATGAAAGTACCAGATTACATGGTTTAAGTAAATTTCCAATTTGCCAGCATCATTATCTAAAGGATAAATACCGTACAATCTTCCGAAATATTTCACTACACGAAAACTATAAACAAGTGTTTCTATGTGTGATATTATCTTCGTATATGTAGATTTAATATTATGAAACATCTTCAACTCTTTTGTTTATTCAAAACATTTTTCCAACTATATTTGCTGATACATTTTCAAAGTAAACATTACGAATAGTACGCTTCCAGGATTTTATTAATACTTGAATATTCAAACACATTCTTTTCCTTCCGCCCTTGGTTGAATATGCATTCGAGAATATATTAACGAAATGACAGCGATAATGTTGGCCAATTGGATTAATTGACCAACATAGATAGCTGGGAATGAAGTGCAATAATCAACCGTAATTAATTAAATATTCAAGGAGATTTATACTCAAAATTGAAGAGAAACAAATGGATGAATACATTCTAGTTAGTACTTCGATCAAAAATTCAATTTCTAAACTATTGGATACTTTAATAAAGTATCATTTTAAACATAGTGAGTCCCATGAACTATCTAAGAATGTTTAATAAATATCTGTTAATTAAAGCGAATATTAAAACATAAACAACATAAGCATTTACTTAAGGTGGTTAATGCGTGGATGAAAGTACTGCAGAATGTAATAAAACGTATACAGGTTATTTATGAACATGAAATATATCCCCTCCAAAAATTTCAGATCACGTTGTCGAATAAATTTTAGAGAAAAAATTACTTGAAAATTAGTATTTTAACCCACTGTCTTATTATTATGAGAGTTGTATGTACAATTATGTGCTGTGATATTAAGATTTCTTTTCGCAAACACTGGAGGTCCTACTGAAAAATTATCATATTAAAGTATAAATTTCATACTTTCTAATGACCCAAAGAAAAAGTAGCGAAAGCCGAACTTATTAAAAAAAATTCATTATAGAAAGTACAAAAGTGGTACTTTTCTAACCTGAAGAAGTGAATTCGTGAGTCAAAAGTCCATCTAAATATCATTTTTGTGGCGATAACTGTTTGTATTAATACAACAATATTTAATTATATTATATCTTATAATTCATAAATAAATTTATTAAATATTATTTACATAATTATTGGAATGTTTGTACGATGTTAATACGAACATTCGTTTTACGTTGTTTCTACAAAACGTTACAGGTATGAAAAAAGTAATTAAATTTGGTTGTTTTCTTTAATATACGGTTAAAATTTTTTTTTAAATATATGTGGCCTATGAGGATGAGGCCTGCAGGCAGTCTTGAGGCCGAAACGCTTTTATTCTTTACATTTATAATATTAAAGGACCTATATATTTCTTGCTTTGAAGAAGTAGACTCTTCTTTGTAAGAATGAGCCTTACATATAAATACAGTGAAAAACTAATAATACGATGTAATAGGTTTAGCAGAAACCTACTTTAAAATGGTTTTCCCTTTATTGCTAAAAAGAAATTTCAATTTGCAGGATAAATACAAAAAGTGTTTTGGTTTTTAATGTTAAATTAAATCTACATATTTTATGAATTAACAGTTTAATTCAATGCTGGGAGGAGTATTTGCCCGCGGAGTAGTTGTTTCTGTTGTTCAAATGAATATAGTAGATTTTTATTAAAGAGTGTATGACACACTCTAAATACGTAAAATTCTTTATCCGTTTAACAAGTTTACGAGAAACTTGCAGGATAAATACGAAAAATGTTTGAATTTTCAATGCTAATTACATTTACATATTTTATGAATTAACAGTGTAATCCAATGCTGGGAGGGGTATTTGCCCGCAGAGTAGTTGTTTCTGTTATTCTAATAAATATAGTAGATTTGTTGTTAAAGAGTGTATGAGTCACTCTAAAAATCTCACCTAGAATTTACTGTTAGAAGCAATCATCTAAATTATTTACATACATTGAGCAAGATTCCCATAAACTTTCTTGGTGCGCACTCAATTGACTTCGGAGTCACGCATGAATCACCTTCAATTGTCTTTATTAAAGGCTCTAGCCGAGTAAGCACAGTGAAATTGCCCCCGCAGAGCTGAACTATCGGAGTTATGGCATTATATTTGTGGTATAGAAATATGCTTTCACCCAAAATTTTAGCCCCATACTCTCCCCCCTCTTCGGAGATATGTACTAAAGCATTTTTTTTATTCTTTTAATTTTCACTCATCCATTTTTCAATAAAATGCTTTGAAAAAATTCAAGGAAGCGTATTTTTTCCAAAGAATACAAACAGATTATTTTGATAAAAAAATTATTTTTTGTTCCTTTTTTACCATTCTATCTCAAAAAAATTTAAACTCTCCAAAAACTAGCCGGAACAAGTAAAAAAATCAATAAAACCTAAAATACCATTTATTCCATGTTTTTCGCTACAAACATGCTTTAAAATGATTTAAAAACACTTTTTCAACAATTTTTATTATAATTTCTAGCTAACCTAACCGTTTTAGACCGCCAACTTATCCTATAATTTATTTGCACACATAAATAAGCTCAGAAACTGTATATAAGTACGTATATGTAAGGTTTTTAGCTATCAAATTCTTATTCTAACCTCCAAATCTCTATCAGCGTACCTACTAAACTTGTCTTTTAAAACTTCGAAAATGCTGTATTAAGAATAAAAAGTTTACATTTTTTTATTTTAATACTAAAAAAATTGACTTTTTTCTAAAGTGTTAAGGCTCGTTTTCATGGGGCGTTGCTTTTTAGCATTCACCTCGAAAATTCTAATAGTGTCATGTGACGATGGTATAGACTGCGGTGTTAAGCTAGATTAAAATGGAACATTGTTGACTCAAATACTTAATCAGTTGTATGCGGAGTTATTTCTAATCAAACTACAAAATTATACTGAAAAATTCAAATGCGTTCAAAAGTCATAGAACCCACAAAATGCGATCACATGTAATGCACATTCAAAATTTAAAATCATATTTTGTTCACAAAAATAATTTAAAGTATTTGTTAGATATATAAATTGTAGAGAAATTACGCCTTGTCTATGAAAAATTGCTCATTTATTATTTAATGTATAAATTTACCATGAATTTATTTCAATTTTTGAAAAATTTTCAAAGATCAAAATTGCATTTTTTTAACAAAACCAACTTTAAAGTGACTATAAATATACCAATCGAAAGAGAATTCCGCGAGGTTTACGGATATATGCTCATTTTTTATACAACAAACGTATAAAATGACAAAAATATTTTTTGCTAATTTCTCGAATTCTAAAAATTAAAAATTGTAATTCTTCAACTAAAACAAACTTTCATGTCATGGTGAAATAAGCCAACAGAACGAAAATTACACGAACTTTATGAATATATGCATCTTTTTCTAATCTTAAACGTATGAAATAATAAAAATAATATTTTCAATTTTCACAAATTTTAAATAATTACAATTGCAATTCTTTAACAAACACAAACTTTAAAGATATTGTAAGATACACCAGTTAAAAAGAAATTACGTCTACTTTACGAATTTAGGCATATTTTTGACATAGCTAGCGCAAAAATGAGAAATAAATTTTTTTTTAGTTTTTTGAAATTATTAAAATTTTTTAATTTTCAATAAAACAGTAAGTTTTGACCATTTAGCTCCAGAATCTAATCAGTCCTATGTTGAGTCATATCTAATGTACCTGCAAAATTTCAAACATCACACACATGCACACATGCACACACGCACACACACACACACACACACACACACACACACACACGCACGCACGCACGCACGCACGCACGCACGCACGCACGCACGCACGCACGCACGCACGCACGCACGCACGCACGCTCGCACGCACGCACGCACGCACGCACACGCACGAACACTCGCATGCACAGTTATACATACAGACCGGCATTTAAAAACTTACATATTCTGATTCAGCAACCTCCATAACATCAAAATTTACCAAAATCTTGGTTTTAAAAAAAATTGTCGTTACGAAGCCTTCTCTTGGAGAAAGCAAAGCAACCTTTCTGGACATTTTCAGAAGCATTACTTCAGTTTCACTCCAGATATCGTGGGCCATAAAAAATCTATTTTCTTCAAAACTTTCATTGAACATTATAATTCATGTTACTGTAGCAGTTTAAAAATTAGACACGTTTTTCTTTATAACAATTGAACGGAATTAATTACCTTATCAAAAATTTTGGGTCGGAATAAACAGGCAATTTTATGCTCTTTCGAATGCATTTATACTACGAGTACATTAATGATGTAATTTCTAACATACCAACAAATTTGAAAAACAATAACGTAAAAATTGAAAACCCGCTGAAGAACAAATCCGATAATCAAAAAAAATTATTTTCATGCCCCCATCGTGTTAAAAAACAAATAAAACGAGCCCTGAAAGAATAGATAGATAGATAGGTTTTATTTCAATTTCTCAAAAAATCATGTACAAATACAGTACAATATAATACAGTCACGGTGCAATAAAATATATAGAATATAACGGTCGTATCTTGCAATAAAATGAAATAAAGTACAGTCTTAAAAACTCTCTTGTCGATAATATCAAAGCACGTCATATTTCATAAGCGAGACTTGTATCGCAAAATATACATATGAATATAATATAAATATAAATTATAAGCCCCACATGGAGCATTCATTGAATCGCTCCCCTGGTAGAAACGTTGACTAACTATTCGCCATATAATGCCTAATTTTATGGTGTGTGGTCAATTTATGGCCTATATTATGGTCAATAACCCAACTTATGGCCGACGGTTTATGGTCAAAAGATGGTGTAATTTATAGAATTATTTGTAAATAAAATTTAATGATCCTAAAATAATTCAATACGAATTAGATATTTAAAAGAGAACAAATAATTAAAAAATTATACTAGTATGTTTCACACCGAGCCTATATGCTGAAAATATTCAAACCTAATCTACAAATATTTTTTCTTATATTTCTTTTAAGATATGTACGGTAAATTTTAGTTTAATTTAATCGTCTGCATTAATAAATATATATTAATTAACAAATAAATACATAAATTGGAACAAATACTGCTTATTTATTTGCGTTGAATTTGTCGAACTGCTCTAGCTCAACGACTTAAGTAAAAATTTATTTAGTGGTTAAGTAATATTTACTTGATTCTATTGGGCACATTTTACTCAGCAATCCTGCTCAACTTTTTAAGCAAAATCTGCTAAACTGTTCACAACGCAAAACTAAGTTTTTCTTTATATGTTTCAAACAGATAAGGGTCTGCTCTCTCCCTAGACTCCAAGCTGTCAACACACCGTGAATGTATGCATGTCTGCATGTGTGTTGGGACACATAAGCATATATATATATATATATATATATATATATATATATATATATATATATATATATATATATATATATACCAAACAATGTTATTCTAATGTTTATGTTTATTGTATATACGATAAATAAGATGAATACAAACTTATTTCTCTTGTATCTGTATGTTTCTGGTGTACCTATATATATATACTAATCAATGTTATTCTTGCGTCTTATGTTCTTATATGCTCTTAGCGTACAAACAACCTATAAGCGCCCGACGCCGTTCGCGTGCGCGTTGACTTATACTATACTATACTGAGCATCATGGGCATATATTTGACGTATAGAATCAGAGTTAAAATTTGTAGAATGTATGAATACTGCAACTTCGCTTATATATCTCCTCGCATCAGTAATCTAAATTTTATATTGTAAATTCGTTTAAACCAAAAAACATTGTGCGAATTTAAACTATTATACATGTATTTGAGGTTATAGTACATTTATCTTTACTCATATTATGGTCAACTTATGGTGTAAATGTCGGCTACAAATTGACCACGGAAGTTGGTCAATAGATAGCGAACAGGCCATAAATGATGGTCAATTTTTTACCAGGGTCGTTTAGAGTTTAATATTTAATATTTGGTCGCCGGATAAGCCCTATATGACTGCGCAAATGTATCTCACACAAGAGTTCTGCAACCTTTGTAGTCTTGTCTGGAGCTCGCCTGACAAGTTGAGATACACCAGCGAACAATAATCTAGATTGGATACAACAAGCTCGCCTGCCATCTGCTTGCGGAGAGCCTTGGTAGTGCAGGATCGAAAGGAGCAGAGACTATAGAGGGCTTAAGTCTAACTGTGTCTACTTGCGCTTTCCAAGATAATTTCGAATCCATGACAACACCGAGGTTTGTTACAGTATCTACAAAGGGAACGAAAAAATTTTCCTGAACATCAATGTCGGAAAGCTGCATTTCTTGTATTAAATTAATATTGTGATCTGAACCAAAAATTATTGCTTTAGTTTTACCGACATTAAGGCGCAGGCAGTTCTCTGAGGCCAAATCCGACACTGCCCGCGCTGTTACTGACAGGAGTCTCATGCCCTCATGCAAAATAGCCCTAGTACTCGAGTGTAGATTTGCAAGTCATCTGCGCACATCAAGTGTTTGAGACCTTTGTCTGAGAGCACATCACGTAAGTCATTGATGTATAAACTAAACAGTAGGGACCCTAACACCGATCCCTATGGAATGCCAAGCTTGGTGATGATCCAATTTGATATTCCATTAGATTTGGTAACCACTCTCTGGTTACGACCAGTAATATGGAGAAACTTTGATGATGAAATAGTATAAAATGCCTTGTTAAAATCAAACATTAGTAAGATGGTCAATGACTGTTTGTTGCTTCTTCGTCTGAGTCAATACCAGTCCTGATGTCCTCCGTTAGTTTCAAGAGTGCTGTTTCGGTGCTGTTAAACTGTCTAAAATCCGTCTGTAGTGGATCGAGAATTTTCTTCGATGATAGATACTCAGAACTCAGAAATCTGCTCATGGACGATCTTTTCTAGGACCTTGGAAAGAAAGCACAGAAGGGCGATAGGATGGAAATCCATGGCTGCAGATGGAATATCAGTCTTATTTAGGGGCACTAAATGCGCTTTCTTCCTAGTTCCAGGAAAAATCCCACGAGACAGAGATGAGTTAAAGATCGCAGCGAGGTGATGTCCAATAAGAGCCATCCTCACCATTAACCTAAGAGGAGAAATGAGCAACTGCCAGGACAACATCTGAGAATGTTACTTCTCTGATTCTTCAGAAGAAACCTTCATCACTGGCGGATGAAAGAATGTCGCTCAAATCATTCTCAGACACACTGCAAGAAATGGATACCCCCGCAAAGTGATTGTTAAGCTCATCAGGTGAAAAGCCATACAAGTCTTTGCGAGACTTTGACAGAAGTCCAAGACCCTCCAGTTCCTTCCAGATGTTCTTTTTATTAGACGTTCTGCCATAATCGCGAGATGGTGGTATTCCTGCAAAAGTTTATCGTCCCGTGTGCGTCGGTAACAATTTAGATTATTCGATACTACTATTATATGTATATAAAAAAGATTTCGTACATTAAAAGTTTTATGAGAATCATAGGCACCTTTCGATGAATAGACTTATCAGAGTCCTGAATTTGAACATAAATTGACCCACACGCATACAAAAATTAAAAATATTATTGCAACTTTGAGAATATATTCTATAAGGTATTTTCAATGAAAATCCTTTAATTCTTTTAATTACATTTTCATAAAATGTTCAAATTTACCGAAAAAATTCAAGTAATATATGACTGTGTATGAATGTCTTATTTGTCCTTAAAATGTATTATCAATTACTTTAAAATTTAACGGTGTATCTATCACCTTAATCACCCTAAAACTTATAAACCTCAATTATGCATGAATCTCATAAAACCCATAAACATGGTACAGCCCATAAATTCATAAGCCCCATAAAACACATACAACTCATAAACACCACAAAACGCATAAAACACATAAAATACATAAAAAATGTCAAACTAATATACCCCATGAAAGTCATGAACACTGTGATAAAGACCAAAAAAGTACTATAAAAATACTATTATTATAAAAAAATTATAAGGCCCAAATTTTAGCATGCCCAAAAAAACTTTAAAAGCAAAAGATTTTAAGGACAAAATTCTATAAGGCTCAAATGATACTTTGAAAAAAATTATAAGGCCGACATTTTAAAGGGCCAAAAAACATATAAACACAAAAAATTATAATGCCCTAATTTTATAAGGTTAACAAAACCAAAATAAACAAAAAATTATCAGGTCAAATTTAATAAGGCCCAAAAATTATACTATGTAATAAATTATAACGCTCAAATTTTATAAGGCTAAAAAAGTTATACAAACATAAAATTATAATGACCAATAATTATAATACGCAAAAACTCAAAAGACCCAATAATTTTTCAGGGTCAAAATTTTATAAAAGAAAATTATAAGACCCAATAATTATACTATGCAAAAAATTATAAAGCCTAAATTTTATAAGACCCTTTAATTTTGTAAGACCCAAAAAATTATACCATGCAAAAAATTGTAGGCCCAAATTGTAGAAATAAAGCTCAAAAAACTATACAAATGAAAAATTATAAGGCCTAAATTTTATAAGACCCAAAAATTATACTATGCAAAAAATTATAAGACCCAAATTTTATAAGGTTCAAAAAAACTATAAAAACTAAAAATTATAAAAGTATAACATTATTAGGTGCAACAAAAGAACTACAATACCCATATATTATAATATGCAAGAAACGATAAGGCCCAAAAAATTGTGAGGTCCAATAAATTATGAGACCAAATATTATAAAATGCAAAAAGAATAATGCCCAAAATGATAATGCTCAAAAAATTATAATGCCCAAAAATTATGATGTGCAAAACATTATCAAGCCTAAAGATACTATTTGACAACACGTACCTAGGAAGCCAATGATAAGAGGTAATAGGATCTCAATAACCTACCCACACTCGCGCACATATATTATATGATGAACTTTTAAAAGAAGATATGAACTTACTGATGTGACCGGAGACCGGAGACTTTTGTGATTTTAATATTATAGAAGATTCTAAAATGCTAGATCTTTTATTTATTAAAAGTTTAAATAGAAAAACTTGTTTTTTTAATATATGTTTAAAATAAATATCTTTTAAGTTATTATTAATGTGACACTTAAATTTTAATATTTATTGTTTGTGTCAATGGTGTCATACAGAAATAGTTTACCTTATCGATTTCAGAAAATCGTAAAATAGAAAAATCATTATAAATCAAAAAGAAGTCGAAGAATCTTAAAATTTCTTGTTAATTTAGAATTTTCATTAAAAAACGAAAAAAATAAGCCCTGCTTGGTAAAAAGAGACCGTGCCAGTGTCGAGGTACAAGGGATAAAAAAAATTCCAACTAATACATAACCTCAAATATTTCGGAATATAAAGGTTGTTATGGCCTAGGCAAAGAACTCTCTCAAGAGATAGTAAAGAGCTACCTTTTTGGAAAGTTTCAGATCAAACGCTGCCAAGTTACTTCAGTTATCGTATAGTTGACAAAAGATCAATTTTTTTTTAGAAAAAGATTTTTTTTGGGGCCTTCGGCGGCTCAGTCGGTAGAGTGTCGGATTCCCACGCCGGTGACCCGGGTTCGAATCCTAGTCTCTGCCGATTGATACAAGCACCACTGTAAAAATTACATGTGCTTTGTTTACAAACACACCGCAGACCCCCGTCGTCGATTAGCACCACATGGGAGCACAAACATGGCGACGTTAAAAAAAAAAAAAAAAAAAAAAAGATTTTTTCTCTTTAAAAGAATAACCCTAGTCATCTCAATTTATGTCAAAAATTTTCCTTACATAAACTAAAACCCAAAAATCGAAAAATTGCTAAAAAACAAAAACTAATCCGAGAAACTAAAAATAGTATATTATGTAACGAGGGAATACTCGACTTTATTCCCGTGTCACATATAGAACTTTATTCCCGATTTAACTGTGGCCACTTGACTTAATTAGAGGGACTTCCGGTAAGAACTAGAATTTATTGAAAATGTATAATAATATAGGGAAATATAATTTTAAAAAATGCATATGCGGGAAAAAAGTAAATTTGCAGGAAAAAGTAGATTTGCGGGAATCATATGCTACTTTTATTCCGCTTTTAAGATCAATAAAGTGGCCATTACGGTTGAGTCGGGAATAAAATTATTATTGCGCCCTCTTCGTGAGAAAAACAAACAAAATGAGCACTGGAACATTAAATTTTACCATGGAATACTCGAGATATCGATGCCCACATATATACACACACATACGCGCACACACATACACACACACATCACACACACATACACAACACACACATACCGTCGCACACACACATATCCTCGCACACACACACAACACACACACACAACACACACACATACCGTCGCACACACACAAAACACACACACAACACACACACATACCCTCGCACACATACACACACACACACAGACACACACACACACATCCATCCATAGAAATATTTTATAAAACTAGTGCATTATTCCTTATGATTCCTTATGTCTCGAAACATGTTTATAACATGTTTTTAGTAAAACCTTTTTGGCTTCCTCACGGAGGAAGTTTTGTGACGGTAAAAAAGTATTGCAGTATGGATGTGTGTGTGTGCGTGCATGTGTGCGTGCGTGTGTGCGTGCATGTGTGTCTGCGTGCGTACTGATGGATATGGATGAGTATTACTCTGAATATTAACATTTAAAATTAATGTTTCATGGCTCATTTTTTTCAATTTGTTTAGGGAAGGCAGCTGTAATAGTACATTCTGCAACTAAGGGAGAAAATTGGCTTTTTCTAAGCGAGGATGATGATTGAGCACAAGTGGAAGCCGAGGACGCAGAAGGTGCTCGAGTCGAATACGAGTGCTCAAATCATCATCAGAGATTGAAAATGCCCTTTCCACCCATGTTACACATCGTATTTTTTTAATAAGTGTGTGAATAGGGCCTTTTTCATGCATGCAAAGAGAATAGAGAGATGGGCATTACGAATCATCTACCAAGAAACTGTACAGCGGGAGGTAATGTCGATTACGTTCCGCTCCTGAGTTTCTTAGTAGACGAATAATAATCATAATCTATGCTATATTTTTGTATAGGTTAAAAAAATATTTTATTTATTTCAGACCATAAATTGAGTTTAAACAGAGTCGAATACATTAACTTTTATTCATATATAGTTGAAATTTTTATGAATTTTTTAAAATAGATTTTGTCTAATAAGTGTGCATAATGAACTTTTTAAAAACTCTTGTTTTTATCACAAAAATATGCATTTACTCCAATAACTTGTAAGAAAAATTTGTATTAAATCGTTTTCAAATAAGAGAAGACTGAAGAGCACTTTTTAGTTAATCTATATATTCGTTATTTTTTTTTCCAATATAATTTGTAACGAATAAAATTTAATTCAGTTAAAATATAACTAACTCGAATAATTACACTTAATGAACATTTTTAAGATTTTCTTAGTTATATATTGTCATCTTATCTTAAATTTATGTGTAAAAATGGTATGCATTATATACATTAAAAAATATCTTAATCAACAATATTATTTCATAATCTATGGCAGCTAAGTGCCAATGGATTGGTAGCGGTTTTTTTCTTTTCGTGATTTTTCAACTTCCTTGTTATGTACATAATATAATTAAGCATAAAATTGAACATTTACATTGTTTTTAGAGAAAATATACACTCATTAACATTTTTTCTTATTTTCATATTTAGACAACCCCCTTATTTTATTTAACCATTAAAAAGTGAGCTAAAATTTGATACATGGCTTATTTTAGAGTTTTAATATTATGTAGAAGTCTCCCTAAAATCTTTCAAGTAACAAGATAAGACCTTTCAAATTAAAATCGGATGAAAAATCAACAAGATTCGGATCTTTTGTTAAAGCGTTCTCTAAAGTTTAAGCGATAAATAATTTATCTATATCGAATTTTTTAGTACAAAAATTGGTTTGTCACTTAATGTACCCTTTTTATATTATAACACTTTTCATATTGTAATATATAATCAAATTATTGTATTCATGTTTACGTTTAAGATTGATTGTCGTGGAAAAAACACCTGAACTTTTGTACGCCTAGCAACCGATGTACATCTATACTGCAATGTTGTGCCGGTCACCAAATATTAGGCGCCTTGCAATCTGTCTATAACTAAATTAAATTAAATTAAATTAAATTTTGAATCAATAAGCTTGTATGGTAAAATTATTATGTGTATGGAAATATAGAAACAGTTAAACATTGCTACATTCTAAGTAGAATATATAGTCTATTCATTCTGTACGTTCTTAAACCTTTTCTTAAATCCCCTCGGTACTAGGTCATTGTTGAATAATTTAAAGAAGATATCAAACAAATGTGCTCTGATAGTACTTAGTAGACGAATATATATGGATCTTCAAAAACTATTTCTAGTTTACCTATAAAGCAGACAGCTATATGTAGAATATCGTATTACACACCCCTACAAAATTACAAGCAAAACTGGGTCATGTATTATTCTAATGTGAAAATATTCCAAACGAGTTCCATATATTTAAAAAATTGAATTGGACAATTAAATATATAAGAAAGATTAAATAAAGTAGTTCATTTGAAAAATATAAGCAATTAGGCAAAATAGATATATTCTAATTTGATCGCAACCGTAGCCATAAATTAACGTAAGTACGCAAATTGTATTATTTCTTTAAAGTAAATAATAATTTTTATAATAAAAATTCGACTTTGACATAATTTTAAAAGTAATTGCGTGATGCTAAGAGTCAGTCCACTGCGAATGTCAACCGGTCGAGCGATACTCGACAGCGTATACGTTAACGCACCTTTGCAACCGTCACTACGATCATGCGCTCTTCCGCAAACTTTACGCCATCGCGACCAACTGTAGCACACGATCGAATGTAATCCATCCGAAAGTCGATTTTTGCCGTCGACTTTCGATCAATCGACTCTCGCGCGTTTTCGCGTAGAAAATCGGCAGCGCCGTCAAGTCAGCATCCGTACGCAGAATTCAAATGGCTGATGTTTCCGGGTGTTCGAGATCGTAACGTTCGACTTGATCGATTTCCTATATTACCTTTCCTTCGTGTTCTCGTGTCCGTCACGTATGTAATGATTACATTTCATCGAAACCCAATCGCTTCAGGCAATTACGTTTCGAGCGTCTGGCTATTACTTTCTTTTACTTACTAGGTCCAGATCTACTTTTACTGGTCAATCAAAATGCTAGTTTGACTTCTGGATATGTAATCAAGAAACTCCTCCGGGAACACTTAATTTAATTTGTAGTGTATCGTGTTTCTACAAATATAAATAAAAATAAATTTACACAAGCACCATTAATTAATCGTTCTATAAATGTTAAAACCTATTAACAATTTTTAAACACAAACAACGTGCTTCCGAAAAATAATTCCTTATTAACATTTTTTCACTTTATTTTAATCTATTGAAATTTACATACCTAGCGCACCCCCAGAATAAAACTATGACTTTAAATTCTATAGTTTTGTAAAACCAAGCATCAAGCGTAAATTTTTCATAAAATAAAATATTTTTTCTGTAATTTTATTACTGTACTGTAGTTTTTGAATCAAAACTGTATAAAATGTGTTTCAAGGCTGCACAAAAGCTTTATTTTTGTTCTATAATCATTCATTAATCATTTAATGCCCAAGATCCTTATTTAAAAAAAATGCGAAATATGATTTATGTACATACCTATGTACATCGTACAGTTTGTTTAAGGAATAATAAGCGCTGTATATAATTTTTAGAGGTGGTTCTGAAAAACAATTAAAAGTCGTTGTTCTCTTAAATGAATTCATTTTAATAACTTATGTGGTGATTTGTTAGTTTTATCGTTCTTGTATAAGTGTCCATCGTTATAATACAAAAATGTCGCTTCTTATTCCTAACAAAAGAAAGTTAACCTCCTCATACTCGCAAAACCACAGCGCGCACTCTTCAAATTAACCGCGCCGCGTAAAAGCAAGCCTCGTGGTTCCTTCGCACAAGTCCCGCAAGCCCTTTCGAAAGCTCCGTCGAGCTTGGCGCTCTCGACACGCCCGACTAGGCTACCCGCGTCGATAAAACAGCGAGCCCCACCACACGTAAACACACACGCACATAAACGCACGCACCTATACATACAGAAACGCAGAGAACAACCGAACTCGAAGAAAATCGCCGTCTCTCTGTTTCTCTCTCTCTCCCTCTCTCTCTGCGTGTACACACAGCGACAGCGCGTTTCGATGGATCGATCCGCGGGCGCCGCACCACACAGAGAAAGAGGGAGAGAGAGAGAGAGCTTTATAGAGAACAGCGCGCTCTCCCGCAAGCGCGCACGGCCGTCGCCTTGACGACGGAGCGCGCTCGGGCCGGCGCAGAAGCTCCCCGTCGACGACGTGCGCGCGACGCCGCCGCCGTGCATCCGTCGGTTTATCTCCAAAGCGGAGTCTGTCGAGCGGGGTGCACTTATGCGAGATCGCCGGACGGCGCGCGCTTTTCCTTTTTGCCGTGTTCTCGTCGAAAATAGGGTAGTGCCGTCGATGCGCGATTGACGATTTGTGAAAGGTGCGGGTGCCGTGCTGTAGCTGCTGCTCGCAGGTGGTGGTGTTGCGCGATCGTATGTGGACGCAGGGTGCGGAGCGGCGATGCGCTGCTGCCGCGGCCGCCTGCTGCTGCGCGGCTCCGAGTCCTATTGATCCGGCATCCGGCGACCGACCACGACGACGCACCGCTGGAATTTTGGAGCTTTTCCGGTAAGTTCCAGAGGTGCCGGTTTGCTTTGGTTTTTTTATGACGTTTCTTCTGGGCTTTCGGGCTGGTTGCTTGGGTGTATACGAGGGTTGGAGACGTTCTGATTTATAGGAAAAGTAGTCGGGCTAGATTTGGGGGATACTGGTAGTGTAACGTTAGGATTATTTGCTCTTTGTTAGATAAAGGAAGTTTTTCTGAATCTATGAAACGTTGAATATAAAGCTTATATGTTCTTTCAAACAATATCGTGTACATTTTTTGGTTAATAAACACATTGGAAGAACAGTTGAATGAAGAAGATATCGCGTTCACTCGAGAAGCCTTTGTTGGTGCAATATTCTGTCATTACAATTGAAATGTTAATGGTATGATTTATGTGTGCCTTATAAAGCAGAAAATGTGAAATGTATGTATACATATTTTTTGTATAATAAATAGTCTATTTTGCTCAATAGACAAAACTTTTAACTTACAGTTACAGTCAATTACGGAGTCATTTCGTTTTTGAGAAATATGCGTCATTATAAGAAATTTTATATCCAATTTGGCAACAATTTTTATGAATAGCATGGATAAAAACGCTAAACCACGTAGCAGTAAAGAAAAATTAAGTGGCCAATCATAGTTCCTAACAGACCAATCATTGCACCTGTTACCTTTAGTTTCCTTATATGGATTAATAATTGTATTTTTTTACAAATAGTTGGTTATTAATTTATAATATAATTTCTTATATTATGACTAAAACTGATAAATGAGTACAGTGAATTAATAAAGTTTGTTAAAATATTGAACATAATGAGCTTCTACTAATGTTTATAAAATTATATCTCATAAGATTCCCACTTTTTATACCTATACATTTTCAATAATATTAGGAAAGCATGATATGAATATAAATAGCATTAATATGTTTTCATTTGGATATCATTCGTAATATTTATTTTGATAATGGATAAAAGTGCGAATTCATTATATAATGCTAAAATAAACATTTATACATAACTCGAAAATTCATACCTCAAAAAGTTCTATATGTTTTTAAGCAAGAATTGCAATTTTTCTTACATGACTCTACTTTCCTTTTCTGTTGCTAGCTTTAAAAATTCACGGGGTTATAGATAGACGAGCTTACGCAGCTTGCAGATCGATATAATAAAAGGTTACGTGCCAGGTTTTACCATTTTACCGGCTTATATAAAAATAAGACTGTAAGTGCATTGACTGTAACAGCTGTAGTGTTAAAATCTCTTTATTTTTATCTCAATTTTTACGAACAAAGGAAAACGTAAGTCCATTTCAATAATGAAACTATTTAACCTAAAGCATCATTCAATTTTAAACAAACACTAGTTTAATCTCCTATAATATTGAAATATAAAATAACATATTCTATTCAATAATTGATCTACTGAACAATATTTATTGATCACTATTTACTCATCATCACAAATGAATGATGTCTAAACATAATCCACGAGCTAAAGAAACCACATTAAATCCCAGTTAACCTGCAACCGCAAATGTTCTCCTAAACTGCCTGAAACGGTATACACACCTCGAGCCATCAAATTACCAACTTCAAACAACCATTTCAATTAAAAGGCCGCTTCCCTCGCGCAATAACAGCAGCACCTATCGCTAACCTCCCCTCCCTCCAACGCACACATACAAATCATCGTAAAGCGCCAGGTCATAAATCTCGAAGGTGCTGCGACCTCTGCACACGCCCAACCTCTCCTCGTGGTCGTCAAGCGGGCGAGTTAAAGCCCCTCCCGGACCAATGGTCGTTTAATTAACTGCACCCTGACAGTTTCCCTCGATAGTGCAGGCCATCGCGCAATTAACGGAGATCGAAGATCGTGGCCGCCGCGTCCGGGCACCCTATAATCCTCCTGCCGAGCTGTCAAACGCCGTGCGTGCGAGCACGTCTTCCACGCGGTAGGTATATACAGGCATAATACACGTGGCGTGCCACTTAAGTTGATTGTCTCGGGGAGAGAGAGAGCGCGTATAAAGTTCCCATCGTTTTGGCTCGGGGCGCGCGTTAACGCCGCGCGGGGCACGGATGTCACGCGCCTCTGTTATACATGTGTGCAAGCATAGCGGTGGTCCATTGTGTGATGAGCAAGAAGTTTAAGATAGTTGTAGAGTTGCAAATTAGCTTGAAAGTTAATTTTATTCTACGTCATCGCGTAGTAGGGTTGTTTGTACTGTAAACTGTAAATTATACCACTGTTTGTAGTTTGTACTATAAAACTTGCAAAAACAATGTGAAAATCTTAAAAAAGCACTGAAATACAAATGTAATAAATACATTTGAATGGAAATATATACCATTACCGATAATATACTATAACCACAAAATGTCAATGACTATATTTTTAAAGCGAAATGTATAAATATTGTTTTATATAATAAATATATGTATATATATTAGGGTGCCCGTTATTACCCAAATTGAACTTCATGATTCGCTTGCCCTAGATCAAATCTTTAAATAAAACGAACAATATATTATATGAAAAGTCGTAATATTTATTAGATTTTTAATAACAAATTGAAACAACTTGTATTTATTTCATTCGATTGCGTTATAAAATGTTTGTTTTCGTCTTCATTATATCACAGCTAGTCTTTCCGGTAAGTTTCTTTTTTTTGTAAACTTCGTCGTACCTCTGTGTATCTTCAGTTAACGACCCATTTCATAGGTCCTAACACGCTTATTTTGAAGGACTTTTATATCTCATGTGAAGTTGATTAATATGATCAAAAATTTGAGAAGTTATAAATGAAAGTGCACCATAATGCAGGCTAAATATAGGAGTTTTCAATTATATGGAAAGAAAGGATTAGTAATGATTACACTCATTATTTATCCGGTTAGAGTCTGAGTACTAAACTTGGATAAAAGTCACTCATATAACCTACGTATATTCTTAATAAAATGTACGTAAATAAAGGTTTTGACTGTGTACTCATTGTATGCATTCATGTGAAGTGAAATATTTAATAAATATTCATACTATTTTAATTTGGAGTTTAGTACTTAGTCCTAATCGGATAAGTAATGAGTGCAGATTTTTTCCATTGGCTCCAATTTACTTAACCGATAAGATAATGATTTCTAACTTTTATTAAAAGCGATAACTATTTTTTTCTATCCGTGTATTAAATGAATATCTCAAATTGGAAGAGTCACGACCCTTTCAGTTGTTAACGTATACCGATAATGCTGTTATAAAGACAAAGTAAGAATTTGAGAAGATTCCCGATAAAGTCAAATTTTGCTACTGTAGCAACCAAAAGGGTCGTCAGAGTCAATTAATAATTCGATTTCCAATCACAAATCTTACTGTCCTATATATAAGTATCTCCAAAATTATTCCAAAATCAGACAGACTCTCGAGACTTTGTTCATAACATTCTTACGAACTCTCACGACATTCGTTAAAATATTGAAATATTTGCATGGAACTTTGTATAACATATAAAATTAACACATAAGAAAAGGAAATGCTGGTTTTGCATTAATCAGTCTACATAATTTAATTACAACCAATTATTAATTTATCGGTCAGTGAAATTTGAAACAGGATATTTTAGTTTTCAATTGACTTTGACACCCCCTTAGCCTCTATTGCGTACAAGCAGCGCATCGGTACATCGTGTATAAGGAGCAAGTAGTTTAAACGACGAAGGCGACGACCGTCGTGGTATAGAGACCCCTGATGCTGCTGTTATGCCGGATGGAGTGGCTGAGGACGGATAGAGAGAGAGAGAAAGCTCGTGCGGGGAAGGAAATGGATGCGCTCTGAGAAAATGAGGAAGTGCACGCGGATGCGCGGCAGCGGCATCGCGCGATGGTAATGCCACGCATTGAGATATTGAATTGATAATGTTAAATGGAGATTGAATGATGTTAGGCGCAATAAAGTAAAGTGATGGCATTCAGCTATTTTTAATATTCATCAATTGGTGTTGTGATCTTGATTTTGTCACTCAGTCAAACTTAAGGATTCTATTTAATCTTTGAGCATCGTTTTTAACATTCTATTGAAATTTTGGTTAGGCGAGAGTTGTCGGGTAAGGCTGAGGAGAAAATCGTGTTTGAAATTAGAACTCATACCATGGACTCTTATGGCAAAATTAGCATTTATGCCTGTAACTGAATTAAAAACCATGATTTCTTCCTAAAACTACCAGGAAATTGTATTTTTAATCGACTTCATTATATAATAGATCAATAAGTATGACTTACCTTAATATACTATGACAATTGCCTTTCAATTTTTTATGAAAAGTAATGATAAAATAATGGTCTTATTAATTTTTGATCCTTATTTATTTTGATTTTGATCCTTTTATACCACTCTTATCCAAAGTGGACTCAAAAAGATCGGTAATGGCAATTCGAATATAGTATGTAGTATCTTACGTAAAACCAAATTACAATGAGTAGTATACAGTATATATTACTACTATGACTCTTGCAACTTGAGCTATATATATATATATATATATATATATATACACAACGTTATAGTTGCTTGTAATTAAAAGATCATAGTTATTATTGCTCAAGAAATTTTTAAATTGTTTAACAAATTATCTTATTTAATTTAAATATAAATATTGTTAATGTTTACATTCTTCTAGAAATGCAAGTTTATTCAATATTTAAAAATGAATATTTGTTTTAAAAAATTATTATCATTATTAATTATTAAATATAAAACAAATTTGCGAAATCCAAGTACACCTTTAAGGAGGTTCAGGAGTTACACAAAATACAGATAATTCAATAAAATTAAAAACTATAATTATTTAGAGTATCATAAAGTTGCCTGAATTGTTTTAATATTTTATATCGCACATATTTTGAAGATATTTTAATTAGAAGTTTACCCGTTATACATGGGCTCTTATGGGGCTTAAGTCATAAAAACAGATTAATATCATAGGGTGCGATGTGTATAAAATGCAAAGGCAATAATGAAAACTACATACTTATTAAGTGAATATTTAGAAAGTTACATGCGAAATTTCAACCCGTGTTACCGCATTTAATTCGGAGAAATCAACGATAACGTAAACGAAAGGGGGGAGTCCCTCTCTCTTCCCCGCACCCAGTGAAACTCCTGAACCTCCTTAAGATTAAATTTATCCTTTTTAAGTGATCCCGGTTAAAAATGAATTTCAGATGGGTTCGTGAACCATCTTGAATTATTATGAATTATCATGAATGTTCATCCATAATCATACAAGATAATGCTGAAAATATTTTCAATTAGTACATGTTTGTGCAGCATGATTAATAATTTATTAACTTTCATAAAAATGCATAAATAACCATGACCATGCCTGTATATCCCCAGTTAAGTTTCAGGCATAATAATGCTTGATTCTGTACAACCGTGTACAAATTGAAAAGATTTTGAGCATTATCTTGTATGATCATGGATGAACATTCATGGCAATTCATAATATTTTTAGATGATTCACGAACCCACCTGAAATCCATTCTTACCCAGGATATATTGCATATACACTAATACATTATGCAACAAGGGAACAGTCGACTTTATTCCCTTGCTGCATATAGAACTTTATTTCCGTCTTAACGTTGGCCACTTTATTGACTTGAAAAGTGGGACCCACTGAAAGAACTAGAATTTATTGAAAATTTATATTTATGTAGAAAGAAATAGTTCAAAATTGACAAAAAAAGAGAAAGCCAAAAAAACTGAAAACTTACTTTATTCCCGTACTTGCGGGAATTTTCAGCTCGCAATATGCACTCGCCTGTGACTTGTATTGCAAATCTCACATGCGGATGAAAAAAGCCTACTTCTCTCCCTTGGTACACAATACTCTATTATTGAATATTCAGTGACTATAATTAATTTAGTAAAGAAAGTATAATGTTTTAATAAATTTAAATCAACAGATATTATGTTTGAGGTGATTGAGGTCATTATATATATTCTTCTAAATCTTAAAAATCAATGAACTTTTATAATTAACATGTATAAAATATTTACGTTTACGATAGTTTAATATATATTTTGAATTAAGTGATTCAATCATCACCTAGAATTAAAAATAAACGTACTTGTTCACATAAAGATATAAACATACACATATTTTTATGCTGCAATACAATAACAAATATTTTATTTATTATAAAATTATGTTGTTTCACAAACTTTCAAAAAATATATAGTAATATTTAATAACGATTAAATTTGTTGATTATCTGGTTGTCATCAAATGTAGATATTTTTTTTATTATTTCATAAAAGCTTTTTATGTTTGACTATAATTGGGTATATAAATCTAAAACTTACAAAAAATCTAATATTATCTCTGAAGTATAAAGATAGACTCGAAGCTGAACAAGAATACCGCAAAGAGGCTAAAATGAAAGAAACAATAAAAACCAGGTAGAAGACCTTAGAAAGAAATGGAAGGGTAAACGCGTACATTGTCTAAAGATAAAAAGAGCGGCGTTTGACATTTGAAAAAGCCAGAGAATCTGCGTTGTACAGGCCTGTATACGCATACAGTAGTGTGCACCTTTTATAATTGTAGAAAGTAACATAAAACGCCATTCTTTCGACTTCGCGCTAAAAGCAGTACATCAAAGAGTTTTCAGTTGTCTTATATAACTAAAAGGTACCCTTTTATGATAAAACATAATGGTGATTTATGAAACATGCTTTTACTTTATTTTTAATTTTTTGACGAGTTCTCGTGCAAATAAAAATACATTAATGGTTGAATCAAAGCAGTTTGTTGAATATTAAAATAACGAAAACTATCTGTGCAACGAAAGCTTTAAAACAAATTTAGGTTTTACTGATTCAAAAATTAAACATTTACTACATACAAATATGTTTTTACCAATAAATAAAAGGGTATAATTGATGCAATGTATATATGAAAACCCGCATGTCAACTTTATAAGAGCTGAAACGTCTGAGGGAATGCCAGAGCCAAATGAGATTTCTACATCCTATTGCTTCCTCTTTAAGGAAGCTTTGTAATAGTAAAAAAAAAGTTTTGCTTAAAACATGTTAGAAACATGTTTTGAGACATAAGAAGTTAAAATACATTATTTTTATAAAATGTCCGTATGGATATGTGTGTGTGTGTGTATGTATGTATGTATCCCTCTGTATCTCGAGTAATCCACAGTTAAATTACCTGATTCAGGGCTCATTGGATTTTTTTTCTTTAAGGAAGGCGGCTGAAAAACTTTTTTTTTTATTTTTTGATGTTTTTATGTTTTTATAGTAGTTTTCCAATTTTTTAGTTTTAGTTTTTCGGTTCTTCTTGTATGTTTAAAATAATATTATCTATTCATTTTAAATGCATTTTAAAGAGCATAAAATTGTCTATTCTTTCCGACCCGAAATTTAAAAAAAGACATTTCCCTGTATACGTTATACACGGAAATGTTGTTCTTTGTTTAAACGGCCATATTGGTGATTAGGAATATGACGAAGAATATTCCGTAAAATTTTCAAGTTTTTTTCCTTTTCCTTTTCTGAGAAAAAAATCATTTTGTGAAAAAAATCGATTTTTGTTGTCGTCTATTTACTTGAGTAAACCGGCGTTAATTTGTCTGAAAATTTCCAGAAAGGTAGCTTTTAGAAATCTCTTGGTTAAGTTATTTGCCCAGATCATGAGGACTTTTGTTTTTCATGATATTTAAGGTTATGTCTTTGAATATTCTATTGAAATATGACCCGAAACGCGTAAACTTTGGATGAGTATAGCTCAAAATTGCACATTTTTTGTTGGAAGGCCTATGCTTTTATAATATATATCATAAAATTGTAGTTTATTTACAGTTCGTTTTAAAAGCGGCACATATCAATCTTATGAGCTGGATCATGTTAAACACTGAGTTCTATATTATTTAAAATTAGTCGATAAGTGCGAAAATTATAGGAGACATGTTTACATGCATATGCAATATACCTATCATAAGCTACTTATTATAATCCGGACTTAAAATGATCTACAGGATTTTTTTAATTCCCTTATGATCATAATTCAAAAAATCCATATACAGTATTAGCCGAAAGTTTAAATCTCCCAAATATTTTTACATTTAAATATATATTTTTTATTTTGTGTTTTAACACCTATAGCGTTGAAAGAAATAATCGTAAAATAATTTTAAGAAAAGTAAATTAATGTAAATTTAAATTTCTTTTTAAAAATCCACCAAAATATTGTTTTAAAATTAGCTTCAACAAAAATTACTGGCTATTGAAACAGAGTTTGAAATAGGTCCTATTTAAATCAATGTAAATTTTAAAACTAAATTTCAAGCTTTTTTCTTTCTCTTGTTACTTCTCTTAAAGTTAATTTACATTGATTTAAATAGGACATGTTTCAAACTTTGTTACAATAGCCAGTAATTTTTGTTGAAGTTAATTTTAAAAAAATATTTTGGTAGATTTTTCAAGAGAATATAATTTACTTTCATTTTCTTTGTTCGAAATTATTTTACGATTTTTCCTTTCAAATTTGTAGGTTTTAAAACACAAAATAAAATATATGTATTTAAATGTAAAAATTTTTGAAGAGTTCTAAACTTTTGACCACTGCTGTTGTTGTTTCCACCCTAAAGTACTCCAAATATTGTTAAAAACTGAGTTCGAGCGCGATTTGCGATCTCCATCGGTATGCCTTCTATGTAAAAAGCTGAGCTTCTCGCATGATTTGGCTTATGTAATACAACTAAGCAAGATTTGCTGATTCATTTATTATGTACAATTACGAGAATCATTGCCTGTATAAAATCAGTAAAAATAAAGAATAATTACATACGATATTTCAACCAATCATTCGAAATCTATTGAAAGCTTCATTCGAAGCAGAGCCAAGAAAACAATCTAAAAACTATCGCGAGTCATTGGAGCGTCTCAAACATCAGCAAACATATAATGAGCCCTCGCGTAATGCGTCTTCTGCCGCGCCAGAAGTCGTGCGTGATGCACTTTTGCATGCTTGCTCGCGCGAGGGCATTGTACAAAGAAACACTATAACAGAAGAGAGCTGGGGCGAACGACTATAGGAACTAACGCGCGCGGCTCGCCCGATGGCGTGAGCTCGTCGAGCCGTAGGATAATGCGCTCGCGGTGCAAATCTCAAGCGCGACGAGATGTATATACGCGCGCGGCCACGATAATAATGAGGGTGGACGGTTTTTCGGATTTTTGTGGTCGCGGTTTCCACGCGTTTTGCTGGCTTTTTGCGCGCTACAACTACCGCCTGCATTGTTTTGTGTCATTTTGCCTCATTTGCATACCTCGCGGGATCGGATAATGATTTTTCGCGCTGCGGGCACTTTTCTTTTTTACTTGTTCCCTCTGGTCTGTTAGTGTTGCAGCGAAGGTGTTGCTTCGGTTGTTTTATAGAGATATTAGCGGCACGCCTACACGTTTCAAATGTTATTTTCTTCAAGGTTGTAAGTGCACAGGTGTTTTTTTGTGTGAATCGTCTTGTATAATTCTAAAGTGTATATCTTATGTATCCTTGGGCGCTCTAGTATACTTATGTTAATATCAGAGAAAGTTAAGGTAATTGAAGTAAATAACAACGAATTCGCACGTTTTGGATAAGCTTTTCGTTTGAAGGGCGCAATTACATTTAGACAGTATAATTTGAAGCTGCAAAAATATTTCTAAATAACTAAAAATGTATCCATCAATGAATGTAGCAATGAATAATTTGCAATATTAAATTATGCAAAGCACCATTACTATAGTTGAATTGTCAAAATAATTTTAAGGTGGCTCTCCGGTAATTTTCTCGAACAATTTCGAATTTTTTAAAATCTTTCAAAAGTTGGTTCAACTCTTCCTTAACAAGTAGCAACAGCAACATAATGATATTTTACATTTTAAGTTAAAAAGTTTTATAGTTTAGTCAACGCTATTTATTGCAATTTTTACGTTATTTTGTCTAATTTCGATCGTTTAACGGATGTGAAAATTAAATAAAAGAAAGTCTTTTTTAGTTTTCTTAGGTAAAAATCATTTATACTTTCTTTTAAAAGCTTTTTATTTATTTTTATAAATAGAATAAAGTTTTGTATATTTGTATTAACGTATTATAAAATAATGCTACATATTTCATTATTTTTCATCAATTGCAGTTTTCTCATTTTTTAAGTTGTCAATATTCAAAATGTTGCTGGCGCATAGTAAAATAACCAATGTTGATTAAACTTTTAGGATACGTTCTTTGAAGTATTCTCAACATTAGTTAGCTGAAATATTTTGTAAATATCCATGACAAAGTTGATAATGGTTCTATTAACAAATTTGCACTGATTTTAACAATTTTAAATCAACAAATATATATTATTTATAAAAAACACGTAGTTGAGTAAAAATTGGTAGTTTCAGCTAACTTATTTTTATTTTACTATTAGAAACACTGTCAAATTTTTTGGGTAATAAATGTCATTGAGGTGTGCGCCAACAACTTTTACCGTACAACTTAATTATACTTAAAATAATTATACTTAATTCTCTATAACTTCAATATTAATTATTTGATAAAATTTCTTAAAAATTTGTGTATCAATTGATAATATCATTATAAATATGCCATGTAAATATTATTTTGTTAGCTTTAAAGCTACGGAAGTTTTATTTTTCACCGGAGAGCCCCCATTTAAAAGTTTATAAATCTAGTATACTTGTTTTAGTAAATAAATTCCTATGTTTACAATAATTTTTGTATTTCCGCTTTATCAAAGAAAAAAAATGTTAACATTCTCCGAGTTCGTTATTTAAAGATTCTTGCAAAAACTAATCCCACATCGATTCTCACACGTTTTTGCGCGATATTTTTCAAACCTTACGAAATTCGTTACACGAATTGAGCATAAAACACACTTACCGGTGAAAAAAGCGACGCGAATAATTTGATGTTGCGAAAGGCATTTGAACTTTCCTATACGTATTTAATATCGTCCTGATGACCTTTACAGGCATACCTCACATGCAGAACAGCGCATAGCTTACGCGCCGAAAGGAATTCGTGAATCGCATAAACACTCGATCGAACCTTCCAACGCTGCACACGACGATTGCGACTCGCGAGACAGAGATAAAGAGAGAGAAAGATCGTGTCGCTCGGTGCGCTTTTGTGAAAGCGCCGCCGCTGCTGCTGCTGCTGATGTAGCGATGCGTCGAGAAATCGAGAGATGCTAATTGAGCGAGGAGACATTGGGAAACCACGCGTGTGTATGTGTTTATATATATAGAGACGCTAGTGAGCTTGAAATTTTTAACTTGGTAGGTATACACGCGGGCTCGAATTATCCTGTCACTGGGCGGATTTATAATTGAGATCAGAGAGGAGGGATTGTTAGATGATTAGATGATGATGATGCTTTTTTTCGTGCTGCGAGGCCAGAACGATGAAGACCCGTTGTCGCTGTCGCTGATTACAAAACGCGTAATTGAACGTGGAGAAGAATACACATGGTGAGCCGTTAAAAGTTCGGTTGATATGTTAATTGTGTGTGTTCAAATGGCCAAGCTAGATGTTTCCGTCATCAGAATCGGTAATATGACATCTTCTTAACGAGACATATGTATTTAGAATTGATAGAAACTTGATAGAGTTTATTAAGTAATATAAATAAACATTTTATGAATTTACTTATTTGATCATTAAGTAACTGTAGTAAATAAAAAAAAACTTTAAGGATACTTTTAATCTTATTTGCTGATTCGAAAAATGCAAGCGTTTCATGTGCATGTCAGCGAAAGTTAATATTAATGTAATTAAAGTTTCATATATAATATATTCATTTATTTTATCTTGTTAACTAAGAATCTCATGCACTAAAACGTACCCTAGATATGTATATCTGCCAGTCTTTTCATTCAAAAAGTTTATGTAAAATTTCAGATAAATATGTTAACTTTTTTTAACCATAAAAGTAATCTGTTATTTTCTAAATTAACACAATTTCTTTTTATAGTTATATAAGGATTTTTTAAAATCTGGAATTATACTTTATGGTAGTCGTAAATTTGCTTTCTCAAAGGGAGAAGATATAGCAAAATTAATTAGCACGTTAGTGCTACTTATCTCCATTTGCACCAAGATAAAATTTTATCAATGAAATCGTCATCGTGCTCTAATTGGTTATAATCAGACGCGGAGCTAACATTTTCTAATTAGTTTTACAAGTGAAACTATGCCTTCAGATCATTGAAGGTTAAAAATAATGAACAAAACAACTTTAGTAAACAGAATTATATAAAGTAATGTAATAAGTTAATGTAACCGTAATCATAAGTGCATATTGATATATGTAAAAAAAATGAGGTCAAATCAAATTATTTAAACATTTTATACTTAAAACTTTAATCTTTAAATATTATCTGTTCCCTGCATTTCGATTTGGTTATTGTCACTATAGTATAACGAATTCATCTAGTCAAAGCAATCCCAAAATACCGAGAGAACCTTCTGAAAGTGAAAACATAAAAGAAGGCAAAAAAGCAGACAAGCGCGAAGAATGCGACCCGCAGAGATGTGCTGCAACGCACCAAGAGAAAGGGTACACAATTAGTATAAGGAAAAAAGCACACTAACAAGACAAATATAGTGGTGTGCACTGTACAAATGCAACGTATTAGCAAAGACAACTACCACCGCGCCTAGAAGGACACTGTTCTGCTGACTGCTGTTCCCCATAAGCATACAGCGAAAACCATGACCGCCACCGGGAATATTTTCTGTAAGATATACGCCGGGAATATATTTATGAATGGATCTATACATATTATCTGTGATAAAAAAATCTTTAACTGTTGTTGTTTATACTATAAGAAACGTATGCTATGCCGGATGGTAGAAACAAGTTTTTCTGGCAGAAATTAACCTTGCATTTCAATTTCTAAATATGCTCCCTGTGTAAATCTTATGGAGAAGCATTCCCCGCGCCAGCCATGTTTAGTAATTCACCTAGAATCCGCTAGTGTCGCATTACAAGTTCAAGTGAATTCTCCCTCCAAGCGATCATAAGAACACAGTCACTTATTTTGGAACGAATCTTCACTTTTAGAAAGAGTGAATACTTCACTCTTTTGTAAAAGCTCATTTTTCACTTTATTTAGAGTGAAAGAATGCGCGTAAAGAAAAAATAATTATTCTCGTTGCTTTACGTTTTACTAATGTTTTAATGAATGGATACAGTTTACTGGAAAAGATGCAAATCAGAAATACATTTAAAGAACTTCAGAAAAATTGTTGGTTAGATTTGAACCCTGGTCTCTAGGTTCTGCGGCTGCTACTCTAGCGCTAGACCAGTGTTGCATCTGAATTCGCGTGCACTGATTTCTCCTATATATAATCGAATTCGTTGATGAACTATTATTTAATACTAAAATTAGTTTAAGCCATAATAACTTAGAGCTAACGAATAGTAATTCTTAGTTGTGTAAATTCTTCATTCCTCAGTAATGTCATCTTCTTTATTCACAAATAAAATATCTTTTTAAGGACTCTATTCTCAAATACTTTAAATTTATTTTCTTCCCGTTAGGTTAATACCCACGTATCGCATCCGTATAGAAGTACTGTCATTACGATTTTTCTATATATTTCTAATTTAGTCTTTCGCAATAGTAATCGTGATTTTAGTAAGTTATTTACCGAATATAGGCATGCATTTCCCGAGTGCAGCCTCTTCTTGATTTCTTTATGAGCTTCATATTTGTGGTCTATTATCGTGCCAAGGTATTTAAAGTCGTCTACTTTTTTAAAAGTTTTGCCGGAGACTTTCAAGTTGCTTTTCTCTTCATTTATTTCTAGGCCTATTTCAATAGCTGTTTTTATTACTATTTCTACGTTTTTTATTACGGTTTGTCTGTTTTTTCCTATAATTTCTATGTCATCTGCGTATACTAGCAATTGTGTTAGGAAGCCATTTATTATAATTCCCTCTTTCTTGCACCGCCCTGGCCACGTATTCTAAAACTAAGGTAAATAGGAGGGTTGATAGAGCATCTCCCTGCTTTAGCCCGTTGTGAATGTCAAATGGCTGCGATAGGCTCTTACCTGACCTGACTATGCCCCGACTGTTATCTACGCATATTCTGATTAAATTAACCAACTCTTTTGGTACCCCTAGCAGTACTAAGACGTGAAACATTTTACAATAAAATCAATAAATAATTGGTGTACCGTTTCCCCGCATTCCTATTTCTTTTCGAGCAGCTGCCTAACTGTGAACATCTGATCTCTTGTTGATCTGTTTCTTCCACACTGGTAATCCCTGAGGATTTCCTCCGCGAGAGGTGTGAGTCTATCTAGTAGTACATTAGAGATAATTATGTAGCATGTATAGATAACAGAAATGCCTCTATAGTTATTACAGTTTGTTTTATCTCCTTTATTGTGTTCTTGGACTATGATTAGGTCTCTCCATTCTTTTGGTATTGTTTCTTTCCTCCATATGATGCAAATAAAATTATGAATTATGTTCTTAAGTGGTTCCTCTCCCTGGTTAAATAGCTCAGCCCATAAATGATTTTTCCTATTACAGGGGCTCTATTGTTCTTTGACTTGTAGATTACCTTGCAGACCTCCTATAGGCTAGGATGCTCAATTTGTGGTTCAGCAGAGTAAATCTCGTTATAGTCTAAAGCGGTTTGTTGTTCGTGTACATTTAGGAGTTCGTCGAAATAACTTCTTTACCTATTTAATAGCCCATCTGAGTCCGTTATAAGGGTCCCATGTTCGTCTCTTATGAAGTTAGTTTTACTTGGGGGTCCTTTCCTTATTAAGTTTATACCTGTATATATTTCCCGAATATTATTTCTATTACTGTTTTCTTGTATTGCTTTCTTGATACTTTATTATTTTCCCACTTTCGCTTTTTATTTCGAAAAATTCGTTTGGCTTGTTCCCTTATATTATGGTAATGTACAGAGGTGATCTTATTCGCGTTGTTAAGGCTAAGCATTCTTGCTATTTGCCATTTTCTATTCTACTCCTCACATTCCTCGTCAAACCACGGTTTTTGCTTATTCTTTTTCCGCTGACCTAACAACGTCCTAGCAGTCTGTTTTATAGAACTTTTGATATTTTCTCAGGTACTTTCGATATCACTCCTTACCTCCGGGTCGCCTAACCTATTGTTATATGATACATCCAGTTTACTGGAAAATTCCTCCGTATATCTAGTTTTAATTAGCGGGTCATTTAACTTTTCAAGATTAAATTCCTCTGTTTGCTATGTTCTATTCTTATTTTTGATTACTAGTAAACGAGCCCCAATCTTGGCTATTACAAGAAAATGATCTGAATCGCAATCGGCTCTACGTTAAGTTCGAACGTCGAGAATGTCAGCGTGTCGTCTTTGGTCAATTAAAACGTGATCGATTTGGTTAAGTGTGCGTCCAGCGGTACCTCTTCAAGTTACTTTGTATCTGTCTAATTGAATGAAATATGTGCTTTTGACTATAAGATTCTTCGTTGCGGCAAAATTAATTACTCTCACTCCATTATCGTTACTCACTTCATGTAAACTTTCTTTTCTTATGGTCGGTCTAAAATCTTCCTCCTTTCCAATTTTCGCGTTAAAGTCTCCTAGCACTATTTTTGCGTCATGAATTGAAAATCTATCAAATACCTGCTCTAGTTTTGTGTAAAAGGAGTCTTTGACTGTATCGTCCGTATCCTCCGTTGAGCAATGGACGTTAATAAATACGTACTTGTACCATAGGCTTTTAATGGTTAGGGACCCTAGGCGATCATCAATAAATTCAAAATTAATTCCCGGGTGCATTACTCTATTACTTACTAAGAAGCCCGTCCCTAGCTGTCCTACCTTTTCCAATCCACTATATTAAAGTGTGTATTTATTCATATACTTTAAGTTCGGGCCTTCTCGTCGCCTAACCTCCTGCAGCGCTACTATATCTAATTTATACCTATCTGCCTCCCTTGTTAGTACCTCTAATTGCCAGTCCTGAGCGAAGTTACGCACGTTCCATGTGCCAATCCTTAACTCCGCTATGGTTCTTTTGCATGTTTCCTCCCCAATAATCCCCACCCGGATATCCGAATGTGGGACGTCTATACCTATGGTCATATATTTTCCCAGAGAAAAATTCATGACTTATGTTTGTGAATTGACTTGCCCGTTGGATTAGGTGGTAAATCCGGAGTAGGTTCATCACGTCTACTACCCGCACTCCGTGACCTGTGAACCATTTGTAGATACTCCGCGTTGGAACGTGTTGGTGACCGAGCCGGTGTAGGTTAATCACTCCTACAACCTGCTCTTCCTCTTAGTTTATTTATTTTTAATTTCGAATAACCGTTTAAAATAAAAAAGTTGGTAATACAGATTTCTGTAATAAATTATATTTTTGTAAGTGGTTCAATATTCCCATTGAATTTGTAAAAACCATATCTGGTTAAATTTTTTAAAGATTTTAAATAAAAGCTACCCTTTTACCTCGAGTTAAATTATTTAACCACATAGTTGTATATTTTTTGATCTACTTTTTTGTACAATTAATAATGAAATTTCTTGAAAATTTAATTGAAGGTTCCTAGTGTAAATAATGTTTTAAACGTAAAATGTCGCTATTCGAAACTTTGATTAATTTATAGGTTTTATAATATAAATTTCACTCCAAACTAGTGTGAAAGTTAGAGTGACTCCTTAGTTACTCTCTAATTTAGAGTGGTACAATTCACTTTTTAGACTGGAGTAACCAAATTCACTTTTTTAGAGTGGAACCCTCGTTCGCTCTACATTTAGTGTGAAAATTTCACTCCAAAAAATTTAGGGAGTAGTGTGCATTTACTGCACTTGAACAAGTTGTAAAGTAAAACTCTTATAAATAATTAGAAAACGTATTTTATAATAGAATTAAACTATAAAATTGCTACAAGAAAAGAGAATCATGACGATTTTGATGGATTTTTAGCGACAGCAAACACGTCAGCCCACCTAATCTCTATTGACCTTAAAACCGTTTTTGAAAAATATAATAAATAAATTTGAGATATACTATCAAATGATATTTATAAATATTTACTGAAAAACGATAATTATTAATATCTAGTAACTACTTTAATGAGAGTAAATCTGCGTTTGTAGAGGGCACATTAATTAACTATAGGTAGGCTAACATGTTATCTAATTTAGGAACAATGTCTTGACCGAGAAAGTCGACTAAGGGCACGCCAATAGGGACATATACCTTGAACAGCACGCGGGATCAAATGTCCCGGGTAAAAATGGATTTCAGGCAGATTCATGAATTATCATGAATGTTGCTGCATGATCATGCGACATTATACTCAAAATTTTTTCGGTTTACATGCATGGCAGTGCCTAATAACGCCTGAATCATTTTTACCCGGGGAACAAGTGAATATATAGTCAACGTTGACTGCAATGACTTCGTCACCTCTCGCGGCAGCGTTACCTCTTTCTCTAAATATTTAGAACGTCTTTGAACCCGGCTGAACTCGCCGACTGACGTACCACGCGAGACGAGCCCTATATATATATACAATTCGCGCTAAAGCGCATGAAGCGGCAGCGAGAGGCATCGCGAGATGCATCGAGAGATTTGAACGTGCATTATGAGGTCTCGCGAGCTGTGTTTCACCTGTTTGTCTGTCGAGAGAGGGACGATGTGTATTAGCATAATTTTATCGCTTGTTATTGGCATGCTGTTTTAGCGTATAAACGGTGGATAAAATTGCGCTTAAGTTGAATATTGCAAGAAAACGCATATTTTAGTTGCTTATCACTGCAATGGTGTAAGATTTACTGTTTATACTGATAATTTCAATGTAGAAATTTTATTTTGCACAAAAAAGCTGTGACTAAGTTTATTTTCTTTGAACTCGAATACAGCATTCATTTCTAAATGTAAAAGAAAAACTGACAGTGTATAATGTCAAAATAATAATATACATAAAAAAGTGCAATGATTCAGTATTTACTTGTTAGGCAATAAATTACTGTTTAAAGACTAGTACTGTTACCGACAAATATTACTAATAATTTTCAATTTTGAGTAAACATCTCTCTGGAACTTTGCTGTTTTTAAATTGATCTATACGGTTTAAGAGATAATTACTTAAACTAACTAGAAAAGTTTAAAAAAATTGAATGTAATAAAACATATGATTAAATGTTGGCGCCAATATGTCTTGGCAGTGATTTATATAGTCTACAATACAATATATTATAATAACTGAATATTAATTTATACACATAATGAACATTAATTAATATTTTCTTTTTCTTGTGCGAGGCTGATGTGCATTTGTCTGAGAACTATTGTCTATTTTATTCAAAACGTGCGCTGCGTCATGCGTGCTTTAGAAAAGCTAATCGGACTTCGTGTTAGTAAGTCGGGGGTACAATGTAATGCGTTATATTTTTGCTTGGTATTGTTTTTATCAGGAGACGAGTAGTTTGTTTTTAAAGTTTTATATTGAGTAAATGCATGTATTCATCTATTATTTTTTAATGTTGTGAATATATTTTACAAGTTGAACATTAGAATTTCTTTAATCGAGTGAATACAATCGAATATAAATATGAAAAATATTAATAATTTTCTGTTCTCTATAATACAATAACTCTTTGAAGTACAAGTAATTCGTAAGTAACTTTTATATAAATTAAATGTCTGAAACATTTTACAGAGGTTAATTAAATTAAAGGCAACTTATGAAGTTCAAACTGTTTTTTAAACATACCTATAATGGTTGGTAGAAAATTTGCAACATAAACAATTAGATATTTTGACTATTTCGATAGTCTTCACAAATTTAAAAAGATTATAAAAAAATTGTTACGCAAAATATATGAATTATCCCTCTTAATTTTTAACGTAATAAAAAGAAAGATGATCCTTCGTGATACAAATAAGAATGGAGTGTCAGCGGCTAATTTTAATATAAATATGAAGAATTTTAATAATTCATGATTAAAAATTTAATACAAATAAATCTGGTTATCCACAGTTTATTACTTTAAAATAATATTTCGATTATATGTATAATGTAGGTATATATTTACTAATGACGAAATCGAGTAAATTTGAAACCATGTTTTAAATTGTATTGTAATACATATTAAATTAATTTCAGACGCAATAATATACATATTAATTACTCATGTGATTCATTTGATACATCGTAAATACACATTTTACAACACTCGAAAGTGATTTAAATTTTCAATGACGCATTTAAATAAAAAATACCCCAGCTCTGGTCACCAACATGACTTGTCTGCGTATCGAACCTTTTATGACACCAAAAGAGTACCTTCTTCTTGCTTGAAAAAGGTAATGCAGATAGCTTTTACATTTTTTGTGTTGTACCCGCCAAGAACTTGAAGTATAGAGTCTCGATTGACAGTACAAATTACTAAATACGGTTATTAAGGTAGGAGTGGCAAAACAAACGAGTTCAAAAGTTAATTTTATTTTAAATTACCATAATATAATATTATTTCGTCGCTCTTTACGAAGACGAGCCTCGAGACGAGCACATTTCAGATTTCTCAAAAATTGCTAGTTTTTGTCAATAACCTACGAAACTTAGCAATTTGTAGAATTTCAGACGGAAACTATCATTTTGTCAGAGAATCTAAGAAAATCTTAATACGAGTATTTATCACAGATTATTTATTTCTAACATTAACACTAACTACAAAAATAATTACCACTTCAGCGTTATAGAACCCACGATTTTCCGCAGCCATCGCGATGCGAAAAGCCTCCTACGGCATAGATCCTCCATTAGCTCAACAATGCGCTTGATTGCTCTCTCGCGCGCGATAATACCTTATAGACATAATGGGATTAGAGTCAAACGGGCGTTGATTAGATGCTCGAGACCACTCGCGCGCGCGCTCGCGCTTTTCTTCGCTGCATACTAACACTCTCTTCCGGTACGCCGCGAGAGATTGTTTCGCGGCAGCAGCACGGCGCATTAGACTTTTATACTCCACTTGCCACTGATGTCACTCGTCGTACTCCAATTAGTGCCGAGATTCCTGAGACGCGCTCGTGCGCGAATTCATCGCGCCTAGCCTAGACGTTGTTGTTAGAGGCTTTATCTTCTCTGGCTACTGTGCGCTAGATAAACCTCTTTGTGCTTTTTTTTCTCAACAGATCTTTAGAATGGTCATTTTTTTGTGTGCACTACTTTTTCATTGATTTTTTGAAAGCTAAATATCTCTAGAATACAATTCTCTGGATTTTTATTATTTACTTATAAGTAGAGAATGTTAAGTATGTCAACACATATTTTGAGAATTAACAATTAAATTTATATTCAGATCACCATAGATTTTTAAATTAAAATTCTTTTATTCTAGTTTTCTCTATAGAAAATACAAAACCAAAGAGATTATTTAAACTAAAAGTTAAAATTCAAAAAGTGTATCAGTAAAAAAATTTTAATCAGTGACTATATTTATAGTCACGTGTATAAAATATATATACACGATTTATATATACATATATATGTGTATAATTTACGAAACACTGATAGTTTTCAAATTAATATTTTTATAACCGATCAGGCTTCAAAGTGTTCCACGTGATGAAATATGCAACGAATCCATTTGAATTTTTTTGTGGTTTTTCTTTAGTACAATACCAAAAAATTTGTGGTGCACTTTTGGAAATGAATATGTTTTAGAGATAATATATAAACATTTATACATTCAAATTAATGAAAAAATGTGCTTTTTTAAATGTCGTACGTTCTAACACGTGTAACTTTTGTTATCAATCTTCTAAAGCAATTCCACACCGCAAATCTCTTTATTCCGTATATCATAATTAAAATATCCAAGGGCAATTATCACCATCGAACCCTTCATCGCCGGGACTATTTTGAAAATCTTCATTTATTTAACCATTTTTAACGAATTGAGGTATATCTGCGCTTTTAAGGGATCTTTTGAGGTCTTTCTGGGCTCTTTTTCTTAGTTTTTGTGTATAATATATGCTGCTAAAGTTCCAAAAGGTTGAGTGTTAATGATCAGAAAATAGATTAATGACTAGGCCCCATCTTTAACCGAAATAATAGCAATACAAAACTGTTATAATAGCTATAAAAATATATAAAACTGTTTTTAAACATAAATAAATATATCAATTTCTTGTATAATTATTATCTTTTTCCAGATTTTACATTATTTATGACTTACATATATATTATTAAAAAATAGCTTCATCTGCCTCTAGAGTTTCCAGTGCAATCATACAACGGAACTTTTCTTTCTCTGACGACTATCATTCTCTCGTCCGTCGCACCGTCATTCGTCATCGTTATCTAATTAGCAGAGCTTCTTGTGGTCGCTAGATCATTAGGATTCAAAGTCAATGACACCTATTTTCAATAGGGAAGAATACCAATATTCAGTTAACAATATATTCTTGTAAACCATGTTATAGCTTCTTTGTAAACTTTTAAAACGTTTACGATATTCAAAAATAAATACACGTCGGCTTAGGTGAGTTACCATTTGCACAAGTGCCGATCAAAAAATAAATTTTGTATTCTTCCCTATTGTTTATCACTGCAGAAACAAATTATTTACTTCATGTTAAGAATTATTGCAATTAAGTAAAAAGTAAAAGTTAGATTATAAAGATTCCAGATGAGTTAATAAACCACATCTACGTTAAATAAATCTCTAAATCTAAAACCAAAACGCATAAAAACGTCATAAAATTATTCTACGAAGCTATTTTATAAATCCCAAATGTTCCACTTGTGCACACCACACATGACTCTAAAAACAGACGCGACTATTGAAGATCTGCGATCTTATTCAAAATTACATCAACGCGCCAATCATCACGTAAGTGCCCGCATCATTGAGGCCGATAGCGCGTCTTGCCGCGCGTCATCGTAAATTAATTAATTCGTTCAAGCGCATACCCCAGTAAACACACGCCCTCGCCGCAGTGCCGAGCATCCCGCGGTTGTACCCATCATGATGTCTCATGCATTTCGTTTGGCCAGAGCACGCGATAAAATCGATATACCCAGTTCTCTCCACTCTATATAGCATCCCGACGAGAGCCTGCAATACACACACGCACACACAGCCACCATGTGCACTATCGGCAACAGCTGTCACTTTGCTCTCCGGGCGCGTCACGGTTAAGCTCCATTCACATCGCGGGATTCAAGGACGTGCGGAGAGCTGGAGCCGGAGGTTCGGCGAAACAAAAGCGCGGATCCCCGTCTCATCTCTGCGCGTGGTTGTTTCCGAAGGATTTATATTTTCTCTCTTTTGTGTGTGTGTGTGTGTGAGGCTGACGCGCGTCTGAGAACTATTGTCTATTTTATTCAAAACGTTTGGTGCGTCAGACGTGCTTTGGAGAAGCTAATCGGACTTTGCATTGTGTTGGTAAGTCGGGGATACAATGTACTTCGTTATATTTTTGCTTCGCATTGTTTTTTTTATCAGGAAGTTATAGAGACGAGTTGTTGCTTGTTTTTAAAGTTACGTATTGAGTAAATGCATCTATTCTTTTATCGTTTTTTAATGTTGTGAATACATATATTACAAGTTGATCATTGGATTCGAGTGAATACAGTCGAATATAAATATGAAAAATAATAATAATTTTCTGTTCTCTATATAATCACTCTTGAAGTAAGTAATTCGTAAGTAACTTTTATATAAATTAAATGTTCGAAAAATTTTACAGAAGGTAATTAAATTAAAGGCAACTTAAAAAGTTTAAACTGTTTCTTTAAACATACCTATAATGGTTTGTAGAAAATTTGCAACATAAACAATTAGATATTTTGACTATTTTGATAGTCTTCACGAATTTAAAAAGGTTATAAAAGAATTGTTACGTAAAAATATGAATTTTTCCCTCTTAATTTGGAATGATGAGACTTCACTGTGAAGTAGTGAATAAACACTTTTCCACGGTGAACTTCTCTATTTCAAATCAAGCAAGTCTATATTATAATGTTTTGTCCATCAAATTGCATAATGAAACGCAAACGAACATTTCGTATGACTTTGTTCAATCGTGAGAATTTAAATCTTCGTCATAATTAAAAAGAAAAAAAGATCAAACGCCGCAAAAATAACAAGAAAGCCCCTTTCCGCTCACAGTGCGTATCGCATCCGCTGTAAATGCACACAAACATCACGTCTTACGCATCCTCGTCTTCTCTACGCCAAAGCGTCTCCCCTCGTTCGGTTTCGCTGCACCTCTCAAAGTTACACAGCTTCTCGCGCTCCTGTGCGTCTATATAACCATAAAACGTTGTTCAAACGCGGCTCTCATCGACGACGACGCGTCAAAAGCCGGCTTCGCTATACTTCGCTATACCGCGGCATTTGAAACCCACGCGCACTGACGTAGGTATATAAGGTACACCATTACACATTACAAGTGTCGTCGTCTTCCTCGTCCCTTTCCTTTTCGTTTTCATTTTTTAGTTACGGAATGCGCACTCGCGCGCGCTCGCGGGTAAAACGCGATGTCTCGTGACCGCTCGCGTGTGCGCGGGCTTTTTTGATTATCGTGCGATTAACCGTGCGTCTCTAATTGCGGTTTCCATTTTTTTTCGAGATTATTTAACAAGAAAGTTATTACGGGCGGCGCGTAGAGGAATTCCTGTGGGAAATTTGAATAAGCTTTTAAGGCGTTGCGCAATGCAACTTTTCTATTATAGCGCGGACGCGTTAAGTTGGTGTAAGATGCTTTTAATGAGGGAATCGAGGAGGAAATCCGATAATTAGTGATTATTATGGTGTATACGAAAGGTTCGCGTTAATAAAAGTTACGGTTCTCGGATTACAGGATTATGATGGGCTTAGATTTAAATGTCATATAAATGAAATTCGGCACTATTGAAGTTAAACTCGATTTCTTTTATTGTATATAATATAGAACCATGAAAGTTCGATTTCATTAAAGTTGAAAGCTATTTCAAAATATTAATAAATAAATCAAGATAAATAAAATGAAATAATACTGCACAACATATTAAGTTAAACTAAGAAGTTGTGACATTAATTAGCATGCGCTACAGACTTAAAAGTGCATCAGTGTGTGACTGTAACCCCTGCTAACAATGAAAAATTGAAAATTATGCAATCGCGATTGAAATTCACGATATCCGTTACCCCTTCACCCGCTGCACAACCGCTGTCGCATGTAATGAGCGTCGGAAGTACGCCACGGCGCGTGCCTACATAACGCACTACTATCGTGCGCACTGCGCACGTATACGCGAACTTTCTCATTGAGTCATGCGAAATCGAGATCGACGACGGCGAATGCCAAAATATCAAAAAGTTTCGCGCACTACGCTGCTAGTACCCGCAGGGCTAAAGCGTCACCCACGAATCAGTCAGTCTTCGAATAAATGTACACATGTCGAGCGTCTCGAAAAAAACATCATAACATACGCGCAGCACAATGACGTCAGCCGCAGAGGGTCTCGAGTGAGCATAAAGCTGCGATAAAGACGAAGTAGCACTTTTCGGCGGCGAAAGAGAAAAGGTCGTCTCAACTGAATATGGTCATTCATTTGGAGTTGTTTTTTTGTTCCTCGCTATAAGCGTTTTGGAAAGAGATTTCCTCCGTTTCGTTCACGTTTTATATTCGTGTATATACTTGGCGCGGCGTTCGCTTTATGACGAGGCGCTTATCGGAATTAAGAAATTCCGATGCACTTTCAGAGAGTGAAGACGTTATCTTTTTCCTGTCTCTTTTTTGATTTTCTTTTTATCTACGGGGAGGGTCCTGTTTGTTGAATCCATGATGATGTCATTCTGTGTACTTATATTTGCTCATATCGGACAGGAGAACTAAAATGTTTGGAAATAATTTTATATATAAGTATAGAATTAAAATGTATGCTTACTATTGAAACTACGGTAGGTGCAGGTAATATTGCTACCTTAAAGAACTCCTAATTACCAGTAAATATATATCGAGGTATGGGGCTTCGGAAACTGTTGACGTTTGTTATTTAAACCTTTAACTCTATAATATCTCATGAGTGTTTTTGCAAAAAATTCACCCTCGGAATTTTAATTAAAGAATTTCTAAGTAGTTAAGAATTGGCTGCTTTACCAACACTGTTTTGTTAAAACGGCCGCCCATGAGATATTATGGTAAACTCGTATAGGAATTTTGAAGGAATGTTTTTAACTTTACCAATCGATAAGCGTTAAAGAAAGATACCATTTTCGCATAAAAAATACATTCTTTGGTAAAATCCAATACATACATCTTAAAGTACGTTAAAAAAGCTACAATGTTATGTACCGCATGATTTTTTGCTCATATAACACTGACAAAAGTGCATGCACTCCTAAGAAATCAGAGTTTTATGCTTTCATGTGTAAATATGACACTTACATCTAATAAAGGACGCTGGCAGCGCGATCGCCTTCCCAGAATAACGCATACAGCGAGATCTCGTATAGGCGGTCAACTTTATCTACATAGCCACATTAGCTGCGCTCACCTAATAGGTATCCATAAGTAGTGGACCCGGTTCTCGATAGGTACTCAGTTGTCGATAACTTGAAGGAATACGATTTTAGATATATTTTGAACAATTTTTCGGTACGAAAAAATTATTTATATACGTATTAAGAATATATTACTAAACAAATATTTTAAATTATAAAAACTCAGTTCTACAGCGGCTCTACCTGGTGCCAATATAGAAGAAGAAGAAAACTCAGTGCTACTCCTTAAATAAAATTTCATACTTCATGGCACTCTCAGTTTCGATGCGTTTCTCGACGTTTTCTTAACCACGACCGTAACAAAAGCTAACTTTAAAGTCACATGTTTTTAATAAATTTAACGTTTTAAAAAACTGCAAAGCCAAGATTAACTTTAATTTCAACAAAATAAGTGAAAAGAAAAATTAAATTATGATTTATATTTACTTATAACTATTTTAATTCGTAAATCGACAACTCCATCTTAATTACGTGTGCACTCGACGTGGGAAATTTTTGATCGAATGCGTTTCAATTTTTTTGAAATACTGCAATTTCATTGGGTCTCATTAGATCGAACACACATTTTCGCTAAGCTCATTGGAGGATTTCAAACGCATTCGACCAGAAATTTCCCACGTCGAGTGTACGTACGCAGTTATCGATTTCAGATAATATACACAAAATACAAATAATTTTTTCTTTAAATGTTATTTTCGTGCTTAAAAGTACTTAAGCACTACTATTAATTAATAATTATGTAATTGTAATAATCAAAATGTGTATGTTATTCAATCAAGTTTTGACATAACCTTCAACCTTACCTCCATAATCAGCTTGTTGCATGGTATATCGAGAACTGGGTCTTTTGTACCTACCGAGAATTCGGGGGTCCAACTCACGCCAGAGCGCGCTGTAATCACTGCAGAAAGGTATAATACGTCACGCGATTTGTGCAGGCAAGTTTAAACACGAAGAGTTAATTATATTTAGTTACCTAGTCAGTTCTGAAGGGTCCCGTATCATTTTTGAAGTATTTGAATTGATTATAATTCCATTTTATCAGTTCAAACTCTTTAACTTTAAAATAGTTTTTTACTAACGTTTATTTGGGGTTATGAGACCTTTTTTTTCTTATAACTTTCAGTAGTTCTAAATCCGACCACCAGGTGGGTCTACATTACTTGGACCCCCTAATATGCTCCGACTCGTACAATGGTTATCGACAATTGCTCCCCCGGATTCTTTTTTGTTTATTAAATTTGGAAGTAAATATTCTCTTCAAATTTCGATGTTTTCGGATTATTTGTTAAATAAATATATTAATTAATACTTGAAAACAAAAAATTTAATTGTTTTAATAATTAAAGCATTTTTTATAGCGAAATAAGTTGACTCTGTTACTCAGCTATAGAAAATTGGGTCAAATACCTTAATACATTATCTCGTATATAAAACTAAAATGGATAAAATACAAGAATGCCATTTCTGACATTATATCATTAAACATAAATTTTCTTTCCGATCATTATTTATCTTTTTAAACATTAACAGTTTCAAAAATGCTAAAAGATGTTCAATTATACTTCAACAGTTTTGCAAGGAACAATATACCTACTCTTTGTGTAACTGACATCAGTCTTGAAAAAGTGTTCTTATTAGCTCATGAAAAGGTCAAGCATGAGTATAAATAACCTTTATGTAGGTATAAAAATTCCGGTCGACTGAAATTTTTGAAGCATGCCGCGATGCTATTAACAAAGGATGAACGCAGGCGCTAAGGGACTCGCGTTATAATCTCGTGGTTCGGCATAAAGGAGACCCGCGCGCAACCAACATCGTAAATAATGTAGGAGAAAGCACGTAAGATTGTCTTTATTGACGAAGCGACGGATCATAATAAGATAAAAATGCGTAATGGCACACTCGTAAAGTCGCCGAAATTGCTGCGGAGGACCGTACGCTGGTGGGCCCGCGGGACATTTTTCTACTCACGTGTATAGTATGACACCAGAGTAGTCATGTAAATTTCAAACGAGTTTTACTAATGCTCGTCTGTTCTCTACAAAGTTAATTAAATGAAAATTCATTTATTCGTTTGAAAATGTATATTTCAGTTTTTACGGTTATTTAAATATGGAGAAAATGCAAAATGTTACGGTTTTATGCTATACGTGTACAATGTACATCATGTTATAAGTAATTAAATTATAACAATTATCGAAATCAATAGATAAGCTAGCTTGAATTTAAATTTTAACACTGATACAAGATTGTTTTGTAATATTATAATACATAGGTAAAACACAAGTACATAGGTATTATTTATCAAAATTAAGTTACGTTTCTTATCCTGCCGAAGTAGACAAATGTAATAATTTATATGTTTGACGCGTTATACATAATAGAAGCTTATATTAAAAAGTCTAGACAGTCACGATGTCGACAGCGAGGTCATATAATACGTATTGATAATTTTAACGCTCAATTAACATATTGATATCTGTACCTGAAAATTTTATATAAATAACTGTGATATTTTAAATTAAAAACCGCTGCCAATTCTTTGACACTTTGCTTCTTCAAACCTGAATTTTGTTATCGAATAAGTATATCGTTTGAATTTGAAAGTTTACCAATTACGTGTGTGTGCGTGTATGTGCGTGTGCGCGCGCATGTGTGTGTATATGAGCGTGCGTGTGTATTTGTGTGTGTGTGTGTGTGTGTGTGTGAGAGCGTGTGTATTTGTGTGTGTGAGTGTGTTTGGGTGCGCATGTGTGTTTGTGTGTGTGATTGCGTATGTGAGTGTGCGCGTGTGTGTGAGTGTGTGAGTGAGTGTGCGTGTGCACATGCATGTGTGTATGTGTATGTGTATTACGTGATCATCAAATAACGAAGAATAAATAATATTTACGGAGCAATAATCTTTGTTCTCCTTTTAAAATGTGTTAGAAAAATATTATAAATTATATATTATATTTCTTTGTATTTATTTTTTTTATTCGAAAAAGTTTATTATCAAATAAACTGACAACGCGTTCAACATCCAATTTTCAATGATTTGTATCATTCAATTAACAAAGAATTATGACTAGAGCTTATATCGGTGCAAACTACGTATGCATACCTATCATTGATAAAGTTTTATAGCGTCAAATATTTTTTCTCCAACGAGAAATATTGGCGCAAACTAACCCATCATTTTCCCCATTTACTGTATATATAAAGTGTGCTACATTGAGTGTTTAGAGCGATTTACATTAGTTATCGTTGGCTCAAGTCCAGAAAAATAAAATGATTAATAAATTTAATAGAATACTTTTCCACATTGTCCCAATAACATACATTTTTATCATTAACTTTCAATCATATATTCAGAGAAAACACCGTTTAAACAAAAAATGACGTTTCATGTATAACAAGAGAAAATAAATGCCTTATTAAAATTTCAGGTGGTAAAAGGTAGGTAATTTTGAACTCTTCCAAATGCATTTTCACTGGACCGCGTACCGTCATGGACCCAGTTCCTGATCAGTTAAGGCATGTCGTCACGTTATTTGTTGTGTCAAAGGATAATGAAATTTCTAATAACAAATATAACTGTTAATCTTTAATATAAAATTTAAAAAATACACAAATAATCAAAATTAAGTTAAATATAAAGCCTCAAAGAAAAAAAGCTGTGGGAGCAATTCCTGATCATTTAAGATTTGTATGGGAGTAGTTTCTGATCATATCAAGACCCAATTCCTGATCACATATTATTGATGTATAAGCATTCTATATGATAAACAAAAACTTATTAAGCAATACTAATACAGTAGATATACTAAAATATAACATTTTTTGGTTGCGTGATTATAAATATGAAACGTAGGCAAGGTAAAAGGGTTCGGTTATTCGTAATCTGTCTACTGCACAATATAGACTCGCGTGCAAGCATATTATATTATAACCTCTAAAATGCACGTAGTGTTGTGATTTATTGTCACGTTTTCTGCGACTTTTGCATGATAAATTATTTACGCATGGATTAAAATCATACTTATAGAATTATGTTATTACAAATATTTGTGTATTTTTAGATTTTTAAACACATGAAACATGTTATTAATACTGATCAGGAAGTAGGTAAACGATAAGAATTTGGACCCTATTTCTAATCACACGTTTTTACAAATACTAATAATATTTTATATGAATGTTTTAAGTGATTTATACGAATAAACTGTTCAATAACTTAATTACATAAGTTCTTTTTCGATCTATTACAAAATTTTAAAGAAATGATGTAAATTTCTTTGCATGCTCACTTGTAGTCAACTGCCGTAAGATGGAGTTAATCATGACGTTGCCAACAACGTCCAAATTTAACATTTTTTATCTTAAAAATGTATTTTACTAGTAACTTTTAAAGTTCTTTTATATGACTACGAAATAGTTTACTATTACTAATTATTTTTTTAAACAAATTTTGTTTACATTAAAGTCAAAATAGTAATAAATGTAACCAAATGATCAGGAACTGGGTACTGATCAGGAATTGAGGCTGTGGCGGTATATCTCGAGAAACAACGGTATACATACACGCATACACACATACATACATACACACACACACATCACGCACACACATATCACACACACACACAGACACACACACACACACACACGCCCATCTACCCACCCACACACATACACACACACATCACACACACACATATCACACACACACACATACATACACACACACATAAACAAACACACACACACACGCACATACACACACGCACAGGCAAACACACACACAGCATACAAACGCACGCACGCACGCGCATACACGCGCATGCACACACATGCACACACACACGCAAAAAGCTATTAAAAATCTTTTTAAACAAAGAATGAATAGCATAAAAATGAAAAAAGTTATAAAATAAAAACGAATCGATAAATCATAAATCTTTTTTTCGTTTCAAATCTTCATCAATAAACGTATAAAATGAGCTTTGTTTGGACAAATATTACTACATACTACGCAAGAGATTTACGATAAAAAATTTTTTGAAAAAGATAATATATTAAATGAAAAAAGGTTATAAAACCAAAACGATTCGGTGAATCTTGAAAATTCTTTTTGATTTAAATTCTTGATCAAATGACGAAAAAAAATAAGCGTTCATTGATAAAAATTACCGTCTAATACCCCAGAAATAATCAATCAAAAAATTTGTTTAAAAAAATATAACCTCTAATATCTCGAAAAATTAAAGTCCTCATGATCTGAGCAAAGAACTTTACCGAAAAATAGTTAAAAGCTGCCTTTTTGAAAATTTTCAGAAGGAATCATGACGTTTTACTCAAGTTATCGTTTGTCATAACAAATCAATTTTTTTTACAAAATGATTGTGTTCTCTATCATAGAAAAATAAAATGTCACAAAAAATTTACAGAATAATCTTCTCTATTGTCCTAATTACCTAAATTTTTTAAAAAAATTTCCATCACATATTTCAGAGAAATCACCGTTCAAACAAAAAGGACGATTTCGCGTATAACAGAAGAGATGAAATACCTTATCCGAAATTTCGGGTGGTAAAATATAGGTAATTTTATGCTCTTTCGAATGCATTTTCACTGGATCGATTCTATTATTACCAAAACTTCCGAAATACTAAAAGCCTTAAATCAATAAACCGCTAAAAAACAAAAAATGAATCCGAAATCTATAAAAGTAATTAGTGTGCCCCCTTCGTTTAATGAAACAAACAAATTGAGTCCAGAAGCATTAAATGCTACCGTGGATTACTCGAGATATGGATGCATACATACATACATACACTCGCACGCACGCACACACATACACACCCGCACGCACACACACGTTCTAAAACATGTTTCTAACATTTCTTTTACTGTCACAAAGCTTCCTTTTTGAGGAATGAAAGACATGCTCTGTTTCTAAAAATCGTTTTTAAATACATTTTTAACGTTTAATATGTTACCTATGTTTTAAGATTAATATGGTATTACCATTTAAAAATAAACTAAAATACTAAAAATTAAGATAATATAATAAATGTTGTGGCTGTATAAAATAGAAAACGCATAGGCATTAACATGGCACTTGCTGTTTATTACTTAAGCACGTACAAGCTGTGCGCCAGGTTATTTACGGTGCTCATTGCCCTATATTCGTTAATTTCTACATCACCGCAAAATATAGTACTGCTTAAAGTGTTTTGAACTACAACAAAAAAATATTGCTAAAATATGTTAAATTTAAAAACCATTTAGTTTTTATTCCTTTTATTTTTATAAAACTTTAATTTATTTATACAGGTAATTATTTATTTTTTTCTAATTATTTTTGTTAAGGAACGAACTAAGTACGAAAAGTATAATGAAAGAACAATATGAAAGTAATTAAACACTGTTAACGAGTTTAAATATTTATGGTATATAGAAGAACTTAACAGCGTAATATTAAAAAGACTTTGTTATAATACAGTAAACTATTATAAAAGTGATCGCGAGGGTGATAGACTCTTAAAATTTAAAAACAATGTTTTTCAAATCTGTTGTAAACAAATTACCAGTCCAAATTAATAACGACGTACACCAATAAAATAACGCCACATTAGCATGTATGTTTTACTATACAAAATACATATTACCGCATTACGAGATAAATAAAACGAGCATAACACCAATAACATCCACCTTATTACACGCGGTGGCAGCGTATTCATTAGACCCATATAACGCGAGCTCAGAGCCGTGCACTCGTAATAAACCTAGAAGAATTTTTTCGCCCCACCCCCTCTCTCACCCATTCCCAATGCATCTTCGTCAAAGGCTCAAATGCGCCATGCGCACTGCCTGCCCATGCGCACATCGTCCCAGTAAATCTCGGGCCGCGCTATCATCAATCCCCGCGCACTGCAGCCGCGTCCTTTTCGTTTTCTCTCCTTGCGAGCGCGGATTCGCTTTCTTGCTACGGGGAATTCCGCAGCGTCCGCGATTTTTCCCTCGGCCGCGCTATAGGTACCTACTGCTGCTTATGCCCATTACCGCTCGTCGCGGTGGTCCCCGACCGCACCGCTATACCTACTCCCGGCCAATGTCATCCTGAGGTCGTCAACGTGCCGCCGCCGCCGCCGCCGCCGCTCCGGCCACTGTAGATGGCTTTCTTCTTCTTGCTCTATAATAAAACGCGCGCGAAACCAGAACGGCGCTGCGCTGCAGAGGCGAAAGCCTTGTTAGGCGAGTTCGCCGTGCAGCATCACACGACAATGACCGTGGAATGCCGCGCGCGGGATGCATGCACGCTGCGATGCTCGTTCAGGCGGTCGGCGAGGCGCGGGAAACTTCGATTGGGGACTCGATGAAATTGTTTTCTCGGTGGGTTTTTCGGTAAGGAGTCGATTGGCTTGCGATCGGCAAGGGTAATTGCTTCAATTGGATAATTAACGACTTAATGGATTTCTGTTGATTTGGACGATATCATCATTACTGATAATGCGACACGGATAAAAATGTTAATAGTTGATGAGTCAAGCTAAATTTAGATTCTAACTCTTGTAATTGCAGTGTTAATTTTGTGGTAAAATTTATTGATAATAGTATCTTAATCAATTTTTACAATTAAACAATTAGGTATTTTTCAACTGTCTGTCATAGTTAAAATACGAGGAACAACTCCAGAATATTGTGATGTTGATTATGAGATAATCAGGCATTTCTCTATAATATTATCTTCAAAATAAAATTCTTTTAAATTGTAACATATTTTTTATCAAACTGATTCTAATGAATTGTCATACAAATATTTTTAAATACTCTGTAAGTATTTTAGTGAACTACTTTTCCAAGAACTATACACAAATTATTATTTTCTTTCGACTATCCATCATATAGGTGATAATTTTGTAGTTCCACAAATCATTAAGAGTCAATCAAAACTAATTTATGTTTGAGAAAAAAATTTTACTTTACAGATAAGTAGATTGAAAAAAACTCATGTAACATTTATCAATCCAGCGTTTCGACCTCGATGATTGTCAGCAGAGAATTCATCAATACGATACTAATAATTCATTTATGACACCATCAAATTCTCACTTATGCTAGTCGAAAGAAAATCATTTTTTGCTTCATAGTTCTGCAAGAAAGAGTTCACTATAATCATCGTTAAAAAATATTAAAGAGTTTCTAAAAATACGAGAATTATAAATATCGAACGCATTAAGAGCTTATTCACGTTGATCTAATATTTTTTTATTTGAATGTAAGATACTGAAAGGTATGCGATTGCGTGATCAACAGTAATAATTAATTTTTTTGCCATATGGAGTCACGTCAAAGGCACTTGAAATATAAAGTGAAGGTTATACCCGCATCACCGAACTAATATAAAAACTAACTAAACTAATATAAAGCACGTCTTCGCAGTTTTAAACGGAATTCTCAAGTCAAAGAAGATTGGTGATAAAGTTCGCGAGTGTATCACTAGTCTGCTACCTATACGGGAATAGCAAAAGGAAATCGAAAGAAACGCGAAGAAAAAATAAGTCGACTGAAGGACGCTCGTTTCGCGCGATTGTGGACGAAGAACCGAGAACGGCGCGCGCACTCCTTTACGTAGAATCTGGTTCTCGTTCAATGGCGCAGAGCGCGCGGTGCTTGTTCTTCATTACTTCGTTAGGACGTGACGAGGATAGGACGTTTAAACTTCGGTATTTTTGCTCAGGATGCGTAAAAATAGATATCAGAAGGAGACGGCGGAATGAAAGAGAACGAGAAACGAAAGACAACGTTCAGCCTTGAATTTAAATTTATAAAAGGACGAGAGACGCCGAAAAAATGTTTATGGTGTCTGACACAGTTAAAATATAATCATTTCAGATGAAAGGAACAGTTAGTACTTTCGAAGAATTCGCGTCGAATTGAATTTTAAAATAGAAAGTGCTAATTTTTAAAGTTGGTGTACTTAGTTGAGTGAAATCAGTGCATAAGTATTCCGAATATATAATTCAATATTCAAATTTCATATTTCACATATCATATTTAAAAATAAATATTATAGTTTAAAAAATTAAAATACTACTTAACTGTTTAAATAAGGGATATACAAAAAAAGACAAATAGAGTATGTTTAATAAAAGATTTAAATGAACTATCCATGATTCATTATAGAATACTAGAGATATAAATAAAGTCAATATCTCTTGCTCCGAAATAAAGTCTGAGCATTTCTAAATAATTTGCGTACCTAGTAAGGTTACGCTTTTACCAGCATCAATACGAAACTAGAAAATAAGAACTGTAAAGTAGACGAAGCGCATGGAATTGCGAGTAGCGCAAAATCACGACAGCAGTGGAGTGCGGGTCGCCGGCCTAATTGGTGCCAATTTCGCTCAATTGCTGCTGTGCGCGCATTCTGGATGCCGCCGAACCCTTCTCCTCCTCGTGTGTGCTTTATCAATTGCTGCAGCCCGAGACCGTCCTTGCATCTCTCTTTTGTACCTTTTGCATAGCCCTATCTCTCGCTCGCTCTTGAACAAACATTTTTCGTTGGTCGACAAAATTGCAATTAGTCAATGTGAGTAATGGGTGTTCCTTCATAAAATTAATATCCATTGATATAGGTATACGCATACCGTTTCCACTTTTCTCAATACAACATAATAATTTATTTTTGCTTTTCAAAATTTTTTTCGATTCCATGAGTCATTTATAACTCAAATAAATTATCAAGCTTGTGAAACTATATTGATATGCATTATAAGCTTAACAAATTTAGCAGAGCAGATTTAAACTTATTGTTAGATGGTTATAGTATTCCGTATAATTTAACGTGGTGAGCATGAGACAAAGCACGATAAATTCAAATCTTTATTGCCGGGTTCTGATTACTCAGTCAACTAGATTTCTCAACATGGGCAGCTATGCATAACATTTAACGACAATGAACATAATATGCAATACAATAAAAATAAGAAGAGAGCGGTTTGCATACGTTTAGCTACAATTTGACAAAATTCGAAAAATCAACAAAACTGTACAATCTTGTCAGTGATTCACACGTCTCGCTAATACAAATGAAAACTCTTAGACTGTTTTGTTATTTACCACAAAAAATAATTTTTATGTATTTTATAGTTCATGTAATAGTTTTTTTTAAGATAAATTTAAACTGCTCATTCGACTACATATGTGCGCTTCATGAAGTTAAGTTCAAATTTTGATGGTACAAGTGTACTTATTGCAATATCGGCGACCTATGTCATTTAAAATTATGTGTGATATTTTATTCTATTGAAATGAAATATCTTTTAAAACATATGGACCACCTATTACTCTTGTTACATATGAATAATTTGCATCAGTTAATCAATGATAGGTTGGTTTTTAGTTGCTGATTGAGATAGTTTATTATACAGTGCAAATACTAAAATGTGATATTTTGGGATCAGTTTTTTCGCTTATTTCATCGGCAACTTTCCCCGAATTTAGCATAAAAAACTAGCGAAGTATTGTCATTAACACAATTCTTAAGCTTAGCGAAATCTGCAGTTGTTGGAATATTAAAAGAACCATCTTAAAACATACAACAAACCATTGACCATATAAGGCTTTTGTGAAAAAGCACACTATCAAAATAGTTAGCAGGTCTTTTTGCTTCAATTACCAAGATCACATAGAAGGATCCTGTCCAATCATGCTGTCCGCAAGTCCGATGAAGTGCTCGAACTCCCTCTAACATCGAGTTCCACTGCAGTGTAAACAGGGCATCCCCTTCTCTTTCTAGGAGCAATTGCTTCGTCGCGGCATGCGGCTACCTATACAGTGCAATTTGCACCGAGCGCGTCATCCCGTCAATTGTCTCGCACTCGCGCCCTACGCGCTGCGCGGTATAGCCACGTGCAGCGCGCATCGCCGTTAAGTAGGCGAAGGCACGCGAAATGAAAAATATGACCAGGCGCGCGCGATCTGCGGCGATACCTGGTATCGGACAATAAAGCTCTCGAACGAGAAAATTGCTCCGGCGCGCGAGAGATGAAACGCCGCGCGTTCCGGGAGAGCCGCGATGCGCTGATGGGATTAAAAGTGCGCGCAGGAGTGTGCGTATAACGACGACGTGCGACGGGTTGAGTGAACTGAAAAATTGCATGTGTGTGCGAGCGTTGGGTGCAAAGAATGAAAACGGAGAGTGCGATGATGAAAGCGAAGATAGAGAAGATGCTGCGCGCACGTATACGTCGTGTGGGATAGTGTATACGTGACGAAGAGCAGAGGAGGTTGAGTCGGACGGGCGAACTTTGTCGCACGATGCTTTTTTGATAAATATAATGACGGGGTTGTTATTAATTTATTGGTGGTTCGTAATTTGTAGAATCGCAATGATTGATATTGCGGCTTGAGAGTGCTTTTGCCGTTGTGCTGAAGTGTCAGTATAGTACATGCCAAAATGAAGCCATCTGACGAACTTTCACAATAAGCAGATATAAACAGATAACATATTTAAAGACTATGATAACTTATGTTCTGCATGCAGCACTGTTTGAAAAAAAGTTATTTTTTAAATTTATATTAATGTCTTATGGGACAAGAGGGTTACATTCCGGATCATCTGACGCTTGATGAAACATTATGAAGTAAATTATTCAAAATCAATTTAAATAGATAAAATCGTTTATTAATCGAATATATCAGTACATAGTAACTATATAATATAGTCATTTCCAAGTGACATAACTAATAAATAATGGTAAAACTACATATATTCAGATCATTTATATGTGGTTGACGGTGTGAAAAAATTCATGATTAGTGAACCCTCTGCTTCTCTTTTGAACTTGAGACGTGTTAAGAACGAAGAGTCCTAAAATTTTATTAATAATTTTGGTAGATAATTTTGTGTTTGCCTTTTCTGGATTGATCTCTTAGACTTGACTAAACTTGCATTTAGCTCAATGTATGATGTCCCAATATCTGCAATGGCTTCAGCAATGTTTAAGTTTTTCCAACTGGATATTATTGTTGCTTCTGATTGTTCTTCAATTCAATCCAAAATTCGTTTGAAACAGTTTCTTGTATAATAAGCTTTGAATACAGCCATAACTCCTTGATCGAATAGTTGAATTAATGACGTAGTATTAGGTGGGAGAAAAATGACTTCAACATTTTAATGAATTTCATTCAGATCGTGTGCGAATGTATCGGTGCGATATTCTGAATTCTCATTGATATGATCATATATTTTCTTCGCTTTGGTGCGTACTGCGTATGAGAGCTAAACTTAGTGGAACATGTTTTTGATCATATCTACAATCCAAATTAGTAAGGCCTTCTCAGTTTCTTCTAAAATTTTATTTAGTTCTCGAGACACAGTTATCGACGTGATGGAAGCACTCTCTGCAACGCTGTACCTAATTGCCCGATCGTCTTTTTTTATTGTCCGAACGGTCGACTCGCTTATGTTGGAAGCTCGTCCAACAACAAGATTTTCAAAACATTAGCCAAAGAAAAATTAGTCATCTTTCATTCACGTAGATCAGAGTGGTTCGCATTTATGCATTCACGCAGAAATCTTTTTATGTTTAAAAGCAATCATTCTAAAAATTTGGAAGCAATCTAGGTACAATAATATCTTAAACTAATGCTAAAAAAATTCATACATAGTAGATATAGTATATTTTTCTATACTTTTCCTGGCTTTTTGAATTTTTATCTGAAAATATACTACGTAAGGGTATCAATGTTATGTGTATACATGTAAGAATACAACGAGGAGTGAGCGAAATCGAAGTCATCGAATATGAAGTATGTTATTAAGCAAGCCGAGTAGTGCGGTACGATAACTCAAGTGGTAGAATGTTCACATCTGGACGGAATGATCCGAGGTTCGATTCCTGACAAAGTCGTTCTTCGTTTGCCTTTTTGATATAAAATAAAAAACGTTATGACCTATAACAATTATAAATTAAAAACACAGTATTTGAATGGTTTATGCAAATAGTTTTATTTAATAAAGAAACACCTTTATCTACACAAATTATGTTATGCATACTTGCCCACAAAACAAGCTTTTGCAGAAAGAGATGCAGAAGTAGATATACTTTCCTTCTTATAAATTCAAAAGGCATAATAATTTATTAGATGCTTTACGACAAAATGTTTTTTTTTTCGTTTATTCGCATAAAAAGTGTTGCTGTTTAAAAACATCAGCTCTTTTTGCTCTTCAAGCTAAATATCTTATATTGCGTAGACTGTGGGTGATATTGCGAACACTATCCTGAAAGCTGATCTGTTTCTTTGATAGATGCATGTTTTTTCTGAAAAAAGTTGCTAAACCTGTTATTTTGATTTTTATTATCATTCTTCTGTAGATACTTTTGTTTTATATTTTGGAGTTTCATTTATCTTATAATTTCTTTTATATCTTACAACTTTCAAGTTTAGTATTTCGCAGTAATGTTTAGGTGATCATATAGAATACTCTTCATAATTTAAAGTTTAAAAAATACCGCATAATACTTTATAAATTACTCGAACAATATTAACAGTCCTACCTTAAAATAATGTAATTTTCATCTAACTATATTCTTCCAATAATACTTCTTTGTTATTACGTGGTTTTAAAAGTACTAGACAAGTCTTTTCAAACATAATACTAACTTTTGAAATCAAAGTAACAAGAAAATGTCAGCGTAAAGTATAGGGAAAATTGTAAATCCTATGAAAATATCTGTTGAAAAGACACATAAACAAAGTAACCCCGATTATCTTAAAATTTTCAGAAAAATAAATAAATTTTGTAAGATAGATATATATTTATTATTCTTTCTCGTCGTAAAAAGCGCGCTTATTTAAGAAACTCTCACACGCGATAAATCTCCCAAACCAAACCCCAATTACACGTTTTTTCCATCGTATATCCGCGTCGCGCGCGTTTACGCTCAAACGCACTCTAAAAACAATACACGCTTGCGCACTGCAAAGCGAGAGAGTCGGTAATGGAAAAGCCGACTCATCCTGTGCGCGAGTCTAGCCTCTTCTTCGAATTGCCAGCGCACGCAGCGAATGACAGTGATTCCGAGGAAGAAAGTGGCCACAATGCTCGTGCATTACCCTGTTTGTTTTGCCATGCCCGCGCACGCAACGACGATATTTCGCAACCGCACCGAACTTTACGATTTCCGCCCGCGATCCCTAAATGCCGTCGCTGTTGCTGGTACACGTACTTAGCCAACGAGTCGTCCTTAATAAGCCGCGAAACAATTCTAATTGCAAAGCGCACGTGCAGCCACTTTAGCGCATGGTATAAATGTGCATATACGCGCTGGAGAGCAGCTTATATAGGAGCTTGGCTGTACTGCAGAGTGAGCGGCCGGGTTAGGGTATTATAAATGGGTTGCGCTAAATTATTATGACACTTCCGGTAACGAGTCGTGGCAGAGCGCATCGGACAATTTGTCCACGTCGTTGTGTAGTATTAGTATTAGGCTTTTCGACGGTTGTGTAGTTTCATATTTACTTTTTGAGCATGGTGTGCATAAGTGTTAAAAATAGTCAATATCGTCAAAAAATGTATTATATTATATAAAAGGTGATTTACAACTTGCAGACATGATTTTATTTATCAGTATATTACAAAATATGGATTAAAAACCGCGTAATTTTAATAGTAAAGCTAACATATCTATCATTAATAAGAAGGCAATGTAAAAACAATTTCTCAGAAGAATTAAACACACTCAGAAATCTTCGTAATTAATTTTCTTATTGTGAATTGAAAATTGATACGCTACGTTAATGGATTTTAGATTCTGATCTCAACATTATGAATTAATCATTCAAAAAATATCCTCATTTCAGAAAATTGTATTTATATTTTATAAATTATAATAATTTTACAATATTATATTTAATTGTAAAATTTTGTTTTATTATATTTAAATATGTACGAAGTAAGTCGATGTGAATCATGACAATTTAATAAATTAATTTTTAATAAAAATTCGCATTTTGTTATCTTAGCAATTGATGCAACATTAAAATAAGAATTTCATTTTGCAGCAAAATTTAAAGCCACGTTAATTTTAGGACGGTATTAAAATAAATTCAGAATGATATTGAATCAATTCTAATTTCCCCAGAGTATACATTCCGGTTCAGATATAAAAATACTTTGAACTGGGCTAAAATTAATTTCCGATAATTAAAAAGATCCGAGTGAAAAGATCCGCGAATGAAATAATTCAAATGCACTTTTACAATTAAAATTAGAGGCTCATTTTTAATGAAGTTGAAAAAATTATTATCTTGTCATTAATCATTAAACAGTTATGTTTGAAATATTTTAATTTGCGTAATAGAATTATTACAACAAACATATATCTACTATAACCTAACATCCATAATATAAGTGATATTTAAAGAAAAAATATTACTTATAAATACCTAAATGGATAGTCAACTTCCAGTAATTTTAATGATTGTTTCAATATTTTGATTAAAACTATAAATATAGTTTTATATAAAATTAAATTTTTGAAGTATAAAATATAATTCGTATTAAGCTATATGAAGAAAATTCTCTATTATTTATGCAAGTTTTAAGTAAACCTATAAAGTCACTCTCGAATAATGAGATTTTAATAAAGTATAGAAAACTTATAACTTGTAATATCTCGAAAATTAATGGATAGATATATCCATCACCTAACAAAGTTATCCTGAAGATATGAACACTACCTTTCTGTAAACTTTCAAGCAGATAAGACGTGTTTTCTTTGTGCTATCCGCCATTCTCTTCCTACAGGAAGTAAAAACAACAATCATAGAGGAAAGAGCGGCATACAAGTTTGAATACAATCGAGTCGCCGCCATGAGAAATCCATAGGAAATTCCATCGACCGCAATCGGCGGTAGGAAAGAAGCCCAACGAATGATTGACTCGCACAACGACGGCCTCGCGCGGATGAACGGCAGCTTACTTTCCAGCGCCGCGCGCGTTTAGTTAGTCGCGCGCGCGCGGCTCTTAAATTATCCATGCGATCCGTCGACGTCGTCTCGCTCCCCTCGCGCTCTAACTTTGACATGGAAGTGCAGGGAAGTGAGAGTAGACGGAACGAGTCGAGAGAACACGAGAACGCGGAGTGGAGAGAAAAAGAACGAGGGAGAAAACTGTGTGTACGGGGACGGAATTAAGGAAGGAAGAGGCGTGGGCAGCCGGTGGAGTTCGAATCTAAGCATTTTTTTCCTGACTATTTCTAGGATCTATAGGGTTTGGGCTATTTGAATGTCCGTGTCACTTTGATTAATGAGTCGCATTTCGGTTATCATGATTAAACGGGGGAAGAAGTCTTCTCTTGCCGCGATAGACGAAACGACTGTTAAGTAATACCTATTGATTAAAATGTGTATGTGCAGTGATTCCTAAAATAGATCACAGAATATAGCTTAGAAAAATAGCTTAGAATTTTTATAGTTTGCCGTATATGTTTTCTTCTACAAAAAAATTGTCAACATTTCATTATAATTATATTTTAGGGTGCCGTAGATTTCGCTTGAGATTTCGACGTCTGAAATTTCGTACAAGAAGTCTGCTAAATTCAATGTAGGGCAAGCGAGTTTACGTATTGCCTAAATATAAGTATATTTATAATTATAAGTAATTATTCACTCCTCGGTCGGAAAAAAATCAAGGATGTATAATTGAATTTTAAATTGACTTCTATGGGTCCTCTTACAAATTCTATTATCTCTAAAGTCAATAAGATAGCCAGTAAAAAGTGTGCCAGTAAATACAAATATATTTTGACACGTTAGAAATCAAAATATGTAACCTATTTTTAGTATATTTCGGTATATAAATACGTGTATGGGTGTGAGTGTATATGTAGGAGTTTGCTTATTTGTGCGTGTGTTTATGGGTGAATAAAAAGCAGCTGTTGGTGTCTTGATTTTAGCTATCCCTTTAAATGTACTTCAGAACATATGACAGAGCTAAAAAGAATTTGTAGTGTTATAATTCATCGTGTAAAAGATATTCCTTTAGTTTTAAAAGTCTAAATATTCGGTTACTCTGAATAAATCTAGTTTAATGGTCGATTTGCCATTTTCGTGTCATATCTAATTTTCACATTTGTTAACGTTAATAGCATATTTAGACTTTCGGAACATAAGGAATATCAATATTTCATCAATTATCAATAATGTCACCATAAAAGTCTGGCTACATATTATACATGTAGTACGAGTGTCAAATCTGTAATACAAATGGCACGAAAATGACATTGTCCAGCTAGACATGGTCATTTTCGTGTCACTTATATTACAGATTTGCTTATTGCACTACATATGTAACGTGTAGCAAGATTTCTAAAGTACCATTACTAGTAATTAATTAAATAAAAGATAATCCTTTTGTTTCGGAAGTCTAAATATGCTATTAATGTTAGCAAATGCGTGAATTAGACAAGCCACGAAAATGACAATAAAAATGCCACGTAAATGGCAAATCGACCATTAAACTGAATTTATTCAGATTAAGCGAATATTTAGACTTTCAAAACTAAAAGAACATCTTTTACATGATGCATTATAACACTGAAAAAAAATTTTAAGTCTGTCATATGTTCTGAAGTACATTTAAAGAAATAACTAAAACCAAGATACCAAAAGCTCCATTTTTTTGACAATCACCTATATGTGCGTATATGTGCGTTAGGATAGTCCAAAATTACCCAAATTTTGAATTTTGGAATATTGTCCGCTGGTCACCTGAAGTTAACAGTAAGAGGTTTCTGCCTTCACAAATACATTCTAAAATTTGATTTTTTGCACTTTTTAGTAATATCCAGAGAAGAAGACTAAGAATAATTTAATCAAGGTAGGAAAATTTTTTATTTATTATGACATCCTTATAATGGAAAATCAAGTGTGTTCTTGCCACCAGAATATTTTTTTTTCTTCTGTCATATATCAAATTTTTACCTAAAACCGGCTAAATTTGAACATTTTTTATCAGGTAAGTATTTGAACATTTTTCAAGAACAAACATTATTTTGAATCTTTATATGGAATATAATTTGCAGAAAAATGGGTAAATATTAAGATATTAAAATTTAAAAATTATTCCAGTCTAAATAGGAGAGTGTCAGAGGTTCGGAAAACGATATTTGCTGAAACTTTGAGAGGTGTTTTATGACACCAAAAAATGAAGTGTAGCACCTCTAGTTTTTACCAATGGGCCCTTATTCTCGCGATATTAACCAATTGATCTCAATTGCGTGCTATTTTAATAAAAAATGGTGTCTCTACTTCTGAGCATAGCTCTTTAAGTTTTTATGCTAGAAAACATTACCTTAACGTACATTTGAAAGTGTCGGAAGTCCTCTCTGCAACGCTGCACCTAATTGTCTAATCGTTTTTCTTTATTGTCAGAACGGTCGACACGCTTATGTTGAAAGCTCGTCCAACAACATGACATTCAAAACATTAATCAGGGAAATGTCATGTCTGGTATTCACTAAGGTTCCAAAGTCACACATGGGAAAGGGTTTGTAAGAGTATTTTCAAACCTTTACTCTAGAAGCAAAATAAAGCATTTTCATACCCGTGTTTGTATCACAAACAAGAAAATTTCCGAAAATTTTTTAGGGAAAACTAGTATCAATACGCGTAAACTCGAATCTTATATTCGCGTAGATCAGAGTGGTTCGCATTTATGCAAATTTGAGCCGTAATTTCTGCAATATTTTACAGTCTCCCATTTACTACATAATTTTTTTTAATAATTTATATTGAGTATAAACTTTTGACCAGAATGTCCTTAAAAGTGCACTCCGACCATGCAAATTAAATGTCTCAATGACATATTTTATATAAATTTTCGTATAGAATTACCTATAACGTAAATTACCTTCAGTAAGTACATGAACTACCTATAACAGAACCTATTTAGAATGTTAATAAAACTATAAATCCCTTAGACTGGAATAATTTTTATATTTAAATATTTTACTTTTTGGCAATTCTTCTGCAGATTCTGTACCATACAAGGATTCGAAATAATTTTTGTTTCTGAAAAATTATCAAATACTGACCTGATAAATAATGTTGAATTACAACTGGGGTTAGGTAAAAATTTGACATATGTGACTGTTCTCTTAGAGAAAAAATTTTTAGTAATTTTTTGAGAAGGTAGAGACCTCTTAATGTTAACTTCAGGTGAGCAGCTGACAATAAGTATGTCTCTTTTGTAAGCTAATTACAACATATTGAAGGAGTTACAAGTCGAAAATTCGAAATTTAGGGAATTTTGGACCACCCTAGCATGTGTGTGATACATCTGATCGAATTTTAATTTTTAAGTCGTTAATATAAATAAATTATTCAATAATACAGAGGAAAATAAATTGGAAAAGCTTTTTCATCTAATTTTGAACATAAATTAGATTATAAACTTTTAATATATTTTTTTTCTTATTGTTACAGGTAAGTTGCAGAAATTCTACTTTTCATGAATCTACTTTTTCGCATCAGTTTCAGCATACAATATATCATTTTTACATATAAATACACGTACGTATATATAAATTACAAATTATTTTAGATTATTTCTGTTTAAAAATTTGAATTAGAATTTTTTCATTACTAGGTATCTACCTATAATAATATATTTCAACTACTGTTACCTCTTCATTTTACTCATAAATCATATATATATATACAACTACTGCGTATAATGAGACTTTTAAAATTTCAGTACAGACAATTTTGAAATAACTCTCGAGAACATCATTCTATCCGCTCTAAAACAGTCCTCAAACATTAAAAACCATCCCCACGTCCTACAAAATTAAAACCCTCCACCGGGGCGCCCACGGCCCCCCTAACGCGCTCTAAAAAATCAGAACCTCGGAGAGTGCAGTCGCAGAGCAGAACAGCACATTTTTTATCCCCAACTCGTATACCTATATGTACATTGCACACACGCTTTACGCGCACGCGCTCCGTAGCTCTGAGCTCGCTCTCTCTCTCTCTCTCTCTCTCTCTCGCCTATAAGGCCAAAGCCAAATAAAACAAGAGCCGAGAGCCTTCGCGTCGGCGTGTGTCGCATCGCCTGCAATATATATATACCTACGCGTCTGTGTGTACATTTGTGCGTGTACGAGAAACGAAGACGACGAGGCGTCGGGGGCGCGCGCGCGCGCGCTACGACGACGACGACTGCCAGTGGCACGGTGGTGGTGGGGGGGTTGACAGATGTTTGGTCCACGGCGCGGCGCGCACACGAGTAGGGCAGAGAGCAGCTTTAGTCCCCCATGGGGTGCCGCGCCGTCGACTCACCCTCGTGCATGTGTGCGCGCGCGCCTGGCTTTCGCTCAAACCGGCTTTGCTGCGGTGCATTGTATACCCAGTTGTGCAGTTGTGCGGCCCTTGTGAACGAGCCTTCAAGGAGCAGAAGAGACGCGCCGCTCTGACCACGTGATACACGAGTCGAGGCGAGAGACGCGCGTGTGTTTTGTGTGTGTGGTAGTGAAGTTTCTTGCCTTTTACGTTTTGGTGGATGGTAAATTTGTTTCTGGTGATTGTTGTTCGATTGATGGGGGAGGCCGACAGCTTGGGTTCATGAATTTTCAGTGCGGAATCTGTAAGGTTGGTAATGTGAACATTATTGGATATAGGTGTATTAAGGTGATGCTACAACAGCTCCGAGTTTCCATACGGAATAATATTAACACTATTGGAAGTCGGATGTAAAAATACTACTCTAAGAGTAGGAAATTATGAGAACTGCTTTGAAAGTAGTAAATATACTATTGTCAATAGTGAATACGTACACTATAAATAAAGTAAATTAATTGTCTTCAGAGTAGTATAAGACTCTCAGAATGGATTCCATAATTTTCTACTCTTAGAGCAGAGTTTTTACAGATGATTTTTTATACCGTGAAAGTTGATGTAAATTATTGATCTTCTTGGTGCAGTAGTATCTAGAGTTTAAAATATGCACTACTGTAAACAATTTGCTATCATATTTAATTTGAAATATAAAAATATTTATTTGTAGATTTTGAGTTCTAAAATTTGTATGTAAAAATCTAAAATGAAATTACAGCGACAATTATTGACTGAACATTTTCTGCTACAAAATATTAAAGCACACATTCAATTCTTGTTTTAATTGTTCGATTTTATACTTATATCTTATACATACTTAAATAGCGTATGTATACTTACATAGCATACTACTAAATTAAACTAAGATAAAATATAATTTACTACTATTTTTTACTATTTGTACTGTTTATTATAAACAAATTACGTTATGAGGTGGATATGACCTGAATAATGATAGCACAATTATAGATATATTGCAGCATTATATTTACCATGATAAGTTTCCATCTTAATACCTTAGTTTAAGGACCTTATAAGAGAATGCTTTATCATCTTTATCTTATGGAACTAAAGCAAAGAAATGATTGTATAATGTATACAGTTTATGAAAAATATGAGATCATAATTGAAAAAACAATAATTATTTTAATATGTCTATTTTATTTTTAGTCTTGCTTGAAAAAACTATAAGTATTTTAATATGTTTATTATTTGTATTGGTTTAAGATCTAACATTTTTCATATTAAAACTTATAGGTATTGTAAAATAAATACCTTGTTATTACGCGGTTATATTCGTGTCAATTTAAGCTTAGCAGAGAAATTTTATTTCACGTATTTTTAGATTTATGATCTCTTTTATTGCGCTTTTTTCTTCGAAGAGTTTTACGGACAATATCTTTTTCATTACTTTGGAAAAAGAATGATTATGTTTTTTTAATGTCCTAAATGTACATTATTACTTCATAGCCTTGTTTATAGTAGTAATTATAAAATGAAATTTACGACAAACAAAAACAATAAGCAGCACTTTAAAACTGATATTTTCGGATCTTTTATAAGCCATCGCCTAAGATAAGTAAAATAAAAACTGTAGTGAATATTGACACGCCTAATCAGACTATTTGATCTAAAAATCAATAATAACAGTAAATATTCATATAATAAATTACTAATACAAGCAATATATACAAAAATACCCCTAATGCTTCTCCAAAAAGTCTTAGAAGCTTATCAAACCCTCTTAAGTCTCATCCCGACTAACGCTCACGACAGAAAATAAAAAAAATAAAAAAAATAAAAAAACAGCCCAATCTCACCCGAGGAAAGTCTCTTACAACTGCCTGAAGTGAACGTTCCTCGCGCGCGCTTATACACGAGAGATTACACGCGATAAGGCGAGCGTTTCTGTTCGATCCTTCGGCGAAGGTATTAGCGGCGCCGATGACGCGAGGCGCGTGCGCGCGGCGATATTGCAGTCGCTAAACGAGATGACCCTGAGGTGCAGTTTAAAAAGAGACGACGAGAAGAAAAAAAAAAGAAGAAAGAGAGAGAGAGAAATTGCTTCCCCCTCCGAGACCATAAGTAGGCATCGACCGCCGCCGCAGCAGCACGAGCACCAGCGGAGCGCATTACTTACATTGGGCGTGTGCGGAGCGCACGAGGCGCAGACCGGCTCGCGTGACGGCGATCCGATCAGCTGACCGATGCGAACGCGGATAAGTTTTCTAAACTCTCCGTGACTCCCCTCCCCCCCCCCCCTCCTTGCGGCCTTCGTGATGCCCGAGTGTGCGTGTGTTTGTGTGTTTCGTGAATTCGCCACGCGCACTGGTGTGGCACGGGCGGAGATTCATTAGCATGGGGGATGCATGCAGTTATATACATTGTAGTTGGTAGGGGAGAGGGAGAATTGACGGTCAAGGAAATGATGCGGGGCTAATTCGAAAATAGTATGTACGAGCATGATTTCTTCTTTACTTTTTGCAAGTCATCAGTTTCTTGAAATCTTGAACGTATTCGTTTAGAAATGGCCAGGTGGAGAAAATTGTCTATATTACGAGCGATCATTGTCATTTGAGAAATTCCGGAAATTTTATATTAATTCAAAAAACGTTTAAGACTGACAATACTATATATTTTTGAACATTCATAACTTTGATTCTTTAAATTTCTTAGACTGAATATTAAATTGTAACCATATGGTGAGCAACAAGGTTAATAGTATTTTCACTTCAATGAAAGCAACGATGATTTCAGATAAGATTCCAATTCAGATTTAATTGAATGAATAACGCTCTATTGCGCACCGAAGTCTACTATTTTCTGCATGTCTATCTTAGTGTTTCGCATATGTATTTATCGATTTGAGATTTTGAGATTGCGATTTCACATCATATTTTCTATCCTTCTAGTTGAATATACAAGTTTAAATAGTACTATATTCATTACTCCAGAAATAGACTGTTTTTATTCAAGTTCTTTATTTATATCTATTTAGATTTTATGGGCTACAGTTCATTTATGGTATCTCAGAGGTGTTCTTTAGAAATAAAATAAAAGTTAGTAAGAAGTTAGATTCCTTCTACCGATATACGGAAATGTCAAGTTCGTTACATGGTTCAATGTGGCAACGAAGGATTGCATTTGCACCGCATATGTTTTCCAAATGTGGCTACCTGGCCTCGAAAGGCGGCTCGGCAAGGCTTATGAGGAATCCCGAACGTGGCGAGAACCGCTTGGCGACCACACCCTCAATATCACACAATATAAGTGTAGGAACACACCTAAATTTTCTTAAGATTTAATAGGTCCCTCACAAAATCTCTCTCGACTATTTCCTCGAAACCGTAATGACGTTTTTTATCATTTTGTTTTATTATGCCTCATCTAGACTAGCTTTTTAAACGAGTCTTATTTTAACTTTTAATATTCAACAACATTTACTAGCATATTTAAAAAAAAGACGCTGTGTAGGGAGGTCATCCAATTCCACCATATCAATAAAGCTCTTTTACCAAGTTTCAGCCCGATCCATTAAGTTGAACCAGTGCTAGAATTATATGAATTTTGAAAATTGGTAAAAAACTAGCCGTGAAGAAGCCGCGAGAAAGCGTGAAATGGATGGTTCTCAATACGTACAGTGATACCTTACCTATATTAACTTCATCTATTTTAATTTTGTCATCTCCTTCCTCCCCCCCCCCCCAGCTATTTTAATTCGCATTCAAATACCCTGGTACAAATAAAAGTAAATTAAAAATAGTTAGAAAACTAGAAACTACGTACTTACAATTGAAAAAATTGGTTACATTTTAAAAGTCCAGAAAATATTAAAGATTTGTCCAGTTTTAATAGTATCGAACATACAAAATTATAAAAGGTTTCCATGTATCAACTGCTAATAATATTGATAATTTTAATATGCTAGTACTAGCGAATGCTTAGGTTATTTTAATAGGATTTTTCAACTTTTCTTTACATAACCAAGAACGATGTTCGTTTAATGCCTAAGAAATTGGTTGGAATATGCACTTCAAGAAATGTTTAAAAAATATCAAAAAAAGCGTTTTATCAATGTTCAATAAATGACCAAGAAAAAAGTTTATTTCTAGTATGCACAAAAGTCCAATCATCAATAAATGACAAATAAATGAAATCGGGTTCTTCCAGGGAAAACATAGTAATTTATTTACTCTAAGAATTTAGTGTGAACTTTATGTTTTAATTTATAAACAATTACATACATTTCTATAATTACTAGTTTACGTATAATACATTCTATTCAAACGATAAATAAATACTAGGAAGATTATGGATTCGATATTTTGTGGTAAATATTAATAAAGTAAGCATGCACAATTTTGATACTTTGCTTAGATTGATTTTCAATGTTTTTGAAAATTAATTAACTTGCTGCAGTATACTTTCAAGGTATCGGATAACTTATTTACATCAATACTAATATATTTAAAAAGAGCATAGAACAAAAGTAAGAATATTCGGAAATATATAGGGTGCCTATTTAACCCCGTGTGACCATCTCACCCCGGTTTCCCCTAATATAAGAGAAAAGCGGGATAAATTAAAATAGATGAGAAATTTTCGTCCCGAGTTGTTAAAATAGAAAATCTAAATGTTATACCACCTCAATTTGTTCTATATTGTATTAGAAAACGCTTGGACCCCTCAAATTGATACAAATTCATATAAAAATATTTTTTTTTTTAAATTCTTCTTTAAATTTTTAAGAAAATAATTGGAGCTCCATATGCATTACATTTTCCCATACACATTGCTTTTCCCAATACCCATTTTCCACATGCATTGCTTTTTTATAATGGCAGCAATTTTTACAATGAATATTTGTACTGTCCTAGCAATAAACTGTACTAGCATTATTAATATAGTAATCCTAACTTTCGCATCTTATGAAACTTGAAGTGCCTTTTGGCACTAAAACTACCCTTGCCATAGCGAATACTGCAATGTTAGTTTAACAATGTCTTTTCTTCTTATAACGAAATTATTATGTAATATGTTTAAATCTTGTAGCAATGAAAGTCAGAACAAAGAAAAAGAAATATTTTGGTAACATTATTGGTGAAAGTAAAATAAAAAAGGGATATGTTAAGCCGACGTTAATAAAAGCAAAAAAGTGTCGCATAACTTGTAAGGAAAGTAAAAGTCCCCTCATGCATTTTTTGTAAAAGTACGATACAACATTATTTATCAGAGCGAAAATAAAGTAAATGATGTAATTAGAAGTAATAACACTAAAATAATAATAAATTTGTGTTTAAATTGACGCTTACGTATAATATAAGTATTTCTTCCAACTCAAAAAATATAAAGCGTTACCTCAGCGTTACCGTTAACGATGCAAAGCTTAGCCACAACAATACGACGTAATAATTGAAGAAAAAGAAATCACAAAGAGGAAAAAATGCCTTATTGGTAATTATTCGTCTCACGCAACTGAAAATTACGATGCAATAATATTTGATTAGTGCATTGAAAGAGTTTAACGAAACGAAGGAAAAATATTTCGTCACTGTTATTGGAGAAAGTAAATCGAAAAAGTAAAGCAGTTTCATTTCGAGAGTACTTAAAATGAAAAATTGTATCCATTTAACAGCAGCGAAAAAATGTTGGCTAATTAAACTGTACTTTTACCAGGTTCCTTCCAAAGAGTAAATCAATAATTTGGCAACGTACTTGGAAAAAAAGAAGCAATAGTCTCAAAAGAGTACAAATTTTACTGATATTTTACTGCACTAAATGTTAAAAGTTGCTAGATTTGAGAAAAATCGCTATTAATGTAATTAAATTTTAGTGACATTTAGCTGAAATATCTTAGACTGCATCGAAAAAAGACAGCTGATGAAGGATAACAGCTGTCTGTACATAAATTTTAGTTCAACTCTAATATAAATGTGTATAAATGTACTTATTTAAGCAATAATGATGCAGCCATAACAATTGGAAGAAAATTCACATTTTTAAGAAATATTTTACATACATTTTACCATCCATTTCATTGTATAACTATATATTCCACTATTGTATTCGTTTTCACCAAGGTTCAAATAGGAAATTTTTACTGTACGGCATACAAGTTTTACCTTTCAGTACGGTGAAATAGAAATACTTGCATTAATTATTTTATCCAGGATTAAAAATGCAATAATTATATACTGTAACCCTGGTGCAAAATAATCTAGATCTATGTAGATCTATCTAGTTTGCTATGATAAACAATGGAGGCCTCAATAAAACTGGAAAATGTTCTATCAGGGAATCAATGTATGGAATAAGTTTATTAAATTTAACTTTTTATACTGTGTTAAATAAAGTAAAATAGGTAGTACTTGAACATTTTTTTAATCGAAAATACGGAATCAGTGTAGAGCCAAAACTCAATATTTTTCCCAAATCTTTAATATAATCGTTAATTCGGCATGTTTACTGTTATTAGTACAAGAAAAAATACGTTTACATTACTTTTAGTATTACATATACATATTTCTATAATCTCGTAAGTTATTATTTGTTGATAAAAATACTTATTTTGGCGGCATACTGTATTGCACATTTAATAAAGTATAATAATGTATATTTTTAAAAACTTATAACTTTTCAAAACAAAATATAAATAGGTTAGATTTGCAAACAAAATACGTTCTTGCTTAAAGCATAGTCTTAAGCAGATTCTAGCCAGTTATTAGCTATAATTTGACTTATTAATAGCTTATAAATCTGGTTAATAATTAATAAGTTAACCAGACATTCTAGCAACTTTCTACCAGGGTGGACATCATATGTCAAGCTGATCCTAGTACTTGAACATAGTTAGGACCCAGTAGTTGGACATATGAATTAAATGTGTCCAACTACTGGGTTCAGAAAAAGCAGTGGACGTAAACTTGAACAATACATTTATAACAAATTTAAGACGTAAATTAACATAATTTTGATCAAATTATATACTACACATCATAAACTATCCGAATGAATGCCAATGAATACATATTTTTATCATCTTTATCAGTAATTACAATTTTTGTCACTGTCCAAATACTGGTCATAATTTTCGTTTTGTCCAAATACTGGGCACTTTACCTTATATTTAAATTCATTTTTGTTATGTTAAAATATTAAAAAATAAAATTATCGTCTTGTATAATTAATTTTTTGAACTTTAAATAATAAATAATTTTTAAGAAAGCATTTCTTCGCACATCTTATACTGTTTTCGTAAAAAAAATATATATACAGTATATACAATAGAATATGTACGCTTGAAAAATATGCAGAATACGTACAAATCAGCTTTAATTATTTGCATCCCGCTAAGATTTATCCCATAAAAATCATAAAAACGAAAAAATATTATAAATTTGAAACCGCGAAGCCACGCAAGATAACCATAAACAAACCTAATTCATAAAACTCTCGACAAACACAGTAAAAACATGAAATTAAGTCCAGCGCAAAAAGTCTCTTAATATTCGTCAAATCACATAATGACCCTATACACCATTACACGCGCAGAAAAAGCAAACAGACGAAAGAGCTCTCAGAGCCCCGTCGCAGAAAAAAAAGGATGTAAACAAGTCATCGAACCGTCGCGTCGCGGCCGCTGCCTCGACACACACACACCGTCATCGCACGCGAGAAATCGAAAGTGTCTCTCGGGTGTGCATATCAGTGACCGCGAGCTGCCTCTTTCTCTCTGTGTCTCTCCACTCCGCAACCTCGTGTCACGACATCCGAGAGCCGCAGCGCTGCGGTTTGTCAAGTATGGAAGCGCCGCCGGTGGTTCAGGAAGCTGCGAAGCCGAAGCCGAAGCTGCTTTGCACGCGGATACGCTCCGCGCTCGTAAATGAGGATTATTATACACGCTGTGCGCGGGCGAGATTAAGAGGTGTCGCTTTACGTAAAGAGTCTGGATAGCCGTCGTCGCGCCAGAGAGGAAAGTCGTCGTCGCGCTCGTCGCCAGGAAGATGCTCGCCGGTGCGCGGGAATTAAATTGATTGCAGAGCTTCGACGAAGCTAACTATCACGGGAGGTGCCGTGGCTCGCTTCCTTGTACCCTGGAGTATTCTTGCGGTTGCGGAGATGCTGCTGTTGCTGCTGGCGAAGGTGCCTGATTGATGGCGATGCTTCTGGCGGAGTTTTTATGGGTTAACATGGAGATATTAGACTTTTGCACTTTGAAAGTGTTTTTCTGGTAGCTTTTCGTTTGAGTGCTTGGAGAGGTTTCGTGTGGAATGATCGCGCCTCGGCGGTGAAATTTTACGTGTCCGAATCACGTGCGGTAAAGATGGTAGTCGAGGAATTCGTGTTTTCTTGTGTTATATAATTTTACGGCTCTGAAAAATGTGAATTTTCGGAGTAGCACTTTCGCTTGAACGTAAGAGTACAAACTGAATATTGAAAAAGAAATGAAACTGTACAAATCAATATAAGATATAATATATTAACCCGATACTATTATTTAGTAATTATTAGTTATTGATATAATTATAAATTATAGTCAAGATATTTGGAGGTTCACAATAAAATGAATAATAATAATGCTGGTGTAAAATTGTAATAAATTAGTAATTCTAGAAGCATATATGTAAACAGAAAAATATTTTATTCAATAATTGAACAAGAGTTACACATGACAAGAGTGTAATGGTATTTTTTATATGAATTATTATAAAAGTTCATATTTTACTACTAGAGATTTAAATTTATCATGCGCCTTCTGGAGGTGTATATTTTCCCCTTGTTAAATTAGCGTGGTAGCGGTTTTATTTGCCCATAGAGAATGTACATTTGAATCATTCTCTGAATACGAAATATAATGTTAGTTTAGTTAATTTAACACATATACTGCAAATTATAGTTGTAATGTATGTTATGAAGTGACACATAGCTAAAACATATATTGCAGATTATATTAAAATTATCGATTCCAATCTTGCAGCGAAAGGAAAGTAAGCACATATAATGCTGAAAATCACGGAAAAGTCAATTGCGGTTGTAGCTATGAATATCTAATTAGATGCAAAGATTTTGATGGGATTTGATTTCTGTTTATGAATCCGCGGTTAATTCCACAAAGATTTCCTAATTTTTGCTTCCCGCAGGGGAAAGTTAAAATGTTTACAATCTATTTACGCTATTATGTGTACAGTTCCGTAAGCGGTCAGAAAATTCGAAATGTCAGTTGGAGGTGGTTTTACTTTTCCATCTTTGCTAATGATAATCTTCGACGGATTTAAGGATGAGGCTAGTTATAAAACTTCAAGAGTACGTTATGTCACTTTGAGAAAGTGATACGGATATAAGTGGAATTGAGAAAACGCAGCTACTTTAAATAAATAAACAATTTATCTCACATTTTATTGAACGAAAGACATGGATTAATGTCTACTATGAAATTACATGTATTTTAGTGGAGAATTGGCGTCTATTCAAACTACATTAAAAGTTTTATTACTGCTTTTATGGTACCTAAATTAGTTTACAATTGGTCAATATTATTCAATATTTAAATTGCTTGATCTTCAGAAAAATGTTTAAATAATGATGCTACTTTATGAAGATAGTTCTATGACGGCAAATCAAAGCAACATATTTAAACTTCGAATTTCTAAATATCTTAAAGTTTTGGATAATGCACTTGACTAAAAAGTATATGTTCGGTAAACACATTATGTAGTTCTGCAAACCCTATCCTAGTCGTGAAAAATTCGTATTGTTTCTATGAAGCGTACCCTTCATCAACTAAGAGCATGACTAAATAGTTATATTTTTTGTTATAAGAGATTTTTTGTTATAACACTTTTTAGATAGCGAGATAGACTTTTAGATGTACTTTTTAGATTATGCCCACCTATTTTGCCGAGTCCTTAAATCTCTGTAAGGTATCCCAACATACTGAAGTGTGTCGTGAACGATGGGTAGGTAGGACAAGGCTTCCTAGAAGGCAGGTTACTTCAGCAAACTTATCCGACTTTAAACTAATAAACATTAATCAAAAACAATGAAAATACTAATCAGTATTGTTTTAAAATTAATAAGCATTGTAGTTGAGGCAATGCAAGACTATAGAATGCAATTAAGCTGCTTAATCGTAGTTTACTCTCGTTTATAACTTTCGACGTTTAGAAAGTTGTGCGTACAGATTAGCTTTTAAACTGTCGTGAAACTTTGATACAGTATTAAGAAGTCACAAAACATAGTATACACAGAAGACAATTAATCATTTCAGAATAATCTTATTATTTTGATATGACGAGTTCTTTTTTAGAAATCAATTCGATAGTTTTATAGGTATATATTATAATATAGGCTTGTAGTTATGGGTTCAATATAATTTTTAGATATAATTCATTAGCTAATTTGTACATGATAATATTTTTTCTTTGACATTATAATTACGCGCTGATCGATACTCGCGGGTGATCGGACATTCTTTTTCCTAATCGAGAAAAAATGTAATTTCTTGCTTAATTAAATTAAAAAAATTTATACTATTTCTCTATTTAAACAGCAAGACAAATTCTTTGATGAAAGTAGAAAACGTAATCAATTACAAAAATTCTAATCATCAATTTATTCAGAAGATAAATCGATACATTTTATCATTGCATCGAGTTTTCTGAAGACTAAACACCTACCCATTTCAACATTGTCGAAAACACGAAATTCTTTCGAGACTGTCTGTACTGACGAAAAGGGGCACACCCTCGACAGAACTATCAAGACAACGCCCACGCGCCTTCTTCGCGAATTCGACCTCCGCTACTAACGCAAGGGGCGAGAGAGTATAAGTTTCGACGTCGTTGCCGCCACGTTTCTTCTTCGCTTTCTTTCTCTCCTCGATAGGTATAATGTAGGTATACGAGCGCGTGCTGACGATCTAACCCCGTCGGCAAAAATACGATGTCGTAAAGACGAACAAGCAGGGAGATCAGGACTAATGAGACCGAGGACTCATTGCTGCAGTCGCGCGTATTTCATTTGCCACCCAAGTGCCGTATTCACATGTCCAAGCAAAAGTGGCACATCTAGAGGCAAGTGCCAAAAGCGCTGAAACGTACAATAACATAAACCAGTGTTAACCTAAAAGTAATAGAGAAAGAAATTAAACATGAGTATATATTCATAAAATAGAGAAACTAATGACAGAAATTGAAAAAAAGTGATGAGTTTGAATAGAAGTGTTGAATAAAAGAATGCAAATGTATTTGCATATTTTGAGAAAAACGTATTTATACAGATCACGTGGCGTTTTATACTTTTCAGCCCTAACAACAGCGCTCTCCAGCGGGACTTGGACATGCGAATATCTCAGGCTAAAACGGTTTAGTTTGCTTTTGCCAAATTGATTTTGTTTAAAAATGCACGTTTTACGCTCCTGTTTCTTCAATGTATTATTTTATCTTCGTTGACTGCGTAAGGTAACTATTTTCATACGGATATTTTGTCTTATAAAAGTTGAGTCGTGATATAATAGAAAAAGATTTTATGATATTTAATAAAATTGTTTTTTTTCGTAATTATCAATAAAATTAATTTAAAATATAAAAATTAATATTCTTTATATAAAATTTATACAGAATTTAAATTAAACATTTATTTATGATATGCGTGATTGTCAAAATGTTGGTTCAAGTTTTTGAAACTGAAAATAAAAAATATGATGTAATAATATCAATCATATAAATAAAGAAAATTAAAATGTACGATATCAAAAAATACTTTTATGTAGTTAAAAAAATATTATAATGTTGAAAGTTTCTTATAACCATTCTCTTAAATTACGAATTAATAGAGTATAACTTTCATTTAATATTGTTTGATATATATTACCTTACATGAAGTATCTCTTGTTTAGCACAAATTAAAAATTGCATCGCTTATTACAGAATATGAACGATTATGATTTACGCTTACATAGATTAAAATGTTGTTTATTTACCAATAGATTTAACGTAATCGTTGGACGGACAAGACATATAATATTGGTACGGTAGTAGAACTGCAACATTAACTAATTATTTGTAGAAAACAATACTAATAAATAAGTATATGTGAACTTTTTTTACCCAAATGTATATAGGAGTTACAAGTAGGAATCGGTTGCATTTTAGTTAGTGAATATTTTAATACAACTTTCTTTGAAAAAAGTCCTTGGGATGGACAATACATCAAAACTAGGGGACACATTTCGAAACAAGCATACATAAATAGAATACACGCATTAAAAGGTCGCGCATCATTTGGATTAACTAAGACTTACATTAACCCTCTGTGTAATTCTATTTGGTTAAAATTTAGTGTATTACTAAATTTCTTGGTACATTCGGATGAAATTAAGGCTTGGGACATGGGACGGACAAGACATTTTGCATAGTTTTTTATCTTTTACTCATAATAGAAAATACTTGATATTCTGAAAATTTTTCAGATTGTTGCTTACGATAGTTCGGTTGTAGTACTATTTTTTTGAGATTTATATAATGCCCTGTTACCTTGTAAAGCAGGAGGTACAATAATTGTCAACTTTTTGACAAACACCCATATATACAATTTGAAGATATTTTTGAAAAATATTATAAAATATACTTCCTATTAAATTTCTCATTAACTTCTCTTCGGGATGAACTTTATAATATGTACCATTAAAATTAAATATATTAATTAAGATACATATAGTTTTGAGCTAAAGGCGCATAATAAAAGTTTCATTAATTTTGTAATCATCCCAAATGCGCAATCTACACGAAACACATTCAAATTCTAATTGATTTTCATCAATTAAATTTAATTTCGACTAATTTCCGTGGCACGAAATGAATGCGATTACCCAACATTGGCGCCGAAGCAAATCAATCCTGTAAACCGGCTAATGAGCGTTCGATAAAGTTCACGGAGGCGCCTAAAAAAGTCTCACCATGCACACCGACAGCAGCAACAGCAGCCGCCGCGCAAAAGGCCCGCCGTTTTAAAGAAACTGCTGAAATTTCCTGGAACAGCGTGGGAAATCCACGAGATGCACGTGTACAAGCAAATCCTTGCCTTTGCAGACAGTCCGACGTATACTCTTACGCGGTGCATCGAACGAGTGCACCGCCACGTGCGCCGAATGTCACGAATATGCTGCAGTGGTACATGCGCAACGAGCAATGAATATTTGAGCTGTTGCCAAGATCTGTACGTCGCGATCAGTGCTCTTCGAAGCTGGCTACCGTATGCGTACGTAAGTACGTAAGTATATTGGCGGTTTTCTGAAAACGCGTAAATTTTACGTTAACTTTGTGGCTCTGTTTTGTGTAAACTACAAATTTTGGAGGCTAACAAGGAGAGCATCCGGGAGGCTCCTGGACTCTGATAAAACTTTGAGGTTCATTGACTGGTACCTGGAAATGGTATCGAGTACTGTAATTTGATTAATATAAGCTCTAGGTCACAAGGTATGAAAAATGGACATCTCTTTGAATAGTCATTCATTATAAGTATAAAGTGTAGACATTAACTTATTAAAATAATTTAAATGAAAGTCGACGTCATAAGCTTCAATTTGAGAGGTTTAACGAATAAAAATCTCAATTTTGTTCATAGTGACACTAGATTGAAAATAATAAATTTAAAGTAAATCAAAATTTTTACATTTTTAACCTTTAAATATTCTTGTAGTTATATCTACGATGTATATATATATTATATCTAATTGTAAATATATAATAAATTATTTAAAGAAGTGTTAATTTTTATCGACATTTTGATAATAATATCGCAGATTTTCAGAGTGCCTATATATATCTTACGACTTCGGGACAATTCAAGCAAACTAAATATGCTGGGCTGCATGTCTATGTATAAGTCAAAGTTTTATCAGAATCCAGGACCCACATTACTGGTGCTTTCCTTGTGAGCAAAGTAAGTTTTTTTTTCATAGAATAACGTGTGTGCCGACTACATTTTTTTATGAAATTGTGCACCAAATGCCGTCATTTTGTTTTTTACAAATCTGGTCCGTATTGCGATAGCCATTAATATAAGATTAAAGAATGTTTTTGGCTTTTTGATTTTAAACAATCCTACATCGAGTTATGCTGGGCATCATTTCTTTATGAGGCAACGTACCTACGCAATCTATAAATTATACCGCTGCACTTAAATTAACAAAAGAATTTGTTCTTACACTTAAATGTTTCTAAATAAGGTCCAAAAAGTTATTTTTTCCTCAAGTTGTATACATTTCTTTTAATTTTTTTTTAAATTATTATTTTTTCGATCGTCTAGAGGTAAAAGTCTCCTTAATTGCCTGTCATGAAATTTAAAATGACGAAACAGTGCATAGAAGGAAAAGTAATGCATATGTCGCTGCGTTTTTTCCTTAACAGGTTCGGGACAGATAATGTAAAAGCTGGTTTTTGCAATTTTTTCCAAATTTAATAGGCATTTCGAGCATTTAATAAAAACCCGATATTTCTACATCATTTTAAGATTATGAAGAATAAGTGAATGGAAAATTTACTTTTACAATGACAATAAATCTAAATAAATTTGCGACAATTAATGATTCTTTTCAGGATCATATCGGTGCATGCGAACCTGTTAAAAAAATTAAACGTTTTTTTTTTAATTCTATTGAAAATGATTATATATATGAATACTCAAACTAACTTTTTACCATCTTTGTTATTAAAATTTATTTAATCTGAGAACAGGACAACTTTATAGTTGTTTTTACGGCTTACTTCTAAAAATCATATTTATAGAGCTTGATTTCTTCTTTTAGTAAACTATTCTATGCATACAGTGGGTCTATTCTACAAATAACAAACCGCTTCATATAAAGGGTTATAGCAATCAAGTAAACCTAGTCTTGCCATTGAAATCTACATTATAATATAAATAAAATTACTGAGCAAAGACACAAATTTGAATTTTTTCGGAGATTGCGGAGAAGCACCTTTATACATACATCCAGAAGTCTAGATTTAAGCGATTTTCAAAGGGACTCGACGAGTAGCCGCGTCTCTTTGATTGTGCGTGCTGTTTGTATTGCACGTTCCTCTCTGCGACAAACAGATGTCTCGATTATTGTTGCCGCAGGATATCTGTTGCACACTGTTGGACGACTTGTCGTCGTCGTCATGTTGTTGGGAATTCGCGTCACGATGGGATTCTGCTGCGTTGAGTTGCTCCTGTCACGAGTTTTTAACGATCCCGCTGTGATGCGGAGAGGTTTTCTTTATTCGCGCAGCGATAGTATGTATACGAGGGTTTTGACGATCCTTGCGGGATTGTTTACTTTGATGGCAGCAGGGCTATGCTGCTGGAAATACTTGCATGAAGTTAAAGAAAAGATAACAGTTTTGAATGCAGAGTATATAGAACATTAATCTATATGCGAATTTCAAAATTTGAAAAACACATATAGTCATATTTGTATATTGTACAAAATTAAACAAAGCTGATATATATATATATATATATATATATATATATATATATATATATATATATATATATATAATGACAAGCCTACATTTCCCGTGTTATATTATATTCTAATATTCTCTAATTACAATATGCGGTGTATCAATAGCATTAGAAAGGAACAATAGTTTTGTATAATATACCTACTTTAAAATCTTGTATTTTGGTTAAGTTATAATAGACAGCTTTAGCAACCGGTGATTTGGGTACTTGAATTAACATTATAGAAGAAGCCTAATAACAAAATTTCAGATTTTTAGGTAGTTCGTACAATGAATTATTCGACTTTTTATTAATTCAAATTCGCCGTTGATTGGCGCTAAGTTTAGGACACCCGTGCAACAAGAAGATAAGAAATAAATATACTTCTACCAATGCATCTATACTCGTACAAAAAATATTATAATTGCTATACTAAGGTAATACTTTCTTTAAAAAATTATGCTGATTAAAATTGGATTAAACGAAAGGGTTCCAAAGTGGAGGACTGTGTTCCAAAGTATGCGACACTTAAGCCTAATTTCTATCTTAAATTGCAATCACTGTAATTTCATAATCTTAATCAAACTTTGGTACACGGTTTCCTAGTACTAAAAGCTATCTATATAGGGACTTGTAAAATTACATTTGATCAAACAAACAAAGATTTTATATACAAAAATCCTTAGTGTCCCAATGTGCGCTACTCTCCCTTATATTATGAAAACATAATTTATACTTTGAATAAACCTATAGTACACGCTTTATTCTTTAGAAATTAGAATAAGAGGTCATAAAAAATAAATGATTTCGGTTTTAATTAAACGTTTTATATGTCGAACTAGAATTACTTAATGAAGCGCAATAAAGTTTCTAGGGCAGCCATTAACCCATAGAAATCTCACTGATGTACTATGATCTGACTAGTAATAATGAATGTATGAGGATTCCTGTGGTAAAATCAAATATTTATTTATTTTATTCCTACACGATATTATACTTCTAATCTTTATTTTATTATTTTTAAGATAAATATGGTTATATGATTAAATTTTCACTAAGACTGTTTAATTAAAGTACTACAGTAATTTCGTAATTATAGATTCTTAAATATCAAAATTATTTTGAAATAACATCTTACAACATGTATGATGATATTTTTTTGTACTTCTTATTGTTTGCAAAGAAAGTTCTAGTGGGTCAATGTTCGAGTCAGATAAACTAGTCAGACTGTAATTGAATACCAGACATCGACCCTCTCTTACTCGAACTTCAATAATTGAATTAGCATGCCTGCTGCACAGCTAAAGCAAAGGTGACAGCTTGTTCGGTTTCTTAATAGTATTAAAGGGCTACCACGGTTTAACGGTTTCATTGACATTCAATATCGACACTCGCTGCTAAACTTTATTTCATTTAATTTGCCTTGATACTTCATTTCATTTACGCTCGTTTATATTAAATAACTTATTTGATTAAAATTACTGCCTTTCACGTATTAGGATATTATTATACAACAGCTATCATATTAATATAAAAATTTATATATCAGTTAATTTTTTTAAATGAAAAAGCTTTATTCGTTGACATAAAAAAAATTATAGTTAAAGTTTAACAATGTGCTGACGGTTTGGACAATTATTGTCTTATCCGTTCCGTTCGTGGCTAAAATGTTAATTTATACATGTCAAAGTTTAGTTGCCGAAATCTTAAACAATTGATTATCGTGTTGCATGTCACCGCATAAAGATTAACTTAAAACGTGCCTTAAATTAATACTGTAAATGAACTTAAAATAAAACTTTGTTGCTGCATTAGACATAGACATAATTAAAAGACACGAAGATGAACTTATTTTCTTATATGTGCTGTAAAAACATCATCTCAATTTGAAGTATTGAACGGAAATTTATTGAATGATTTATTAACTATTAACAAATATTTTTTTTTGTCCAATAAAATGCAAGCAAATAAATAATTTGTTAATTATAACGAGTGCTTTATTTCGCCATATGGAATCCTGTCAACCACGTATTAATAGCTAGTAAATTTTATTAACAATAACAATTCCTTTGTTTCTGTATGCTCAATTGTATGGTTTCTACATTATTACTTGAAACTTATACTTAATAAAATTTGAAAAGCTAAAAATGAAAATCATTTAAAGCAGTAGGGCAAGTAAGCCATATTTAACTAATAAAGTGTTTTAAAACCTTTACAGGCACTGTATAGCACACCTCCAGAACAAGATTCTGATATAATTCATACAAAAGTAAAATCCCTCCAAATATTTAAAAAATTTGTTAAAGGAGTTTGAGAAACGTTGATGAAGTGAACTTAATAAAATTCAATAAAACACTTGAAAAAATCATGAATTTTTTCTTACAAAAACATAGATTTCTGGGGTGTTATGTGAAGAAGCGATATAAAACATCAATAGGAAAGCGAATTTTTCATTTCAACAATCTCAGTTTTGAATATTCCGCAAAAACATACTGCACAGAATTCTCTCAATTCCTTCACAAATTAAGCGGAAAAAGTACAGAAACTAAGAAATACAACTGTGCGCAACCCGTTATTGATCTCATCCGAACCTATAAGGGCTGCAGCAAGCCACCACCAGGGCGTCCGCACCACCCTCGCCAAAGTCGGCTTAAACCGGCCACACAGGGTATGAGCTGACTCACTGGAGACTCGCTCGCGAATCTCGAGTGACCCGTGCTATAGCCGCCAAGTTCAATGCCTCGGGTGCACACGCGGCCGATACGAATAGGAAGAATGACACGGAGCTAAGCCGAAATCGATACAACACACTCGTATCTTTGTGCCCGCGTCACCCGCGGAATTCACGAGTTACCGAATATGCGTGCGAGTGTAGGTAGGTTGTTTTCCGATAAAATGAGAGTTATTGTACTGCAGTGTGCTTCTTGCTTTCTGAGGGAGTTCGGGATGTGGAGAGACGAAAGGCGATAGTGCCAGGACACCTCGTGCGACGGAGAGTTTTTGGAATTTGTTTGGCACGCGAGAGATTAAACATTTGAACTGCATACAAAGAGATATAAGAAAATGCACTGATGTGTTCGAGGATGTCATTCAAATTTTTGTATTGCCTTTTCAAAGATATTGTTCGTTAAAGTTGCGCTGTGTGCTTTACAAAAAATCTTTCATGCAGGTTCTTTAATCTGAAGTTTTGGCGTATATTTCGAAATGTTAAAGTTTAAATAAAAAATGATGGTTGTAAATACCAAAATTATCAATATATTATAATAAGGACCTGGTACGATTTTCATAGTATGTTAATTGTTCGTTGTTCATGTTATAACTGTAGTTATCAATACCTCGTTCAAAGAATATAATATTTAATGAGACTCAAAAATTCTTTTACTCAAACTTTCTTTTTATGAGATTCAAAGTACCGTAAAGTGGGGTAACTTTGAACCACTTTGAAACTGTACACTACTACTCAGATTTGCTTTCCGAAAAAAATTAAGTTCTAAAACAGGTGCTAAAAGTTTAGTCTTGAGCTATAATATATATGTACACCCTAGGAATAAAATTTCAAAAGTGTACCTTTTAGTAATGTAGGAAAAATAGGGTGGTCAAAGTGATCCCGCTTAGAGGGTCGACTTTGAGCCAAGTTTTTATTTATATATATCTCATAGCTAAATTTTCATTTTTGAGCACTTACCAGTCAGCTACAAACTCAATGTATGTTTAACAAGATGCTCTGATAGTAAATAACGGGTCAAAAATTTATATACAAAAAATAAAAATGGCGGAATATCAGCCCTTTTCGCGCTCTAACAGAAAAAAATTTTCGAGGTTGGACATTTGATAAAATCTTTGTTTACTTTCAGAAAACCAAAAATTACTTTTAGATGTATTTAATAATTTTCTTTTTGTTTCATTTTGTATCTAAAGGATCTGACCTTAAAATCTAAATGCCTCTGATCGCTTCAAAATACATACTTTCTGCAGTGCTGGATATAAAATCATATTTTTTTCATTTGTTCCAAAGTCGTCCCACCGGCCTAAAGTATATAATATAGAGTAAACTTTATAGTTTTCAATATGAAATGATGCAAGAGTATATATTGTTAATAGCAAGGTTAAATCGTTAGATTAATTAATAAAGAGACATTCTAATCATATATACATATTACAAATGGTAAATAAAACGTATGTATTTTATTATAAAGGATATATGCTTAACTAAAGAATTTATATTCTATACATAAAGAAAAGAATTTTTAACTTGAGTTAAGATTAAATAGTTAATAGTAATTTGTCAACTTTCTCGATTATTCTTTACTACGTAAAGGAGATTAGAAGAATGTTACCACCTAATAAACACATAATAAATCATTAAAATCTTTTATATCGCTTTGATAAGTTACTCCAAAGCCCAAAAACTTTCTCTCCGAGAAAGTAAAAGGTTTTGAATCGTGATAAGGAAAATTTATAAGCAGTTTTTTTCCAAATAAATACCTCAGAACAAATAAAGCAATCAAACATAATGGAAAGCAGTTTATAGCTTAGTATTAATTATTACCATATAATTCGGTTAGAAAAATTGTTACCTCGAGCCTATGACTGATGCGACCTTAAAGTGTAAAATTTCAGCGATTGTTATCTATGCATTCAAACGCTGTGCCGGTTCGAAACTCGCGGCCCTCAGCACACATACGTCCGCGGATGTTCTTTAGCCTGATTTACAGACTCTTGAATCTGCTCATTATAGGTCGAATGGTGCGATTATAATCACTCGATACCCATACAAAGTAAGACGTAACGGATTATGCTGCACATTAAAAATATTAAATTAAAAGTGTTCGTTTTTGCGTTTTGTTCGATATGTACAACCTATTGGTCGGTCTATGGGAAACGGTTAATTAGAAACGGATGTATGTACGTTTATTATATATGCGTGAGAACTTGTCGAAATATTTCCAATACACGCAGTAAAGAATAATAAAAAATATATCTATCTTGAGAATAAATGAAAATCAATTTATTAAACAAACAAAAAGTATTTTTATTAAATGAATGTTATAAAAGTAATGAAAAAAAATGTTCTTGTGGAATTAATCTAATAATATTCAGGAAAATTAATGTTAAATAAGTACATATAAAATTCAACAATAATTAAACTCGTTATAATTTGCATACGTTTGTGCGAAAAATCGTTAATTAGTATTTACTCAAAAACATCAATCTCATAAATCAAACTTCAAGCACTAAAGTAAACGTCTCTTTTTATTACATATCACAAACACTACTAGCGTCTAGAATTCTAACAATAGGACCCAATGACAGCAAGAAAATACATCAAACGCACGCTCATAATTACTAATTATTATACTACTTTCTCTTTTATACGCTCGCTAACTTGACAAATCGTCTTTGTACATGTCGGAACGTCTACTGAAAATGGGACGATAATAAAAAGGAAAATGGAACACACTAAAAAAAATAAACCGAGAATAAAAATAGTCGTTTATCTCCGTCTCGCACGTGTGCGTAATATAGTTACACTCGGATCTCGGATCTACCCTTATAACGGTATTTCGAAGTCTCGAGCTGAATATAGGTTTATATATATTTGAACCTGCAGCATCGAATTTCTCTAAGTCTTAATAATAAAACTACAGCTTCAGCATAGAAGGTCGTTTAGTAGATAACGTATCTGTAACTTCTTCATTTATTATTATTATATAGGTCAAATAGCAATAGTAGTAGCAATAATATTTGCATCATCACTTTAGGAGTTCATAGCGTTCGAATTAGAATTACATTTCAATAATTCCTCGTAGAAACATGACCATTTAAAAGTTAGATGAAACGATTTTCAGACTGCATAGTAACTAGTTATTTCTTACTTATTTTTGTAAAAATTGCTTGTTTCCAGTCTAAAAAAAGTTTGATTTTCAACAAGGTAAGCGCAGTATAGACTTATCATAAAGCCATATTATTAATTTGTTTTTCTCAAAATTTCCAAGAAACTTCAATACATTTCAGTCCGAAAAAGGACAAATTCAAGTATCTCGTCGCGATTCCGATCGGTCGAGACTTTTGAAGGAGATTGTCTGTCGCGTCAAGTGCCTCGAACCTGGCCCAGAGCTCTCGGTTATATTGACACGCGCGCATGGGCACACACCTGAGATCGCGCCGATAGGCGGCTGATATTATTATACGGGGAAACCGATAGGCACAGGGGGATATAGCGCCGCGCGTCCTCTGAATTATTACGCTGTCTAAATTACCATCCGATGATTTTATCTCGCGGATAAACGAACGCGCGCGCGCGAGCTTCTTTCTCGCCTGTATACAGCGTGCCCGTGTTGTACGCAGATGTAGACTGTAACCCACTGGACTGAAGTACCTAGGTATAAGAGATACGATGCAATTTTTCAAGCCTTTGATGCTCTGGCAGATTAATTTTCTAGGACTGGTTTCGAGAAAAAGTTTTTTCGGTTGGGAGATGAAGGATGCTTTGTGATTATGGTCTGTCGACGCGGTTAATTCATAGCGTTTATGGCAAATTGTTTGTAATATTTATGAGATTAAAATTTATGGGTTGGTTTTGATTGCATCAATTAATAAACCATTTTAAAAAAGACATCTAAACGTGGGTTAGTAATTGTACAAGAAATATGCAAAAGGAAAAAAGAAATTAGATACATTTTTTAATATTGAATTGAAAATAAAAATAGAATAATGTAAATGTTGTATAGCGTTTAAAAAAGAATATTGACTTTCTTACTATAAATAGTATGCATTATAATAAAATCAAATCCAAATTACTACCTGAACCCGCATATTCTTACGTAATATAGTAATGAATTCTCGTAAATGAAGTTTATCGTTCGTAATTACAATAATAACAAATTTTCATTTCTTATAATTAATAAATATAGAATATATAAGTTTGGTTGATGTAAATATAGTAACCTTCTCATGATAATTAGTCTGATGAAAAATTGAATCATATAATAATTAGTCAACTAAATAACCATTCTAAAGTACTTCCGCAAATTCATTAGTATATATAATAAACGTGGTCCGTTTCCTTTATGCATCAGTCACATTAATAGCAGCAAGTTTGAAAAAAAGTCATCAATGCTCAAATAAAGTAGGCAGCAGACTCACTTAAACGTTCGTGTCCAGTAAAGGAAACATCTGATGGATCCTTTCCTTTTTATACCCGCGGGAGATCTGGTGTTGCAACCACTGCGATATATCCTGTTATTATACTTATCTATCGAAATGGAACTACATTTACGGTAACTCTGTACGATTCAGATCTCGACAAACGTGATCAGCGCAAATCGACAGCAGTAAACAGAAATAGTATCCTACAACATTTTAAATGGCGCAGGTAAACAGGTAAATGGGAATCCATTATGTTACGCCTTAGCTGTTAAATCGACTGCATCTTCAGGTTACTGTGAAATATTGAAAGAATTTAATATTTTTTATTTCTTGAATCAGTTTAGTGTTTTAATTCTCTCTTTTTCTTGGAAATAACATTAGTTAACATATGCACAATATAAATAACATGTAATAGTAGATAATATGTATATAAGTATACTTTTTTTGTGTTATTCATCCATACTTACTAACTTATTATACTTGTACATATTATCTTTTACATATTAACATAGAAAAATGTATTCTATCATTTTAAGTGTTTTAGTAAAATATGCGAAAAATATTGAGATCAGTAATTAGCCGCTGTTAGAATCGACACTGCGAAAAATATCGTTGTTTAGACGAGAAACGCGGTTCTAGCAAAAAATCGCTATTTAAACAAAACAATCCTGTTTCAGCCAGGCCTCTCGCTAGTTCAGCGAATAAATTTACTATTCCAAGCAAAATTCAAGCTGAATTACCTAAAACACTCGAGCGATTACGCCTCGCTGTCTCATCGATATTTTTTTCCTCGCAGCACGCAAATGCGAATGAACGCGAATTGACGCGGTAAACGGCAATGCCAGGGCTGCATTCTGCAGCCGCAACGGCATGTTAAACGTCAACGGGAACAGGAAAAGCGCGGCAATCTAGCCTCGCGATTCGACGAACGACGATCACGCTCTCACTCGCGCATGCACACACCTGTATATGTATACACTGGCGATGGATTAACAGTCACGAGTCTCCTTGTCCTCGACTGCCGTAAGTGCTTTTAATTGGAGATAGGACGATTTTATGGGCGGCATATCTCGGGGGAGGTGAAAAATCGACTTTCGAGGGACTGACAATGAGAAATGAGATTAAGCGGATGGCGCGATTTACGAAAACTCTCTGTGTTTGCGTTTGAGAATCGACAGACTATGTACGTAAGGTAATGGGGGATTTCTCTGATTTCCCAAGCGAAATTATTGTTTTGGGCTTGCGTAAGAGTGACGAGATTTTTCGTGCAACAGGTTCGCCAATTTTAAATGTCACTCGGTGTAATTTACGTTTTTGAATATGTGTGGAATTAGAAAGGCACATTTTTCAAAATTTCTTGTTATCATTAAAAAAATATCAATTAATCAAACATATAATGAATGTGTAATAAACATCAGTTGTGAATTAAAATAAATTAATTTATAGTTTGTTCAATGAATATTCGAAGAATGCAGAAAATGGTTCTAGCGCCTACATAGAGAGAAAGGCTCTCCTTTGCAACTAATAGCTTTAAAAAAGAATCAAGAAAGTTTTATATTAAGGAGGTTCTATTGACATATATACGTAATTTAAAACAAACATGTTTTGCTACAATTTAATCTCACATAATGATATAAAATATTATAAAATAAGGAGTCAATATATTATAAAATAAGGAGTTTTTGACTATCTAAAAAAAATTGATATCGAAATTCCGTTATTGGAAAAGTAGTTACTGGCAACTAAAGAAAGATTCGACAAAACAGTCGAGACCTTTTGTTTGTTATCCAATTAGAATTTTGGAGGTCTCATTTTGTTCCTTGAACAATTTCAGGAGGACTTACCCATATACAAATTGTATACCATCGGTTAGCCTGCAAAGTTAAATCCAATTGTTTATAAGTTCGTACGTGTGTTTTATAAACAATCGGACGTATCTTTGCAGATTGTCCGATGATATACAATTCTTATATGGGTACGTCCCCCTGAAATTGTTCAAGGAACAAAATAAGACCTTCAAAATTCAAATCGGATATCAAACAAAAATGTCTCCACTATTTTGTCGAATCATTCATTATATACTTTTGCAATAACGGAATTTCGATAACAACATTTTTTTAGGTAGACGAGGATACCTTGTTTTATAATATATTGACTTAAATATCATTAGTAGTATTTAAATTATAGTAAAAAATATTTTTATTTTGAGGTCAATTTGACGATAGAACCAAAAGACATACAAAAATATTATTTGTGATGAAGAGTGTACGAAACAATCAATATTATAAGAAAACAAATTACTTGTCTATTAATGCTGTTAGTGCTATTTTGAATGTCATTTATAGGAATTATTCTTTTGACTATGATAATTTTTTTCTGTTTATTGTTGTTTATTAATATTATATTTTAAAATTAACTAAAAACTGTTATTCAAGCTCGAGGACAGCAAATGATTAAGTTATATATGTATGGCAGTATAATCAGGTAATTGCTTATTTATGAAAATAACGAGTCCTTCGTATTGTGCCGATGTGGACAGAATAAAAAGTAGAGTTAATTTCAATTTTATTATCACTTGTTGTTACTAATACTAATCGCTACTACATCGCCGAATTTGATCGAAAGTCACATTGAAAAACACTTTCGTGATGAATAAATTTAAGTTGTCTTTCATATACTCACCAACTCACATACCATTATTTAATTTGTTAAGCATATTGATTATGTTCGTGCGTGACTTTGAATTAGAAACATGAATTTTAGTTATTTATAATATATAGAATTCTACTCACGTTCATCTTCTTATATATATATATATATATATATATATATATATATATATATTAATTCACCAATCATATTTCGATATCCATTATTCATGAAATAAAAGTATCTCATCAAATACCTATATTAAATTGACTAACAATAAATATAAATAAAAATATAAATATATAATAATTTCTTTTTACCTACTAAATTTAAAGGAGATTTTGTGGGTGAAAAAACTAATGTGTAAAAAACTAGAAACTAATGTAAAAGTTTCTATTATGCTCTGATCTTAGCGCTTTTATAATATTTTGACATTATTTATGTATGTGTTATGATATAATATGGCATGATGTACAGTTTGAAGCACGTATAATCCTATTATATGATGCTTTGGAATAAAATTAACTTTTTTGACTATAATTATAGTACGACTACTCCTTTAAGGTGGTGCTAAACCCCCTCGTTACTGACAAATACGGGGAAACACTTTTTACATTTAATTCTTCATTTTGAGAAATTATCTCTCTGAAAGGTTGTTGTTTTTGATTAAGACAACAACATTTCATAGCGATATTTACTAAAAATTGAAAATTAAATGAAAATAGTCGCTCCTCGTAATTGTCGGTCACAAGTGGCTTTAACATCACCTTAAGGTGGACCCACACCAGTTTTTTGCCGAAAAATTGAAATTTTTTTTATCAGATTTCTGTAATACTTACCTTTTGAAAAACATTTTGGGACCTACTGAGTTTAAAAATTCGATGATTCAAAAAGTTATAGCCGGTTAAGTAAAACAATTAACTTGGGATAGCATGCAAAATTAATAATTCAAACATGATTATATCGAAACTTAATTTTCTATTTTCAAAGTGTTCTTTGAGCATTTCGTTTAGATGAATTTTTTTGAAATTATTAGAAAATATTGTCTCAAGTATTACGAAAAGAACTTGCTATTTTAAGGCATACCAATGTTAAATATTTTATTTATCAATTGTTAGTGTTGAGATATGATTTTTTTCATATTTTTAGTGTTAAAACAGTATTTTAATTTTTTCAAAGAATCCCATGCTTTATTAAATTTGAATTAATTAAAAACTTTTTTAAAAACCCGTATTTTTAGCTCAAAAACGTGCATTTTCTTCTATAACTAGATCTGTGGGTGATAAAATAAGTTCAAAATCGGTATAATAACCTTACCTATTAATCATGTCAAAAATGTTATAAAAGTTTTAATTTTTTTGGTCGAAAGGGATGGATTTATTTAAAAATAGTGCAGGGTACCTTAAGAGGATGTCGACACTGTAATCAGTTGCATACTTATCGACATTTTTGCATTTCTTACTATTCTAATTCAATTTTTAATTTCTTTTAATAATCATATAGTCATTTAGGGTTCCTCGAGGTATTCTACTTAATCCATATTACTTAATTATGATGTAAGGAAAATTATAGAAAATCTTTCAGCGTTGCTAAAGATTAACTATTCAACAACACTCCGTCGTATATTAATGCAACTGTAAAATGATTAACGAAAGCAGCCGCACTACAGTTTGCAGTATGCAGATATATACCCTTCACTGCATTCTAGTACATCATACATTCAACCACAAACATACACAAGCACACACACACACACACATCAGAAAAACTACATTTCCTCTCGGCACGTAAGTCACTCGGCTATGCACTCCGATCAAAATAAACAGAACTCTGAAACGAGAAAAACCACCGAAGCGAAGTTTCGTTCCGCCAGGTTTAATTCCTCGCGCTCCGGCAGTCGTTCGTTCGGTCACGCGCGACTCACTTCGTCGAAGTGCGGGAGTTGAAGTTTTCCTACAACTCTCTCTCTTTCTCTCTCGCACGTGCTCTGCCGTGCACGCGAGGCGCGGCGAACCGACAAAAATCGGGAATAGAGGAGAGCTGAGCTGCTGGAGCAAGCTAATGGCCATTTCGTGCTCGCACTTTTAGCACGTAGCAGCGGCACGCGGGGCTCTCGGCCAGTGTCGTGGTCAGCACAAAAATCGCGGACCCACTGACCCAGTAGCGCCGCGCTGCTCGCCGAGCAGCAGCAACCTCTTTGATAAGGAACGCAGTCGAACGAGCTGCTGAATACGCGTCCACGTTCGCTCCTATCTTTCGCGAGATTGCTTTTTCTACGGTCCTTTTGCTTTCTTCATGGTTTGAATAGATACTTTTTTCAGAATGCATAGAATTAAAATATATGAAATCGTGCAAGGAATGATTTGTAGAATGAGAAATATGTACCTTTTACTAAACATGTCGAAATCACTTTGTTATAAATATTTCATTAAATATAGTAAAACATGGTTTGTTCCTTGCATAGATATACTACCATTTTCTTAATTTTAGACTAAGCTGAAGTAGGTTTTAATATACATTCTTTTCTTGGGTAGTATATATGATGCGGGCAGAATCGAAGCTGCTTCGCAATTCTTTTTGAATTTTGCAAAAACAAGTCATATTTATAATCCATTCCGTTGAATTACATCAGACCATAGTTATTTCAAAGGATTTCACATCTTCTCGTGTTGCAAAAATTCAGAAAGTTTACAAAGAAAGTACATATGTTAGAAATCTATCAGAATATGATATGAAGAAAAATCATGCGAAATACGAATTATTAGTTTTTGACTAAATTTGAAAATTATTCATGTTGAAATTTACTTATGCACTGAACGTAGCGAGGAATGTAGTATGATTTCTCAGTGAGGATAATTTTAAAAAAGTATCACATTTTTATACAATTATCAGTTATGTTAATTTTAAAATGATTAAGATATTACTTATAAACTTTAAGTTTATATAATAGACAAGCATTTAATAGAATTTGTTTTCATTTCTGTTGCAGGTAAGCCATTATTCAAAAACCCACTTTGCAATGTCATCTGCCGCTGACCATTAAAATTTTTAAAGTAAGATAACATCTTCAATAATATTTACTACAAATACCAAGCCGACTTTCCAACAAGCTTATAGAAATTCTTAGATCACGCGGCATGCCAGCTATGAATAATTATGCCTAATCGTTGTCTTTATGCGCGAGCTTCGTATCCTCCCTCCCTGCAAACGCGAAATACTTGCAGTGAAATTCGCGGATTTACATCGAAAAGGAGAAACGCAACCGCGCGTTAAAAACACGACGTTTTGCATACGCGCGACTTCTCATGTGCGTGCAATGCATTCGTACACGAACAATGGGTCAAGACGATCGATGCGACGACGCAGAGATCCTTGAACGGCTAGATCGATCGATGACACAATTCCAGGCGCGTATTTTAACGGATCAAACACAGCGGCGCGTACGTACCTACGTACATGCACATGTACGTACACTCGCGCTCGTCCGACTTTACTGTGTACTCCGTTACACGCAAAAAGGCCGAGAGATTGTTTTTGTGTGAAATTGATTAGATGATACTGCAGAAAAGTTGGCTGTAGAGTGAGAGGAAGAAAAGGCATGTGCGCGGTGGCTCATTTTCAATTTGCACGCCTACTTGGGCTCCAGGAGACAATGGAGACGAGAAATTCAGGAGGCTTCGATGAAACTTACAGATAAGGATCTGGCTCAGAGGTCTAAAGAAATGGTGAACATGGAGCGTTTTTTTTCAGTTGACTACGGAGGTATTTCAATTTTTTTTCTCGTTTAGTTAATTATTGCTGTACCGTAAGAAAGTAGTGTATCTAAAATACTTATATTTTTTTATGAATCTGCGAATACTATTTATATAGTGGTGAATATAAATTTTGAAGTAAATTATCAGTGTATATATATGTTTGTACATTTTATTAAAGTCGTTTACTTTTATAAAAGTGGAAGTCATTATACAATTATTTAAGTTTGATAAATTTCAAAAAGCTTATCTTTATGGATCATGTGGTCCGAACAAACGTTTGGCGAAAGTTTAACATAATTCAGTAAAGTTAATTAGCCGTTTTCATTCACTACATGCTATCAAGACAACAAATTGCTACTATTCCAACTGAAACCATACTTTATAATAATCAGTTGTACAGAGATTTGAATGCCCCATAATTAAATTTCTTACGTCAATCCACAAAATTATTGTCTCACCTCTGCTGGCATTTTCTACGGTATAGCGAACCGTTGTCGTCACTTCCTTTCGGACGTTTTTATCCCAACAATTTCTCTCGCTATCTTCAAATGTATCATCAAATCCTCCTCGTACTTTGTATGCGCCGCGAACCGGGCTCGCGATGTTCGCGACGGCCAGTCCGAATACATAATCATAGGTTTATAGAAGAAGTGCGAAAGGCGGCGATGATGATGCGATGACACATCACGTGTTTGAACGTATATCCGCGCCTGCGGTGAAATTTCTTTTTCACCGATGGTTCCGGCCGCTTCAATTTCGAGTAGCGTGGAATTCCGTGTATGAAAGGAATTCACCATCTATAATATAGAGATTCTTCATTTTTTTTCTTTAGACCCGCCCACTGCTTATATTCCGCTATAGATTGGAATTTCACTCAACCCTGCCAGTTCAGGTTTATTTACGTTTTATTTTGGAATTTATAAATACATATTTTGAGTCAAATTTTTGCATCTTAAATTTTAAATTACTTTGGGCAACTGTGATATGTACAATCATTTGAAATTAATTTTTTTTAAAGAATATTGAATTTTATGTATCGGTTTAATCAATAAGGCTATAATTATAAATACGCCTTTAATAATACGATTCAACGAAAATTATACGAAGTTTAACATTTCTCATAAAGATAACATCTTAAAATTGTCCTTTAAATTAATTTATATCAGACTGAAAGTATTTTTCATACTTAGCTTTTAAATTAAACTATTCTGATTCAATAATTACAAATGCTACTGTTTAAGTAAATAAAGAAGAAAGTACGATGCATCAATGTTTATATGAATAGTAAAATAATAATTTTACTAACATTGATTTCTTGGTTAGACCTAATTTAAAAAAATGCTACTATGTAAACGTAGATTCTAAGCACATACGTACACCACCCAACTTGACATTCACACCGTATCGATCGTCGATAAATCTCTATGACCGTGAGTAGGAACGTTCGCTAGGTACACATGACCCGGAGAATCAAGTAAAAAGGCGATGACAGCCGACTGCCGTCGACCAAATTCGTGATGGGCGTGATTCGCAATCGCAGATAATCGTAGATGAACTTTTTTTCTCCCCGACAACCTAGATAAGGGTCAATGAGCCTCCATTGTGTGGCCAATTGTTTTGTGGACCCTTTCCCGTTTCGACGACTGCTGAAGTGGGCAGCTATGGATGGCTTTATATCTCGTGCCGCGTTGATGAGCCCCGTTCTTTTTTCACTATTTCTTTTCTCGATTCGCGTGCGAAGATTTACGAGCCTTGGGGGGCGAGTTTGACTGATGGGAATTGATTGTTACACGGTAACGAAATTCTGAGGCTTCCGATGATGATTTATTCGATTGCGTTGTCTCTATTTATTGGCGTTTTTGTGCTAGGTAGCCTAGAAATTTCTGGCGTTTCATTATTCATCGTGATTGAGTTGTAATTGTTGAGGTGTTGTGTACTTTCTTTTTCGTTTTTGTGATGATAATGAACGGTTGTTGTATTCGACATAATTGAATCAGATTTTTTTATTTTAGATGTAAAGTAGGAAAGATATCTTTGAACTGACAAATGAATTTAATATATTTAGAAATATTTACGATGAATGTTTTCTAAGTAAGAAACACTAATTTTGGTATAACTTTCATTTGTAGTTTTACATACTATAAACGATTTTTACGCCAATTAAGAGTTACGTTTTTGTCTGGATTCTTTAAAACGTTTGCAAAGTATTAGTAATTGCTCAAAATGTTTTCTAAAACTACTGAACTCTAGAGACTATTGAAAATTGGAGTTTAAGCGGTCCTTATTTTTTATCTTCGAATCTACAAAAAACATTCTGACAAACCCATATAAGAAAGTTTTTAAAATTATCTAAAAAACACGTTAAAAAAGACACGTTTGAAATTTCCATGAAGACTAACACATTTCAAATTTCCATGAAGACTAACGCATTTGAGCGCTTACCATGTAGACTAGCACTTTTCATAGTCTCCTTCGAAGACTAGCACTTTTCACGAGTTTCCCACGAAGACTAAAACTTTTCATAAATTATCAAAGAAGACTGGCACTTTTCGCATAGAATATGTAAATTAGTGTTGTACCGATAAACTTTCGAAGAGTCGGATCGATTATGTTTTTATCGTGTCAATGTCCGGTACTAGACGCTTTTAGTAACTCAAAAAATTATCGGATTACCCAAGATAATCGTGAAATGTCCCAAGTCTTCGTGAGAAAATCATGAAAAGTGCTAGACTTCGTGATGAAAATCCAAATGTGTTATTCTTCGTGGGAAACGCAATAGACGCGCTAGTCTTCGTAAGGCCTATCGATATATTTGTAATCCATAATTTATTTTCATTTACAGAGTTCTTTAAAAATCTATCTTCTCCTTCATATTTTAATATTTTTAGTTGAATCTTTTCTTTACCTGTTTCTTAGATGATTTCAATAAGCAATTCGCATGGTTTTGACATAATGTTTTGTAGAACCAAAGATAAAAATAGAAACCGCTTAAACACCAATTTTCAGTAGTGCCTCCGATTAACGGCTTTGTTTTCTTTCTAAAGTAAACATGAGCGTAAACCACTGGTACTGTTGAATATGAAAACAAAACTGTCAGTTTTCTTTAGAAAATCCAAAAAAAATTATTTTTTTATGAATTCTATCATTGTATCATTGTATTAGGATCACTGGAATTAAAAAATTGTGTTATAGTTGTTGCAATTTAATTAATTTAAAAGCAAAACGACTTTTAATCGTTTTTTAGGACCACCTCTAAAAATCATAATTAAAGCTTGTTTTTTCTTAAATAAACTATAATAAATACATAGATTCAGACTTATTTTAAATATAATAATAAACCACTTCCCGTATTTTCTTTTTCGAACGAATAAGAACCTTGGACGTTGAAGAACTAATAATAGGTATTAAACATTTTATGCCTTACTGGGTATAACCAATACTTAAATATTAATTCCTTTTAAATGTGAATTTTAAATGATTTTATCCGCATAAGATACCCATAAAATAAAGATATACACAGATTTCATATCTAAACTGAATAAATCAAACAAAAATCATTGTTGCCGCACACTGAACAAATTTTCATTCATTAATATTTATGGGTCCATAAAATACGTTAACCTGAAAATTCAATATATTATATGATAAGAAAGCCACTACTCTTGGAGCACGTACAATTTTCTAGTCCAGCCCGGTATTATTCCTACACACATAAGAAATGCCCGAAGCGTACCGAGCGTGAAAATCAGCTCGCCTCATTTTTGCAAAAAAAAACAACAACGATGGCAAAATACGAAATTCGCCACGGCCCCGCCGAGTCTACAATACGCACCGTAACATAACCTACAAGACAGAAAGAGAGAAAGAGAGAGAGGTGTACGCAGGGCAGAGCCAGGCGGAAATTGAAATGCTCCTCTCATATCGGCCGGCCCCGTTAACGCGCGGCGAACGCGCGGAAGACTCTCAAAGTTATTCTAAAACGCCGCGTGTGCGTTCGCCAGTCGCGGCTTCGGGTCAGTGTACCACCACGCTATACAATATATACATATATACAGAAAGAGACGCACACCACGCACGTTCACGATTTTTTGCCGCCGATCCTGCAGCAGCGAGAGGCTCTCGAGCGCAAGTAAAGTGATAAGCGGCGCTGCATAACTTTGAGCTACTTTAACCCTTTGCGGGGCGGGTGCCACTGTGGTGGCACCCTGTTTTTGTTCAGTTTTTTGTGCATAACTTAGACAGTTTAAGCTCAATATCGCTTAAATATTTTTCTATATACTCTTAGATACCTAAGGAATAAAATCCTGAGCTTAAATTTACAAATGTTTGTTTATATAATTAGTTATAAACAATTTAAGATGAAAAAACTTCGATTTTTTAGATTAAATTCGCCCCGCAAAGGGTTAAGCTGCAGTATAGCAACCATAGCAAAATCCCACCCATAGCTATTTGAGCTGTAACTTTTGTGTACCAAGGAGAAAATGAAAATTTCAAAATGGAATTAATTGTATGTAATTCTTATTAAGTTCATTTTTTTTTAAAGATTTGAGCGAATTTCCAAAATTGATTTAATATATTATTAAACCGCATTAAAGACTGTGTTCATTATTTAAAACAGTGTATCTCCCTTGTAACCGTTATTTGTAGTTAATATACTATCTATATGCAATATATGCAAGTTCATCGTTCCCATTTTATAACATATTACAAAGATTACTATTAGGTTCAATAAACAATCCATATAGTTTGATGATATTTATGTGAGAAAGTCTAACTTCATATGCAAAAGTAGACCATCATTAATATTTGATCATTAATATTAAGATATCAGAGGCCAATTAATAATTTGTTAGCAAGTGCAAAGATTTGTTCGACGTTTATTGAATGAAAATTGAAAATTATATGTATCAGAATAAATCGGAGATGCTTAAAAGAGAAATGTTTTGATAACATAGAAACTTATTTCTACTAATATAGATTTATCGAGATAAATTCACACAGAAACGGTTATAAGATGTTGTGCAGTAAAAAGTAATACTTAATGAAACTTTGTGGAGTAGATATTTGACAGTATAATTTGTTATAAACATAAAGTGTAATGAAAATCGTGAAATTGGTTTTGGGTCGTATATACAGCATCAAACTATATTTAGATTATTTTGTACATGAATTTATTCGAATAATTTATTGATTGTGTACCAAATGTCGGCATTACTATTCGCCGCTGTATATAAATTTCATTTTAGTAGTTTGCCTTTATAACTGACATATAAATAGCCATATAAATAATATAATGTGGAATACAATTTTAAAAATAAATAGCTCCGTGAAAAGTTTCTAATAGTGATCAATATGCAGTGTGTGGGCACATTTTAATGAACGTTGTCCTCAGCTATAAGTTTATCCTGAACGACCCGAACGTCAGAATCGTATGCACTCCTATAAAAGTCACATTGTACTCGTATGTAATGTACATTTAGTAAATAAATTAAATATTTCTTTATAAGTACTGTTTAGAACATCTGAATTATTAAAGAATTAATTTTTATAACATTAAATATTACTATAATAATAAATAGAGAAAAATTAAACCTGATGTCGCAGATTACTCCAATTTTTATATTTACCTTGTACATAAATCTATAAGACTTTATTATCAATATTAAGAAATTTTTTCATAGAAATTATTTCATAGATAATTTAAACATGGAAAACAGCCGCGAAATAATGGCATCATATAATCATATTTTCAAAATATGTTTTAGAAAATTAAATACGTACCTAAAAATGTTTTATTTGCACTTATGTGTACTATTTAGACCTCGATTTAGTACAAATTTTAATAAAAAAATATTTAAAAAATACAAGTTTGTTTTCTATAGTTAAGTACATCAACGGAAGCCTAAATTTTCGTAATAACTGTAAATATCTGTAAATAAATTTTCATTCTGTTTCTGTCGTACTAAAAACAAACAAATAAAAACTGCTTAAAATTAACGTATAATGATTTTTACGAACTCACACGTGAAAGTATATTACACACTTGTAAATTTTACTGTTCGCCAATAACCGTACAATATTCGCATCCATAACCATACACTGCAGACACAAATAAAAATGCAGATCAGAACCTCTCTTGCACACGCATCGAAAGCTCTCTCTCTCCCTCTCTCTCTCTCTCTCACTCTTACCTCGAAGAAAGATAAAGAGTCCGAACAAAGATATCTCGCGCTCGATTAGCGAAGAGTGTGGGCGCACCGGTCTAATAGCGAGCCTACTTTTCGCGGGGCGGAAACCCACACTATATGCATACAGCGCAGCAGCGACATGCCGGCAACTTTGTGGGTCGCCATCGCCGTCGTCGTTGTCGTCACGATGCGGCGCGCGCGCGCGAGGAGGTATATAATATAATGATTCAATTTCGTCGCATAACTTTCTTGCCTTGTAACATATCGGTGGGAAAATTGCTACGGCTCGAGAGTACTGGTACTTTATATATTATGTACGTGGGATGGTTCGTGTCGAATTGGCACCGACAAAGCGTGAGGGTGATTTTTATCTTAAAATTAATTAATTTAGGGAAGAATGCTTGTGTACAGGATTTTTGTTCTTTCAGGACTCAGTTTCATGGCAGTCATGGCAGCAAATTGGCAATATATTAATAATATGTAACAAATAAATGTCACGTTTCAATAAATATATCACTGATATTGATAATACTTTGGAATTATTTTTCTGGTACTTAAAAACGAAAACCCACACCCATAATTTTATTCCATGAACCTTTGTATAGTAGATTCGCGTATTCCTATATGAGCAATATACTAATGTTTTTAGCTCTGTCTCAGATTTTAAAACCCACTGGATTAAACTACAGGTATTGGGCTCCATTTATAAGTACCAGAAAACGATTTCCAAAGTTTTATGGAAATCCATGATCCGAACTCCGTGGTCTCTTCTTTTGAGTCTATTTGTTCACTTATTGTTAACTTTTAATACATTCACTCTCATAAAAACGTAGCCTTGTTATTAAAATTGTATATGCAGTGTAAAATTCGATTTTGAAAAATTAGCAAATTTTATAGTCTCATTCACTATACATGGTGACTACAAACTAAAAATGATTTAAACCCTGGAATATTAGGTTTAGATAGGTATTTCTCCATAATATTTGTTAGCCTGTTTTCGGCTTAATGTTTTCCTTCGAATATTTGTGTGAGTATACACGAAAGCTGGAATTTCTTTACTGAAGGTGATAACGAGGGATCTATTTTATTAGCTCACGTGTGTGCCAGAAAGGGAACCAAGGTTTCCTTTCATCTATAACTGTATAGTTTTCTAGTATATGGTCGTGATCAAATTGTACATAAAGATTTATGAGGCTTTTTGCACCTACAGCACGTGAATATAAGATATGTAATGTTGTCAAATTGCTAAAATTTACAAAGTAATTAGTATTAAGGAGACCTGGCCACCTTAAAATTACAAATTAATTAATTATGTTTTTAGGTAAGAATAAATTATTCATGATATCTAACTATTTTTATGGTAATTAGATCAATTTATCAAAAAATAATGAAAAAAATTAAAAAAATTTTTTTTTGATGGTCGTTGGGCCTCTTTGTTTGGCTATAATACAACCTTGTAAATTGCTTGCTCTGCAGAAAAGTTTTGGGAGTCAAACTAATCGGATTGAAGTTTTTAAGATTTTATAGTGTTTAAAATACATATAATTAGGATATGAGTGTGGAAATTTATAAAACATAGTTATTGGTCAAAGTTATAGCTTATTTAAGTCAAATTATTATTTTCTTTTTAACTTTATCATAAAATATGGCTTAAATAGGCTATAACGTTGGTCAATAATTTTGTTTTTTTAATTTTCACACTTATATCCTAATTATATTATGTATTTTGAACACTATAAAACCTTAAAAACTCAAATTCGATTAGTTTGACGCCCAGAACCTTGCGACAGAGCAAGAAATATACAAGGTTGTATTAATAGCCAAACAAAAAGACCTGACGAGCATACAAAAAATTAAAAATCATTTTTTCTATTATATTTTGATAAAAAATTCAAATTTACCGTATAAAAATAGTTAATATATCATGAATAATTTATCCTCGCCTAGAAATATATAAGTAATTTATTTGTGATTTTAAGGTAGTTAGGTCTCCTTAAGAGTTTAAAAGTCTTATAATATATCTTTTCTGCTTTCGAGTTTTATTTCAGAATGCACGCTAGAGCACGTGTATTACTGTAAATAGATTGGGATTGTGGTTTTTTCTCGTTGTCTTATTTTTCATTAAAAGGATAAATTTATTGATCGGGAGGGGCTTTATCTATATTGAATCGCGTCGATAAGATCAGCTATTTTATTAATTTCATCCTGATTACGGTTTTAACGAATTCGTTCAGTTTGCCGCCAGTGAAATATTTCACTTTCTTCAATTTTTTCTGGTTGAATTGTTTTATTTATTCCGCGGTTATATTGCAGAAGTGATGGAATGCATATTTATAATCTCTGCGGTTTGTACCACTAAATAAATTCTAATTCAATAGGTACACATAAAATCATGAAGTGTGCTTGATATTCTTTACATACGAAATTCGATATGCTAAAATTGACCACAATACTGTCGACAAATAGCTACAAGAATAAGAACACAACTGAGTATATCAGTAAGTAAAATCAAACGTTTTTCTACATGCATAAAAAGTATTCTCAGTACAATTTATCACAGTTGTATATATGGAGAAACGGAAAATATGTATTTGTCATCTAATGACTGAAAAAATACAAAGATTAATTTCTGCTAAAGAATCCGTTTCACTTAAAAATTGATCGTTCCCACGGTTCATCAGCCAGCATGAAAAATAATGCATATCTCACATAAAACGACACTCATTTATCCCCCAAAATAACAAAGCTCATCCTCCGAATCTCGCCTTAATATCCAAGCCAAATTTATCTCCCGACACGGCTTCCACAAATAAAACGCTTCTCCTCCTCGCTAATCCAACAGTTCCAGCAAGGCATAGAATCCCCAAACTAGACTATAAATAAGCATCTTTTGCAAATCACACTCGTCCTCTCTCTTTCTCTATCCCCCAAACGACTCCCGAGAATTCGGTTTCACCTCTCCGCGCGTGAACGCGCGAGCGCATAATGGATCCCGGGCAGGGATATCGGATTCCTGGTAGCTATACCTACAGCTATCGCCAAGTTCTGCGGCTTTGCGCGTTGCGTCCGACTCGCGCGCGGGTGATTAAGAACCGGTGCAGCGCCGCGCGCGGAATACAAAAGCCGGCATGAATGAGCCCACGCACATTGGCACGTATACACAGAGTCATAGTTGCGCGAATTGTATATGGATGATTCCGTCGTAATTCCCGCACTTTTTGGTTACAACACTAAAGAATGCATGTCCATATATTTTTATCATTTAGTACTTTCTTTGAGAAACTTTTGGAGGCAACTATAGTTTTTTTCAAATATAATTTTGGAGCTTTAACAATGCACGTATTCATTAAATACATTTAAAAATATCGTGCCACGAAGCTGATATTTTATTACAAAATAAAATTTGTGTATATTTGTATACATATAAAATATTAATTTGGAAGATTATTAGTTGCAGGAACTATTACATTTCATAGCAATAGTTTAAATCGCAAAGAAAAAATTGCTTGTATAAAATAGATATGTAATTACTTGCAATTTTAGATAAAGGTTACTGATGATATTTCGAATGTGCTATCAGAGAGATTTATTTTTCAAAAGTCGTAAGCATTTCTCCAGGGAATCTACCTTACCGGCTTGTCTTGTAAAACGCTCTAGTAAGACCATCATAACGTAATTTCGAGTTAAAATGTAAACTAATTTCATTTGAGACGTTGGATTCCAAAACCTGCCAAGTCTACGTTTCCATAAGGATTATAATTGTGTCCCCGATAGACGAATTGAAGTCCTTATAGCAAAATTGACATTAGATTTTGGAATCCAATGCCTCATTTTTATTTGTAAGAGAAAAGTGGTTTTAATATATATCTCAACGGATATCGATAAAGAGTTCTTTTGTCGGATCTGACGTCCTGTTAAGCAGTGGTATTCAAAATAATGTTGATGTTACGGAAACGGACACTTTTTATAGATTTATAATACTATGTAAGCAATAATAAGTAATTTTATCAATACAAATAATACAATAAGCAATTGTTTCTATGTACTTATTTTAACGTACATGAAATTCATGGACAAAAATTGGGCTAGTTACGGAGGAATCACCCATATGTATATATATTATACAGGTGTGTGCAATAGCGCGTCTTCGTCCTGACACACTGCGGCGGCCCGCGCGTGCGATACCGTAATTATACGACGATACGCGACGTCGTATACGACGTGTACTTATACATACACAACGCAGGTTCACTGGCTGTTCGCATGGTGTGTGCAGAGCGATGCACTCGAAGTTGTTGTTGTGACTAGCGAGTAGCTTATCGATGAGACACGCCGACGTTGTCAGAGGTGCAGGTTTTTTTTCGAGTGCGGGAGGATGGATTTGCATCGGTGTGTCATGCGGGTTGGGAGAAATTATTTGCGTTACGTACGCATCTAACGAAATTATGCGCACGATGCTTATTCACATTTTATTTACCTATAATTGTACATAACTGATTGCACTGTAATAAAGATACTCGATATCATTTACTTGCTATGCTATTTTCTTTGATTATATACTTATTTTTTAAAATTGCAATCCATAATCGTAATGGTGAGTAGGTATCAGTTTCTTTGACAAATTTGGATCGAATTTCCATTGGCTGGATTTATATGGTGATTTCGAATCCAAACATATAATTTCCAAAGCCTTTTCGGATACATCGTATTCTATAAAGTCTTTTTGTTTATTCTGTGTAATAACAGTGTGTATAAATTATCCTGTAATGGCTCTTAATGGCTTATAATTGAGGGACCAGATCGAATAACCCACCCAGCTCTCGGAAAAGAATAAAAGTATTGAAAACGCAGTGGTACTGAGGTGTAAACAGAACAATCCTGTTAGCGTTAAGATACTTGTACTTCTGATTATCTTTTGGATAGATTTTTAAATAAAATATAATCGAAATTTATAATCGATATATGGTGGCAAGAATCTCAAATAAATTGATATGTACATGTTACGCAGTCTTTTTTAGTAAGAACTATTTATAACGTAAGAAATGGCTATGCAGGTAAAGCAAATAAATTACTTCTCATTCTGGAGAACTTATTACAATGTTCTAGACTTATGAAAAATGCTATTACTATATAACTTGAACCTTTCGTTCTCTTGAATAATAATATTCTAAGCCGTTACTTTACTTTCAACCATAAGCCAAACATTAATCGATAACAGTAGAATCCACATAGTTTTTATTAAAAATTGTATGATAACTGTATCATAAGAGAAACTTATATTTTATACCATTCAATGATAAAAAGGTCGCGGTTGTAATATAAAAAGTAGTACTTTATTTATTTATAAACAATTTTACCATATCAATTCAAACATCGTTTGAACGAACGGTTGAAAAGATATTTATATACATTCAGGTAAAAGAGGAACGTCGATATTGAATATGTAAGTGGAAGAGAGGAAAAGCAATTGGGAAATTAATGTCAAGCTGCATTCATCATGATGAAGTGGTAGGATATCGAGTTAAAGCAAGCATCCTAAGTATACTCTGTAGCCAATGAATAAAGTGAAGGAGAACGAAACTGATGAAACTTTAGGAAAGGCAATAAGGTTATGCAAATTTTTTTAAATCAAAATTCTGTTGTAGTAAAATTAGATACTGTCAATTTTAGACTTTAAAGGAGAAAAAATTGGCAAAACATTGGAGACTTTTTATTTGTTATTTGATTTTAATTTGCAAGGTCTCATTTTTTTCCTTGAAGAATTTCAGGAGGACTTATCCATATAAAAAAATGAAAAAAATCGTAAAACCTGTAACGTTACAGTCAATTGTTTATAAAACCATACACGTGTTTTTTGTAATTTTGTGCGTGTACAAGTATAAAATATAGGCTGTAACTTTGCAGGTTTTCGATCTTTTTCAATTTTTATACGAGTAAGTCCACCTGAAATCTTTCAAGGAACAAAATGAGACCTTAAAATTCAAATAGGATAACAAATAAAAAATCTTCACTCTTTTGTCAACTTTTTCTCTTTTAAAGTCTATAATTGACAATAAAATTAATAATAATTAATAATAATTTCTCATTTTACATTAACGGAATTTCGATAATATTTTTTTAGTTTGACAAAACCGTTTATTTCGTAATATATTAACTTTCATATCATCCTGTGAGATTAAACTGTAGTAAACAAACCGTTGCCAATTCTAAAAATTTTTTTGAATGGATGGTCGTGGCGGCGAAATATTTTTATTACTGGGGGGGGGGGGAGGTTCCATCCCCCTGCGCGCTTCAAGCGCCAACCCCCCTTTTTTGCATAATACATATATTTTCATAATTATCGGAACCATAAAATAACAGAATTAATGAAATAATGAAAAATCTTATGCTCAACTCAACGATAAAAATAACTTCATAATATAATACAATAACTAATACTTATACACCCAACAATATACGTCATCCATACTTTAGATAAATGCTTATAACGTTGCATATCACAAAATAATAAGAATAACATACAAATAACCCGAGTAAGAAAATCTTATATATAATCATATATAAGTAACTTATATACAATATAGAATAAGTTCTATATTGTATATAGAATAACGTTATATATAATCATATACAATTATATATAATTATATATACTTGTATATAAATTTTAAATTAAATAAATTAATTATATAATAATTAATTTATGCAAATTTAACATAATAAATAGTTTTTAATATTAGCAATGTTTTATCCACTTCTTATTACAAAAAATCATTTAAAAGAAAAAAAAATTGCCCCGTGTGGGATTTGAATCCAATATCTTTCAGTTATGAAACCATTCCTTAACCACTACCCCAACAGCTCTCATTGTAAAAAAAGTATTCGAAGTGTATTATAAGGTATATTGGTAGGCATCTCGTATATAGTCGTATAATAAGCTTTTTTACTCAGAATATACGTTATTGTAGTGAAATAAGGTACCTTTTCTAGTGATTGTAACTATGCATGGGTTAGTACTAGAAACCCATCTATCTGCAAAATATATCAGTAAATCACTTTGCTAATGAATGTATCTAAATAAATCATAAATATAGCATTATTTTTTATTAATGGTACACAAGTATAAAGCAAAATGTATTTAAAAAATAAATATTTTTTTTATATATATATTCAAAATACATCTTAGTAATAATAAAATATTATATTTAAAAATCTTTAATATTAATTATAGTTACAAAATCTATATATTATAATATTTTATTTAAATAAAAATGCTTATTACAAATATCTATAGTGAGAAATAAATGAAAGAAAAAAAGTAAGAGTAAGATGGCCATAAAAAGAAAATCATTAAAGCTAATAGAGCGTCAGTATGTGGGGGATAAATAAAAACGCCGAAACTGGAAATGTAAGTGAAGCAGAGAAAGGTGAACAGATAAGGAGAGTGGAAGAGCAAGCAAGCGAGCGAGCCAACCGATCGTCCGAGTGAAGAAGTGAGACAGAGAAAGAGAAAGAGGGAAGCGGCTAAATAGGCATATAACGGGTCTTCTTGAGTAGGTCGGTGCGTGCAGCAGTTGACACCGATTAGGACATCGGGAAAAACGCATGTATATCAAAATCTCTGCGACGATCGCTTCTCTCTTCCTCCTTTTGACTTTTCGGGTGGTCCTGCTGGGATACGTGCGTTATATCTACGTTCCGAAAAAGAAATATGCCGCACGCGCGTAAAAAGACAACGCGTAGGAAACCTTTACACATCGCGGGCGGATGACGCGACGCGACTTTACATGCGCGATGCTTTGCAGACTCGAGCTCGAGATTCGTGGGAATGCTGATTTTTTTCTATACCATCTAAGCTCTTTTTGTCGCCTAACGTGTAAGATCGAGAGTAGCGTTCTTGGTAAACTCTCGTAATGTGATTTAAGAATTTTAATTGCTGAGTTAATTAATTAAGCTTGTCTTGGTTTATTTATGTGCGGAATTAGATTGATGACGAGTAGAGGACTAAACTGCTGTAGATGTATTAGAGTGGATTTATTAAGTGTCAAATATAATAAAGGGTGTGAGATTTTAACATAAATTAAATAAGTGATGAACAAATATTTAAATTATAAAACTGAAAAATGTTTCATAGAATTTCAATAATTTATAAAAAAATGTAATCTATAATGTATCTTGTAACAATAAATTATTACCTACTTGAATATTCCATCTAAATGATTAATTACTCTTATATACGTTTCAATTTTTTGACTGTAAAACTATATTTTGTATTTCTTTTGAAAGTTATTAAATTTCAAAACATTACATTATAAAATATTATTGGTTTTTGTCAATTATACGCGACTAATACGACGACGGTTTACTTTTAATGTTGGTTTTACATTATAAGATATAAGCTAAGAGAAATAATAATTTTACGGAATTATAATCAAGTTGTTGAATATTCAACAATATAAATAACAAATACTGAATCTTTCAAAAGTGAAAACTCCAATATATATCGCAATACAATTCTTACCAGAAAATTATTTCAGCTTATTTGATGGAACGAATGTAGTTCAATATGATTTATTAATACAGTATATACAGTGAAAGCCTCGTATGTGTATTTATGTGAAAATCAAAATACTTCACTGCTTTTCATTGATTATTATACATTTTTCAGATGGACAGATACTATTTGTCTCATCAACTTTCTAACTAAAACATTATGAAATATAAAAGTTTTATAACTTTGCTAGATCATCATGTCATTGGATTGAGTGATTATTTTATACAATGTTACGTCGTTTGGTAGCAAATCAAATTAGAATTATGAATGTATCAATATATAAAAGTATTACAAAATATTGATTCATTTGACGCGCTGAAAAATGCATATCAAATAGAATATTGTTTACTGATTTGTACTGGTACTGGATGAATCTAGGATCAGCATTTAAGCGATAATTGTAATGTAACATAATTTAAAATATAGTTAATTAAATTGTTAACTATATACATTATTGCATATTGTTATCTATTGTAGAAAATTGCATTAAAGTTCTAATTATTGCATGATTTACTTATATTAGTTTTAAAATGGTTTGTACTTGCTAAAAGCTTGATAATAACTAAAATTATAACTAAACGAAAAGGAATCTAAACAATTTTAGGAAATTCAAAAAGAAATTTAAATCCATCACGATTACTGGAGGATTGAGATGTTTGAACCACCGGTATATTCATGAATATTTCATTATTCGCACAGACTTTAAAAATTCCTCATATTTATTGATCTGCTGCCGTTCTCGTTTTAATCACATAATAAACATAATTTTGCCGCGAGCTCGCATCATCGCTCAATGTGTTTCTGGGACAAAACACTAACCTGAAAGAGCGTGCTACCACGCTCGCCGAAATTTTTAAGAAACATCAAGCTGTTTATATTGCGGGAATAAGCAGAAGCTACGAATTGCAAAATACTTTATATTCGATAGCCAATTAGCACATGATTAACATTTAAGTTTTTTTTTCAACTCTAGAGTAAACATGTTATTAATTAACACAGAATAACTTTTGAGTGAAACGTATATCCAATACAGAATTTTGTAATAAAAAAGAAAACAGACAGGTCATTTAAAATTATTTATCCCATGTCATATAATACGCAATAAATGTGCATAGTATAATTATTTAGGAATATGGAGCAAAATATGCGTACATCTGGAGCAGTTCTGATGAGTACAGCTATTGATTGAGCTTATACAATACATTTATTTTAGTAGTATTCGCAAAATGTCTTAACATATATCTTAATTTCAACGAGCGTCGAACAATCAAACCTCTGTATTATTCTGCAACAAACAAGCCCTTTTTTTCTTTCCATCATTAACTAACATCGATTAGCCTTTCCATATAATTGCCATTAATTAATCGCGTGTTTAATGTTTCACTTGAAATTAGCAGCACGCTGCAATTTATCACAGACCAGGCGTACTTAGCGTTTCTTTTTCACACGTATCTAATCGATTTCGCAACGTCTCATTTAAATCATTGCCGTCGAGGCAATGTGTGCATGCGTCCTTTGGCACTCGCGCACATACTCGTAGGCACTAATCGCGCGCGCTCTATCACTTTCGAAAACGATTGCAGCCTTCGATCTCGGCGTTGTGCACTCACAGCTCAAAAAAGTCGTATACAGAGACATTTTTTCCTAGATACTCGGACATTGCCGCCTGCATTTAACGATAATTTTCGGCGGACATCGCCTGGTGTAAATATTTGAGCGTCAAGCTGAAAAAAACTTGTTATCGTCTCGAGAGAGGAAGAGAGTGGTGGCGAAACGCGCAAAAAAAATGCTCGTTCTGTATATATATATGTATTCGACGAAATCTCGCGGGAATGTCAACGCAAGAATCGAAAACACGTCCGTGGCGGGCGAATCAGTGCTGAACGACGCGACGGCGAGAAGAAAACCATGTGCGCACCTTCACACCTGAGCGCTGATTACTGGTTCTAGGTGTGTGTGTCTGCGCGTGTGCGCGTGTGGGCGTTGTGTGTGTGTGCGTGTGTATGTGTGTGTGTAGATGTCGAGCACGTACAAAATTGTATAGATCGATTTCTCATATCTTTTCCCCAGTGCGATTTCCTTGGTTGCTATCGCGTGTAGATATCCTTTAATGAAAATAACATCTGTATCGAGATATCCATCATAATTTTTTTCCATTTCTTATCAAAGAACAATTTCCCATCGATCATCTTCAACGCTATGAATCAAGTGCTTCGAAAGATTTAGAAAGTCTTACTCTTACTGTTTTTCTCATCAGCTGTGTTGTGAATTATTAGATCTAACACAATAAATATATTATAATATATATATATATTTATATATTGAAATGCAAATATAAAACAAATCTTTTGTGCACATTATTTTTAATTTGCTTCAAGAATTTTAAATTTCAATGAAATATACAAAACTGAGCTCAACAATAGTGATTTCCCGTTAAAGTTTAAGTATTGAAAGGTAAAACATGTAAAGAAGTAGATAGACACACTTATCTTTACTTTAAATAACAATATAGACTATCTTAGTCTTATATTTCCGGTACAATCATTTAATATTTGAGTCAGATGTTTTAGTGAGTCATTTGTCCAAATAAATAAGTTAAAAAATTAGATTATCATAACAAAAATATATCATATATAATATTTTAGTTTTCATATATAGTTATTATATCTTATTATTTTCTTCTAATTAGCTGCTTATGCTAAGTATCACAAGAACAGCATAAATCAATAAAAAATATAATTGTAATTTGACCTGTCTCTAATAACATATACTTACCCTCGTTAATATTGAAAATCTTAATTTGAATTATATTCAAAGGAGTATCGGATCGCAGAAAGCATTACTTGATCGGCCCCCCCTTCCCCTGCCGACAAAAAGTAATTGCCCCTTCCGCTTATTATACATGTGTTACTCCGTATTTTCATTTTGCTTTTCCCATTGCCAGATAACGATATTGCGCCAATAAATATCTCGCGCCCATGAGAGCCCCATCTGATAAGTAGACGCGAGCGCAACGAGAAAAAAAGGATTCACTTCTCCGCCGCGGTAATTTACTTTACTCGAACATAAATACCGTACGGTACTCGTGTGCTCGCAGGGGTCGATCGGCTCTTCGAGAAACAATAAAAGCAGCGTTTCCGTAACAGCGCGAGCCCGTTCGCCAGATTTTCGTATCCGTATGGTTCCGAGAAACAATGAGCCAAATCACCAGGTAGCCGACGAAGATCGCGACCTGCATGAAGTGGACAAAGGAAATTCGAAATACGTGCGACGTAAGGAATAATGTATGAGACTGATTTAAAATTAATGTCTTTTTTCAGAAGACTGGACTGTAATTTAAGTTGTGTAGGAAAAAATTACTTAAATTGTTTTATAAAATAATATATTAAATTACATTTTTGCAAACTTTTGTATCGAAGACTGCACGGATGCATGCATCTTACAGTCTTAGAAGGCAATGAAAAACAACAATCTTTTATGAGACATGTACAGGAAATTATTGATTTACGAGAGAAAGCATTCAATACTTAGTGTACTTTGCATTTATTTTGAGGAAATTAAAATAAAACATTTTAAGTTTAAAATAAATGTAAACATTGCAACTATCCTCCCTATTTTTTTCTCTAAAATAAGACATCTATCGAATTATTTATATTTATTTAATTAGTTCTAATTTTAAGTGATTTTTATAAATTCTTTAACATGAAATTTAGCTCTAGATAGCACAAAAAGACTGAGAGACTAATAAGATTAAATTTTTCTTTATTTCAGAACGAAGTTTTACCTTTACACTGTAAATATTTATGTTTTTAATTAGATTTTCAGGGCTTATTTTTTTATTATAACATGCATCTCCAATTCAACGCGCAATAATATTATTAAGTAATTTATGTACAAAGAGGAACATTAAAAACATCTCATTATTTCGATCAAATATTCATTATTTACTTCACTTTATAACGTGTACTTTCATAAAATATTCTTTCATCAATTTTTACAAACTCTTGTAACGAATTGTTTGTACGAGGCCTAATTAGCGTTATTCAACTACCTTAATCAAGACAAAAAATTCAAACAAAATTAGACCGATATAATTTCACTCTATTCACACTCGCATATTCTACTCCTAAAGGTTCAGCTTTGAAGCGGAAATAAAACCGTCAACGAAGCCCACTAAAGAATTCCCCCTTTTTGCGCGCACAAACTTCGCGCGCTTTTCCTCTCCGCTGCGTGCGCGCGTATAGATATCACTCGGCGCGTCTCGAGTGCCCCTGTATACGCGGCTCTCGTCTCTTATCTCACCATGCGCGTACTACTCGCGGAAGACAGACGTCGTCTAGCACCGCACGGCAGTCCTGGAGTTTCGCGCGCAACAAGAAAGTCCCACGCGCGTGCAGTTCGGAACGAAACGAAAGGAAGAAGAGGCGACGACGATTTCTTCGCCGCAGCCCGGATAACATCCACACAACGTATATATGGGTGGTTCTGCATAAAAATCAAAATCTGTGTCTTGAGTCCTATCAAGGTATGAATACCAAAATTCTCGTTGAGTTAAAAAGGTTAAAAATGGATAGTTATTTAGGCTTCTTTAAGAAATTGACGATTAAAATAAACGTATTTCGACGAATAGCGTAGATTTTTATCCATTTTTAGGGTTTTTTAATGCAGTCGAAATTTCCGAATCTACGTCTTTATGTGCATAATAGATTGGTGTCAGAAGTGGGATATAAACCCATACCTACAAATTAAAAGAATAGATTATAAAAAAAACGATTGGCAAGCAATTTTGTATTCTTACTTTACCTAATAATTACAGCATAAAGAAACTTATATTGCATGTAATTATTATAAGCTCCTTGGATGTTCTCAAGTAATTTTCAATTATAAAAAGTCAGTGCAAAATAACTAAATTTTGTTGGACACAAAATATTTCAGAAGATACTTTGACAAAGAATACAAAAAAGCTATTCTTTATTAATGTGCGTCTCTCTTCTATTTAGCTAATTCAGTAACCGTGAATATTTCCTTATTGAAGATATATCACGAAATCTTTAGTAACATCATTTCGCCGTCCCATATGAAAACTGTAGCACATTTCAGATTTCCCAAATACACCTAATGCTTTTCATAGGCTCTTGTGAAAAACTAGCACTTTTTAGATTTCCTGATGAATACTATTGGATATGGGGTAAAAGAATGAAATAAACTCAGACTTTTTCAATTTATTTTAGACTTTATTCTGAGTAGCACAAGCAAAGATGCACGTCTGATCTCTAGCAAATACGGTCGGAGACTGACTGCCAGAGTACCCAGCGAGTTATAGAAAACGCATAGAAACACAGCATACGTAAACATAAAATAATCGTTCCTTTTTACATGCACGTACACTATGATTGGCCCCAAGTACCCAGGCCCTCCACAAGAATCTGAGGCGACCAGGCGACGTGTTGAGGCGCCCCGCTGCGAAGTGTCGCAACCTCGGTCACAGTGCGCAACCCGATACAGCCATAATAGAGTTTATTTATTTTACGCGGAATGCTTAAGTATTCCGCGTATATTAGATTTGGTTTTGTTGCATAGGAAATATATTGAATTTCAACAAATACTAACACTTTCTTAGATCCTCTAAGAAAATTATAGTTTTTGTCTAACATTCTGTAAATTGCTAATTTTCTTAAGAGATTCCTGACAAGAACTAGTATTTTTCGAAAAACCTGACATATACTAGTCTTCGTGAGAGGCGTCAATTAGCTACTGAAAATCTCCAGATGTCCATTTAAGCGTCTTCAACAGAGAATCATCCATATAGTAAAATTCACAGCTCTCGAGCTGACCAAAGTATTATTCATATAAATGTAGAGAGGACCGAGGAAGTCGCGGGGTCACGGGGACGAACGGACGGCGCCGCGCCGCGCGGCTGGACGCGTGTATACGCGCATCACGCGGGCACGCAAAGAGCCTCGAGAAAGAGGTTTTCTAAATGGCCCTCGTTTGATTAGGAGAGGCTCCGCGAGTATACCGATACATGGCTTGCACTCTCTCGGCGAGGAGCTACCGCGATGCTTTCTCGATTATGTATTGCTGACGGGGGTTCTTTCCTTTTCTTACTTAGTCTCGATCGGAGCGATGAGTAAGTTTTAAGTGCGTGAGTTATATACGTCGGACGAGCTCGCGATATATACTCGATGTTTCGAGTACTGGCATTGTCCGATAAAGCGAGAGAAGTTTAATGGGCTTTCGACGAGAAAAAATTCAAGTGTAACTGTTATGTGGCTAATAATGCTTTTACGGTGCGTTAAGTACTCTGGTATATTTCTTTCTTTGTTGAACTTTCTTGCGATTCATTCGTTAATATTAATATTATTTAAACGAAATTCGTCTTATTCATATTATGTTAGTAGAATTTTAATTCAGAGATAAATCGTGAAGTACTTATCATAGAGGTAATTGTTTCTAAAAACTGACATCGAGAAGTCTGTAATTTCATACAGGTGTAATAAATACAAGAAGATAATTCGTATTACAAACGCCAGATGGCGCTCGGCAAAAGATTGTAAAGTTCTAATAAAGCAGGAAGTCTAATCTTGTAAGCATTTATAGGCGAATAAGAGTATTACTACTCAAAATCCTATGTATTTGTAAAACCAAACAAGTAATAGCATTCTTCATGAAATATATATTTATAAGTTAAGAAATCGTGTAGTTATTACATAAATGTTCGGGCGGTTCGATATGTAGCAGTAATCAACTTATTTATTAATAAATATACATTTAACAATGTTAATTTAATAACAATAATAACTACGACATTTAGAAAAGTACTTAGGTATACATCAACTAGTATTACGAGAACTACTTATATATTCATGTCATTACTGCTAACTTTAAAATAAATATCTACTATGTAAGATGCATAATAACTGTATGATTACTTAGTAGTAACCAAGAACACTTTTTAATAAGAAATTGCATTAGTAGAAGTATGTACTTTCTAACGCTGAGAAAAGTAGCTAAAACTTTCTCTGAATCCTAAAACTACTAAGCTTCAAAATCGACTTGAGCATTTCCAGCGAGCGCCGCGGCAAAAAGCAAGAAAATCTCAGCGCCGAGCGGAGCCAAGTGTCATTCCAACCAAGCCCAGGGCTCATCATCGTCATTTCCATTCCTTTGCAGGCGCATGCGCCCATCCGCGGCGGCCGCTTTCACGAGGTGCCGTGTACGGTTATAATCGTCGAACTTTTTAAGCACGAGCATCAGCCTCAGCAGCAGTAGCAGCGGCAGCAGTGGCAACAGAAGCAAAAGCAATCGCGCGCGAGCGGGCAATTCGAAAATTCGCCGAAACGAGTGCATAACTCATCGGGACGCAGGAAGAGAGAAATAAAGAAAGAAGAAAGAAGAAAGAAATCCGCGCGCACAGTAAGACTGCACATACTTAACGAGGATCGCTCTCGCCCTGCAAGCTCTGCCGCTGCGCGAGGCTGCGCATGCGCGGTAATTGGGCCTTACAAGGAGGAGCCAAGCCATTAGGAATAGCGTTTTTCCCCCCTCCGGACATCGCGAGCGAGACGGAAGACTAGCGCGTTCGCTTTATTATAACACGTTTTCAGCGCTCGTCGCCTCCAGGAGCGTTTGCAAGATGCCGCGGCGGCGATGCGGAAGAAATTGTCTTGCCGCGGAGCAACTGCTGCTTCTGCCGCTGTGGCCGCGCTTATACCATTACCTATCCGCTTTTGTAGGGCTCTTGCTGCTCCGGCAAATATTATAAGTGTATGTGCATTCTCCTCCTTCTCTCGCAGCGGGCCGCGCTCTCGGATCGTTAATATGAAAATGCATTACTGCAGGATGCAGTGCATGTAGAGCGAGCAGCGCCGAGTTTTCGAGTGCGGCGTTCGTCTTGTTGTTGCCTTTTGAAGAATAACGCTACTCCGAATTATGATGGGGTGTTTTCCGAGGCATGGTTATGCTTTGAGTGCAAGTTATTTGAGATTTTTTGTGTTTTTTCGTTTTCTTTTATTTTCTTTCAGTGGAGGAATAATTATAGGGAGTATGGCAAATATTTAGTTTTGGTGGGATGAGGAAAGTTATACTAATCATAAATATACTTATATTGAATGAAAAGTCAATTGGCTTTATTAATAACAATTTTTCGATAACACAACATAATTGAAATTCTTAATTCGGGTTTTCACAATGTTTACAATTGATATTGATATTTATTTAAAGATTGCTAGAAGTACCTTTCCAAATATTTCATTCTACAATACTTTTTTTTTCAACAATGAGCTTTACGCTGTTTTTAGATAACTTAAATCATTTATTTCAATATTGCTTATTACTACTATTTTTTGTATAGAACTGCGAAGTGGACAAGTTCTTTTTCTAAATCATAGTTGCGTTTAACTCCCAGCTGACGGCTGTTCTTCAAAGTTACAATACGATTCGAGGAACAGTTACAGCAGGCGCTTGTTACTTCATTTTCTTTATTCCGCTTTGCGTTATTATTGTGTTATACTAACGGTAAAATTATAGTTATCGTTAAAAGACTAAATTTCTAAGTTGACCTGTTTTAAAGGTGTTCGTATAATGGTAGCAATTTTAACTGTTTGAACATAGTAATTGTTAAAATAATTATATTTATATATATATATATATATATATATAAGTTAGATGGGGAGTAAACTCGAAAGAAAATTAGGTTATGCATACATGAATGCGAATTACCGATTTTCTAAAACTAATATATTTCTATATTCTTCACATATTATAAACTGTAGGAAAATAATTGCACCTACATTTTAATAAACTTTGATTTATTTTTATATTGCTTAATAAGATAGCTTAATTAAGTCGACGTAAGTAAAATGCATATTTTTTGTATAGTTTATTTGATATGGAAACTTTTGATGTATATTATAAAGTATCGTTTAAAAGACAAAAATGATAGTAGCGCATTGAAAAAAATGTTTTAATATTTTATATACTCTTTACTGTATCTATATTTTAAGAAACACATTTGAAAATTTACTATTTCAAGTTTTAAAAAAATGTTCTTCAAGTTTTAAACAAAATGTCAATCCGCCTAATGGTTGGAAATTAGCAAACGTCATGCTCTAATAACAAGTTTGATTTAAGTTCTACTTTTAATGGTTATTACATAACGTGATCTTTACTTAAAAATATTAAGCTTCATTAGCATAATATTAAAATGCCATTGGTGTTTTATATTAAATTAAAAATTACCAAATATTTTTGAATAGTGGAAGTTTTCATTGAATCTGAGCATGTATTATACAATAATCATAAAAATCCAGACATAATAAGCTTTAAAGAAAAGTATTACATAATGCAAATGCATACGTTGAATAGCACATGCTTTTTATAAGCAAAAAATACACCGCTAATAAAGTGCATTACATACCGAAGACACAGAATTCGATACACCTACCGTCGATTATGCGACGACACAGTAACGCCAGCAACCACTCGAGCGCGCGAGCATGGAATAACTCGTTCCCGAGAATGCAAAATGACATCTTCCGTGCGTCCACCTCTTTATTCCTTCGTGTCCCCAACAGTGAAAATCGCGCCGCATCCTTTGGAATCAGCAGCAGCAGCAGCAGCAGCAGCAGCTAAGAGCAAAAACAGCGTGAAAAAAGCCGCGCTCGTGGATAAAAACGAAAGTGGGAGAGCTCGTACGCGTACATGCGCGATTCGGCTTGATTTGCGGTTGAGGTCGGTAGAAGAAAACACGATGATTGCGCGCGCGCGCGCACGAGCGAGCCTTTTTCGGAGATCAAATTTCAGCGAGCGAGTCGAAATTTATCGGGCGCGCTTGTTGCGTTTTTTTTGGATGGGGATTTTTCACGAGCGCTCGGGCCCGAGTCGTTCGAATTTTTGCGCGCGTGCTGCGGTCGCTCGCTCCTCGGATTAAACGCTTCGGATTGCGGGCGAGATGGAGTTTCGACGACGATGTTATCCGGAAAGTTATGCGTTTTTGCGCGGTCCGTGTTTATAAGCGATTCGTTTGAAAGCCGCGCATGCAGAGGATACTGCTTAATTTTCGAGGTTTATGAATTTCAAGACGTTCCGTAAATTAGCTTTTCAGAATATACGAGAATTTAAGTATTCGTATTAAAATGTAAGTTATTTTTCAGAAAGAGTCACAAACTTTCATCGTAATATGCGAATCAAGTTACTGCACTGCGTTTAGTTTGACCTCAAGATTATTTAGTTATTATTGCTTAAATAAACAGTAATCATCGCTTATTTGCTAATAACCTAGTAAAAGTAAGCTCATGAGGAGTGTGCACTATATCTTCAGGTGATGGATTCTGATAAAGTTACAAGACATTATCTGTAGTTCGTTGCCCTGGAGTTGGTTACGTACAAAACTGTTGCTTCTCTTTAGTAAGACTTTTTAGTTTATAAAATAAAATATATAATCAAATTATAATCATAAAAAAATTAAATATTTTGTCCTAAGGAGGGAAGTCACTGTAACAGTGTCTAAAATATAGGTAGGTACTTTATATTATCTACTATAAAGGAACTATGAAACTGTGGAATATATATCTCTTTAAGATTTTCAGAAAGCTTTATTGGCAATATTAAAAAGCAGAATTTTTTTTTTTATTCATTTGGAACCTTGGACAGTATTAGGGCTTAAAATTATAAATGTTTTTTCTAGGTTATAATATTGCCAATACAGTATCCTAAAAGTTTTAACGAAATACATTCCATAGTTTCTTTCTGATACCTAATACAAAGTATCTATTAAAAGCTATTAAAGTGTTTTTCCTCTTTAAGTAGATCAATGCGAGTTGTTCAGACATCTACATAAAACTATCCTGTAGATAATACTCACATATTGTATTTTTCGTCTTTTAAGGGTTTCGTTCTTTTAAATAATTTTTTTGAATCATGTATTTATAGTACTACAAAATACAATCGTTCAATCAATTGCAATTAGAATTCTGCGAAATTTTTGGTCACTTATCCCATACATTCAATTGAGAATTCAAATTCTGCTAAAATGAATCAAAGACAGAATTCCTTCCTTAAAAGTCAAATGCTATATATTTGCGTAGTACATTAGAAGTTATGGATAGAATACAAATTCACCTCAAACGGAAAAATGTCCCTCGAATGATAAATCACTCTGCGCACGTATCGCCAACTTCATTCCAACATAAATTCTGTGCACAAACATACGACAAAGTCAATTCCACATAGATAACGTCTTCCATTCGGAAGCATTTTCCGGACGGCCGTCCCCTCGCCGCGGCAACCAGCAATACCTCTTCGCGACCAATGCGCGAAACCCAAAAAGGGCAAAAGCTTCGCTCGCGCCTACGGAATGCAGCAGCGGCAGCGGCGACATCCGCAGGGATGACTGCACCCGACTCGTCTTCTCTCTTTCTGCCGTCAAGGTCGTCTTGGGCGTTAAATCCGACCTCGCGCGCTCGCACTCACGCACAAGCACACGCACACCGATAATATATATATATATATATATATATATATATTTTACGCGTACGAAAAGCCGAGCGAAGAAGATCGCGCGCGGAAAAAAGGAATAGGAGATGCTCGAAGCGAGTGACGCGAGCGCGGCTGTATGGACACTTTTTATATCGCGAGAGAGAGAGGGAGAAAAAGCCGACGGCGTTGAGCGCATTCCGCGATGGTACAAAGCTGACGACGCCGCCGCTCGGTGTGGCATCGCGTGTATCTTGTGTATAGGGTACCTACGTGGGACTGTGGGCTGTGCAGGTATAAGGGAAGGAACTGCGACAAGGACGCGATCGCCACGCTTTGCAGTCTAGATTCCTTCCCATTTCCATTTGCGCGCGGATTTTATTTTCACCGGAGACTCGGCGATGCGCGACTATCTCACGCCTACTCGCGTATGCGGTCTTCTCGTTTTCTTTTGACGGAGAGGAAATTCGTAGGAGGTTTTTCGAGATTTGGATGCTGAGTGTTTGATGGTATATAGCGAATTGGGTTGTAGAGAGAAGAATGTGCTTGTGAAGGTGGGGAATTTATCCTTTCAGGACTATCGGTTTTCTCGAAGTTTCTTGAGTGGTAAATTTGAAATTTTAATTTTCCAAACTTCTTTTGAAAGGCGAGACTAAAATCATACGCCAACAATGTGTGGAATATTATTTCTATGTAAGAGACTGTTAAAGTTTTTAATGATTGTTCAGTTATTTTTCGAAACTTTTTTTTGAGTACGAAAACGATTTCAATTAATTTTCGAAACCAATGTGATAGCGAGCTATCAATTAGTTACCACAGTATCAATAATAATGTACGCCAACGAATTAGACTAGAATTGCTGAACGAGGAAGGCGGTACGGTCGTATTAATAAGGCTTTCGTATGCAGGTCATCGCTGAATAGACGGCAGTATGTAAGTTTATCGTTTCATATTAAATCTTTGCGTCTAACGCAAGGTCTGTTTACGTAGACTTACTGACAAAACCAGTAGGCAGACCTGTGACAAAATGCATAATTACAAAATATAGGTTATGAGGTTATTTAATATTTGCAATCTCTGTCCGTTACATCGACGTTTTCAATATTAGTTTGTTTAACGATCTGGATATTTTGAAATTCAATAAAAATTTATAAATTTGGTGTCTTTTGTTAATAATAATATGTTTTGCGAATCTTTTTTTATAAATATAAAATGACAAATTCACAGCTTTGAAATAAGTTTTAAAACGCCTCCGTAGGGATGTTTTTTTGAGTGCCGTTCATTTAACCGGTGCGTCAAATCCTTAATCTATGAAGTTAAGAACTACTACAAGCTTTATTGAGTCAAGTATAGAGTTCATTAAGTTTTCATACTATTGTTATAATAAGTTTACGTTAATAGTATATTATGACACTGTTGTGGGAGATGGTTTTCTACCTTGCTCGAGGGTTTTCGAACGAGCGAAGCGAGTGAGAAAATCGAGCAAGGTAGAAAAACACCTCCCACAACAGTCTCATACGATATTTTATAGCACAACAACCTCAAAATCGACAATAAAGTTGGCATTTTGAGGTTAGTGTGCTATAAAATTGTTACAATATAATAGAATAATGCAAGGCAACTAAAAAAAATCGCTGCGAATTTATTGGCACTTAGCTTCCTCAAACTAAATTAATTGTTCCAATATGAAATTCTTTGTTCTAATAAATTAATTTTAAATTACTATATCGCTTTCTAAATAAGCTCAGAAAGGGTGTGCTTTTTATCATTGACGGTTTAACAAACGATAATTTTAAATTAAAATTACAGAACAATAGGTAATAATCCGTATCACAGCAATTTTTTCTCTGTACGAAATTTATTAAAATTATTTAAGGGGGCAGACCTAGGTTAAACTCAAAAAAAGATTTTTTTTATGAGTCCAGAAAATCTTTTATGTTTAAAAGCAATCATTCTAAAAAATGTTATGATATCAATATTTAATAATATCTTAAATTTTTCCGCTGTAAAACTGCAAAATTTTGAGCCTACACGTGAGCACTTTTTCCTTAAAATTAATTTTTTAATCTTGTTCGTAGATTCAATCAATTTAAAAAAAAATCATTCAAAATATTTTTCAAAAATCGATTAGATCTCCATAAAACCAATGAAAAAAATTTGAACGAAAAAGTGCTCCGCTCTTTTTGTAATACATGACGAAAGGAGTCGAATAAGCGTCAAAAAGAATTTTCATTCTTCATGTCACCTAGAATCGTGCGATGAACACAGTTCCTTTAATAAATATGGCATTGAAAATAATGATTTATTGTGACGTGTAGGATCAAGATTTGCGGTTATAAAACGGTAAAATTTAAGATACTATTGTGCATTGATAGCATACAAATTTTCACAATGATTGCTTTTAAACATAAAAAGTTTTCTGGACTCTTTATGAAAAATATCTCTTTTTGGGTTTAACCTAGGCCTGCCCCCTTGAATAAAAATTAAATATAATCATTTTTTTCTCTGTACGTAATTTATTAAAACTATTTAAATATTTAAATTAACTGTAATCAGATGTTACACATGTTAGTACGTAGATTCACTGAATTCCTAATCATCTAAAAATTTTTGATCGAATTGCCATCACAGATTTTCGAGATATAACCAATAAAAAGTAAGCGATCAAAATCGTCTGGATGATCTGGGCAAATAACTCGTTCAAGAGATAGTAAAGAGGTACCGTTTCGAGAAGTTCCAGATCAAATGCTGGCAATACACTCCAGTATTCGCAGCTGAATAAAAACCAATTTTTTTCTCTTCAATAGAAAAAGATAAAGACTCAAAAATTTTGCAAAAAATTCTTATCCATATTCCTAATTATCTCAATTTTTTTCAAAAATGTTCCTTCTTATATTTTACAGATATAATGGTTTGAAAAAAATGACGATTTCGTGAATAACAAAACAAAGGATTATTTAAAATTTCGGATGGGAAAAGATAGGTAATTTTATGCTCTTTCAAATGGATTATCATTTAATCGATAATATTATTTCTCTGGTATCAGAAAACCCAAAAAACTAAAACTCAAAAATCGAAAAATCGATAAAAAAAACAAAAACGCATCAAAAAACAAACAAAATGTTTGAGCCGCCGTCCTTAAAGAAAAACCAAAGAATGAACGTGTATATTCAGAGTCATATGGATCCACATCCGCACACATACTCACACAGACACACATACAGACGCACGCACGCACGCACACGTACACGCACACGCACACGCACACGCACACGCACACGCACACACACACACACACACTAACATGTTTTTAGCAAAACTTCTTTTTACCATCACAGAGCTTCCTCTATGATGAAACAAAATACGACAAATTATGTGTTTTAAAAAGAATTTTTGATACCAGAGAATTGAAGATCCACGTTGCTCATAAAATGTTGATAAGATTTTATTGTTAAACTAATATCAAATTTTACTATTTATAATTTACCATTAAAATTGAACACTAATATATACATTATACATATGTTGTTAAAAATATTTTAATTAAAATTACCAAATGACAATTGTAATAATCTTAATCTTGTAGAAATATCCGTAAAATCAACGTTGAACGTACAGTAAAAATTAATTTCATTACCTCATGATACAAGGAAATAACAATAATATTCAATAATATTGTTATTTCCTTGTATCATGAGGTAATGAAATGTTTCAATAAATTATTTTTTATAGTACCTACTTTAAAGACTTTAAGATAATCATGATTTTTACAGTAATATTTATGTAAATACTCTCTGTATGTTAAAAATATGTAGATACGGATACGTGTGAAGCTGACCTTTGTAAAATCTTCATATTAAAAGTTGACATTTACACGTAAGTTTCCATCGTTTACATTATATAATATATTAAAATATATGTCAGTATAAAAAATATACTTTTTTCAATGTAAGCAGCAGATACCAAATGTAAAGACAAAAATCGTATAAAATCTCACACGAGCGTTCTATCTTTTAGATGCTGATAAGCTGATTTTCCTCAAGATAAATTGTACAGAAATAACTGAAATAGTATATCTAGAAAATACAAATTCTACGCTCAGCATCTCTCGCCTCAAATTTGATCGCGCGCGGAGTCTCAACTCCCTTAGAACGATCTCACCATCACGCACGCGCGCGTGTCGCACCTCGAGACGTCCTTCCTCGCTCTTATATACATATACACTCGTCTCTTCTTTCGCATTTCCTCTACTCCATTTTTTGCCCTTCTTTTACACTTTCTCGCTCCTAATCGTCGTCCCCTGCTCACACATACACGCGTGTATGAACGCTGTGCAAGCTGCGCAACGACGAAAATATCTCGCCTTTTTATTGCCGTCGCACGTTTTGCCCGTTTTATTTACGCGTGCAGCACTTTTTATAAATAGTTGCGACTCGGCTCGCGTTGCGTCTGCGAGGGTTTCTCGCTGCGCGGAGACGGACTGCCGAGCCGTGCGTTTGTTTTGCCGAGTGCACGCGCGCGTCTCTCCTTTTTACTCCGTTTTCTCGGGATTTTGTAAATGGAGCGCACGAACTGCCGCCGTCGCTGCTATCAGTTGGGTCGTGATAAACGCCGAGCGCGTACATCTGCCCGCACGACTACGTTTTTATGCTGTACCTGTTCTTTTTTTACGATGGTGCCAGTTGAGCGAGTTGCATTGTAAATTTGGAAATGCGGATTTCGCGGTGACTTTTGTAATACGAGGTAGTTATTTACTACACTACAAGTTTATTGCCCAATAATTGTTGGCATTGATTGTTGTTTGGAAATCAAATAAACGAGTTATTTCTATAAAAACGTGTAAAGAAATTAACAGTTGGTGTATTATATTTTATTACATTTTACGAAATATTTTAATGTTACATAGATAGTACAGATTACATTCTGAGAATGATTGATATACTTTTGGAATAAATTTGTGTTTTAAATTTAGAGTGATGTCTCTGATTCGGTCAGCAAATTATGATTTAATATCTAGAAAATAGATATAGGGAATGATAACAAAAACAGTTTATTGAATGATCTCCGGCCTAAAAATTTTCTCCTCGGGATTGAAAAGTTCCACCCTCGAAAAATGTAGAAGCATGCACACACCAATAAAAAATTCTGCGGTATACAGTTACCCATTCGTCACAGCGTACCAGTAAGATATATTATGTGTGTCTTATTTTATTTTAAAACGTAAAGTTGATGCTTGATAACGGGTTTTCGTTCGTATAATGAAAATACTTGTAAACTTATATTTCGTCAGTCTTAAATCGGTTTTTGTCAAGATTAGAAGGATGCAGTTTTTAATAAAAATACATACTTACAAAGTTGAACAATTTATTACAAATTTAATTTTATAACATATTTGTAATTATGTACAATAATATAAATATTATTCAATTAATTTGCTAAGTAGAATGTATTTTATTGAAGATTGCTAAAAAGATTAACAGCTCACTTAATAGTTCAATTAATAGTTACTAATGCTACAATTTAGTATCATAGTTTGTCATAAGGATTTCTATATGAACGGTGATTTCAACTCAGTGTTAAAATAATATTTTGATTAACAAAATATTTCAATAAAATTTATATAGCTTGAAACGTTTGTTAACTAATATTTATGCTTTAAAGTGTAATTTAAGCCCTAATATCTTAATTATTTGCCTTATAGTTTACTTGTAATTAATCAGACCTTCGAAAATCCCTGCTTATAACGAAAAGTCAATCTTCGCCGAGTTTTTCTTGAACCGATAAACTAAGTGAGCCAAAATTATTTGTTTGATATTTCTTAGATAAGGCGGCTATATATAAATTACGTGACGCACATTTTTGCAAAAATAATACGTTCAGCATATAAACACACATATTAACAAGTACGAACATCATTGTTTTTTGAGAATCACTTACGTTAAAAACATCTTCATTCTCCATCAACATCTAAAATACACGATATATAATGATCACACGTAACCTTATAAAGAATTCAAAGTTGCATCAAACCAGAACTAACTCTCACCCGTAACACCCAATACCTCATCACAACCTCTTATCCCTCCCAGCCTTCATTTATTTGTAAATCTCCTTAGATCCACGTACGACATACTATGCTCTTGGATGCACCATAATTTAGAACCGATATATAATAAATCAATTGCAATTAGAGTGGATATTCACTCACATCGATGTTTTACTCCAAAATACAGTGAAACTTCATATTTGTAAAGCTTCACTCTAATAATAAGAATACTTTCATCATCTTATCTTACATATTTGCATGGATTTCTACTTTAATCGTCTAACAAATATTATATTTCCTAAGTCCTTAGAGTGAGAAGTCACTGTGTGAGAGTAGATTTTGACTGAATGGAAAGGTGAAATTTTGATGAAACTAGTTAGACTGAAAAATGACTCTTTTGTGAGTGAGATATTTACTTTATCAGTTAGCTATCGGTATGTATCAAGTGAAAGTATATTTCAGCCAATTGATCACTCCAATTGAGTCTACACTCGAGTTTCCCGTGCAATAGCTGACTTGAAACATTTTTATCTTATTAGAGTAGAAATTGTCTGAACCACTCTTAAAAGAGCAGAAATTATGAAAATTAACTCGGTTAGAGTAAATTTCTTACTTCATGAAAATATGAATTTTTAATGAAACTGCTAACAGTGTAGAAATATTTTTTCATCGACTGAAATTTCGCCTTCAATAGAGAAATTTTTACCCAAATACGAGAAAAAGTTAAAATGGGTCTAAAATGTTTTCTTTTTCATTCTCACTCATATTCATTTTAAAAAAATACCCTTTCAATCAGATTCTAAAGTACACTCTAAAATCCTTGAAGTGACAAATTTCACTCCAGTGACTATGTTTTCACAGTGAAAATATGAAAAATAGCGTCATTAAAGTGACCTTCTCACTCCAAAACTTATAAAAGTAGCTACTTAACTCTAACTACTGAAGAAAAATATATAGGTTCCGCATGAAATTGGTTGACCAATTAACCCATTACCGCTTACACGCAACGAAAAGAGAGTCATAGCCCACTGCACTCTCGAATGAACTCCATTATCAACACAAAAGTCCACTCTAATTTACCGTGAACAATCACTCGCACCCGATCGAATCCTAAATCCTATAAACTGAATCTTCGATCCAAGAATCCCACTCCTTCTGTACAAGTAACCGCGATGTATAAACTCATTTACGGCTGACCGGCAGTACCATCGACGACGACGAGGAGGAGGACGGCGAGGAGGAGGACAGTGGGCCCGCGGAGAGCGTCAAAGTGGGCCCCCCTACCCGCGGCAATCGAGCGCGCTCGGTCAGGCCGCGGCGGCTTCGGCGGCGGCGCTCTGCACCTGTGCAGCCGCGGGGAGGTGTTGCGCCTTTTCACCTGGCGCTGTATAGGTAGTTCGGCCCGCAATCGCGACCGGGACGGTTCGTTCGCGCGAGCGCCGCAGCCTCTCGATCTCGCACGTTATTGCCACTTACAAGCGTGTATATACCACACGAGATACGTATAAAAAAGAGTTTCTTTCTTTTTTTCGCGTTTGAGCTTTTTTTTGTTCTGTGTGTACGCGCGCGCGTGTGTGTGCGTGTGTGGAGAGAGAGAGAGAGAGAGAGAGAGAGAGAGAGATAGATAGAGAGAGAAAGAGAAGGAGACGATGGTGATCGATGTCGGAGGAGAGAGGAAAGTGTCCGAGCCGCGCGGACTAGCGATCGATCATCATCAGCATCGTCGTCGTCGCGCGACTCGTCGCGATTAGTGAAGTTAGAGAGACGGACACACGGACACAGTTGTTGTTTTTTTTTCTTTTTATTTGCTTATCCGCTCGATAGAGAGAAAGAAAGCGAAAGAATCGCGAGTTTCTTTTTGTCGGTTGGTTTGTCGCTGGGACGTTTATAAGACAAGACGAGAGTGTGCGCGCTGCGCGGAGGCTGCTCTCACCGGAGAAATTCGAGGGCAGTCTTTGGGCCGATGTGCTGCCACTGCAATTTGCCCGCAAAAGAGAAAGAGCGAGAGGAAGAGGAAGAATAGCCGGCGCGAATGTCGATATAAGTCGGTTGACAAGAGGCGGAGGAGAGAAAGAGAGAGGAGAAGAAGGAGAGGAGGAGAGGACAGAGACAGAGAGGAGGCGAAAGTGCGCCGGAAAAAGGGGAGCAGGAGGACGATTTATTGGAGGTCCGACGTCGCTGCTACACTCGCCCGAGATGGATACCGTTCTCGAGAAGATGGGCAAGATTAATCTGGTAATGTTCGACTTTATAACGCTTTTTTCATCGCTAATTCCGCGAGTTTTTCCTGGAGAGGTTCTCAGCTCGTGTTTATTTATAACAGAGAGATGCTTCGAGGCTGTTGCGTTTTTAAGGTTTCTGGGGCTTTATATTATATATCTATCAATCGCTACACGCGGTTTTATGGCCGGTTCATTGCCTTTCCGTGATTCGTCGTTTATCGGCACGCGTGTTCATGAGCGTTGCATTTATATCGCTGTTAAAGGTTGCGTTGAGGATGTTAATGGAAACGTGTTTTGGTGAAATTAGCTGCTATGTGCGACTGCGCTTTCAGTAAAATTGGATGTTACAGGACATAGTTTAGTGTGGACGTATTCAATAATTTCAAGAAGACGATTCAATATTGAAAATGGGATAAATTATAAGTTTTAATTCAATTACTTTTAGATAATTTTATAAATTAGTTAAATTATAGTTTGGAATAACAAATAATATATTTGTGTACGTTTTACTTGTAAAAATATTAACCTACATTCGTAACGTAATGTTCTGTAATCAAAGTTACTTCATTTTTAGTTTCAAAGCCATGTGTAAACATTGCAAGGGTCACAAATCTTAATAAAGATAACATAATGCGCATATTTTTGCTGATAACCGTGATTTAAAACAGTACTATTATCTACGTGGTTTGAAATCTGATTGTATTATCGCGGGTATTTACACTATAATTAAAAATCACGTTTGACAAGTGTGAAAAATTCCACAAAATTTTATTAAAATAACATATGCAAGTAAATTATTAGAATTTGTTTCATACTTTAATATACTAATAGTGTTATATTCACATATTAAGATACGATAAATAAAGGAATTTTTTTTAATATAATAAAAACATGTTGTTTAATTTTAATCGTCAAAATCAATTTGTTGCCTTCAAACAATACAACCCTGTAACTGTATTCAGTGTCTACCAAAGAATTATCTGCTGTGTAAATTTAACTGCATTATGAGCATGCTTCTTTAAGTAATAATTCATATTTCAGTGTAGTAATTGTTGAAAAAAAATTATTTTTGAGTTATTTTCGATTCTTTTAACATTTTCATCGAGAATATAAATTTGAATTGATTATTTTATTTTATATTATTAAATTTAAGTTTATAAATTTCAAACTATCAATTATATTAATTAAATATTTGTATATTGAATTATATTTCTACTGATTTACACAGGAAATGAATCTGCAATTTGATTTAATAATACATAACCTTAAATACATAAAAACCGGACAGGCTAATTTGAATGTGATTTGGATAAAATAATCTCAGAATTAACATTTTTTTCTTTGATATTTGAAACAGTATCTATCACACTACTGTGACAAATTTCGTTCAGCATCAAAAAGAGAAACTTACATCCAATAACTGGGGACTCCTACAACTATAGTTAATTGTTTTTAAAAATCATATATTTTATTTTTAACGGAAGTGAAAAGTAATAAATCTTTCTTCGTTTACAAATATCATTTTTTTGTAAATAATCAAGTGTTGTAGTTAAAAATTGTAAGCCACTTGATTTTAATGATTCAAACTGCCTTAGCATAATACATAATACCAAAATTATTCACATTTCATATCAACAGACGTGGTCTACAACTTATCTTACAGTGTTTTACATGTGCACAAAATAGGCCTCAGTTAAGTACGGAACATAAAGACTGAACCGATTTTCGCTCGTTCCTGCATATACCCCGTACAAAAAGAAGAAAGTGAAAAAGTTCGGAAAGAGAGAAAGAGAGAGCAAGACAGAGTGAAAGACAGAGACAGAAAAAGGAAAGAAACGCCCCTAACAAGAACGGCCCAATTTCAAAACGTATACATACACGCGCGTAAAACAAGCCGCGCGGCGAGCGACGGGCGACAGATTTATACATTCGGTCGCCACCGAACCACCGGACAACGATCGATTATTAAAAGGCAAAGCCGACTCTCCACCGTATACCTAATCACTGCTGCCTCATCTCTCTTTCTCTCTCTTTCTTGCTTCTAAGCGCCCGAGCGACTTTAAGACACAGCAGCGATATTAGTCTATTTGTAGAAACGTGAATATCTTAGACACGAGAGTTGTATTACCTGCTCGCGATCGCCGCGTATATAGTGCGTGCGCGCGTATGTCTTTCGCCGCGCGCGCGTGCCACTTTCAGGCGCGCGCACCGGTCAACTTTTCGTTTTGTTTCACTTTTTTTCGCGCTCGAGCGTACCATACACTACCGGTCAAAAGTTTCTTGCCGTTGCGAAATTTTCAGATTCGATATAGTTTGACGAGAATCAAACCGACAGTTGGATCGATTACATTATATCTTCTCGTAAAGCTGTTTTAACACAAAATATTTATCTTTATTTTAATTTTTTCGTTTCTAGTTTATACAGGTTTAGACAAAATACACTTTGAAATTGAATGATAAAAAGAATGTCAAAGATGCGTTCTAATGTGTTGGTCATATATTTTTGATTACATAAAAGCTACTGATGTAGTTACTTAAAATATGAATCATTTATACATCTAAAGTTGCATAAAAAACAATACTAATTTTTCTTTAATAATGCACTGTTACTCATCCTGTCAAATTTGTCTTCTGTTGAAACACAAAACCTCAAAATTAATTTCAGTAAAATTTCATGGTGACAGAATGTAATACTTTTGACCGGTAGTGTAACATGTATGTAAGTACGCGTATGCATGTGGTTTCGAATTTCTCGCTGATCGATCCCCGTGAGCCTCAGATATATGTATATATGCTGAGAGTGCGTATATGCATATGCATGTGTGAGAAGTTAGCGGATTATTTATATTACGAGATGCTGCAGGTAGTAACACGTATAAACACGAGCACTTTTTCGGTTAAATTGCACGGTTGAAAGGTTCCTATGCCTTTATAGCTGCTTTATTGGGTTAATGTAAGATTATGTGGCTCTTTATTTTATGTAGGCTGCAATGTTTGCTGGTTGGATGTTAATTGCGCTTATAATTTACTTGTTCTCGATAAGAAATTAGTTTGTACGACCAAAATCGTAAATGGTAAAAATTTGGAGAAAATTTATTATAGTTTCTACAAATATAGTTTTGCCTTGAAGTAAATTAATAATTCTTTACAAATATCTATTTTTATAAGCGCTATTAAGTTTTAAATATTAAACGGCGTGTGCCCATTAAAAAAGTTCACTTCATTTTATGAATAAATGATGTTTAAAAGTTTTAATCTTTTAAGTACTTTTAAGTTTTAATAACAAAAGAATAATATTGACTAAGACAATGTTATGAAAAAGTTTGAATGTTACTATATGATCTCATTTTATTTAGTATAAAACAAATGAATTGTAAATAAATAAGCATATCAAATAATATAAGAATGGTTGTAACTATTGGATGCGAAGAATTATAAAAAACAATAATAATAGTCTCCTTCTCTCTAATATAGTCTCTGCCTCTCTGTTGAAATTGTACGTGCTTTGTTTACAAACACCGCAGACCCCCGTCGTCAATTAGCACCATATGGGAGCACAAATATGGCGGCGTTAAACAAAAAATACGAAATAACATTAACCTACTTAATAAATATAATTATAAAAAGATTGATAGAATTATATTACAAGATACAGAATTTCACTTTTCTTACTTTGATATTGGAAATACACCGAACTTATACAAATAGAAGTAGATACATTAACTATATAAATAACTCCATTCATGCATTTTCCCACCAGCGGTTACGCATATAAAGATGTACACAATTTTTTTGCATCATTATCTATTCGTATTTAACGTCGCGCTCAGCTAACCCTTAAATCAAGCCGGTATACGATATCTTATCCGAGTGAAATCATGAAATCATCGTTTAATATACACGACCGACATAAATTTCGAATCAATAAAAAGTTTCATTTTTATCGACTGGTCATATATACACGTGTACAATAAATTGCCAGAACCCCTTGCCTCTATACCATCCCACTTTTATCTCGTACGAAAATGGCTCGAGAGAGGAAAGCGCGCGCGCGCACGTAAATGACATCTAAAGTACGTAAAGTAGTGTTTCTTGTCCGACTGCTCGCCACACGACTGGTGTGTATACATACTCGGTGGCATCTGATATATTGTTCTCTCTCTCTCTCTCTCTCTCTCTCTCTCTCTCTCTAGCTCTCTCCCTTGAACTGAGAGATCGGCATAGGCGATTTATTAATAATTTATACAGCGCAGGTGCAGTTTTAAAACAGCGCGCGCGCAAGTAGGTATATGAAAGCGCGCTGACAGGTGCGCGAAAATGCATCAGATTTTGCGTGTTATAGTTATACTGTAGCTGAGCTGCACGTGGAGAGGAGAGCTTTTCACGAGTAGTGCACTAAGCGCTCGCGGCTATATTTGCTTTAGTTTTACGGCGAGTGCCGCTATGCGCGCCCCTGCGATTTCCTGATTGCTTTATATAAATGTGTATACCTTTAATTAATCACGAGGTGAATAGCGCGCGCGGAGATAAATGCTTTTTACGATTTGTAAACGAGTTTTCCTCGACGTTGATGCGTAGAGAAATTGAAATTTAGGATTTTTTTGGTGCGTGCTTTTGATCTGAAATTGTCCCGTCAAAATTAATCACGTTTCCTGCGGAATAAGTTAATGAGTGAAATTATGCTATGTTTTTCGCTGGATGTTATCATTCAGATTAAAGTAATATATGGTAAAATCAAAGTTAACTTGTTGATTGACAACTTATTTTTACACCATGCCTATTTACATTATAAATAATTTCAGTCGTTGGACAAAATGCCACAAGGCAAAAACTTTCATCTGGTAGTTATTTATTTTGTGTTTTCTAATTTTCCAAATGTATCAAGTACGGGTATTTACATATTCTTTTCGACATTAGGACGCAATTAAATTATTAAAAACATTTAGAGAAATTTATTTAATATCTTATTTGCATCCAAATGTATATAAAATGTAAAAATTTGTATACGCCAAATATCTGTATTTCAAATTATTTTTATGTTACGCATAATTTGTGAATTTACTTAAGTATTACCAAATAACTACTTTTAGAGTTGGAAATAAAAGAATTTATACTGATAGCATAAAACATTCATTATAAAACTACATGAATTTGTAAAATAAGAACCATCTACTAATGATACTTTAAATCTTGTAAATGTATTGCTTTAAGAATAATTTTCAGTATTCTACAATCAGAGGTCATTATTTTGAGTAATATCAGTTTAATTTAACTTTCTACACTTTCTACTTGAAACATTAATAGAATGATGTCCAAGACAAACATGTAGTTCTATGAAAAGCAATCGTAAGTATGGCCAGAAAATTCAGAGTTTGCAGTATCTCTATGTTTAAAAAAATTCAGGAGTCCATGGTATTATTAGGCCTTTTTAAGCATTGTCATTAAATTCACAGACACCATGCAAATATATTTTGTATTATTTACAATCTTAAAAATCCCAACATCGACGTATGAGCGTAATGCATATAGTTCTATAGCTCTATAATTGCTATATTAAATTTACGATGGAATATATGAGGAATTATAGAAAAGAATGTGCCGATAAGTGACTCGAAAAGAGACAAAAAATTAAATGATGAAGCCACTTCTGTAACCTCTACTACAATTATGAAAAAATAATCTAAAAGGAGAAATCATGAAATTTAGTGTTTGTTTCGTGATCACTACCTAATTGATAGCTCATAACTTTTGATATTATTTTTTTTAACGCAGCACGTACGTCTCAAATTAAGGCTCTTTTTTCTACTTTATTTAATTCTAATGCAAAAAAAAAATTTGCACCCTTAGAAGCCAAGTAATTGTTATATCAATGATGGCCGTTTTTAGTCCATAATTCGCATATTAAATTCCCATAATAAAAATTGATTACACTATAGATGTTACACAAAGATTGTATGGAGTAACCTATAGCATACAATACATGTTACCCAAACTTTGGTCCCTCGGCGCAGCATATGAACTGTGCTTCTATACAAGTCTGTATTTGTTGATAAAAGTTTGCCACAAAGGTTTTTTTCGTGTGTTGGAAATTTTTCTGGTACATTTTAGGACCTTTACAACACGAAAAATCAGGTTGCAGAGCCGTGCTTTATCATTTATTTTTCGCCACTTTCCTACCACTTATCGACCTATTTTTTGTACAATTCCTCATATACATTTGCAATTTCGTAATATTGTTTATCATTTTTAATTCGCATATTATTATAGTTTATACACAGAGAGAATTTTTTGATAAAAATTACCGTAAATATCATTGTAAACGTGGATCATTCTGACTTCAGGGAAATAATTACTTCTCAATGGTAACATTTATAATGAAAAATGTTAATTTTTACCGTTCATCAGGGTAATTTTCCCCCCAATGTCGAGATGTTCCACGTTTACAATGATTTTTTACGGTTATTTAAATTTCTCTCGGTGTATGCTTAATTCTTAAGGTGTAGCCAGTTGTTAAAATATACTACATCTCTTCCACGTCTGTCCCTTCAACCTCTGAGATAAACTTCTCCCAGGCGCATCTGCATCTCAAACCTACGATCCGCGCACTCCAATAATCGCACATCTACCAATCAAAGCCTCGGGGACATCAAGCGCGAACTCCCGAGCCAAGGCCGTGATCCTCTTATATCCAAAGAATCCGCGCCGGCATAATCCACGAAAGATCGCACGCAACCTATAGCATCATCTCGACCAATGTTTACCTCCAGCTCCGGTGGCAAGTTTTCCAGCGCTCGCGCGATTACCTCGTTGTTACGAAGTCAATAGACTCGCTCGTCGGGTTCTGCACGCGCCTGCTTGGGATCTATCCGGTCGAGTTTATGCTCCGTAGGTGTTTGCGCGTGTGTAGTATATGTATATGTGTGTGTGTGTGTGTGTGTACCTACTTGCAGTATGTACGTAGGTATACTGGTCGCTGCGGCCGACGACCACCCCGCGCGCCTCGTTAAAAACCGGAGTATAACGCCGTCTTTTTGCCGTCGTCGCGGCTGCTGCCGGTGCCGCTGCCTTCCTGTCACACCGTCGAGGACATTTTTGAGGAATAGACTACATTAAAATAGATCGAGCGTCTCTTGGTCGCTGTTTGTCCTGGTGGTTTTGCGGCCGCGAGTCGACTGTAACTCGATTTGAAGTGATTTTAAGGCACTTGCGGATGGGGAACACACAATTATTTATGAATATTATGCATCGATGTAGATTTCGAAAACAATATTTCGTTCATAAATTTTATTGTAGTGCCCATTGTATGTCAAAGTTTCGTACGAAGATTACGTTTCAGTTTAAAAAAAAATTAAATAAATATAAACAAAACATTTTTGAACAAAATAAATTCAACAAAATTTAAATGTAATATTTATTTAGTATGTTTTTTAAATAATGACGTGTTATTTAAATCAGTGAAATGCAAAATGATTCTGAATTAAAATAATTCCTATACCGACAAATAAAAACAAGTATATAAGTCAAACTGATGTTTTGCATTGAGTTGAAACTGAACGTGTAGCATTATCATTAATGATTTAACCTCATTATTCTAATCGACTGTTCAAATAATTTACTGATTTAATTAGGAATTTAAAATATTCTTATTTTAATAGGATTTATTCGTAAATATTCAAATGCGTCTTGATAAATGATTAGAAAAATGGAATGTGGAATTTTAATTTACGATAAATTTATTTATCTAAATTAATATAAATTACACTGTAATTTTTTAAATTTTTAAATATAAGAAATATTGGATATTAATCTCTTAAAGAAAATTCAACAATAAATTTCACATATAAACGCTATAGTTATATAACAAAATAATAAATGTTATATTGATGAAAATAAATTGTACTGATTAAATTTTTTAAATTACAATAAATTTGTATAAATATGCAATAAATATGTTTTTTATTAATCATTTCATTTTTTTGTTACAGGTAAGTCAGCAGCAAAGTCAATCATTGTATAAATATTCAATTCAATGGACGGTAAGTAATGTATGCAAATAATGTACTGCAGGGAATTGGGGATTTAACAAAATATTTTTCTATCATTTTGTATACCTTGAGAATAGACTTGTCGATCAATTGAAGATTCAAAAATCTTCTGTTTAATCAAATTATTACATTGGCTACATCATCGGTTTTCATCTTTGCAGTAGGTCAACGACCTTTACTCAAACCTTTGCACAGTATAGTATACCTACAATAACAATCAAAGAATTCGTCCATCGATTTTATTTCCATTTTGTACTGAATTAAACAAAATTTATCTTTTTTCGAAACAGCTCTCAAGTTCACTTAAAGTAATCATCAAAGTGAAGAACAGTTTTCAACTCTAAAACAAACGTTAAAGTATAATTCTATTTTCTCTCGCTTATACTCCACAGTTGACAATCGCAAGTCGTCTCAAGCAGAGCGTATGGCTCTTCTATCTCCATTTGTCTTCCTCTAATACGTTATTATCCGAGTTACGTGGCGTAGCGCAGTCGCTTCGCGGCCCGCCGATTCGAAATTGCTCGCGTTGTGCATAGAAACGCACACAAACATTCACAAACCTCCGTGCAGATGCAAAACATACAGATACACACACACACGCGCATATACATATATATATATATATACAGCTGTGCAGGTGCAGCAATGCACAGGAGGCAGCGCAGTTGCTAAGGAGAGTTCTGCGGCGCGAAATTGCGGACTCTACTCCCAGAGTTCTGGAACGAGAGGAGAGAGAGAGAAAGAGAGAGAGACGGACAGAGTTCGAAGTAGAAGCCGTATAGTTGGTCGTGTCGCGCACGCGTGATTTTCTCCTACGGAAAAGTCGTATCGATAATTTATGATGATAATGACATGTGTCGTGGAGAGAGAGAGAGATAGAGAGCGAGAGAGAGAGAGAGAGAGAGAGAGAGAGAGAGAGAGAGCTAAAGAGAGAAGGCTATTATTGGGAAGTTTCATGCGTTCCCTTGTATGTATCACAATCGCGGCGAACGAACCTTTTATAATGTTGTTCGACTTTGCAAATATAAATAGATGAATCATAATTGTCAGTGTGACGACAAGCACAAGAGGTGAAGAAATGATCGAGCGTATCGCAACAAAAGGACGTTGAATTGAAAATTTGCAAGTGAATGACATTGCTTATACCAGTGCGTTCTCACAGATAAATGGAATGAAACGGAATTGCGAATGGAATGAGATAGTCCGTACTTATAAGGTCGATTCGAGCGAGTCCTTTTACGTGGACGTGTGTACGCGAGCCTTTTAAAGAGTGGCCCGGAGCTAAAAATTATTATCCAAAAATGTGGAGGTTGCGCTGCAACACTTGCCAGTGGCGCCTTTCAAATGCACCGGGTATATTGTCGAATTAAGTACAAGTTTTCGTTAAAACGACCAAAATGAACGCTCGATCAGAGAGCGTGCAAGCAGAATGTATAGATACAAAGTCTGGATTTTTTAGCGTTATTAAATCAGACGGCATAAATTAAATGTTTTCTGCTGTAGGCTTGATTTAGTAGTAGATAAATCGTTACTGATCGACATTTGATTAATCTATACTCGAAATAATTATTGAGAAAACTTTCGTCGGGAAATTTACGAGAGCACTTTCATGCTCAAAATGTGATCAAAATGTTTTTATAGATAATGCATTTTATAGATAACGAATTCATTTTCGATATAATAAAACATATATTTTTATTCGACCTTTTTTCACAATAATTCGATATTTGACATTTAAAAATATTTTTTATATTATTGATCAATTCACAACTTTCAATTTTTGCATATTTCAACGAGTTTTAGAGTTGATAGAAATTGTTTTCATGGTATCATTATAGTAGATAAAATATTGCCTTCTTTTTATTGCTTACTTAATATTAAAATTACGAAGTTCGCGCAAAAGATAAAAATATCAGTTGTTAATTGCGCATACTAATAGAGATGGAAATTCCATGCTAAGAAAAATGAGTGAGCGTATAATGCAAGCTAAAACGAAAAAGAAGAAAGGAGCAGAATGTGGCGCGCCTTTCGATATGAAAGCGCGACCACGCGAATGCAAGATAGACGACTTATACGTTGACTGGTTTTATTAGGTTGCAAATTACGAATATTAGTGCACTTTTTAATGCAAAACGAGAACTAAACTTTATGTCGCTATTTAAAGGGGAGTATACGCCGAACGATTATGTATTAGCAAGTGTGTCGCCTGTACTGACTGCCCAATTTTACGATTGGCTATGATAAACATAATGAAATCGAGTTTTACGAGTAGCCTGGCGTTTTTTTCGTGCGGGTTGTGTCCATAAAATTAGCTTTTTTATTAGACTAGTAAAAACTAGAGCATTGCTATTTTGTATTTGAGGCTTTAATTGATTGAGGAAAGTCAGGTGAAATGCAGATACACGTTTACGAAATAACTTGAAAAGTAAATAGTACCTAAGAAACGTTTGAAGTATCTCAAATGTTTTTTCTGCTTGTATAGTCACAAATGAAAAAATTATGGTTTTATAATTATATTGGATTTTAATTTTAGTTGACCTAAAATGTGCGACGTTCCTTTAATGTTAAAATAATTTCGAATAACTCATCGTAAACTGTCTAAATAATTATAATCAGCAAATGGGTTTCAAAAGAGTTATAAAAAAATGTAAGTGTACACTAACTTCTTATTCTTTTTTTCGTTTACAGCAGAACTTGCAAAATGCGTATTTCTCATTGCGCGAGTAAGTGAAACACCTATTGATATAGAGACGCAAGTCACATTCACAGAAAACGCATATAATTTCGAAGGAAACTCGCCTCTTTCGCCAAACCCCGGGCAGTATTAATACCATCGAGCGCACTGTATAATAACATCATATTCTTCCGAGAGCGTACGCGCGCAGTTCACAATATCCCGCGCACATATCCGCAAGAAATGAAAACGATAATGGGGAAATTGACGAGCGAGCTCCCGCGTGCGTGTGTACCTCGAAGAGCAGCGCGATGCACTTTGCGAAACGGCGCCGACGCACACCGCATCACGAGGGAACGAAAGCACCGGCGCGCGGTGCGTCGACCAGCTGAAAACGAAATCGCCTCGAGCCATGCACGCGCGTCACGCTCGAGGCATAATAGGCACCCATACCTATACACTGGAGGAAAATTTGCGAAGCGCGAAGTAAAATTCGCGCGTCGTTAAGCGCGCGCGTGTGTGCTCGAGAATTGCGCAACGAGAAGAATCGCCAGGTCGTTAAACCGATTCCAGAAGGAAATCTTCGTAATATGGCGCGCGCGCGTGCGCGGTGCGAGGTCCCCATTGTTATTTGCATGTCGAGGCCTATTATATAGTCGCTCTGTGCGTGATGGGCGAAGTGAACGGGTATTATAATGAAGTCGAGGTTAGGCATGTTGCTGGAGATTGTGTTTCTTTTTCTTTCAGTTATTACGGCCTGTTTTGAGGGTAATTTTCGATACGAGCGATTTAACGGACTGTTTATGGTATTAGTTAGATGTGGGTAGGTTGAGCAAATTGGAAGATACGGTTGTTAAGGTGTTCATAATTTGTTCGGCTTTTTGCAAAATTATTGCGTGTTAACTTAATGGATGGAGCGATGATAATGCCTGCAGGTACTTTTACACCGTATTTATATTAAGTTGAAGCGATCACTTACTTTTAGTAAGAAATACGGTCTATCAGTTTACTCATCAATTCCTATGCACTGACTATATTACATTAAAAATATTTCCTGTATTAATATTTACACAGGGAAATTTTTCTAATAAAAATTATTACAATAATCATAATAAACGTAGTACAACCTGACAATTGACATCACATAAAAATTGCTTTTTAACGATAAATTTTGTAACAGAAAAGTCGCTCTGCATAAAACTTTTAAACGCATTAAAAATTGTACTTTATTAATCTAATTATTGCACCTACCAGCAAAATGTTCTTCCCCATTAATTAAATAATTAATTTTCCTCGCGTACACGTAGACGCACGCAATAAACAATATTTCCTCACAAATTCCAAACCGCATTCTCAAAATATTTCGTTAAGTCCCGCATTCGCACGCGCTCTCGATTCTCCTTACACCATCGCGCACTCTCGTTCTCTCAAAAGCGTCATCGTGCCTTCATTATTCGTTCAATCTAATTAATCTCCCGGCAAGTGGGAGCGCAAAAAAGACCCTTTCCCATTGAACGTCCCCGCGCGATTAGCATCTCTCCGCGCGCGCCGAAAGTGCAGCCCGTGCAGATCGCGTTTTTCGTAAGCCTCCCTCCCACCCCCCCGCGCATAAAGCCGAAATGAAAAAGTTCGCATCTCATTAGTAGTGCCAGCGCGCCGCAAGAGGTGACTGTTACGGCGCTGCGAACAATCAGCTCTTTCGCAACTGTATAGCTCGCGAAGCAATATATCGAGAGACGAGCCTCGCGGCGGCCCGATACTCGTTAAAAGCGTCTTCCTAGAAGAGCGAACTCGAATGGGGGAATCCTTTCTTTTCCTTGTTTATTATTACATTTTAATTGAAACGGACCACCTACCGGCTCGCCATTACAACGTTGCTCACTGCGAGACGCAGAAGAAACGATAAGCCGCGTTTCTTCTACAGCTCTCCTTTCCGTCTGCTTTTCTTTCTTTCTTTCGATTTCTTATCAGTTGCGGGATCAAATTGGAACATACAGATAGGTCAGCGAGATGAGAATTTAATAGTATGTCTAATTAATTGATATTGTAATTGAATGTAATTATTGAAGAAAATGGTGATGCATGATTTATTTAAGTATAATGTTTTGTCTTTTTATCATCTATTGTTCATTGATATTATTTAAAGCAGATGTTAAGGTAATTGTTTTTTTACGATTTTAGTCTTCATGTTAAATAATGACTGAGAGAATAAAAAGATTAGAAAAAGTAGTTTGGATTGTAAGATAAATATAACATAATATGTAAGATTTTAACTGAGGTTAAATATGAGTTTTTACTTTTATCGTGTTTAGCGCGTATGTGAATGAATGTTGCTCACAATTTTTAACTTGATCTCTCATTTATAACTACTAAAATCATTTTTTTACATCTAATATTCTTATCCCCGTATTTATAAATATATATATATATATATATATGTGTGTGTATATTTAAAAAACTTAGCATAATTTATTCTAATCTTTATCGAGAACAATATATAATGCCGATTTAACGTGCAGTCTGACCAAAGGTATTATAAAGTAAAAAATATTTTTTCTTTGATTATAACTAAAGAAAAACTAATGGGTTAAGAAACACAGTATTAAGACTTTCTAAACTCTAAAATATCTATATTTAACAGTTAAATAGAAAACAAACAATCGTATTGATTATAATCATCTGAAGTACATAACGTATACAGGTGTAATGTGCTGTCAGTAGAACAAGTCGGGTACGGCACGCCCGTATTATGAAGACACATCACCCACGAACGCATTATAGCATGAGCTTAATTAATACTTTCTTTTCAAACAATATCTCAATCACAAATTTGTCAATTTCATTCTCAACTTCACCTTTCATTCGCCTCGCAAACAATGCAACGCACAAGGTCCGCACACCCAGGGTACAATCCTATCGAAACCAGAAATTCCAGATAATATCCCTGAGACAAACAGACTCGGCACACATCGAAACCAAAACCCCAAAAGTCTCAATCAAACGAGCTCTTTCATAACTGCCTCGATCTTTCACTCTCTCTCTCTCTCTCTCTCTCTCTCTCTCCGCACAATTCCCATACGCAAATTAATCCCTCGACAATCGCGGGGCTCCGGCTGCAGTCATCAATCTTCGAATTACCTCACGTATCTCTCACGAGCAGCAACGGTGCAGCGGCAGCAGCCTAATTCGCCGCGCGGCACGGCGGCGGACGATGAGAGTTCGCGACTCACCCGGCTCGCACACGTAGGTGTACACGCGCCGAATCGATTGCACTTTCCTCTCGGTGCACTCTTGTGCCATCCTCACGTGGCTTTTTTTCAGACGCGCGGATACCGGAGAGAGCGGGGTGAGATGGGCGCGCAGGGTATAACGGGCGCGTTTTGCATATTTTTATGTGTTTATTAACTTTTTCCAGTACTCTTTTTAAGGTAGTCCTTGCATGAGAGTTCTATTTAAATTGATACTTCAAATTTATATATATATATATATATATATATATATATATAAAAGTACCTATAAATTATTTAAAATAAAGAAAATAATATTATACATTTTGTATGCTACGAGGGTAGTTCAATAAGTCTTTAGAATAAAGTATAAAAACAATTTTTTTTGGGTAAATTTTTTTTTATTTTTCAACATAATCTCCTTGGAGCTCTATACACTTGGTCAATCGCTTTTTAAGTTTTTTTAATCCTTCAGAAAAGTGCGTTTTCGGAAGTTCCTCAAAATAAGCACTCACAGAGGCAATGACGTCTTCGTTGTCCGTAACTCTCTGTCCACCGAGCCATTTTTTCAAGTTTGGAAATAAGAAAAAGTCACTGGGGACTAAATCTGATGAATACGGTGGGTGTTCGACCAATTCGAATTTTAGTTCTTCAATTTTAGCCATTGAAACGAAGCATGTGTGAACTCGGGCGTTGTCGTGATGAAAGAGAATTTTTTTCTCGCCAAATGTGGTCGTTTTTTTTTAATTTCTTCTTTCAACTGCTCTAATAATGATGCATAATACTCACCAGTAATTGTTTTACCCTTTTCCAAGTAGTCAATAAGTATAATTCCACGTGCATCCCAAAAAACTGTAGCCATAACCTTACCAGCTGACTTTACGGTCTTTGCCTTCTTTGGAGCTGGTTCGCCTGTGGAAATCCACTGTTTGGATTGTTCCTTTGTCTCAGGAGTCTAGTGGTGTATCCATGTTTCATCCACAGTCCCAAATCGACGAAAAAATTCCTCAGGATTCCGACTTATGCGCGCCAAAAGAGCCTCAGAGGCGACCACTCTATTGCGTTTATTCTCAGCTGAGAGCAAACGCGGCACCCATCTTGCCGATAGCTTTTTCATGCCTAATTTTTCACGTAGAATTGAAACAACTGCACCTATAGATATCCTTGTGGCCTCAGCTAACTCACGCACTTTTAATCTTCTATCCTTCAACACCATATCGTGGATTTTATTGATGATTTCGGGAGTAGTTGCTTCTACGGGCCTTCCTGAACATGGTTCGTCACTAATTGATGTACGACCACGCTTAAATTCATTTACCCAGTTATAAATCGTTGCTAAGGCAGGGGCAGATGTGCCATAAACTGAGTCCAATTCATTTTTTATCTCATATGGAGTTAAACCCTTTAAATGAAAATGTTTAATTACCGCTCTGAACTCGTTTTTTTCCATTTTTCTTAACAAGCAATTTTTTTTTTTCAATTGGTTATAAAAACACGTAAACTCAGAAGATGTGGACTGTGACTGCACCATATATCTAGTCGGGAGTGGTGCTGACTGAAAACAGATGATTTGGAGCGATTCGCGCGCCATCTGTTGGTCATTCTAAAGACTTATTGAACTACCCTCGTAATTGAAAGAGTCATTTGAAAATAAATGGGTGTACTAAATAGGGGTATGTTCCTACACGGAGAGAATTTTCTAATAAAAATTATGACGAAATTCGCAGTAAAAATTACCATGAATGACTATAAAGCTGGGACACTCTAACTTTCCGGCAGTTTTTATTGATATTTACGATAAATTTTACCGTACTGAAGGGTAAAATTTGCCTGCCGCAGAGTAAAAGAATCTTAGAGAAAACCAAAAGTTGTGGTAAAATTTGTATGAAATATGTTTTAAAAATCTGGATTTTCTTCCAATTGTTGTAGCAGTATCATTAATACTTAAATAAGTACATTATATACATTTATATTTGAGTTAACCTAAAATGTGTACACGCTCAGTTGTTTCCTTTATCAGCTGCCTTCTTTTTCTCAAATCAGGCAAATTTTACCATTCAGTGCGGTAAAATTTATAGTCTGTGCAGTAAAATTTGTAGTCAATGAGGTAAAGTTTTTAGTAAAATATCAGTAAAAAGTGCCAGAAAGTAGGACTGTCCCAGCTTTATAGTTATTTACGGTAATTTTTACCCTGAATTTCGTTATAATTTTTATTAGAAAATTCTCTCTGTGTAGTGTATATGATTCCAAAAAATCTAAGTTTTTTATACTTCTTATATTCAAATGATAAAAGGATACTTTAGCACTGACATACGGGGCTAAGCACCACTTCAAGCGACCATCTTAAGTACTAATTTGATTTTTCTGCTAGAAAAATATATTTAATTAATAAAATCTGTGACCCAAACCGCGGTTTCCAAAGCTTCAATACCTCTTTTTTCAAAATCCGAAAAGTTAGATATCCAAAATTTGCTTCACTGGCACTAAATATGACCAGTCAAAAAGAGTGGGTATTCAATTTTTGGAAAAATAACTTTGTGTCAACAATTTTATTCATTAAGTTTTATTAATTCGCTTTTGAAGAACGATGGAAAAACTGATCGATACTTGGATAGACGATTAAAAACGGGCAACGGGATAAGAACACACAATCCCCGTTATTGTCAATAAATGTCGATCTGTACGCCATAAAACGCAAACCTCTGTGTGTCTCGCCTCGATATCCCCTCTAACAAACATCAACCGCAGCTCCTCTTCATCTGCTGCAGGCAGCGCACGAGACAGCAGGCGGCGGTGGCATGGTTCCCCGCGGGACGCGAATATAATAGCGTCGCGACGCTCGGAAGAGCCTTCATTGTTTCGCGGCGTCAACGGCGGCGCCGCTTGTGGACCCTTTCGCGCAACAATGCCTCCCCGCGAGCCTGAAGAGAGATTAAAAAGAAGATGAGAACGGGAAGAAAAAGCGCGTGCGTGTCGACCGCGAGGCGCGCGCCTTTCTAAACAAAGTTCGCGCGCTAGGGGGTCTCGAGTGAAAGGTTCGGCTTTGATAAGGGTGGAGCGTGTGCTCGAGATTACTTTATGATTGGTTTTGGTTGTTGAATTCTTTCCTAGAAGTATGTGTAGATGCGATTTTTCATTCGGAAAATATTGTGAATCAATTAATGACGATTTACTTACTAGCTATGAAAGAGACTGACTTCTACCAGGGATGAATACTACCTGATACAAAAATGGCAATAGGTAATAGGATTTTTTGCTTATTTTAAGTTGTCAGTAATAGGGTCAGATGTATAGATATATCATGTACAAATATTTCCCTGTGATGTCATTTTCATCGACAAGTTCTTTTAGGTGTAAACTTAAATATTTTAACTAGGAAACTTGATTTCTTGTGATAACAACGGGTGACCTAGAGGTAATAACAACTGATGGTTAAATTAAATGTTCACTTATATAAGATTGTTCTCAGTACGTATTATTCCTCCCATTGTTAAGTAAAAATGTTAATTTCTTAATATCATTCAAACTTATTGGTTTGCCCTTGAGTAAAATTATACGTTCTTCTAGTGATAAAATTCTTTACTATTCTTATTATGTGATTTCCTAGATTACTACTGCTATTAAGGTACCAATAATTAAAAGACTACTTGTCATCTTTGTGTCCTAACGTTCTTGTTTCCACGACTATATACGTCAGTTGTTATGTAACATGGTAATGTATTATTGCAAATATTTTCTTACGTTTTTTTAAGCATTATAAAATAAAATACTACTTAATTAGGTACGGTTAATTTATATGTGTTAAAAAGTAAAAGTCTATATCATTAATTTTATGGACCGACTGTTATAATGCAATAATGAAAGTTCCTTAACTGCAAAATAATAGCACTTACAGTAGTAAGCATGCTTGTTTGTAGATATGCGGATTCAAAGATTTTTACAGCTAATAAATTAAACAACAGACGCTACCTCTGAAGGAAACTACCGTTTACATAATTTAATGTACAATTCTAACATTGTTTTTATGTATCGATCAAGGAAACAACAGCTACATCATAAAAGTTATATGACTGTGTAAATAAGCACAGATAAAATAATCTTTATACCCATGATCGACGACTCTCGTTGCTTCATCGCAAACCTTAATTACATCAATAGCAACCTGGCGAAAAGCACTCTGCGAATAGTTCACGAAAATTCGCTCTCGAAAGCCACGACTCCATTTTTATTCCACAGGAAAAATTCACGCGCGTGCTGCACTCGCACATGCAACGTCACTCGGTGTATAAGACACGTATGCAGTGTACACGTGTGTGCGCATAACGCAAGAGAGCCGGCTCTCACCGGAGATATTCGAAAAGTGAAACTACGCCGGCGCGGAGTGCGCGCCCTTTCCAATATATATATACACACATACGCGTTATGCGAGCAGCCAAGAGAATACGAGCGAGAAGGAAGAAGATATACTGCGCCAGGTGAAAAAAAAGAGAGTGCGAGGAGAGGGAATAGTTCGAGGAATCGATATAACTGATTTTTCTTCTTGGACCCTTTCATATATATATATATATATATATATATATATATATATATATATACAGAGGCTCATATAGATTGAATCGCGAGATTTCAGAGCCATTATGCGCAATTTAGGTATATATACGAATGAGAGAGCGATCGAGCGAGGGGATGAGGATCTCGAACAACGATCTTTCTCTATTGCGAGTTTGATATGCGCGCGCGCTAGTTTAATTGGCGCGGATAATATGTACTGAGCTATGACTACTATCCCTGTGTGTCGGCCCGTATGCGTCATTGTCTTTAATTGATAATATTGGCTTATTGCTTTGGCAATTTCGCGCATACGAGATGCGACTCCTCGATTTTTCTCGGCCGTGTGCATACATCGTACTTTTTGTGACCGCTCGTTGTCGATTCATTAGTCCTTTTTGTGCGGTGCATAAGTATTTTTAGACTTCGATTGTATCGTGGGTAGCGTGGATTCTTGCTTCGAGTAATAGAGATTGGAAGTATGCGCGTTTTGTATGCAGGTGCACCTTGGCAATATCTGTTTACTCTATTATTTTCCTACGGTATTACATGGCTGTCTTATTATAATTGTTTGGTATAAGCAGTTCATTATGAAAAATATATTGGGAATCTTAGTCACTTTTGCAATAATAGGCTATATGTTATTAACTACTAGTTTATAACTGATAATTAAAGATATATTTTAAATTAATTAATTTGTATTAAAAATAAATTTTCATGTTTAATGTTTTCACGTAAAGAATCATTTTATTACCTACGATTTAGTATTATGATAATCAATTTTTATTAGTTTTGTATCCCGATAGCATATTACTAGCCTTAATTTGACATCAGCATGTTCAAGTGTTGATAACTGTACAGTCCTTTTTCTTTCTTTAATTACTTAAATATATTATTCTATCAGTTAGTAACATAGTTGTTGTAAAATCTATTTAATAATGAAAGATTTAGAATCTTTTTCGATATTTTATTTACGAACTACTAATATTTCATGATTGCATACGCTTTTAGAAGAAATTCTATGAATGAATTGCTAATAAATTTGAGACGAGTTTCCAAAATATTTTTAAGTTAAAGGAATTCATGAAGTTTATGATAATAGAGTTAATTGAAAGATAGTTTACTATGAAACGAATTTTACTCGTTTTCCATATTTTAATTAATGTAGTTTTTCTACACTTAAATTTGTAGTTTATGTAATTTCTTAACGAATCCCCGACATAACCTCTCGTACATATACTTCTAATTTTTAGAATTTTTCTTAACACTTTCTTCTTATATGTAATAGATTAATATCACGCCATAGCGTGTTCTTAAAGAGTATTCACCTCTTTTGTTATTCAGTATTAATAAGGTAGCTTCTTGCATCACAATAGTTTGCAAATCAATCAACTCAAAGGGAAAGAATTTTTATTAGCTAACAGAATACTGTGTAATAATTATAATTACTTTCCTAGTATAATATTAAATTTATGGAAATTTATGGCAACACCTTATATAATTAAAAAAAGAAACAATTATTTTATTTTTCTCTGCAAGTATATAAATAATATATTTAGCGTAGCGTCATTTTTATGTATTTAGAGCAAACACATAGAAAATAATGCAAGGCTATCGATTAATTATTTTATGGAATTTCTAGCACACACATCATCATTTCGCTATAGTTCAAACAACTGTTAAATAATCCTCAAAAATTACTATTATTTTTATAAAAAGTCTTTCCAACAACCGAGTATAAATTTCAATTCAAAAGTACTGAACTAATTGAATAATCTTATGCAATGCAAGCACTTGTGTTTTTGCGCATGTTTTATCGTCGCGTCTCGTGGATTCAAGAAAGAAAATAAAATCAGGAGCTATCGATCGCGCGACGACGACGTCGACGTCCGCACGGATAATAGAGCAAAGCGGGGTTCGACGTTGTGCGACATGCTTCACGGGGCATGAAGCAATTCTAGAGTTTATGCACTGGAGGCGCGGATCGATCGAGATGAATCGTCGCCCGCGGAGTTTGCTGACCGATCTCACCGCTGCCGAGCTCCCGCGATGAGCTTCTTCCCTTGGCTGTTTAATTCTCTTTTTCTCCTTCTTTTCATGATTAATTATTTAATGAGCGGCAAGACTTATATAGGCTCATTCGTGAATAGAGATCTAAGGTATATTTATTTTATATTTATTATTTTAAATATGGGTTAAATAATCACAAAAGAGTAAACAAAATATTTGTTGATTCTGCTTTTCTCTTATTATTGAATATCTGATGTTATTAAAAGATTGGAACTAAGTTTCATGTAGGATTATATATCAGGGAAAAACTGCATTGATCTGCGGCATTAAGTTAGTTCTCTATTACTATAGGTATTTTCCAATAATTTTATTGTTTTCTCAAATTTGATAATTGTTATAGTTATGAAACATTGTAAGTATAAACCACACGCATTTAAATGTATTGTATATAAAATAAAGCATATATATATATTATATCGCATAACAAATTAAGATTACCACTAATAAAAAAGAAAAAAATGAAGTAAAATACGTAGATGAAGATTAACAGGAATAAATTTAAGATTTAAATTCTTCAATTGTTACATTAAAGTATGTTTTATAAAAAATATAGATCTGACCATTTTTTTGCAAATGCTATTTAAAACGATACGCGGACCCGAGAGTAATTAATAAACTCGTAATCTCGAAATTTTCATCTGTCTGCTTCCTCTCTTTCTCCCTGACCTTCGCCGTGAAATTAATCACCCGCTCTTGAGTCACTCTTCTTCTGCTGAACTTAAAAGATAAAGACAGAGCGAAAGAAGAATAAGAAATGTCTTAACGTACGCGATGAAAGGATCCGTCAGGTCACATCAGCGCACAAGCCCTCAATATATTCGTATATACCGAGTGTGTTGTAAGGAGGCATTAGAGAGGCGGACGATTTTCGATTCGCCGGCGAAGGGAGAAAGAGAAAGAGCGAGATAACGAGCATCGAGAAGAATGACTGGCGGGATTCGGAACATTTTTCTTCGGCGTACGCGCATCGGTTCTCTATATATAATACCTATACGTGTACGTTTGCGCGCCATTATTAGAAAATTATACCCGCAGTGAATGCGTCTACGGTGCAATATCTCAGACGACAGTTTTTCACTTTTGACTTACTTACCTGTGCGTATATTGCTGTATTATTTTTTTGTGTCGAGACTCGCGGTGAAAGAAGACTATATTTCATATATGCATACAGAAGGAGGACGCTAAAAATTAATGTTTATACGGTCGAGGATGAAGGATGCAATTTTACGTTACTATTAAAAGTGTAGTCGTAAGATTGTGATATATTATTGTCCTACTATGGATGCTGAAAGTTATATTACAGAACTGTATATACTGATTTTTATAAAAGTTAAAAGTTTAAAACTGTGTATGTTAGTAATATTTATAGTAAATGTTAATCGTTAAGTTGTAATCAATTGGAAACATGTCTTTTGTATATTCCAGTTTGCATTCTTTTATAATATTATGTCGCATGTTGTTATAATATACAGTTTAGTGAATTTTATGATATTTTATAATTTCATTCAATTTCTATAACAATTGAGTAACGTTATAATTTCGAGCTGATGGAAATATTTATTTTGTATAATTTAAAATTTATCACATGAAAAATAAAGAAAAATGAAAGAATGTAATGGTTGTATTGAATACACCGAGACTTTTATTTCCAATTGATCGGTGTGCTTTCTTCATTTATTTCAACTTAAACTCATAGTTACTTTTGTAAGTATAGTTTAGAAATTTCTTTCAATTTTTTTGTGTATTTTGTACTATTTTTTATAATGTTTAAAAAATTGAAACCCAAACAATTATAAAAGTGCGTACACAAAGTTCCAGAAGGGCGTATAATTTCAAATAAATTGAATTTTTAGAAAAAACCACTATACACAATTTATATTATACGCCGGTCTTGAATTTGCAACATGCACTCTATAATCTGACGTGCTATTCTTTACTATATCGTCTAGTATAACATTTATATAATACCTATTAATTATATTATTCGAGGAACATAGATTTACTGTTAAAATACTAAAGCAAATTGAAAATGTAATTATTTCAATGCTATCAACAATCAACAATATATAAACAATAATTTAATATGTTTTTATAACATTAACGGTAGATATATTTATTTTAGGAAAGTAATATTAGCAAACCGGTTTTTCAAGATAAAGTTACAAAATTATAACGCATTTAAAATATAACACCGAAACATTTATAAATAAAATATTAAAAGTATAAGCATTATTTAGTTTATATGAATCAAACAAAACGGATGCATGTGTACATGGTCGGGAAACGCGATGATCAATCACGTTAACGCTTTATTAGAGATATTCCTAATCTACATTTTCTTACGTACGGGTGCATACATTATTTATAAGCGAGGCTCGCGCGCAGCCACATCCCGTAATCGGCACTTTTACACTGGCGCATTAGCATGCAGCGTACGAATTCGTAAGGATAAAAAAGAGCCGTTAGCCGCGGGGACTTTCATTTTGTATATCGGTTGATGCCGTGCGCGCTCGCTCGCGCGAAAGGTCATAATCATTTAGTAATTAGAAACTAATCGAACTTAATGATTTTTCATGTATCGACACACGACTATTGACCTAGTGTAACACTTTTGTCAAGGAGTGCACACCTGATTTTTTCCCCTTTCCACAAATGCCTCGCTGATCGTTCCGCCGCAGCGGCGCAAAACGTCGACGTTATTAATGAGTTTATATCGGGTCCAGGAATCGGTAGCTCATATTCCATCGAGTGTGTATCGACGCAAAGTCAACCGCGACTGCAATGCTAGGAGATGGTGATTTTTGCCACTATGCCTACGCGTGACGAAACCTTGTGCCACGCACGTGATATGCCTTTGAGCGGCCGCTGCTCGGCACGTTTGCTAAGTTCGTAAATAGTGCATTGCATTGATTTATCGATTGCAGGTACAGATGCGGAGATCGAAAAGTTCACTAGAAATTCAGTGACAGGCTGGAGTGAAATTTATACCGTTACAAGTGTATAAATTGTAGGTGTGGAATTTTGTGCGTGTGCACACGTGCAAAGCTGCGTTCTGTAATGATATTTGTCCGGTAAAGATCAGTTTTCCCAATTTGTCGTGTGACGCGTAGACGATTTGATAGTTAATAATTATTTGATATGTTCGAAACATGTCTATAACGCGTTTTATTTATATTACTCTTAATCAAATTCAAAGTTCATGTTGAATGAAAAATTTGAATTCACATCTGTATTCTTTCTTGAGAGTAATTACTAAAAAATGTTTAATTCTTATAGAAATTTTATTTTAATATTACATTAAAGCCTAATTTATGAGAATACAATTTTGAAAAGAATAATTATTTTGTATTAATCAATGAGTCTATAACTTATTATTATATAATAGAATTTGAAACTCTTTTGTGGCATTGATATGAAATTTATAAAGTATATAGATCATTTTAGATATTCTGTAAAAATTGACGTTACTACTGCAATTTTAAATTTAAATATCACATGGTAACGCATATATCTTATGTTAATAGTTACCCAACGAATAATAAATTACATTTCAAGAAAAAGTTTTATTAGCGTTATAAAATGTTTTTATCAGAGCAGAGACTTTTCCACTTTATTTGTACAAGGTAGTTAAAATTTTTTTTACAATAGTATCGCGTAGAGAGTTTATCTAAAGTTCATAACACTTTGGTCACGTTATTGTAGAAAGTACCTCTAAACATCAAAGCCGCACCAAAGCAGATTGTACTCGAAAAAATCCTGTAAATCAGTGAAACCGATCTCACTGAAACCATAATAATAAATTTCAATGGGATGGCCAAGATGTTAAGACAGCGATATATCGCACCTTAAATTCGGAACATTACCAAAAAGAAAGGGAAAGGTGAAAAAGTGTTTGTAATCAACATTTAATTATCTCCGTCGTATATAAAATCATATGCTTATCATATCGATCGAAACACCCCAACCATTAAACGTATTCGGTTACGCTTATATATATTATTACAATATATATATCGTTAAGTTATGTTACATGTCCAACACTAATAAGTATGAAGCTTTTTACGATAAAAGCTTTAAAATCATCAATTTTTATTCTAATTTTTAAAAATTTTAATTAATGCAAAATGGCAAAATAAAAATTAAAAAATTAAAAATGTAGAATAATTATATATTTATGTTATATAATATGTATACTTTTATGACCTCATTGCATTAGAGTGTGCATTCTTCTATCGAAATTGAATACCATATTTCGACTTTACAATTAATAGAACAGTTTGCGTCATTTGATAATTTACAGTCTTAAATCAACATTTTCTATCATTCAATTGCGAAGAAAATTACAATAGTAACATTCAGTAAAATAAAAACGGCTTATGAATTGAGTTCAACGCTAGTGTAGCTAGTGTAGCTCCATTCATCCTTAAACATACGAGATTAAAATCTGATCTCGAACTAGTCACAAATTGATACCACTTTCTATTACGCTAGCTCTCAGTCTATCCCTAAAGAAGCCATTAGAATCTAACACGGCCCCCCTCGATATATGTATCAAATCTCTATTTTCACACTCTCGGGCATCCTCTCCATTATACACAGTGTCGAACGACGGACAACAACCGGTTTCGCGCCCGGGGCAAAGTGAGTCCAGTCATCGCCGCTCGCCTCGGGATCACCTGCGTGTGCGCGCCTCCTCTTTTTTGTCGAGAAAAGGTAATCTCGCGCGTAAACAAAAAAGGAAAAAAGAACGTTAGCAGCAGATTACTCGTCGGCCCGCGTGTGTGTATCGGAAAGGTGTCGGCGGCACACTTTTTAGAAGGCAGCGCCGGACGGAGAATCAAAAAAAGAAGCAGCAGGTGGGAGAGAGATGCGCGGATGCATCGCGTATGCAAAGTAAGCGATTTGTATTCGCCGGCTGGGCTTAGGACGTATGGAGGTTATAGGGTCAGCGGCGGCGACGGCGGTTGCGGCGACCGCGGCTAAAACAAGCCTGATAAATTTATGCCCCGGATCGGGGGCCAAAGCTGTTTATAATGCAGCCTCTCCCCGTATGGTCTTGTATTATTGTGCTTAAATGGTTGAGCGCGTGTGTGTATAGGTGCTTATATGCAATCGGTGTTCTTTTAAGTGCTGCCGATTATATTTGACTTTTGAAAGAGATTAGGAGTTTTTTGTGATTATGTGGGAAATTTGACTGGTATATTAATAATGAGTAATGTATGTTTTTATAAAACTAATTCTTGAGACTTACGTAAAAATGCATGAAAATGAAGGCGTATAAGTGATACAGGCAGGGCTATTATGGATATTTAGGTTGCTACACCAAATAAGCTGTAAATCCATTCATTTTTTTTATAAGATTATTTAAAATTCTTTAAAACTTGTCTTGTACGGTGATTTTATTGATTTAAAAGATAAATAATTTAAATTAAAATGTTTAAATACATAATGCCATCCATTAGGGATAGCATATATCAATCAATAAATGATTCAATTCCATTCTAAATTTTTGTTAAAATCTATTATAGGCTTGTTAAAACCTATGCATCTAGTAAATTAGCCGACTGTGACACAGTAAATTGAAGTGATGATCTCAAATTATAGGGTAGCTCAGATGTGTCATTATGACTTCTTTACACAAGGAGAAGAACAAAATGAACTTTTTGTTACGTCTGAACATTGTTTCGGGTTTAATTAGTCCTTTATTTGCGAGGCCTTGAAACCACTGAGTAAGATTCCTAAGAATTATCGTGTCATTTAAAAGAATAATTAACGGATGATTTTTTTGGAAACAGAATAGCAGGAAGACCACATTGTCATTTATCAACGATGGTTTTATCTTTTTTAATTTTGAGAATTATTTAAAGAAGTTATCTCCTTACTATCATGTTTAAATCAGGAACTATTAACGTAAAATACGTATTCTTCTCATTCGGCATATCTAAATCTTTTATTGTAAGTATCTTGCAATTTCATAAAACTAGTATTTATATATAAACGGGGTATATAGATTTTTCAAGATAAAAACTAATTTCATTAAAAATTTTCTTTTGCACAATTCATTCTATATATGCTTGAGTTAAGATAAACACAGTAGATAGTCTAAATATTTTTCATGTATATAGTTACTTGTTTCAGTTATGGTAGTCAATAAATAGCTAACTTAATAATTTTTGCTTCCTCATGGTAAAAAACAGTTTTGCTAAAAACGTGTTAGAATCATGTTTTGAGATACTGAGAATCAAAATACACTATTTTAAGAAAATGTCTGCGTATGAATGTGTGTGTGTGTGAGAGAGTGTGTGTGTGTGTCCGCGCGCGTGTGTGTGTATGTGTGTGTGTGTGTGTGTGTGTGTACACGGTGAAAATTAACGTTTCGGGGTTCATTTTGTTGTTTTTCTTTAAGGACGGCAATTCATTTTTTTTTATTTTCGCGATGCGTTTTTGTTTTTTAGCGATTCTTCGATTGTTAGGTTTAATTTCTTCGGTTTTGTGATACCGTAGAAATAATATCATCGATTGGGTAATAATGCATCTGAAAGAGCATAAAATCACCTATCTTTTCCAATCCGAAATTTTGAATAAGCTATCTCGCTTGTTTGTTATTCACGAAATCGTAATTTTTTTAAATGCTTATATCTGTGAAATATAACAAGCAAGATTTTTAAAAAATAATTGAGATGATTAGGAATCTGTAGAAGCATATACTGTAAAATATTTGATACTTTATCTTTTTCTTTTGAAGAGAGAGAAATCCTTTTGTAAATAAAAGTGATTTTAATTCAGTAGTAAATTCTGGAGTAAATCGGCAGCATTTGATCTGAAATTGTCCAAAACGGTAGTTCTTTAGTATCTCTTGAACGAGTTCTAAGTCCAGACCACAACAACCTTTATATTTCGAGATATTTGAGGTTATTTGTTTTTCAAATTTTTTTTTGATTGTGTATATCTCGAGAATGGCACGGTCATTTTTTACCAAATTGGGCTCATTTTTTTCATTCTTTAATAAAGATTCGAAATTAAAAAGAAATTTAAAGATTCATCGACTCTTTTTTTAGAACACTTTTTGGATTTTTGGATTTTTGAGTTTTAGGTTTTCAAATTTTTTGGTATGTTAGAAATATTATGATCAATTTAGTGTAATGCATTAAACAGAGCATAAAATGAACTATTTTTTACAACCGCAAATTTTAGATAGGCTCTTTCCTTTTTTTTTATACACGTAAAAAGTCATATTTAGTTTAAACGGTTATATCTCGGAAATCTATGATGCCAAATCGTTCACAAAATTTTAGATCATTAGGAATTCAGTGAATCTACGTACTAACATCTGATTATAGTTAATTTAAATATTTAAATAGTTTTAATAAATTACGTACTCAGAAAAAATTGCTGTGATAAGGATTATTACCTATCATTTTGTAATTTTAGTAAATAATTATCTTTTGTCAAACCATCAATGATAAAGAAGCACACCCATTTTGAGGTATTATTTTAAAAGAGATATAGCAATTTAAAATTAATTTATTAGAACGAAGAATTTCATATTGGAACAATTAATTTAGTTTAAGAAAGCTAAGTGCGAATGAATTGGCAGCGGTTTTTAAAAATGAACAATTCTTTAACAATAATAATACAATTGATCATTTATTACCTATTAATATATCGAACAATTCATGTTCTTTAAAAATTAAAATATCAATAACCAATGTTGACACAGAATGTAGACTACAATGGCAATAGGAAATTCTCTCGATGATCTCGACGCGCAAGCTGAAAGAAAACTCTAAAGACTCAAACTAAACGCGCGCGTGCGCGGGTATGTGTCGCAAGTCTTTGACGCCATTGAAAACGGGCGGCTCAGAATATATCGCTATGCATCGCACCGCACCGCCGCTAGATTATGAATCGCTCTAGGCGCCGATTTATATACAAGGGATAAGCATCGACACGGATGTCTGTGTGCATATCTGATTACGAGATGCGCACGAGAAAAAAGACTTTTTGTCACGCCTCGTGTGGATTTATTATATTCGACGAGTTTTTAATTTCACCTCTGATTAAAATCATCTGCTTACAGCTTTATGCGCCACTCGCGCGCGCCCGGAATGCGCTCCTTTTTTAAGATGACTTAATAATGCACCAATGAAAATTTATATGCTTTTGTCGTTAGAGCGCGATTGTGAATTGTGGCGTGTTTGCTCGTGTGGTTAGAGAGGGAAAAATCTATATGCTAAGCGGTGCTTAGATGGTTTAGAGTGTATGTAAATACAAAATTGCTATATCTTTCGTAGATTTAAAAAATGAGCGACTAATGGTAGTTGATATTATAAATGGTTATTATTCAAATTAGCTTGCAAATATTTCTTTTTTAATAAGTAAGAATTTCAGGGAATACAGATCAATGCAACTTAACGTTCCCATAAATTTGAGTATTATGCAAATATGAAATGACAGCGAATTTTTAACTATTCCTTTGTTAGATTATGATAAATGAAACATGTAATATTGATATAGATTATTTTTAAATTATTGAAAACATATTAAACCTAGACGTTATATTTATTACAAAGACTATTTAGTTTATAATTCACGAACGTTCAATTAAAATTAAAATTGTTTGTTCGTTTCTAGTCAATATAAGTATCAGTCATCATCGATCAATCATCCACCAAAGCACTTAATCAAGCGTCCCAGACCTCGTTACATCCCAATATACACGCAAATCCGCGCTCGCAATAATAATTCACTTATCGCCGCAGCTGCGCCAGCGGAGCTGCAGCTTTTTCGCCGCGCGAAATTCATCTTCGGCATCCGGGAAGCTTATACGCGAAATTGCATAACGGCAAATTTTTTTGACCGAAACGCGTGCAAGAAAACTCGTGCGTACGCGCTGGCATTCCCCCCTTGCCACTGCCGCCGCCGTCCTTTTTTCGTATAGTCGAGCCACGCGTAATCCAGTAAGAGAAGGCCGCTCCCGTGCGGTTTTATATCGGTACTACATGTTGGCGAAGAGGTTAGCGACGGTGAAAATTCCCCTGTGGTTGTAAGACGAGAATGTTGCGTCGGAGCTTTTGGCTTTGCAGATAGTTTGTCGTCGCGTTGAAGGGTGTGACGGGAATTTCAAGAATGAATTGCACAGTTTTGTCAGGACGAGGTTTGTCTGTCATGTAATAAGACACGCTGGGAGCTAATGCAAATTTTGTGTGTAATAGAGTCATAGAGAAGAGATATAATTTTTCTAATATTTCTTAAATTAAAAGTGAAAATAACGCTTTTTTTATGTCGATATTTCATGAGTAGAAATTGTTTGAAAGTCGCTCATGCTAAATAAGGATTGAAACGGTGTATAAGGTCACATGGTTATATAGAATAAATACATAATAGATGTTCAAGGATATAATATAACGTGATCTTGACTTTGTGAGGCGTTCCAATATAAATACGTTCATGAATTATTGTGCCATTTATTCATGTACGTTATGTGCGAATAGATTGCGCCACCATCTTATATGGATACCCAATCACGAGTATGCTGGGTTCTAGGAATACTACACAAATTTATAAATTTTAAATCATTGAAGAACGGATATCGAATAAATTTATTAATCTCTTTCCTATAGATACTTTCAGAACTGTACTAAAAACGCGATTGTACTCTCTAAATTTAAACCAGTGAAATTTTCACTAATTTAATACTGTTTCAGTAATTGTATATAAATTCAAATCAGACTAAGTTTTCATTAAAATCAATACTAAAAAATAAATCAGAAACACATTTACGATTTACTTTAACAAAAATCAAAGCAACTCTCCATCGATTTCCGATACACAAAAATTATTTCCAACAATTATACTGACTCATCGCTCATGAAATCGCAGATGAACCATAAAACCGTTAAGTAGTCATATTTAAACAAGAAAAAATCCGAGACATGCACTTACACCCATCTACAAACAGAACAAAACACCCAGAAGCGCGTGGCCACTGCGATCTCGACGCGGCAATTTTCCTCCGCGCTCCTCGGCCATTCAGCCGCTGCTTTTGAACGAATAAATCAATTCGCTCGTGGAGAAAGCTCAATGAACCATACCTCTTCCGCGACGCTTGGCTTCATCAGTCCCTCTCTTTCTCCTACGAAACTCGACTCTCCAATATGCAGCTTCGCGAGTCCATTACGAGCCATTACCGCGCGCTGCGGGCCTCCGCGCCAACCTCCAGGTTCATTTCATTTGTGCCTATATGCAATTGCGCCGATATTACAATTAGTTTTGCGCGCTGCCGCCGCTGGTGTATTTGCGCGCGCGAGCTGCCGATGAGCGGCACGACGGACTAAAATTTCATCCGCGCGCGGCTCGCGGCTTCCTGATAATAACGATCGCGGATTTATCGAGTGCAGAACGCGAGCCCGCGCGGCCGAGTTGATATTTATGTTACTGCGATTATTCATGAGTTTAAGGAGTATATGAAAATGTTGTTTATCGCGCTTTCACGAAGGCAAATGCGCGTAACTGTAAACGCGCGCTGACGGCTCGTACTGGCTGTTTTTGGTTTTCTAAGGCGTTATGGGAAGTGGCACGCGGAGAGCTTGAGCAAATCTGGAGTGAATAAAGTCACGTATGTAGCGGCCCGCGGTCCGGCGAATAAAATGGTGTAAAATACTGCGGAAGGACTTTTTGCGCGCCGGAGAAATTTGATTGGGAGTGCATAATTTCGTATGCTTCTTTTGGCGAATTGGGGCATTTAAATGCATGGATTTATGTATGCTAGATTTGAGCTTGAAAATGTTAACGAAGTTAACGATTTTCATGAAATTTAATTATATTCTAAATAAATGTACATGTGTTTAAGTAGATTATATCCGGTATGAGAAGACGCGAATAATAATTTTACCTAAAAAATTAATTTGAAGGATTTTTAAGTATACTTGATATTAAAGTAACTTCATATTCATAAATATATTTTTCACATTCCTAGTGTGATATGTAATCTGATAAAAAATAGTTTTATCTAAATTAAGCCGACATTTGATTTAAAAAAAAACTAATTATTATAACACTTTTAAATATGAACTAGATACTCGCACTCATTAAAATTTCTAAAAATTTCAATTACATATTTACTGTACTTTTCAAATTTAATTAGGCTAATAAATTATAAATTATCATTATAAAACCGATGCAAACCAAAAAATGAACTGCTCAACTTTCTGAAATCCTGACGGCTTGGAAAATTGATTAGGTTTGCGCTTTCCGTGTCTCTGAAACTCTAAAAGAACTTCGATTACAGCTTCGATTTTTGTATAGTCACCAACGAGGTGCGGTGAAGTGCGTGCATAGTATCAGCTCTAAAGCTACACACACACATATAGCCAAGATCCAACCGATTTCGCCTCTTCTCCTCAGCAGTTTCAGACGCGTTCGTTATACTAATATAAGATCGATCTCAATATTCGCGCATTAATTACCGGTGCTTTCACACGAGTTCATTAAACAAGAGTGTATACACGTATGCAAAAGCCACAATAAAAAAAGTGAAATAGTTGCGGCTAATCGCCGGAGAAATCGGCGCACGTGCTGCGCATGCGCGTGCGTCGCTGCACCTCGACAGCTACTGTGTCTTGCTTGATTGAGCATTTAATGAAATTTTTGCACCCGCGAGATTCCACGACCTTATCGCGCGTTGCGATTCAATGTATGTTGATTTACGCCTGTCGATGCTTTTATTTTCATTATGATCGGTAAGGGAAAAAAGCCATCGTTGTTCGAGTCGACCGGGAATGCTGATTTATTTGTACGTATCGTGACGGTATTAATAGCCACCGACATGATTGGTTACCTCGCTGCCTCAGATTTATTGGAAGAGATTAAATATTTTCCGTATCGATGTGTATTTGAAACATTTCGCGGAATGGATATTCGATATTTTTTGGCGTTTTTAACTCGTGTTCGGCAAAAGTGAATTCTAATACTTACATTTGTATTGCTTAGGTAGTTAAAAATGAACATTATACTGCAAGAAATGTCTAAATTTGAGTAAAACGAGTATTTCAAAAGCTGTAAAAATGGATAAGATAAACAAAACCAATCGTACTTTGCTGCTCAGATTGATTACCGACTTTTAATTATTTCCTAGTTCGGCTTCCCTATATTTTCTTGCCAAATCACTTTCAATTATACGAAAATTACGACGCTTTGTGCCAATAATAAAAGTATCCTAAAGCTTCTGAATAAACGGGAAACTCAAAAGAGAAATCAATTATGAAATCGCGCTGCAACACTTACACACGAAGACATTTTAACGGTCCGAATGGAAATTCGTATGGAAGTCGTGGTGGGGACGCGAACACGCGAAGGGAGTCGATTTACGATTGGCGATTTTCAAGCTGTAAACTATCGACATTGTCAATTGAAAGTCCAAAGGCACACGGGCGTCGATGTGTTTATATATATTTTTTGTACTTCCGCTTTCGTGCGCTGGACCCAATTTTCCGTTTGAATGGCGCAGCGTGCGACGCCCAGCTTCAAAGTGAAACCGAAAATTATCATAATGCGAAGTAATAAAATAAATAGGAAAGTAAATAAATTTCTACCATTGTTTAGATACTTCCAGTCTTAAACTGTTGTATTATTCTTGAAATACTTTTTTCATTCTTTTGTTATTTTATAGTTGAATTGTAGTGCAGATATAATGGCTTTATTAGCATTGAAATGCTTGGGTTAAAAGATGCAGCACAAATGTCATACATATAAAAGTAAGAAATATTCCTATAATATTTCAACTAGCATAACACAAATCATCTAAGAGACGAAACGCAGCATTATTAACGTAAATGCCATTCATAGGTCGAAGAAAATGGGTTAAGAAGGTTCCACCCAGAAACACAAATCAAGTAAAATTTTTTAAATATTTCAGTCTACACTTTTAAAAAATTTAACCTTTAAGTCGACTTTTATAACGTAAGATGTTATGGGCGATACATAAAACTCATACTTAAGGTGTCAAATTCAGCTGTGAAGATGGAAGAGCATAAAATACCAAACACGAAAGATTTATCTCACAAACTATCCGATTGCCCATCGTAATACCTACCTTTTTTCTTGACACTTTAAGTGCCAGTTTCGTCTCCCCTATCGAATTTGTATATTTTCGTTCTAAACTTGAAATCAAAATGTCTTGTTTTTTAAAAATGTTTCACGCAATATTTTTTAACTAGCTGAAAATTCGATAATTAATGATTATTAAACCATCAAACACAGTCGCCTTGAATCAAGTTTAATTCTTGCTTGAAAAACCAAATGTTACGCGGTCTCCGCCCTTTTCGCGTACCTCCTTATCTCGCCCGCACCGAACAATGCAAACCTAACAGCATTTTACCACTTCACTTTTAATTTTTAAATAAACAATGGCTCACATTGTATCCGCTCACAAAACGTCGCGATAGCATCGCTCAAAAACGCAACGCTCGCGACCGCAAAGTCAGATCTCACAAAGAAAATCTCGAATGTGTCGAAATTCCCCGACGTCTGTAACGGTCTAAGAGCGAAGACAAAAAAAGTAGAAAAGAGCCGCTCGCAAGCGGTACACCACGCGTGTATGCAGCGATATAAAAGTATTCAGTGCATGTATGACATAAAGCCGATAGAAATCAAGCGTAACTCATCGAGACGTCACGCATCTCGATCACGTACAATCAGGCCGCCTGTGCACACATCTTATCCGCTCTCGAAATCGTTATACTGCAGAGCCTCCCGGCCACGTCCTCGCTATTATACGCGCGCACCCGGCTCTTCGTCTTCGCGCGCGGATACGATGCTTAGCAGGGATTGATGAGTTTTCTCGCGGCTTTCCGCTCCCCTTACATATTAAACGGATGATGATATGTTGGAAGAACAGTTCTTGTATTTTAGTAGCTTTGTGCTTCTAAATAAAGATGTCATTTAAAGATCCTAATATTTAATACGTAATTACATTAATCCGAGCTTTAGACAACAAGATGATTTTACATTTGTTTAAATGTATCGATGACATAGTTATAATTAAGATTAAGCAATTACAGTAATTATAATTGAATCTAAAAGATAGGCATACAAGTATTGCCTACTTCGAGATACTAATGTCATTCAGTTTGGAACATTTTCGTTTAATTTAATTTTAAACATGCTTTATTTTTAATACATGAAATTTAAAAAAAAAACAGTGCTTTTTTATAGCAATTATTATAAAGATATAATAAAAAAATTGATGTTTCTTTCACGGTTATTCAATTTTCTTTTTGCAAATGGAATTATCCAAATTATAAATCATATATTCGATATAAATTCAATATCTCGTGATGCCGATTACGAGTACTATAAGAGATAATAATATTTTATAGAGGTATATACCCTGGTAGCTGTTGCAACGCCGTTACCCTAAGCGGGTCCTGGGCGTAGTCGTCCAGAGCGGACGGGTGGGTGCCTATCACCACTATACAGCGCGTCCTCAGGTTGCGGATAGAGGAACGACCCCTGAGAAAGAGGTTAGCTGCGAATAAAGCGAATAAGCAGTCGCGGACAGCCGATAGGCCCAGGCGTGGGTGTGATGAGCCCGCACTGGCGAACGCATTCATCTAGAAACACTACGCAAGCACCGCAACAACTACAAACACTATACAAAATCTTCTATCTTACTTTCTTCTTCTACCTTACTCTGTAATCTATCTCTTTTACCACACATTTCAAACAAAAAATGGGCCAAAAATCCTGCTGTCGTGGAGGATGCGGGAGCGATGACAACTGCCCTGAGAGGGGATGTGTAGAATGATTCGCCACCTGGTTTTACATGGCAACGAAGCCAGCGAAGGCGCGCTGCCTTGCAGGGGGGCGTTAGGATATGAGAATGAAACCGAGTGTGTCTGACGACGAGTTGACTGTGTCCTCGCCAAAGTCAGAAAGCTCTCATACTTAGTTCTAGGGAGGTATGAGGGTTATCACCCCTAGACGGATGGACTCACCTGCGATCGGAACAGGATCCAAAACGCGCGGGTTTAACTTACTATCATGGCTCAAAGAAAACAAAACCAAACCAAAACGAAAAGAAACTTGAGGGTGGGAACCTGGAATGTACGCAGTCTACACAGAGCAGGCGCGTTCCGGGAAATCATAAATGAAACTGAGAGGTACAATTTAGATTTGGTAGCAATACAAGAAACCCGATGGAAAGATAACGCGATGCTAGGATCCGGTAACTTCACCTTTTTATATGGGGGCGCGAGCGGGCATTCTCTAGGCACCGGATTTCTTGTTAACAAAAGCATCATACATTCCGTTAAAAGTTGCAATTTCGTGAATGACCGACTCTCGTATATCATCATCGACGGAGCGTGGTATAATTACGTGGTTATTAACGTCCACTGTCCCACGGAGGACAAAGAGGAACAAGTCAAAAATCTTTATTATGAAACTTTAGAGCAATTAATCGACCAATTCGCGTCTTACGACACCAAAATAGTAGTGGGGGATTTCAATGCTAAAATAGGGAGAGAGGAAATGTTTAGGCCCACCATAGGCAAAGAAAGTCTGCACGAAACCAGCAATGATAACGGTATTATGGTCATAAATTTCGCAGCCGCAAAAGATCTTATAGTCAAGACCACGTGCTTCAAGCACAAGGATATACACAAGGCAACGTGGACATCGCCGGATGGGGCCACGCACAATCAAATCGATCATTTTCTTATTGATAAGAGGCGCCACACGAATGTACTCGACGTAAGGACCTATAGGGGGGCGGATTGCGACTCAGATCATTATCTCGTAGTGGCCAAATTAAGAGCCAGATTAGTAGCCGGTCAAAATAGTAAGCGAGCGAACAAAGTAGAAACCTTTGATATTGGAAAACTACGAAGCGGGATAGAGCGAATCAAGTACCAAGTAGAAGTTAGCAACCGATTTCAGGCGCTCGAGGAAACGGATGAACAGACGGGAGTAGATGACGATCCGAACAGGTTGTGGGGGGCTATCGAAAAAACTATAAAAGGGGCCGCGAATAAAGTACTGGGTAAGAAAAAAAGGCCGAAGAGCAAACCATGGTTTGACGAAGAGTGCGAACTCTGGTTTGAAAGGCGCAAGAAGGCTAAATTAGATAGTGTACACAATGAAAGCGATAGGGCCGTAGAAGAATACCATGAAATAAGAAAGCAAGTACGTGTGATTTACAGAAACAAGAAGCGCGAGTATCAGAAAAATGAAATTAGAAAAATAGAAACTAATAGTAGGGAAAATAACCCGCGCGAGATGTACAAAGGAATAAACGCTATTAGGAAGGGTTTTCAGAGTAGATCGCAGTTAATGAAGGATAAGGACGGGAACCTCGTGACAAGCGAAAATGAACTATTGAAATTATGGAAAGATTATTTCGATAAGTTATTAAACGTGCATGAAAACTCCGAGGAAATGGGAGACGAAATCCACACTGCTGAACTCCATATGGACGAAACGACCTACAAAGAAGTAGAGGCCGCGATCAAAAAGCTAAAAAACAATAAGGCCGCAGGAAACGATTCTATACCAGCTGAACTACTTAAATATGGAGGCACCGCGCTTACATCTAAAATTTTTTATCTAGTATGTGCTATTTGGAGAAATGAAACAATACCAGAAAATTGGAAAGAATCCATCATCATACCGATCTTCAAAACGGGAGATAAAACAGACTGCAATAACTACCGGGGAATCTCACTTTTAGCTACCTGCTACAAAGTTCTGTCAAACGTAATACAGGCCAGACTCACACCATTCGCGGAAGATATAATAGGAGATTATCAGTGTGGATTCCGGCGCAACAGGTCAACGAGCGATCAAATGTTTACCATAAGACAATTATTAGAGAAAAAGTGGGAATATTGCGAAACTATACACCAGCTATTTGTGGACTTTAAAAAAGCGTACGACTCTGTCAAACGAAGCAAAATGTATGAAATCCTAGTGCTCCTTGGCGTACCAAAAAAACTCGTAAAATTAATTCAAATATGTCTGAACGGAAGCACTGGAAAGGTCCGAGTAGGCGGTAATGTATCCGAATCGTTCATGATACGCGACGGTTTGAAGCAAGGTGACGGGCTTTCAACGGTACTCTTTAACCTGACGCTAGAGCATGTTGTTAGAAAAATGCAGGCTAGCGAGCTAGGCGCAACACTCAACGGAACAACGCAAATTTTAGGCTATGCGGATGACTTGGATATAGTGGGAGATAATGGTGAAACGGTGGCGAGAAATGCGGAAATCCTTATAAATGCGGCTAAAAACACGGGGTTAGAAGTGAGCGAATCGAAAACGAAATATATGATCATGGAGAAACTGGGCATTCGCGAAGCAGAGGGGGATCTCAGAGTCGGAAATTTCACTTTTGAAAAGGTTAGCGAATTCAGATATTTAGGTACAACTATAAATGATCGAAACGAAATTAAAGCCGAGATTAATAAGAGACTTCATTCGGGTAATGCCTGCTTCTACGCTGTGAACAGATTACTTAAGTCAAAGCTACTGTCGAAAAATGTCAAAATAAGGATATATAGGACTATAATAATGCCGGTAATCTTGTATGGGTGCGAAACCTGGGCGCTCACTAAAGCGGAAGAAAATCGTTTTAGGGTATTTGAAAATAAGGTTCTGCGGAAAATATACGGGCCAAAGAAAGATGAGGAAACTGGGGAGTGGAGGAAACTGCACAATGACGAGCTACATAATTTGTACGCGTCACCAAATATTAACAGAATAATAAAATCACGGAGACTAAGATGGGCAGGGCACGTGGCAAGAATGGGCGATGATCGTACAGCAGCGCGCATAATGAAAGGAAAACCGAAAGCAACTCGGCCTCTTGGTAGACCTAGACGCAGATGGGAGGATAACGTAAAATCAGACATAACTGAAATTGGGCGGGAAGGCGCGAAATGGATGGGGTTGGCACAAAATAGGGAAACATGGAAGGCTTGCGTAGATGAGGCGATGAACTTTCGAGTTCGAAATGCCATTTAAAAAAAAAAAAAAAAAAAAAAATATACCCTGGTAGAGATATATTTATTTTTTAATTTGTACCGTGTATCTCAAAAATTGATACCAAGCATATTGGTATTAAAAAAGTGAAATAAAAGTGTTTGTACTTGTCAAAACAATAATGTATTAATAGTTAATTAACCATTCCTTATTGTTCATATTCATGCTTGTCAACACAACAAAGAAATTTACATTCAATACTTAAAATTGAGATAGTTCATTCAGTACGCATATAAGAAAATAAGTACATTCTCGTGACTATAATTTATGCCTTTATTCATTACAGCATCGAAGTCTAATTTTTAATTGATTTATATATAGTATTATCGTTATTGCACGTGTAGAGCTAACATTTAAATGGTGACTTACTACTCGATGATTAATTGTCGAAGCCTGTACAGATATTTTAAATAAAATTCGTTATTATTTAAAAAATATTTAAATTGCTCATAACAAAGTGCGTGTCACTAATTCAAATTCCCATATCTTCATCGAAAACCAGAACAAAATAAGTTTATCAAGCACACACAAAAAATTTCCTACACAATAAATCCCCGCTCGATTCCACATTAAAGAGCGCCCTAAATCTGCAGCATCCTTTGTCTCTTCAGTAATGTCTTAAGCGTCTCCTCCGACACCGAAGAGCCCCCCCGACAAAAAGCATCGCCATTTCTCAGTCAAAAGGAGAAGAAAGCACGTCCAAAGCTCCTCCAAACGTCTACATAAATGGTCAGACAAACGGCCGGGATACGTGTATTTCGCATTTCGGAGCCGCGCAGCTGATGTATAACGGAGCGGGCGCGCGGGCGCGCATAAAATATTCCGCGATTGCTCGGCGCAGACACGTGCTTCTGCTGCTGCTGCTGCTGCTGCACTTCTCTCATGAGACCGAAAAAGAGAGACGAACAGAGACCTTACATATATATACATATACACGGGTACTACTCTCTTGCTTAGCCCCGAGGGACATTCTTCGAGGAGATGCAGCAGCGGGTCAGCGTTGGCCGACTGAGCGAAATATCGCGATCGCGGAGGAGAAGGATATATATCGGCCGAGAGCCGAAGACACGGCGAGAAAGAGAGGAAGAGGCATTGGTGGAACGGTTTCTCGGCCAAGCGCGCGCACTTTCCCCGCGGCTTTTACTACTGCGCGCGTCGACGCGATTCGCCTGTGTGTATACCTTATTATTATTATTATATATTGCAACGGGCGCGCGAGTCGTCTCCTTTTTTTTTATCCATGAGCGAGCGCGACTCGCGGGATCGTGTGAAATGCGCGATTATTATTCGTCGGTTGGCTGTATTACGTAATATCAATTCCGCGGTGTTATGAGTGTGCACGTGTGTTGGAGAGAAAATTTTGGTTTATTGTGGTGTGTTTGTATTCTACTTGTTACTTTACGTGAAGTCGTGAGAAACTCGAATGTGTGTACTTTTTTTTATATAGAAAATTTATATGGACGATATTCTAGAAAGGAGTACATTTCATTTAAAAACCCTGGTAATTTGGAAATTGTTCATTTAAATTTTTTTGTAAGATGATACTTCTTTTTGTATATTTTAGGATACTACATACTGCCATCTGCAATGTTTTAATAACAGAAAAATTTATTATGTTATTTTACTCAATAATTTATGCCTTAAAAAGGTAAAAATTACTTAAAAGACTGTATTAAATAAAAATTATTTAGGAATATCTAGCGAGTTTACAATTTTAGATTAAATTAGAAATGGATCAAACGCAGTATGGGTTTTTTGAAGCTTAAAACTGCTGCTTAATGTAGGACTATGGTGAAACCACGAGCTTCTTTATCCTGTAGTCTGTCGAGCTAAAGTTTTAATGGCCTATGTAGGACAATATTAATAAGTTATGTACCAAATTTTAGCTCAAGAAATCGATTATTTTTAAAGCAACTGAGAAAAATTGATTCTTCTTTAAACGAAAATGACCGGTTTTCGAAATGTCACTTAATTGTGCATATCATTTTGAGATAAAGCTCTGAAGTCACTTTCTTGTTTAACCAACAAATAAAGCTGTTGATTAGATTTCAAAAGTCAACTTCTACTTCCTTAAAACAAACTAATTTTTATTTGACTTATGAAAATGCTTTTAAAATTGCGCTATTTGATAATGACTGATGGATAAATTAAGATTAGAAAAAAAAAATAGAAATGTAATGAAAAGTTTATGTTCTATATACACTAAGGTATATTTTCTGAAAGTTTGAAAAAACTCATTATAACTTGATGTTCAGCCACTTTTAAATTTAGAAAAATTAGTTTCGAGAAAAACACTTTTAAAGTTTCAATTTTGTATGTTATCCAATGTAAATGAAACTTAAGGTACCGAAATATCAATAAAAAGCTTTTACCATTGTAATAGTATACTTATTGTAAAAATTTGCTTTTGCTTTTGAGTCTTTTACCTAACATATACATACGCTATTCGTAGACGTGTGTCTTATTGATTCACATGTTACTATGTACTTGTATCTAATCATAAATAAACATAAAATAGAATAATCACTTACCTTAAGAACTGACTCTCACTTTACCATGAAAAAGAAACACTTATTCGTAAAATCGTAATTATAGGTGCGTTTTCGGTCTCGCGAGTAGAACGATAGGGAAGGCGCCGGGCGATAGACTGGTCTATCGATTTCAGATCGAGTGTTACTGAAATTCAGTGTGCTGGCATCTTATTATTCTATTTTAGTTTGGATTTTACTGAATATCAGTAAACTTGTATCATGATTACTGAAATTTAGTTCGGGAGGCATTTCAGTAGCAACAAAATTCAGTACTGGAGCACTGAATTTCATATTTTCTTTTTGTAGTGTAGGTTTTGAAAAAATACCTATAGAGAGAATGGAATTTGGCCCTTAATAAATGTTCTTAAAACTAAAAATAAATTTATTAATGAATAAAATAATAAAGGGATGACATTTTTTCAACTCTTTTCTTTAAATTACTATATAAAAGTAATATTTTGTATAAAATTGTAAAAATAGAAATTTCAAAATATTGTAACCTACGCAGACGGATGCACGTTGACATGAGACACTCATGCTGACGAGGATGAATCCCGATCTTGTACGAGTCCTCTCGCGTGGGACAAGCGCGTCGCTGGAACGACGCGCACAGGCAGTGAGGCCTGACCTCCGATCGAGCGAGCATCTAGCTTTAGGCGCGGACAGACACCTCCCTCTCCTAGTTACTTAATAAACTACCATCAACCCTATTCCTTGTGTCCTTCTTTCGAACGTATCAACCTCATCGAGACTCGACACTTAACTGTGCCGAGTAAAACACGTGACGAACCGCACACATTGCGTCTATTCTCTCCGTTATAATATAAAGCATACAATAAGATATCGATAAGTTATCCCCTTACATTTATTTGCTTATGTGTACTATTCGACTTTCTTTAATTATATCTTTAATTTATTAAACGAATACAATAACAAAGTTCTGACATTTTTTTAATTTCCTTTATTTAAATTACTATATAATTAAAAGTAATGTTATGTCTAAAAGGGTAAAAATAAAAGTTTAAAAATATAAAGCGTTCAATAAGTTAGCCCCATTTATATTTCCACCTCTTAATATTTATTTGCTTATGTGAACTATTCGACTTTCTTTAACTATATTTTATAAATATAATACAATTATTGTATAAATCAACAACGATGTATAAACGTTATAACAGGAAGTGAAGATCATAATTTTGCTACACTATAGTTGAAACAATAAATGCGCTTTATTTAATGCTCGTTATATGATTACATTGCGTAGAAATAAAGTTTTATGTCTAACAAATTAAATTACGAATATAATATGTTCTTACACGCACTCTGCGTAAAAATTAATAGCTTCGTTTATTGAACTGTAAAATATTTAAGAACTATTATTTAACAGTTCTAATAACCGTTACTTTTATACATTAGTTTTATAATAACTCGCTTAATACTATCATAATGTTCAAATAGTCATTTTATTGAAATCAAGCAATTACATTTTAATATTTATTTTTTAAACTTAATTATTTTATAGATTGATATTTTTATCAAAATAGATTAGTCTAAAATTATTATGCCCTAATTATTTAATCTGTGATATTATAGAAAATTTTTTGCATGAATTAACATGATTACTTAATCAATATAACTTTATTTCCTTATTTATAAAAATCATTATATTATTCTGAGAATCATTAAAATGGTTATAGAATAAATCTATTATTCATTGTATGCACTGTTAATTGAGTTTGCTACTAAAATTAATTTTTATTATATAATTTCAATAATATATGGGACCATTTAATGACAGGCCTATTCAATAGCGGCTGATATTTTCTTGACAACAAATATTCAATTAAAAGCTTTTAATGGAATGCAATTATCTCCATCGTAAAAGACTGTGCTTTATTCGGATATGATTGCGCTAGTTTCTCCGTACCTATTGATAATCATCAAAGAAAAGCAAAATTTTTCTTTTACTTCGAATACAGTCACTTCTTTCTCGTCGTATTCTTGTAATTTTTATAAAATTCCATATGATTTATAACTTCATAGAACAGTCGATTTTTAACATAGCAATGTCATTCACCGCGCCATTCATTTTACTCTTCCCATCCACCTTATAACGCTAATAATACCGAACCTTTACGAAACAAAGACAAAGAGATTCCTGACAATCAAATGAAAGTTACCGCACAAAGAAAACAACCCAATCATCATAAATCGATTATTGTTCTTTGCCTGCCTATTCTCATCACACGATATCTTGAATATAAACAATACGTGTAATTAAGTGGAATCATTAAAATTATGACTTTTTTATTCTTCATCGCGCGAAATGGCGTTCGCAAAAAGTACGAAAAGCACGTGCATCGAATATGTACTGCACGTTGATTGAGACCTTAAAAATAACAGAAGAAGAGCTCGGAGCCGCGGTCGAATCGGTTATTCGAGGTTAATACGCGTTACGCCAAGTCGGCGATAAAAGAAAATATGGTTAATGATAAATTACACTGAACCGAATACGCGTACATACTTTGCCCGCAGATAAGCAAATAATTCGTTCCGATTCGGTGAGCCGGAGAAAAAATGCCCGACCTCAACATAGCTTCTCGCTTGTCTTCACTTCCATCGAAGTACTTAATTACAGAAGATACATACCAGAATGATAATAGCTATATTTTATTCATGTAAATTTTGCATTTTAATTTAATAAATTAGATTTGAGAAAAATACTTTTAAATTGTGTATCTGTAAACTGTAAATAATTTGAACGTTTAGTTTCACTAAACTATTGCATCAATACAGTCGTTAATATTAAAATTTAATCAATGTTAAAATATTGTCTTTTCTATTACGTATTATTTAATAATCACAGAAATGATACTATTTTTTTAAACTTATCAAGGCAGAATCGTAACACTATTTACTTTATATATCAAGAAATATATTTCAATGTTACGTAAAGTGTTTTATTATACACTTAATTTTTGGAAGTATTGGAAAATATAAGAATTCCATGCAAAATAAAAAGTCGAAATTTCTTCTTATATGATTATTTAATAAATACAGAAGATACACATGTTCACTTAAAAAATGTTAACATCTTAACTTTAAAATCTAACATTAATTTACCTGCTTTAATTGGGCGCGTGCTCGGAGCTGTACGACTGTCACAAGATTTAGCCTTATTTTTTTAAATATATGTAAGAGATTATAGTATACTTTAACGAATGATATGGAGTATCTTATTTGAATATAATATACTTCTAATTTGTATGACTTATTATTTATAATAAAGCTCTATCTATACCTATCGATTGCTCTAGCTTTAAAAGGCAAAAAGATTCTATTGAAAAATTAGTTATTTTCTAATAAACAGCTAAATTTAACTCATTTAAAAATAAAATGTATGTATACGTACAGAAATATCGTTACAAAAAATAAATAGAACCTTCTGCAAGTTAAATAGGACACCCAAGCCCTAAAAGGATCAATCGCCTCCTTAACGTAATCTTTATACACACCAACAATGACGTCGACCAATGGTAATCAATGCACCTTTTCCATGCGAGCACGAGGAATGCGAACGCCAGTCGCTCCGCACAATACACATATATATATATATATATATATATATATATCTGGCGCAAGGTCGACACCTTCTCGTACCACGCGACCGCGAAGTCGAAAATCGCGAGTAATTACAATTTACCTACATACGGGCGCGCAGCAAGAGCCAATGTGTATAGAATAATGGAGTGTCACTGCGCGATAAGGCCGCCAGGCGATAAGCGCCATACGCACTACCGTGGACCTTGTCTCTCTCACTCTGGTGTTTTTTTTTCCTTTTCTCTTTTTTTATTCTTCGGTGGAGACCCTCGCGGACGCGTCACCGCTGAGTCGCGAATCGGATTTCCGTGCGCGAGCCCGTGTTTCTCATCTTTTTAGTTCGTTGATGCGCGTACGGTTTTCAAGTGTGGTGATTGTGACTGTGGGGTAGTTGGAAGTAGTCGAGGAGTGACCGTTGAGTCGCTTGATTGAGAGTGCAGTTTGATCGTCGATGATTAAATAATTGCGACGTGGTGTTTATTGTAAGTTTAGTTGCTAAGTAAGTTTAGCTGGTAAATAAGTTCGGATTCTAATTGAAAGAAATTGATTTACAAAAAGCAGCATTACATTTTAATAGTCTTTTTAGAATATTGAACATTTTATATCAATAAGATAAAGGTTTATTATATTGCATTGATATTTATATTACCTAGACTTTTACTCTCATAAAATATAGAAACTAATTGTAAGACTAGCAGACAAAAATTAAACACTAAGTATACGCATAGTTTGTATTTATATTTTTTTAACGTGCGATGAAACTAATTTGGTGAAAGTTTAAGTCGCTTATAAGTAATGTTTTGCTTATTCTACATTTTAGAGCTAGTAGTTACGTTTAATTTGTTAACTTAAATGAAATTTATTTTATGAGGCTTTATATAGTGATTCATTTAAAAAGAATAAGCCGCAAAAAGTTTTTATTTTGTCGTAATCACTTTGCACATTGAAGTCATGATATAATTTTCAGTATCGTCATTCTAAATTGTATTAAGTTAATATTTATCTTTAAATCGTCTTCGACTGATAAGTTCTGAATACTAAGCAGTTTAATAATGGCTTTATAAAGACTAAACGGCTCTCTGTATTGTAGCTTTTGAAGTTTGATCTTGTCAGTCAGTAATAGTGTACTTTGCTAAATGAATTTCTATTCAGCTTTATATTTTTACGATTTATTAATAACAAAATTTTTGAGCCCCTTTTGAAAACCTTTCGACATAGTAGAGGCGTGCATTGAAAATACAAATATGTATTATTTATCGTTGCGCTTTCTACATTACAAAACATGAAGATCTTCATAATGTATTATCTTGTTCTGTTCGATGAGAATTGATTTTCCTAACTGCACTTCTCTACAACTCTGCACTTTCTCAAATGTTTTTGCAATTATCATAAAGAGATACATGACATTTATTCGTGTTCTCAACGCTTAAGTTTGTATATTTATATCATACGTAATATGTAATGATCAATGAAAATTTGTTTTTTTGCACAGTGTACACGAATGAAATAGGATTTACCAAAACCATCATTTACATCTTAGTTATGTTTAAATGAGTCTGGTTAGCTTAATAACTTATACTCTCATAAAAACCATTATTTTGCTTATCAAATAATTTTTATTACGTGTTTTCAGTTTAATTCTAGTTAGTTTAATAAGAAAAATATCTGATATTCATCCTATGTAACAAGATCTGTCTAGATATTTCATAAAGACTTTGCTTAAATTCCAACGCATTCTAAATTCTTTTTTGCACCTCATAATTGCGAAATTTCGACTAATAACAGCTCTGGTACCTCGACGCATCAACAATTTTAAATTATACTCCGACAAAAGAAGCAATACCTTACAACTTTCTCAAGAATCAACAATCATTCTCAAATCAAAAATTAATTGAAATTCGATGATGAGGAAAATTTTTTCTCTCGCTTCTCGCAGTCTCCATTCACAACGCACATCATTACACAGAAAAAGAAGCAACTCTCCTTCGCGCCTCTGGCCGTCATTAAAACAGCTGGCAATCAAGTAAAAGAAAACGTTTAACGAAGCTCCTATGTACTATATGAACGTGTAAATACGTTCGCACAATGTATACATATATACATCCGCACGGGAGAGTGAAATTCGCGACTAATTGCCGATATCTCGCGCGCACTTCCTCATCCTCGCCGCATATACGGCTTACGCGAGTTTAACGCTCCGCATATAATTAGGAGGAATCGCTTTCTTCCATCGCATCGACTCGCTCGGGGATTTCTTCACGCTGCGTTTGGCGCTGTTGCGCGTTGCAGTCGTCCCAATGCGCACGCGGAGCGAGAGATTTCATGTAGCAATGATGAGGAAGCTGACGCTGCTGATGGCCGGTGCCGGTGACCTTGGATAAGCGGTGCTTTTCCTCGTTGTGTCGCTGCTTGGCTCGGATTGTTGTTGTTCTATCGCAGTTGCATTATCGAGACGGGGGTCAGATAGATTTTCGTGGCCTTCTTAATTTTGAGAATGATTTGACAATTATCCGGAGTAAAGTATCGTGTGCACCACGGGCGGAAGGCGATTAACGCTCGTGCTCATTGCAGCCCTTGCCTCGGTAAACCTCGACATCCCTCGGTTCGACCTGCGATGCCTCCACGCGGTAATCGCCTACTTTCTGCCCTTGATACAAAATATAGTATTTTCTGCCTTGTGTTCAGATGTGAAGTTAATGTAGCAGAGTCGAAATTTAACTATTAGAAAGTGCGAACTTCATTATATATATATGGCTGAAATAAATATAAGAAAAGTATTTTATTGAAAATGGACATAACAACGTAGAATTTAAAGGTGAAATGGTACTAACAAGGAGAGTATTTTATTAACGTTGATAATATACCTATATATTCTAAGCGCGTATAGTTAGAAATCAGATATATATATATAAAATACTTTCCTTATATTTATTTCAGCCATAAATTCGTTCCCTAAGCATTAAAATGCTTACGTTTCTGATATGTGTATTCTAAGTGTATATACTTTTTTCTCCACACGTGCATGAAAAAGGCCCTTTCCATGTTTGCAAAGCGAATAATGTTGATTACGTTTCCCTCCTGAATTTCTTAGTGGACGACTCATAATGCCCATTTCCCCATTTCCTTTACATGCATTAAAAGGGCCCTATTCACTTTTAAAAAAAAATACGATGTGTAACACAGGAGGAAAGGGCTTTTTCATACTCGGGTGATGTTTTGAGCACTCGTGTTCGTTTCGGGCGCTCTCGACTTCCATTCGTGCTCAATCGCCATCCTCGCTTAGAAAAAAACAATTTCCCCCCCCCTAGTTGCACAATATACTATTGCTAAATATAACTATTGCTAAATCGCAGTGTATTTATAGGGCTACTGATTCTAAATTTGGCTTTAGAATAGCAAAATTAATTTGATTATGATAATTTCTATTTAAATTACTGTTAATTTTGATAATCTTATGTCCTTATGATCTCATTTGTAGCAAAAATATTAAATTTATTTTCGTCCATTTTACGATTTGCAATAAAGATACTTTTTGAAAGTCTCTTATTTCGCCACTGACTTGTGACTGTATGTATGTGACACTGGTACCCATATGTGTCCGTGAGCACATATTTTTTATGAATGTACTGAAAGTCAGGCAATTACAAAGTTAATTTTTTGACGCGACATTTTTTTTGCCTTTTGTCCAGATATGAATTTAACGTAGAAGAGTTGAAATTTAATAATTAGAAAGTGCGTACTTCATTATCTTAAAAGTTCTTAAAATTTCTTAAACCTGTGTAGTAATACTTCCATGCTACTGTTTTATTTACGATCAAGCAATTTTTGTTTAATTTAATATCTTAATAATTCAATCATATGATAAGTCATTCAGTCTGATATATCAATTCTAAAAGGTTCTCACTAACTTCAGTAATTTAGTTTACGCTGTTATCTATGGTGTAAATTAAGTGAAATACTAAGGGCTACAATTGAATGTTATTATTATATTAAAAGAAAATTTGTATCAATACATTATTTATCTTAACTTCTATAAGCATGTATATACAACTTAAATTTAAACCAATAACAATATTGGATGCAATTATATTCCCTTTCTCGACAAATTGAATAAATATCCTTCCTGAATATTTTTATCTTAAAGTATATATATTTAATTATTTAATATTATGTGGACATCATCAAGAAAGTTACTATAATATTTTTGTTAAAATTTATATCATGCCAAATGTGGGAAAAATGTTTTCGATATAAGAAATTTACTATTAATAAATTAAACATGTTTTTGTCTGTCTTTATAATAACTTTACAACATTGATTAATTACTAAGTGTATTTTGCAATTTCTAAATTCGCTATTTGAATGTATAATGATGTAATAACGTTTAATGTTGCAGAGGATTCCGAGCTGTCCTGTCAAAGTCCACAGTCCACAGCCCCTAAAGGAGTTTGTGGGTCGCTGTCAGACGATGCCATCACGTGTGAAGAAGTCTTTCTGTGGATGCCTTCAGGTGAGAGAATAGCTCATGCATTTAATTAACGATTTTATTAACAGTCACTCAAATATCTTGTAACGCGAAACACAATATACATCGTCATTAACGTGAATAGAAATATAGAAGAGGTCAATATGCAGAGGTCAAGATAATATTCTATTTAAGAATCTCAATTTCTACTTCATTTAAAATATTATTTTTAGTTTGCAAAAAATTAATAAATAATTATATGAATTTTGTAATACATTTATTTAATGAGCTTTCATGAAAACACATTTCAAATATTCAAAGAAGTTTTTGAAGGCTACTTGTAAGGTGCCTTTAAGGCGATAAAGTGTTTTTACGACAGTGAACAAGTACATGGTTCGCTACCTTATCTTTTTGCGGGTATTAAAGGTGACAATCAAGTAATTTATTTCTTTCGAGTGCTAATGAATATGTTTATCGTTCGTTATTACATTGTTTTGACATGGTTTTATTTGAACTGGAAAAGCTTTTTTAAGCGCTCTTCAATAACACTTATGAATGAGCACATTTTGCCAAAATAAAACATATACATTGCTTTGTTGAAACATTATAGTGTTGGAACATAATATTTTAAATAACAGAAGTACAATCAATTTTAAATAATTTTTGTCAATTACTATTCTACATTACAATTAAATTTATGATACTTTCGCACCTGTGACGGTTCTTAAATGTTTTCACAACTGTTTTGTATCCCATCGCAGTAATAAAATCAAGAATTTGAAAATTATAGAATGACTATAGGTTATTGCAAAAAATCATTACAAAATATTAGCACGTATGATTTTTCTCTTCTATTACAATCACAATACCATAAGTGATCGACAGCGATTTAGAAAAGCACCATTATAAAAATTGCCATTTTCTATTGAAAAATTTGATCCGCGCACACGCAATAATCTTCTTTTTTTGCGTCACCAATTCGCTCATATACATGTAATTACCATTTAACATTCAAACGTCATTGAGCGTGTCATTCTTCACCTTTAATGGATTAATTCGATTCCAATTACATCGAGGCACCAAAAAAAAAGAAGCAACCGCGCATACAACCTCGGCACTCTTTCACTTTCCGAATCGGACTCGCGCACAATAAGACGCGTGGAAGCCAAAATCGCCTATAAGGACGCCTTCGGGGGGGCCTCGATGAAATTTCAATTAATATACGCGGCGATATCATTTCGCTTTCACTGCGCGCCAAGTGAAATTCAATTCAATGCGTGCGAGGTGGCTTTATGGGATATTCGTGGCGCAATTTGTTTGTGCGAGCGTACCACCGAAGTGGGCGACGTCGTGAACTAATATGATCGTCGTCGATCGAAATGACTCGCCTTAAATCGTACTGGTGCGTGTCCTTTTTCTGCCGCGATTTTCCCTCCTCTTCTGATTGTCTAGTACCAGCGTGAAATCGTTCATAATGGCTTGACGATAGGAGGCTCGAGGTATGCAGCAAAAAAAGTCGTTTGATTGTGGAAAGTTGCATAGACATGGTATACGAGTGAAAATGTGCGTACCAGATACGAGAGGTGGAATATATACGCTTTGATAATTAGCAAGTTGTTTCGCCTATCATTTATTATCACGTCTGGAGTACGCGTAATTGAATATTCAATGGATAATATTGTATCATGACTTTGCAGTCACTTAGGAGGTTTACATTAACAAGTAGATTTATCCTGTTAGAAATTTATATTACAAGATTATCATTGTTATATGTTACTATTTTAGTTGAGAATTTTTAAAATTCTGTTTTAAAATATATATAATGAGATCATATATTCTCATAATATACAGCACTGAGATTGCAGTATAATTAATTCATTAATTAAGCTGAGAGATAGTATTAAATCAGTATTTATTCTAATAAGAGTTCAATTTATCATCAATAAGAAAGTTCTCGTGTACGTTGACATAACTTCGTTAATATTTCTATTACTATTATAATATTTCTTTATGACCGTTTAAAAAATGTTTTATGTTATAAAAACAGTAAAATAAAAATATTCGTAAAGTTATTATATGTATAATTAATAATTCGAATATAGTTTGAATAAACTATATTAAGAAAGTTACGTAAAAAAAGTATCATGAAAGACTTATAATGGATGTCTTACTAAAGCCAGAATTTTACTACTGCGATATGCAATTGAACAAAATATTGAAACGTATAATTTCACCATTTTAAATCAATGCATTTTTCTTAATTTTATTGTACCCTACAATCATACTATTTTAAAATACACACACTGAGAATTTTCTAATAAAAAGTTACTGTACAAACCATAGCAATCGTGGTACATTCTGCCTTTTGAAAAAATATTACTCTGATAAACGGTAAAATTTACGTTACTGAACGGTAAAAGTTACACCGATACATCTTAATATTTACTGTACTAAATGGTAAAAATTATAACGAATAATGTTAAGCATTATCGTTCATCAGGATATTTTTTCCCCTGAAGTCATGATGCCCCACGTTTACAATAATTTTTACGGTAATTTTTACAAGAAAATTCTCTCCTTGTACAAGATACAATATATCTTTTATTAATAGTTGTCTTTAAGTAAAAAATCCTTTTCAAATCAAAAGTAAACCTCCATTTGATTTACCTTTTTCCTCGGCATTCAAAAGATCAAGAAAGCGCACATGTTCGCGGATCCACCCACAACAGTAAAATACAGCCGTACACACGCACGCACAAAATTCGCGCAATAACAGTATTTATCTTTACGAGCTTTGGCGCGCAGGAAAATTATAATTCATAAAAGTCGCCGGTGCTTGGGCAAAAAGTAAAAAAAAAACAAAGGCGAAAAAAGCGCCATAAAGCCCTCGCACGGCGCGGAGTAAGTATGACGAAGCTTCGGCTTCGTTATGCGCGTACACGCGCGCACTGCATCTGTTGTGCCGCGCTCTCTCCCGAAGTCAGTCCACTTCCATCTTTCATGTCCAGTTCTGCCGTACTAAAGTCTCGCGCCGACTTCGTCCTCTATAAATAATTCAAGATATTCGGCTTGCGCATGGACGTTCGTAGGAAAAAAAAACGTATAATGCTGCACGGTGGCGGCGCTCTTGACAATGTCACGGCCGTTTCGTCGCGAAATTCCTCTTGCGTCCTTTATTTTTTTTTTGCACGGCTCTCTTTCGCGTCGAGGACCGTGAATCGGATTATACTCGCGGAAACGCGGTGATGAAGCGTGGAGGGATGACGCGTCGGGTTCCTTGGGCTTCTGATCGCAATGGAGACGCGCTCGCGCCGTGAATTCGTCCACTTCCGTGGTTATGCGGGGAATAGTTAGAAACGTGAGGCAGCAGGACTGTAGGTAATAGCGGACGTTCTTAGACTGTGATTACGTAACGTTGGTTGCGATGTGGAGAATCAGCGCAGGTTAATGAGTTTTTAAAAATGCTATAGGCTTAGGAAAATGTTGGAAAGTTTATATAAATAGTAGTTATATTATTTGTATAGTCTGTGCATAATATATAAATTTGAATTAATGCAGGTCTCATCAATTATTTATAAACATTGAGCAATATAAAATTTAATATTTTCTTAAAGTTATGAAAAAAAAACTTAAATTTAATTACATGTTTTAGTTTTCATAAAACTGGAACCATATTTTATTTTAATTACCAATTAAATAGTTTCTTTTTAATATTACTCTGTAAGAACTTTTTATTGCTTTCGGAAGAATTTGTTTGCGCAAAAAGGTTCTAAGAAAATATCTTAATTAAACGTTTTGATTTTACGTAATATAAACTTGTTAATTTTAAAGCCATAGACGTTAGTGTCCTAATATATGCGTAGCACCTGACTTTTTGTTATTTATTGATCCCAATTACGCGCTTGTTTGGTTTAGCACTTACAGAATTTGCTAATCGGAAAAGGTACATATTTAAAATATAGAATGGTGACCAATAATTATCTTATTTTATTTAAAATCTCTTATTTTCATTAATGTTATTAATTACTTTTTGAAAAATTAAGTTTTTTTAAAAGATATTAATATTTATTTATTTTAATGTCAGAGAAAAATTTCTTATATTTTATGAAGGGTTTTTTATTCAGTTTGTAGAAGATATAAGTATACATATAAATAAAGAATATCTAAATACATAAGCCTGGTAAAAATGTATAAATTAACGTCTTTTAGTTAGCCGCAATGAAGCAATAAATATTACTCAATGAAATGTTAGTAATTATTAGAAAAATATTGAAATGCTGGTTTGAAAAGAAATCGTAATTTAAAATTTGTCTTATTTACTAATTAACTAGTTTTACAGTACCGACTCGAGATATAGCCGCCAAAGAATCTAAACGATCAAAAACGATAATATGTATTGAGTAAACGATAAGTGTAGTGTTGAAAATATTATATTATATTTAAAAAAAAAACCTTTTGGATAGATGGTAGTTGTAAATACAAATGTGTAATCTTCGCAATAACTCCCTGGTGGAAAATAATCCAGACCTATGTAGATCTATCAAATAATATAACTAATTTGTATTACATACATCCGCGTATAAAGGTATCGAAGACGAATAAAACTATCCGAAGTAACTAATCATCGACTACAAATTCCTACGTTGAATGAGCAAAAACTACGCGCAAACAATCCGTCTCGCCGCGTTTTACACCATCAGCGAGCCAACTTTTCCGCTCGAAGCACCAAATTCGGCGCGTAGCGCTTTTCCCTGCCCGGCACCGCGTTTCCTCGTCCGCACACTTGGTCAGCCGCTCTCCCCTTACCCCGGCGTAACGAGAAACTATTTTAATTGCCGTAGAGCGCTCTCGCAATTGCGCAATGCTCTCGTCTCTCGCGCAACACAAGACCGCGCGCGGGGCATACAAAAGAAACGAAGAAAACACCTCGGAAAAGTGTCCCGCTGATAAATGCACCGCTACGGCACACCGTATTAATTACTCTCCTCGAGCGCACTCTCGACTTATATTATAGCAGCAGTTCCGCGTGCACAGCGGACTCTCTCGCGTGACGCGCGCGTAAAGGTGCATAAGTTTGTGCTCCTCGTGTACCATTATGTATATAGCGGGGCATAATCAGCGGCACATGGCAGCTGGCGCTTCTTCGTTGTATACGGTGTGTAACGTATAACTCTCGCGGTCGTGCGCCAACAGGTGCAGCAGCAACAGCAGCACTGCCTGAGCGGAGAAAGGTTTCTATCTTTTATATGTATATGGCGATATAATGCAATAGCGCGAGCGCATGCGAGAAGAAAAAAAGCGCGCACGCGGAGGTGTATAGGTAGGTATGATGGGCTCTCTTTCTCTCGGTGAGACAATGCGCGCCGCGTGAGACTATCCATATAAATTCGATTGTGCAAGGAATTAGGCGCGTGTAAATATTTGCGGGTTGTTTGTTTAAAAGCTATTAGCGATCGCGACTGAGTTATGGACTGTGGGAGGCAAGTCGGAGGAGATGATTTAGAATACAATAAATTAAATAGGTTTGATTGTTAGAATTGAAGTATTTCTCATTTTTTTAGATGCAGTGGAAGAATTTTTGAAGGATTTTAAGGGTCGAAAATCATTAATGTACTTATTATTATTCATTGCAAATTATGTAAGTTTTTGTAATAGCTTCTTATTGATGAAACAGAACTTAACTGAAATTTATTCATGATCTTATAATGATCTTAGTAAGGAATGTGATTATTTTATAAATTTCATATGAAAAGCCTTTGAAGTTGGACATTTATAATTTTATCATACATACACGTTATACAATTGGTTTTTAATTACCGTCCATATTTCATTTTATATTTTCATCTAAATAGAAAATGGCATTCATTAATAATATTTAAACGAAGTTTGTAGTAATACATTTTGATTGCATATATATACTCCATTTTTTTCTATTATTCATTTTGAACCTAAATATGTGAAATAGTTAATTAATATCATTTCGAATAGATTGATGTATTAATCGGTGAACTTATTTTATAAATATAAATAATGCAATGTTTTCGAGAACCTATGAGACATTTTTCAGTACAAAAAACATACATTCATCAATGGTAAATTTTATAATTTTAATTAGCAACAAAAGTTTTTCTATCATAAGTAATATTTCTCTAAATACAAAATAATGTATGGAAGTCAATGTAATCTTGTATCAGTACTAAATCAATGAATATTTTGTATGAATTTTCTTATAGAGATAGAAATAAAATTTAAATGGGCTTTTATGTGGTGAAGGATATATATTATTTTTGAATATTTGTGTATTGATTTATGGACTAAATAAATAGTATGGTATTCTATTTAAGATATATTCGCTTGGTTTTAGTAAAATGTTTCTTGATTCGAATAAAACGTACTCGTATTATTTGCGCAGTATAATACTAAATGTCAAACTATTTTATGTTATCCAATGTTTGTAATGTTTAAAAATATTATTTACAACAATTCTCAATTGCTTCAAGAGTATATTTATTATTAGTTGTGTTGCAGTCAATTTTATTTTGTAATAACTGGTTCTTAAGTTCGAATAGATCCAACTTCCGCCATTCCAAAAATATTAGATATGTTTATTTTAGCGTAGTTCTTATATTTCCAGCAAGTTAAGAAAAACATTACATGACTCTTAAGTTAGCTGTTAATTTACCCTATGACAATTATTTACTTAAAAATAAAACATAAACCCTATGCAATAGGTAGTTCTTTTTACAAAAAATACATTTCTTATTAAACCGGTCACTACGAATCTGTCACCAGTTCCAAAGTAACACTCGCCAAATCCAAAAACGTATAAATTACAATGGATCTGCAGAAAAGTAATCGTACATTGTAACATCTCAGGAAAAAAAACCACTTAGAGTCATAGTGAATCGCGACAGCGCGTCTACCTCAAACATCCATCCACCATATACACACAGCAAGCATTCCACTTTGAAATGGGTCCGCGGCCCGAAGGATCCGCTGCACACATAATGCACAGCGGCAGCGCTCGCGATAAATCGAATGTCCTACACTATACCTATATTCGTAGCCGGGTAATTTCCTAGTCACGTGTGAAAGTACCTGCGGCATGAATCCAGCGCGCGTCGCCTCGAGTCCCCGATGCTGCAAGTCTTTCTCTGTGTCGTTCCCTCGTGACCTTTGATGTACCTAGAGACTTGTATAATATATACATCGCCGAGCGCGGCATCGATTATCGCTCGATTATTCAATATTCGCGACACGATGACCTCTCGAGAAGAGATGGGCTGGGCCTTACCAGAGTAGGGCGAATGGCTACGCTATATAGAGAGAGTGACCCCATTATTGACAGATCATGCATTTTTAATTTTATTGCATTCGCTAATTCGATGAACACTGGGAATTCTGTTAGGGAACCCTGCGGTGGCCAGTGGACTTTTTTTTGTAAAAAAGTGCATAGAAGAGTAAAAAATGTAGTTGCGTGTGTCTGAATTCGGACTAATTATTTTACAGTGCTCTATACTTTACATATATATAACTTTATTAAACTATGTTTTTGGCGTTTTTACCCTTTTTAATGCCTTTGTATACAATTTTACAATACCAAACACCTTTTTAGGTCTTTTTAACGTTATTCTACAAAAAATGTACTAGAAGGGAAATGCCACAAATTTTACTGACAATATTAAAAGTGTAACTGGTGATAAAATATACAATGTTCGTTAGCAAATTGATAAAGACCAATGTGGTAAATGTGTACAACATATACTATTAGTAACGTGATAATGAACAATAAGCACGTAATTATCACTGTCAACTATTGAAAATACAGTATTTTCGCAATACGTCATATTTGAACTGTCAGTAAAAGCAGTATTTATTTTTCACTATATTTCAATGAATTTTTTGAATTACTTATTACAAACATGAGCGTCGAAAAATTTATTTCATAGAAGATAGATAAAGTACATATATAATCTACACATGCGATTCTGTCAATAAATAATAAGCCCACCACTTCCGTGTAAATGAAGAAAGTAGGTATCTGCATTTTGCATAAAGATTCAAAACATATAAATAATTTCGATCAAAGGTGACAAAAAAAAGTATTTTCAATACGATAATTATTTTTCAACTACAATCGTACGCAAATAGGTCCGAAAAAATTCAATTTTATCAAATATTCTGGAATTCACTTTAAATGTAGATAGCCACTTTCTTGATTCGTACGATAGATCAGCTGTCAGATAGTGGGGCCACTTACCTGCGTGCGCTCGGCATCGATTAGTGTTCGATTATTCAACATTCGCGACACGATGACCCGAGTCGAGACGCAGGAAGCCAGAGAGAGAGAGAAGAAGGAGGAGGAGGTGGAGGAGATGGGATGGGCTTTGCCAGAGAGTACAAGACGCTGGACTCGCGCAAGTAGCCCACGAGAGTCGCTGACCGAGAGACGCGACACGGCCACACGACGAGAATACACGAGACGCTCCGTGTGTCACTGATTACGTTGTACTGGATATCGTCGCTGCACTGTAGATTGGGTTGTGCCAGCTTTGCGTCTTTCTCGTCTTCGAGGATCGGGACTGATGCATTGCGGGACTTTCGCGACTTTTGTTTTGCGTTCGGATTGTTATTGGACTTTGATTGCACCGGGAGTAAGTGTGCCGTCATTTGCAATAGGACGTATTTCTCGGCTGGTATGATGTACTTTGAATGCAGATATCTATCGATTTACTTGTATGAAATAGACTGATGTTTTTTAGAACAGAAAATTGAGAAATTATTGGAATTCTGGGTTTTGTTTAGAAATTATAAAGTTCGGTGAAAACTGTTTTAGAAATTACTAGTTTTTTTTACTGATTATAATAAGAAATAACTATTCTCTTGGATCAGTATTTTTATGAGTAAATATAAGTGTAGGTCAGACTGGGGTAGATTAGTTTATGAAATGAATTTTGATTTTTAAAGCATACTGCTTTTTTTTAAACTATAGACATAACATTTTGTTGTGCATCCCTTAACGTATACTTTTCGTAAAAATTAATTAAAATTTCTAATTCTCTGCCTTGTATTCTACCAACCGAGAAGGGATTAATTATTTATATATAATTATAAAAATACTTATATTTTTTTAGACAAATTCAGAATTACTTGTACATCACTTATTAGTAATAGACCTTTGTAAGTTCATTTATATACTTTTCAATTAAAAATTTTAAACAAAAACAATGATTTTTTCTACATTAGCAGATTTTTGGATGGAAACAAAAAGCTGGAGCAAGCAAGCGTCAAATTTGTGCAATGGAACCGGATATAGTAAATGCCCAAAGCGGAAATGAAATTTTTTAATTAAAATTAAATAACAAAATTTATACTCATTATGATACTGTCATGACTTTTATTGCGGCAATGAGCTAATTTTATGTCGAACAAACATTTTCAATCAATCGCGCCGATGCGCGCTGTGTGTTCCCGCCAACTAATTCACGATTTTACGAGCGTTGAGAAGTACATTTGAATGATAATCAATGAAATTTGATAGCCTTACAGTTTCTATTTCCACTCACTTCTTAGCTAAAAAAGAAAAAAAAGCATATTGTATTTACCACTTGTTTCGTATTTAATGTTAACAATCACACGTTTCTCTTATTAAATTTATACTTTATTGTTAATTATACGTAAATTTATACGGATCATAAAAGTCTTTTTGTATTAGACATGCACTTTAAAGTATTTTGATTTCATTCTTAGATTGTAGCAAATAGTATGTAATTGGATACTTGGAGTTCTAGAATAAAATTATAATACGTAGAGTTCACATGATTTCTATTTTTTATTACATTTCACAATAAACTACATCGTGAATGGTTTGTATAGAATCAGAATTCTCTTGAGACTTCCAAATATGAATATGATGAATATAAAACTTATAATTCAATCGCTTTATAAAATATAACAAAAGCACCTACATTAATTTTATCTATATCACTTTGAAAATAATCATGAAATAAATCATACAACGCGTTACTGTGCCACAACAATAATCTCCCTTCTTTCTTCAAATTAACTCATCTGCGAGTGACACATTCTATCCCATCACAAGTCGACCATTGTCATAAGAACACCACGACCTCACAGTGCATTGGCAACAAGGCTACCTCGGTTTAACCAATATAGCATTTCCTTCGAAGAATCCATGAAAACCTAGTCAAGAAACACATACTCGCACGTAGCTCCTTGATTTCACAATCGCGGCTTTTCTCTGCACCGAGTGGTGTGGCTTTTATAGCATCCATCACGTTCGGATGAAGGCCGGCGAGATGCGCAGTCCGGAAAGACGCGCGGGAATTCCTTGTGAGAGTTTGCCTGGCTATGGAATTCCGAGTGAATACTTGTGCGTCTATCTCTCTTCCTCTTTCTCGCGAGGTGAGATGCTGCGACGAGCCGAGGTCAAGGGGATAGATCGACGACACGCGCTAATAGTGTAAGAGTCGCGTGATGTGTGGCTGGCGCTAGGTGATGAGGATTACGAGGTGCGAGATCCAATTACTGGAAGTAGAACATTTTTTGATACGCGTTATCTTGCAGTTAGGATGAACTTGCTCCTGAGATTTCTATTAAAATTTGTCTTAAAATACTTACTGCGTTGGACCTTTGAAAATAAAGACGAGACATAATTTTACAAATAAAATATTTTGTACATTAAACTCAGGAATACGTTTGACACAAAAGTAAAATAAAATGAATTTTTAATGTCGATATTTAATGAACAGAAATTGAACTTGCTAAATAAGAATTCAAATATGTCAAATCTACAACAAATCAACGACATCAAGCGATGTCTCTAAAGCACGTTCCAAACATCTCTTTAGGACTTCAGTGGAGAACCCATCCTTTGAACTCAAATTATCTCGCAGTGTCGTGAAACATTCTTTGACTGAACTTTGGAGGGAGCATAATGCTAATAGAATCGTAGCTCAACTACGGTATTCCTTGATGCCACATTCCATACATCACTCATGTTTATTTGCATTGGCGTTTGCATGAACTATTTACTGTAGTATTTCTATAATGATTCTATGTCCGTTGTGGGTGTTTGTACATTTTCTAATTGTATATGACGTGTAGATAACATGAATTCGTATTTATCGGTGCATGGCTTAAATAGCAAAATTGATCGATTTACTGCTCAAAGTGGAACAAAAATTCAACCAGTTCAGCTTCCTTCTTCTCACCAAGGTGTCTTTCAATCATGATATGTTTTTGTAATGTTGACGGACCACTATAGCAAGCGACGCTTATTTTCAGACCGCTTTGAAGGCGAAGATGTATGTATATTTCAGGGAGTCCTTACTGTAGACATCGTAACTTTATTCCGGACGAACCCCAAAATTGTTACTACTGGGTTTGGGATACTAAAATAAGTAATCAAATCCTCATTTTACAAAAGAACAACGTAGAATACTTTTATAACCGTTCTCGTTGACTGTCAAATACATATGTACTATTTACAGTACACAATATTATCTTTTGACAACATTGCCATATCGGCTGAGTAATGCTGCAAATTAACGCATGTTCGAAAATCTGCATATTCGAATTACATATATAACAATATTAACTTGTATGGCTCTACTAAATTTCAAATTAGGTCATTAAATACTTATTTACATTAAGTATACGAGATAAATTAACTTCGAATACAGGTATTTTCTACTGATTTACAAGAAAATGATTTTTTTTTCATTGTTATTTAGAATAATAAATATAATTCTGCAACTAAGTGAATAATTAATCCCCATAAATACCGTTAAAAATGTAAAGATTGGGCAAAGTATACCACAGTTTTCAAATTTATGAACTTTAGTTTTCGAAACTTTTTTTGAAAAATTTTCGTACTCTTAAATTTAATTAACAAAATAACTGAAATCTAAAACAGTTTGTCAAATAAAGCCGTGATTAGAAATTGTGATATGTTAATTAGTCAAATAAGTTTGATATATACTTTGTTCAATTAGATGTGTTACTCTTTACATACTTAGCCGACCCTATTATTGCCATTTTAAGGTGAAGTTAGTACTAATGCTATTTAAATTTATATGGAAGCAAAACTCATATTAACATAATACTTTCTTTGTTTTGGTCAAATAAACGTTTACTTATTATAGTAGTTAAATGTTTAAAGGTGTAAAGCTTTAATGTCAGAAAACATGTTTTTTGTAAGTTGTAATATTGAAAGCATTTCAATAAGTTTCATGTTATCTATATTGTCATAAGTTTAACTCCTTCAATAAAAATAATGATTCTAACATTTTCAAAGTTATAATTTAAGCTTGTACTGAAGTATGATTGGTCGACTGAGAAATAAATAAAACTGACAAGGGAGTTCACGGAGTCCGGGTCACGAATTTTGATGAAACTTTCGGGATCGATTTTTGGCACCTCTAAATGAAGCCCGATGCCCGTAGCTTTATCAAATAAGCTCTTGAATATAAGATAGAGCTCAAAACATTAGTATTATTCATATAGGTAATGCTAAAAATAAGATATTTATAGATATACTATCAACGTTAATGAAAAACGTTAGGTATCAGAAAAAGATCCTGAAAGTTTCATCAAAATCCGTGACCCGGACTCCGTGAACTCCCATTGTGAGTCAATTATTGTTATTATGTATCCACAATTATAATTTGTTAATCTACAGAAAGAAACCTTAATAATTTATATTTATACATCAAGATTAACTTCTCATACAGATTATTTACCAATAAAGTAAAAAGAAAAGGGCTGGTTAAGTATATAAAGTGTAACTCATCTAATTGAATAAGTATATATCAAATTTATTTGACTAATTAACATATCACAATTTCTAATCATGGCATTGTTTGACAAACTGTTTTAGATTTCCCTTATTTTGTTAATTAAATTTAAGAGTCCATGGTAGAAAATTATCCAGCTTTATCGAGGCCCTCGATTATTTCCCATGGCAAACTAGATAAATCTACATTGCTCTCGATCATTTTCTGAATATTAATCAAAAAAGTTTCGAAAACTAGATTCATAAATTTGAAGACTTTGGTATACTTTGACTGTTCTTTACCTTTTTAAAGGTATTTTAGTGTTATTAATACTTAAAAGATCATAGGAAACAATATTTAAAAATTTTTTAAATTATTTGAAAAAATTAATTTTATTTGATAATTTTTATGAATGTGTGCAAGTTAGGTTTTTATTTATCTTTTCATACATTTAGCGACCTAAAAATCTATAAACATTGTGGGGCCCTCATTTAAAAATAACTCGATGTGGATTCAAAAACGTTTAATTTGACCAACTTTGTATTTCGAAAGAACATTTTAATGTGCTCTACATAACGAAACCGACTATGTATACAAATTTCGCCATTAAATGAAAAATTTTATATTTTGACTTAATAAGGAAACCGTAAATATTGTCGATTTTACTACGTATTTTTCAAAAAACTATAAAAACCACTCGATTTTATGTCTTACTTTCGTACGTCGCTCTACAAAGAAACTGCAACACTTACTCCGCGTCGCGGCACATCGATTGCTATCGGTTCCGCGTACCGGGACGTAAAAGTCGCGAGGCTGCGCGCGCGAATCTGCACGTTTCGCAACAAAAATTTCACTCGAAAAAAGGGGAAAAAATATTCGGAGCGGCTCCTGCAACCACAGAACGGAATCTTCCTCTCTTACGCTTTTGATCGTTGCGCGACGCGCGACGCCGGCGGCGGCTGGAACAGAGACGACCGCCGCGATGCTCCGTTTTTACGAGTCGAAAGCGACCGCAATTTCGGCAGGGGCATAAAATTCCCCGGCCGCACGCGCGAGAGAGAGAGATAAACGTAACGAATGTGACACCTCGTGCGCACCGCGTCGCATATTAGGCGCTGCGAAGATCCACTAGGACCACCTTGGAATGTTGCTCTGGTGGCGTTAGAATATTGGTGTTTTTGTTTGGGAACCTTAACTCGAGCTTGATGTAATCTGATTTTACAGCTTTCGTCGTAAAGACTTTTACTTTTTCGGCTGTTTTATGTCTATTCAGGGAAAGTATTTGAGTGACGTTTTCGTCCAAGTACGGATTAAGTATCGTTTTCCTGTTTTTGAGGAAAACAATTTATAAATTTATATAATAATATTATATAAACTTTTAATTATGGAAACGATAATAACTTGTACATACAATTTGCAATCTTCGTATGCTAACAGAAATATTTTTTTTATTTTCTCTCGCCGGATATTTTTGTTTAATTAATTTTAAGTTTTAAAGTAAAAGTTAAAAAGTACGATTTTTAATTAATTTTTTAAACATAACTTTGAACATCCTATATTTTTATATTTTATTTCCAAAATTTTTGTAATGACTGAAGAACTCTTGATAAAAAAAACATCTTAATTTTATTTGCATATTTATAGCTTTCTGTGCAGTATAATATTCATAAAACTTAAAAATTTTGAGTAAAATTCCACTATATACCTTCAAAGAAAATAATGAAACCAATCTCTCTCAGATTAAATAGTCAATTTCACTTAGTATTTTCTCGCTTATTCAGATAGTGAAGCTTATTGATAAACAGTAAATATGTTCACTTTATTAAATTCAGCAAGTCTAGTGAAAAATTCACCCTAAGCTACGTAAATATATAGATTTAAATCTTAGGGTGAAGTTTTTTTAGTAGAGTTACAACTGCTTATTTCATCATTATGTAGAGTGTTCAGATCCATAACAGAATAAGTTCATTTTCAAAATTTTGTAAAAGCCCATCAAATTTTTAAACTTTTTAAAGATCTCACCATTATAGTCGGATCTCAATAATTCGAACTTAATAGATAATAAAGTTTTCGATAATTTGAAATATTTGATAAAATTTGAAATTGGAACTCGAATTCCTGAATTTTATATTATCGAGGTCCGTCTGTATTAATTTGATTTCATCTGCGCAATTGATGAAAAGCATATTCAAGTATTGCAATGGCAGTGATAAAGTTCTATAAATTTTATTCTTTAGAACCACTAATATTGAAACGTTTCCAACAGTTTGCAAATTTTCTAAAATGCCCCATATACTAAATTCAGGAGTATTTTTTTACAATATAAAATAAAATTAGCCCCGGCTTTGTATAATAATAAATTATTGAATATATTGATATAAATATAACAATGTTATTTTGATCAAGTATGCGATAAAAATAACAATACCGACGATGATAAAATAATACGAACGATAATGATCAATAACAATAAACCCGAGCACGACAATAACAAGAATTTTCATATCTGCTTTTGCAGGATGACGAGCCACCGGAGATCACGTACTGCGTGGTGGAGCAGACGGGCACGCTCACGCTTCAAGCGATGACGCCGACCCTGCCAATGCCCGTCGAGGAGGAGCTGAACAAAATGTTCCTGGAGCTCGTCGACGAGCTCGACCTCACGCAGGCCAATCGCCAGGCCGTGCTCGCCTTGCCTGCCAACAAGAAGTGGCAGATCTACTGCTCGCGCAAGGGCAACGGCACCCTCGAGAACGGCGGCTTGAGGACGACGGATCTCAGCGGCGATCCCGAGGACTACATCAACCGCGTCAAGTCCATCACCAGTGTGAGTGCCTTGAGATTATCTGTCGTCATTGCGTTTGAGACACTTGAAATAACAAATGAGGAAAAGTGTTTTAACACACGTAGCAATAATTTACTGTGACATCAAAATTTTGCTGGAAACAGCGAAAGAGTTAGTCACATTATGTAACAATATAGAAGCATCATTTCTTGACTACAACAAATATTTTTCCTATAGCAGATTGTATTTTTGTTGGTCTAGCTAAAATATTACCTGTGCCGCCTAAATCGATCCAGACCAAATGTTTTACTATATATCGTAATAATAATATTTCTATGTGTGCATATAATATATTATATTAATGATAAAAGTTCAATATTCTTTTTTAAGTATCAGTTTAATGTGATAATTTGTATAGGTACATTTTAATCTTATAATTAACAACTTATAATAGAATATAATTTGTATAGGTGTTTTTTGATTTTCTGATTACAACATTTTTAACTATACGAACGTGTGACGCTCTATTAGAAACGTGCGTCGTACATAATAGAGCGAAAGTGAAATATCCTTTTTTAGAAAAGACTAGAAAGATGTTTTGAAAGATTTAAATAAGATATTTAGTAGATTTTTGTAATAAAAAACTAGCGCGCCTCGCGCTCGCTTGATTACCTGACACTCGCGCGAAGAGCTAAATTAAAGCTTACATCTAACGCTGACACCATTATCTGTTTATTTTTACAAAAATCAGTAAAAGAATATTGTTTTTTTTTTAAAAGGGACATCTTTAAAAAATTTTAAGATCGATTGGGCGTGCTGCACCGCAATTGTTATTAAATGATGTGTATGAAAAATCGTTTTTTAGGCTGTTACTTGTGTAAAAGCATTTTTTTAAATATTTGCTACCATAAAAAGTTGTATTTTTTTGAGATCTACAACTTTTTCATTAAATTTTTTTACGTAAAATGTATACCTGCAAAGTTTTATAGTAAAAACTGCATTTTTCGATGTCAAAAATCGTTTTTGGACTATTAACTTGATTTTCAAAGCATTTTCGCGTCTTGGTGTCAAGAAAAAAGTTGTATTTTTCAAAGATCTACAACTTTTCTATTTAACTTTTTCATGTAAAATGCATAGCCGTAAAGTTATATGGTAAAAAGCTGTTTTTTCGATGTTAAAATTCGTTTTTGGCCTGTTAACTCGAGTTAAAAGTATTTTCATAAATAGATGTCAATAGGAAAAAGTTGTATTTTTCTATGTAACTTTTTTCGTAGAATGCTTAGTTTTCAAGTTATAGACCAAAATCCGTTTTTATCGATTTTTTATAGTCGCGCGCTGCATTTAGCGTATATTTGCAGGATAAATCCCAAAATAGGACCATCAGGTTGTTATACTTAGGAGAGTTCCCAAAAAGATTTTGAGCCTGATCCACTAAGATTTCGTGGTGATAATCGTGTAACATGAATTTAAAAAAAACACGTAAAAATAAGCGAAAAGTGCTCGCAATTTAAACTACGTACAGGATCGGGATAAAAAAATAGAATTTCACATTGTGCTGGAGATCTCTCCTAAAATATCAGCCCGATTGGTAAAAATTGCGTGAGATATCCTATTTCACACATTTTTCGCTAACGAAAATATAAGGCACTTCCGTGTCGCGGTCGTGTCTAATAAAGCATTCATAGCGTAATTATTTATTTGATTTATTTAATAATACACAATATTCAAGAAACATTTTATAATATATATAGAAATTGGTCAGTAACACAGGATACCGAAATGAGTATATGGAGATTATAATCCTATATAAACAAAAAATAACAAATTTAACAAAAATGTATTTCTTGGCGTTTTTGGAATCGGAAATTTCGAATATGATATATAAACGTATAATGATTCATTTGCAATTGCTTATTTCATATCGTCACTTATATGCAATACTGCATGTTTTTATCAGAACTCTCTGATCTAACGTTATCTATTTCACTTTTCATTACGAATCTAAACTCAGATTCTCGAAATTGAAAGTAGCAAAATTTATCGATTTGTTTAGTGATTCAAAAACACTCCTGCTCTGAATTGAAAAAACAAGTACTCGTAACTAATTGGAAATTAATAGTAGATATATATGTCAGATTGGCTGCGCTAGTTCTTTCCTTTGATTTTGATTTCATATTCGAAATCTACGACCCCGAAAAGCTTAGGAACATATTTTTCTTCTGCTTTCTCCGTATTTAACGAAATCAGGTTTAGAATCTTCAAATGCCTTATTATGGTACTCTGAGGATTAAAAATTTAAACATTTTAGTTTCTCTGGCTACATCTTATCATAAATTATCTTTAATAAATTACGATTTTGAAAACTTTTTTTATATATATTATAAGTTGGGAATATATTTACTGACGTGTATAATAATGAATTCATTACTTTTTACAGAACCCAAACACAGAAGAAGCTGAAGAAGTTGCAAATCAAATGCGGCACATAGAAGCTTTAAAAACAGCATTGCGAACACAACCTCACAGTTTCGTCATTAGGTTTATTGAATTGGATGGCTTGAATTCACTTCTGCAAGTTTTGGAAACCATGGATGTAGAAGCGGCGAACAGTAATCTCCACACAAGCGTCATTGGCTGTTTAAAAGCACTGATGAACAACTCTGTAAGTACACATTACAATCATCCTCAACTATCTTCCTTAATGCAAACTTCAACAAAACATTATCTAACGACAAAATCCGCAACGTTTGCAGAACGGCAGAGCTCACGTGCTAGCGCATCCGACGGCCATCAACACGATATCACAGTCGCTGGCCACGGAGAACATCAAGACGAAAATCGCCGTCCTCGAGATTCTCGGCGCCGTGTGTCTCGTACCGGGTGGCCATCGCAAGGTCCTCGAGGCGATGCTTCACTTTCAGCAGTACTATTCGGAGCGTACGCGCTTCCAGTCCATCATCAACGACCTCGACAAGAACTTCGGCATCTACAAGGACAATCTGTCGCTGAAGACCGCCATCATGTCGTTCATCAACGCGGTGCTGAACTACGGCCCGGGGCAGGTCACCCTGGAATTCAGACTGCACCTGAGGTACGAGCTGCTAATGCTGGGCATCCAGCCGATCATCGAGAAGCTGAGGAAGTACGAGAACGAAACGCTGGATCGGCATCTGGACTTCTTCGAGATGGTGAGGAACGAGGACGAGAAGGAGCTGGCGAGGAAGTTCGAGAAGGAGCACGTGGACACGAAGAGCGCCACCGCCATGTTCGATCTCCTGAGGCGGAAGCTCAGTCACACAGCGGCGTATCCGCATCTATTAAGTTTGCTCGAACACTGCATATTACTGCCATGTAAGTAATTGTATATGTATTGTTCATGTAACAGTCTGATTAATTCATTATCGTCGAACCGTACATTTATGGGCACTTGCTATACCCTAGTTTGAATCCCTTAAAAAATATATAAACTTTATAATTTACTTTAAATTTAAAAAGAGCATACCGTAACCGGGATGCCTTTGAGACACTTTTTAAAGTGACATATAACCATTTATTTAAGTTCGATTTTTATTTTGATAATTTAAAATGACAATACTAGTGGAATATTAGATGGTGCAGATTACAAAATTCAAATTTTTAATTACATAATTTGAAGAAAAGAATTACAAAAATGGCTCAAAGTCATTCCTGTGTCCAAAGTCACCCCGGTTTACGGTACATAAAAACATCATGGTCCGTACTTTTAAATGGTAATGTGTAATAATATTTTGATGAATCCAATATACTCACCGTCAAGCGTTATTTTCAATCATTATATGTAATTAAATTAGCAATAAACTTCCTGCTGCACCTTAGAATAAAGTACAGGACTGTTTGCGAAAATTACAATTCTTCAGTACACTTTTTTTATCGCGGCCATATTACAATTGCTAACGGATTAACTTAAAAAATAAGCTGGAGAATCGAAAGAGAACATCTAGAAACTCCTCGATTAGCATTTGCAGGTCAAATACTTTATTCAGCTACTCAGTGTACATAAATGTAACAATCAAATATAGCGTGTAAACACCTGTATATACAAATTAAAGCTCAAGCCAATAATTGATTTATTAAGATTTCAAAGTTATCTTATGATAGTATTACAACTCACGTTTTGTATTAAATCGTTAATAATTTTATTATTCTTTTAGTGGATTACGGCTCGTATCCTCAGCATTGGTTGCTTTTCGACCGAATCGTGCAACAAATAGTCCTACAGTCTGAAGGAAACGAAGTCAATACCACGAGAAATCCTGATGTTGCCCCGATCGATATCAACGTCAAGGAAATCGTACATTTGTTGGCGAAGGAAGAAGAACTCGTTGCCGCTCGAAAAAAGGCTGATGAACTTGAGAAGGAAAATTCGGATATGTCGACCAGGCTGGCAAAGAAGGAGCAAGAATTGGATTTGCGAACGCAAGAAAAGGTAATATTTTCTATAATCGCACAATTGCCATTTCAAACCAGACACGTATATACGAATACATTTCCCGTTAACGAAAGCGTCCTGTGTAAAATTCTGTAACTAACCGAAAAGTCACTTGACCCAACAGGAGGACATGGAGGCGAGCCTGGCGCGCGTGAAGGAGCGCCTGGAGAAGGAGACGTCGCTGCACATAGAGACGAAGCAGAGGATCTCGGAGCTGCAGGACAGCATAGAGACGCTCTCGCGACAGGTGAACAACGAAAAGTCGGAGAGGAAGCGGCTGGAGCAGCTGGTGGCCTCGGGCAGTCTGCCGGACGACGCCAAGGCTACGATCAAGATCGTCGAGGACGAGGTGCTGGAGAAGGTCGAGGCCAAGCCCACGCCGCCGCCACCGCCACCGCCGCCTCTGGCGCCGCCGCCGCCGCCCTGTCTCATGCCCGCCGCGCCACCTCCGATGAAGGTACTATAGAATCTCGCGAGCTTTTTATTTTTCTTTTCTATAATGGTTCTTACGGCGTCCTGATAGTGCTATAAGCTACTGGCTACAAGTAATCTAAATTATATAGACATATATATTACTAAATGGTAGGTCTTTCGCCTGTCCTACGAATACAAGCTGAGATCCCTCGATCGATAACGATCCCTCGAGTTGATAATCAATATTTACATAGTTTTATTTTCAACAAATATTGTGTGTATGCGTATGAGTAAGAAAGTTACAAATGTCGTAATTTTACTAGATCAGCCGTAGTTTTCTATTGCACTTCATTTTAATAACGAAGTTGTGCTATTTTTAACAAATATTCTTTCTATCATTTGCTAATTCTTGTAAAATACCATAAATAAACGGCATTTTTATTTTCGACATTTCTATTATCCTCAAATTATCACTCTAATAGAAAAGAACCTTAAGTTATTATATAAAGTATTTAACAAATATTGTATTCATTATTTAGTAATATTTTTTCTAAGAAAATGTCCATCTAAGAATTTAGCTTGCTGATGAAATACCTCTCTCTTCCAGATACATTCGATTTAGTGGAAGTCCACTTTCGTTTTAAATAATAAAACATGTGAAAAGTGTACTGGTCGATGTCAATAAAAGTTACCATTAATTTGATTAAAAATTCACTTTGTTAAAAGTAACTTCCGATTCGCTATTGGACCACTTTCGAGTTAGGTTGATGGATTTATAGAAAAATGAAAACCTAATTTATTATTTTTATTATAAATCTAAAATATGTTACTTTTCTTTCGTACTTGAAGAGGATTTGTTCGTATTAATTCAAGAACTATATAATATCTAGCATTAGATATGAAAGTTTATTTTTAAAAATGTTTGTTCTACAATTTGTTTTAGGTGGAAATCATAAAAAATGTTCCTCAACCAAGCAACCCCCTCAAATCCTTCAACTGGTCTAAAATCCCCGAGCAAAAACTACAGGGTACAATCTGGTCAGAGCTGGACGACTCGAAGCTTTACAATATCATGGATCTGGAATCCATCGACAAGATATTTTGCGCTTATCAGAAGAACGGAGTGTCCACTGAGGGCTCGATCGAGGACCTGCGTAATCTCGGAAAAAATAAGAAGACCATGTCGGTGATTGATTCGAGGCGGGCGCAAAATTGCACGATTCTGCTGTCCAAACTGAAAATGTCCGACAACGAGATCACCAGGACCATCCTGTCGATGGACCAGCAGAATATTCTGCACATCGATATGGTGGAGCAGCTACTCAAATACATTCCTTCATCCGAAGAAGCCGCGTCCTTAGACATGCACCAGAAGGATCTCCAAAGCAGAGCCGACTGTTTCTTGCACCAAATATCGAAGTAAGTGTTTCCCTTAAAACTACAATCTAATATTTAAATACGCTATTTATGGAAGAATAAACTTCTACAAAAAATCTACTTTACTTTTTTAATATAGGGATATACTCACTAACTAAACTAAGAGTTTTACTAATTTTTATAAATTGTCACCTTTTTGCTATTGTTTTAAATAAGAAATATTGATTTTCGACTGAATTTACAGCTCCAATATAAACCTTCCTTAATTATCTCTTCAATTCAATCTTAACATCGTCTTATCAACTCACATCTCCTAACCAGTGTTCTTATTAAATATTTCACATTAATACAGTTAGCACAGAATATTCTACCTCCAAGAATCTTAAACAAACTCCTCCAAAAAATACCCTCGGCAAATGCATCCTCCTCCTCTCCGATAAACGGTACAAATCTTCACCTCTACACCGCAAAGCCGTTAACGCTCGCAATTAAAGCATTCCCTCGCCAGAAAAAAATCCCTTCGCCCCAAGATAATCCTCCAATTAATATGCCGTCCGTCAACGTCGAACACAAACAAAAAATTCATCCTTCACTCGCCCTCGCAGAGTTCCGCACTACGAGCAGAGACTGCGCTCGCTCCACTACAAGAAGAAGTTCGCGGCAAGCATAGCCGAGCTGACGCCGCGTATGCGAGCCGTGCTGGAGGCGTCGCGCCAGGTCGCGCGCTCCCGCCGACTGCGCAAGCTCCTGGAGCTCGTGCTCGCCCTCGGCAATTACGTGAATCGGGGCAACGCCCGGGGCAATGCCTGTGGCTTCAGGCTCTCCTCGCTCAATCGGCTCGCCGACACCAAGTCGTCCTGCGCCAAGGGCACGACGCTGCTGCATTATCTGGTGCAGGTGCTCGAGGCGCGATTCAGGGAGGTGCTGGAGATCGAGGAGGACATGCCGCACGTGAGGACAGCGGCCAGGGTCAGCATGGCGGATCTGCAGAAGGAGGTGGCTAATCTGAAGAACGGCCTGCAGGACGTGCAGAGGGAAATCGGTGAGGATTAGTGGATAGTTGTACAGTAGGCGGCTTTTTAATTTACGACTCTTGGAGAAGTACTTAGTCAAATCGACTAACGTCCAAGTAAATGTGTAGAGGAGATTTGATGCAAATATTATTTTTTTTCGTCGTAATTACTTTATTATTTAGCAAGGAAAGTGAAACTAATCATTCAGTAGTTGGGGCCTACGGTGGCTAAGTCGGTAGAGCGTCGGATTCCCACTCTGGTACCCGGGTTCGATTCCTAGTCCCTGCCGATTGATACAACCACTTCTGTAAAAATTGCATGTGCTTTGTTTACAAACACAGCGTAGACCCTTGTCGTCGATTAGCACCATATAAGATCACAAATATGGCGACGTTAAAAAAAATTAGTAGCATTAACTTAACTTGCCCTAACGCTTTCGTCCGATTGTCTATCTTTGTTATACGTGCTGTGATATATATATATATACAGATTGAATATTCTATATTTAATTCGGTGTTGCCAAGGGTCACAAAATTTAAATACATCTACTAAACATTATCTGTCGATTTTAAATTACGTTGAAAGTGCATTACTTATTGTTCGTAATTAATAATTACATTTAGTCTGTTTTAACAAAGCTAGAATTCTAATATGATATTCAAATCATCGAATCAATTAATTTGTTTAGTAAAGTCTTAAGGGGATGTCGTCCTATACCTTATATCCATTTACCGATATTTTCGATTTTTCGTTTTACGCAATCAATATTTACTTTAATAACATTTTACGAACGTACGCACATTCTTAGTGATAAATAGATAGTGCGTACGTTCGCGAAATTTGAAAATCTCATTTATGCATTGAATAAAACGAAAAACTGCAATGTCGGTATCCGACATCCCCTGAAGGGGTAACACCCTGTAACAGCCTATAAAAAGCGTTTTTTACATTTCTCTTTGGGATGGAAGAAAACGTAATAGAATAAGAATATTTGAGTAAGTTATCAAGCATATATTTAAGTATAAAACAACAAATTATCATTGAGAAATTTTGCAAAATGACAACACTAGAGCCATTCTCCTGAGGCATGTTTAATATGAGGCTCTCTGCGGCACGCAGTGTAGCTGGTGCAAATTTGAATGTTGACAAAAACAAATAAATTAATTAATCTACCTATTAATAGCTACAAAAATACGCAGAAGATTTTAAAAATATTGATTTTTGTATAATTGGCGAGTATTTGAATAAAATGTTCAATTTTCGACCAAAGAATGGGCACTTATTTGTTAATAAATAATGTTTAAATTAACTTATTGAAAATCCCGTACGTATTTATGTTCGAAATATTATCTTAAAGATATGGTTAAAATTTCAAATGAATGGAATGAAAATTGTTGAAGTTATGCCGCGTGCAGTTTTGAAAAATCGTGTTTTGAGAAAAACGCGTTTAAAGTTTTGAAATGTGTTATGGAGCAGTCCGACGCGCTTGGGGAAGAGATCGAAATTTGGAGGGAAAGAAGGTTGAAGATTCAAAGTATCTTTTAAGCCAATAAAAAAAATCGATTTTCCAATAAATTTACAGTGGTGTTACCTTAACCATTTTTATTTAGTTATAATGACCAAAAATTGGTAGATAATAGGACATGCTAGAATTACTAAAGTCTTATTTTTAAAGCGGAAATAGTTATTTTTATTACAGTAATATTTCTCTTAGAATAGTAGTCAAAAATATTAGTCATTTATTTTGTTTAATAGTCATTAAATAGTAGTTTATTTTTTAAGACGAAGTAATGGCGCCGCTTGTCAAACTTTGTTGAATTATGATTAACTGGTCAATCTTTATCACTTTTCAAAGTTTTGCATAATTTAGCATGCTTTGGTAAAGTCAAGCAATCACTGGCAGTATCTAGATTTTTTAAAAAGAAAATCCTCTAACGTATTGTATTAATGGAGATTTTGCTTAACTTTTACATCGTTCTTACATCTTTGTAAAATTTCGTTTATACTTAAACTTTGTCTAAAATGTTATATCTTTGCAAGAATCGAAGTTTGCGTAAGTTTTTTGAACGTTTTTTTTATGGTTTACCAAACTTTGCCAACATAACTAATCATCCAGCATGAATTCGTAATCTTTTTAAACTTTTGATAACAATGCCTTAAGGTGATGCTAAACCCACCCGTCATCGACAATATTTTTCATTTAATTTTGAGTTTTGAGTAAATATCTCTCTAGAATATTATACTGTCCCAATCAAAAACTACCAGAGAGTATCAACCTTCCAGAGAGATAATTTCTGAAAATTAAGAATCATAATAACTGAAAAATGTGTTTCCCCGTATTCGCCGGTAATAGGGGATTATTTAGCATCTCCTTAATTTAGTTGACTTGTATGTGAAGTTGACAAATTAGTAACTTTTTAGTTTAATTAGCAAGTTTGGTAAGGCTAAGCATAGTTTAACAAAATAATTTTCTACGCTATGGTTATTATTAAATTATCTGAAAAGCTTATAATTAATTGTGGTCGTAAAATACCAAATAATTTAACGAAGAATAGAAGAAAATAAAAAATATTTAGTGAAAATCGTATTAAAAATGATCTATTTTAAAGTATTATTTCAAATATTAGAGAAGCTAAAGTATTATATTCCAATAGCACAGATACTTTTAAAAATATATTTATATAATTTGACGTTGTTTTCAAATGTATTTATTTATTACCACGTGTATTATATTTCGTGGAAATGCAAAAGATAAAATAATGACTGCAGAAAATATTCAGCATGTAATTAATGTAATGAATTATTTTTAGAATTCCATCGAGGTCAAGCTCAAGTGCTTCAAGGCGATATGTTTTTGCCAGCCATGCGAGACTTCCAAGCCCAGGCTACATGTAGGCTCGCTGAAGCTGAGGATCTCTTCCAAGACATGAAGACAAGAGTAAGCCAGAATTATAATAATTGCTAATTTTTATCGTGTTTCAACTTGTAAACGGTGTATGATTAATCAAGTGTTCTTTCTTCAACAGTTTGACAGGGCTGTGAGGCTTTTCGGTGAGGATTCCGCGGGCGTACAACCGGACGAGTTCTTCGGTATCTTCGAGAATTTCCTTCAGGCACTATCAGAAGCTAGACAAGATGTCGAGAATATGAGAAGGAAAGTCGAGGAAGAGGAACGTCGAGCCAAACAGGAACAGGAAGTAAGTTCAATTAAATATTTTTTGTGTCATTTTTTCATAATAAAACATTTTTTTATGATTTTGAAGATAGTATATTTCTAGTATTGCTTTAAGGGAGTATTTTATAGAGCAACAAGCGGTTTTTTGTGAATAAGAAAATACAATAAAAGTTATTGGTATCAGCCTTCTTTCATATAAAATTAAAGTTTTAACAGTAATTGCATTCTCTTTAATTGGGAAGATTATTGATTTTATATGAACTTGACTACAGTGAAGCACTCTTTTCAATTAAAATAAATTTGTAATGTAGATTCTTAAAAAATCAATGAATATTTATGTGAAAAAAGAAGTATAAAACAAAGCATTTGTTACACTATTTAGACTTATTTTATATTTTACTATATCGATGTCTTCTAATGATGAAGACGTATTTTAAAATTCCCGAATAAAGAAACATATTTCATTTTCTGAATGTAATAGGTGTTATTACCTCTAATTAATTCAGACAAATTTTGTTAATAATTATTTGAATTCTGAAATTGTTGACCATTAACAAAATTAGAACTTGTGAAAAAGCGTATTAATTCGGTGAAATTTTGATATGCGCCCTTATCATTTGGCAGAACCTTCTGTAAAATATCTAAATAAACACCTAAAATTCAATTCACAAAGTCCGATCTCTCACGCGTTCTCCCATGCATCACCGCCTCACTAACGCATTCCCCAAATGTCTCTCTTAGCTGAAGAAGCGCACGATGGAACGCAAGAACTCGCGCGAGGGCATCCTGAACAGCATCTCGCTGAACAAGAAGAACGAGGCGAACGGCACGAACGGCCACGCGGACAACAAGGGCGAGTTCGACGACCTGATCTCGGCCCTGCGCACCGGCGATGTCTTCGGCGAGGACATCGCCAAGTTCAAGCGCTCGAAGCGCAGGCCCGTCACCCCGAGCAGCGTGGGCAGTCAGGAGTCGCGCCGGCACAGCGCCCACCGCGAGGACTCGCGCGAAAGGCACTAGACAACGACGAGGACGACGAGGACGACAAGGACGACGACAGTGCAGAAGTTGCGAAAGTCCGAAGGTGGAGCCGCAGGCTGCTTCGCCGGGGCTCGGATTTTCCTTTTGTTCGACGATCGATGCGTTTTGCGATTTCTTGATGGACCGAGGCCTGTCTTTCGTTGGTTCGTCGTGTAGTAATGCTCTTTAGAGTTGATGAAGTAGACGTTGATGAAAATGATGCAGAAACTTGGTGGTTTATGCTTTTCATGAGAGTAAGCTCTGATGAAGCTTCTCTAATTTACCAGAGTAGGAACTGTTATTGTTACCATTTAGAAGAGTAATTAAACTAAGAAGTTTATTCTTTTAAAAAATAGTTAACTTTTAAATGCCTGATACCGAACACAAGTAAAAAAATTTAACTACTTTTGTAAAGTAAAAACTTAGCAGTAAAATGTGATTTTTTTACCTGTATAAAGTAGAAAATTCGGAAAATAATTATTTTTGTAAAGAATAAACTTTTAAATTTTCTCTTAAATAGTTATAATAACGTTTTATACTTTTGTAAAGCAGGTAATTAACAGTTTGTTCTTATTAAACAGAATAAACTGCTAGGTTTCTATTGATTTACATTAAGTCTTACTATATTGATTTAAGAGTGTGAGTTTGAGATACATAAAGTAATTATTTTGATTTATATATTTGATATAATTTATACTCTAATTTTAAAAAGTACTTCAGAGAGATGGAGAAAGTAAAACTTTTACAGTACAAAAAGACTAAAGTGATTTATTACAACTTCTTGATCTCACATATATGACTATAAAACGAGAGACAGCAGAGTTCGGAAATTGTAAAATTAGGAAGCTTGAATAAAAGGAAACTCAATTTACTATGGATCTGCTAGTAAAGTAGCACTTTTACATCCCCTTAGAAAATAGGATACGACATAAAGAGCACGATGGCGAATCGTGTTGAGCGCTTTAAGGGATGTGAAGTACCGATGCTACATCAATTAAATCTATTTTATCTATATAGTATACGATGAATTAAATATAATTTATTTTATATAAGTCCGAAGCAATAATTTTAATTATACCTATTAAAAGAAAGATTGTTTCTTCTTCTAATTCACAAAATAAGAAACAAGGCTTGATAAGGTAACGATTAAAAGAGTTGTTTATACATTTAGATTTTATAGATAATTTCTTTTTATATGATTCGATCGCGTGCGATAATTGTAAATTAATTAATGCAGAAAAAAATCTTTTGTATAGAATGAACGTGTCGGTAAAGTAATACTTTCACATCCCCTCGATGATATAAAGACTGGACGACGCTTTTTTCTAGTGCCAAGACTTTGAGGGTTCGAACAGCATGATTTACTAGTTTCAGACGTATCGAAAATAAAGGTGCAAGGAACTTCTTTTAGATTGTAGATAAATTTATATCTTATATTTTATCATTTCTGAAAACATTCAAGAAAATATTTCTGTCAAGCTCAAAGTAACAGCAATTGTTTGCAGACTTAAATTGCAAATTTTGCAGTTTCACTAAATTTGTAGGAATCATTGCGAATTTCGCTATTCTTTATTTAGTTTGGCATTAAGCAGTCATGGAAGCCTCAGCATTGCTATGGAATAAACGTTTGATGTTTACTTATGCCAAATTTTTGTCACAATGTATTATTTCTTAAAAGTATATTGATACACTAGAATAGTAATATTATTCTAAATAAACTCACCCTTTTATAAGAATTATAAGGCATCTAACGTGTGTTTTGATAAGAATTTTGTCATACTTATAAATTGATTATGCGTTCAAAATTATACAACATTAAATTTCTCACGAAATTCTAAGAAGGTAAAATATTTAAATGTACTCTTATAAAATTGATACTTTTAACAATAATATGGCATGAATTAACACAAAGCTTTCATTGCAAAAAAAATACAACTTATGGTATACATGTCTAAAGCCTGTTCTGAATTATTCCAATAAGCTCAACGATCGACAGCCCTTAGCTGTACGTGATATATTTTAACTGTACATATAGTCATTATGCTACGCATGTACTATACACATATATTTTATCGCGACTCGTTATCATACTCGAAAGAGAAGTCATTTTTTGTTTAAGATCGCAGCTGTTCTTTTAATTCCATCTACTTTTTCCTTTTTTCATCCTACAGCCAAGCATCTTCACAAAGTTTATTACATGCATTTCAGAACATTGCGTGACCGTTTTATCTGTATTATTTCTAAGACATAGTTTATGTATCGATACGACGAAATTCCGTGATACGATAAGAGGAACAATCAACGACATTTTCACATTAACACACTGGTACAACGTAGTTTATAGACATTTTGATATTTCACAGGTGCGACCAATTTTTACATAAACTTTTGTATGAAACCGGTTTTTCGTAACAATAAATATTCCAGTGGAAACATTTAATAAAAAAAATTAGTATCTGAAAATTATGATCGTAATTCACTAAGTAAAAATAAGTCCAAGTGTATTGCATGTACTTTTAAAAGTCGAATAACTACTGTATTAATGGTTAAAACTACTTTGTATGTATTTCATTTGTCATAGCTACTGCTATCCAGTTTAAATGTTATTACTGATTGTTAAATAGTATTTTGTTGGTCTATAGTGGTGTATAATATTCTATGCCTGAACAAATGATTTCAAAAAATAATAGAACACTTTTCCATTTATCAATCTGCTTCATCGCGAAATGGCTTAATTACTCAAAATAAAGAGCACGAACGATACCTGCAATTGTTCTGAAAAGAACAGGAAAAATACAAACAATTTTACATTGGCGATGATTGTACGAAGAAAAAGTAAAACTGGACCAAGCAGACTTGCACGATGGAGAATCTGCTAAAATCAAAAAGTGTAGATCGCTACTGCGCAACCGTAGACGGAGAGTTGCAGATGAATCGAAAAATTAATTGTATACGCATAATATATTATAAAAATGAGATATAAAAAAATTAAAAAGTTACGCCTCGTTTACACCGTTCCTTTCAGCTAGAAGAAATATATCAAAAGGCCTACACGTAGAGAGATAAAGTGATGGTGTTATACTGCCCCGATAGAAGAAGAATTATTATAAGTCTGACTTTGTATTATTTTATAATACGAGTAGTCGATGGTTCTAGAAAAGAGAAAGGAGTAGTACTAGATAAGAAGAGTAGAGACGTGGATCGTGATTTATAGAAACTTGGATGTGTAGATGAAGAAAATTAAATCCTGTACGGGACGTCTCCGCGTTTCGTAGGAGTCGATGTTTTATATAAGCTTTTTGTACTTTTGTAAATATGCAGTTTATATACATACACACATATATATTTAGTTCTCACGAGGAAAAACACATAAGAAGGAATTTATGTCCGATTAATATATTGCTATATCACTAATATCATATATGTATTAAAACATTGAAAAAGAAATATATATACACTAATGTCTAAATTGTTTTTGTAATTATTTATGACCTTAAATATTTTATTCCAGTTTTTCATATACTTTTTATTTACAGAATAATTCAGTATGATTATCATATTATATTCTCTTTGATAGTGATTTTTGCACTGAAGAAATTATTCCAATGACCAAAAATTAATTAAGTTATAAATAATTAATTTTTATTTGTTAATTTAAATGAAGATTTAGATAATTTACAATATCAAAATGGATTTAATTATATCTGAATTTATTTCGAGCTCTATCTTATCTGTAGCCCACTGATGAAGCAGAGATCTACGTTATCATCTATGGTAATACAGTGTCACATTTATAACCATATTACCATCAGAAGCTTCTTAAGTAATCACCTTGTTAAGCCTTCCCATAAGAGCAATGTATCCATCAAGATATCTACATTACCAGGTGATGGTCTAAGTAATAAAATTACAAAAGGTCAATCAAATTGAAAAAAAAGAAGAAGGTCAATGTATTTCTCCCTGGATATTTCAGTTCCGTTTTCGCTACCAAATCTATTTTATATGTCCCTGCTTAGCTCCACTGTGCTCTTCAAGGCTAATAAAATCAATAAAATATTTTGTTAATAATTTACGTAAAAGCGTATTTTAATATATGATTTTAAACTTTTTAAATGTAAAAAGTATTAATATCATCATTTCAATATGAGTTATAAATAATAGATTAAAAATAGTTTCTTAATATTTCTAAAGATGGCACCGTTATCCTATTTCAAATGCCAGCATGTATATAAATATAATATTTCATTGCAGGGATCCAGAGAATGATTTTAGGTAAATTCAATTTGTTTAATTATTTAATAATACATACTATTGTTAACCCGGGATTTTTGCGGAATATTATTGTTCAATTATAATTGCATAATTTAACATAAGGTTAGGTAGAATCATGGAAAACCATTCAGTACCTTATTGTACTAATAATATTGATTTTTTATGCAGAACCGATAAAAGCAGATAATTTAGTATTTTCTTAAATAATACTTATGTATGGACAAATTTCTAGAAGTTTTAAGTTTCTCTTGTCATTGATATTTGTCATTTTTTAACCCTTTTATTCTTATTGTAGCCATACCTATGGCACATTTGGTGCATAAAAAAGATATTGCATTTACACGCTTCCTATGCAATTCATGTGGAACTTTGAGGTACAGTTGCATTCTAGTATGTTCAGAGAGAATACTTTATTGAGGCATGGTGCGTTTCTTACACATAAGAATTGTACACGTAATTATTGATATAAATAAATTGGGAATGAAAGGGTTAATGGTCTAACGAGTGCCTAAGCTATAATGAATTAATATATATATATATATTAGTAAATGGAAAGAAGTTTCCACCGATCTTATGTCGCGAAAAATACATTAAATGAACACTTTTTACCTTTATGGAATAATCTTATTTGATAGTAAGGGTGTGCGAGACAACAAAATCTCGTTAGATATCCCGATCCACTCGAGATTTTTCGTCTCAACCGAGAGTCTCGGTCCTGCTTGAGATTTCTCGACTAGATCGAGATTATTATGCATGTTCTCTTAGTGTTGAGATTTATTTGCACTTGATTAAACTATATCAACCACTCTATAAAGCACCATTACATTATGTTAAAGAATACAAAAATATATTACACTTTATATTATGAATATAATAAAAGTGATTTTCTACAATAATGCAAAATTGTATCTTGAGTAATAACTTAAGGGGGCAGGCATGGGCTACCTAAAAAAAAAGAATTCACGAGTATAGGAAGTTTGTTATGTTTAAAAGTAATCACTCCGAAAATTTTTATGTTATAAATACTTACAAGGAGAGTCCACACCCTCCGGGTACCGAAATTTGATGACACTTTAGGAGGTGCTTTTATACCTAAAAATGAAGCCTATCTAGCACCCGTAGTTTTTTCCAATGGGCCTTTTTTTCTGGAAATATCAGTCATTATATCCCAAATGCGTATAATTTTAGTAATAACAGCATATCTTTCTCTCAACGTAACACTGGTATAGAGCGTTTCTTACACATAAGAATTACCCTGGTAGAAAGTTAGCTAGAATGACTGGTTATCTTATTAATTATTAGCCAGATTAATAAGTTATTAATAAGTCAAATTACAGCTAATATCTGGTTAGAATCTGCTTAAGACTATGCTTTAAGGAATAACGTATTTTGTTTACAAATCTAACCTATTTATATTTTGATTTGAAAAGTTATTAGTTTTTAAAAATATACATTATCATACTTTATTGAATTTCAATATAGTATGCCGCCAAAAAAAATATTTTTATCAACAAATAACAACTTACGAGATTATAGAAATATGTATATGCAACACTAAAAGTATTTGATAACTAATAATTTCCTTTCCGAAAATTAGTCAATCATAACTTAGTCAACAAAAATTTGTGATTGATGTCGAAAATAAAATTTTGTAATAAAACTTCATTGTAAAACTACAAACACTCCAAATTTCGTCATAACTTACGTTATTCTGTTTTTATTGTTATTTTTAAAATAACAATAATTATATAACTACATGCATTCTATTACTTATAACATAAATTTCTTTAATAAAGACACTTAAAATTTACTCGGGGCTTTGGTGCTTTTTGTGTAAATAATACTTTTTAAATGCACGCGTCGTTATGTAAACAAATAACCTAACCTCCATTAATACTAGACATTTAAGGTACATTTTTAACTTTAATTTAGTAAAATACTTAATGTAGTACGATTATAATTTCGTATTACTTTGATTATTATAAAACTGGTATTATTTCCATTATTAATTAATATATAAATTACTTGGTTTATAAATTTTATATTAATTAGAATATTAAGCAGAATCTAGCTAGGAATTAGCTAAAAAGCATGTCGTTTTAAACTGATTTCTGCTAATTTCTTAACCAGAATTAGAGTAGATTTAGAAAATCTAGCTAATATCTGGCTAGAAACCAGTTTAGATTTCTACCAGGGTATACATGTAATTATTGTACACAATTTAGCATTGGTCAAATTATACCAATGCTAAATTGTGTACAGTAATTACGTGTACAATTCTTATGTGTAAGAAACGCACTATGCCGTAACGCTGCATGTTTTTACAGTAAAAAATGGGCTTAAAACACACTAAAACTAGACGAAAAGAACTTTAATTTAAGCTTTGTTGCATATAAAAATATTAATCTGAGTACAAGTTATTAACAATCGAATATGATGACTAGAAATGCATGAATATTGGATGGAACTTAATTGTTATAAATTTGGTGATTTTTCACACCTCTTTCGTCACCATTTTTAATTGTTAATAAAAGGGTCACATACACCTTAAAATAATATTTCAGAGAAATTTATCATAATAAACAAAAAAAATATTTCATATAGTAACTTGGTTAATTGTAATAGGTTAATAATTGTAGTAAGGCTCAAACATTTATGTATGACTCAGACTCCCTCAAGCCTATTCGGAGACTTTTGTTCGACGGCCAAATTCTTGCTGTATCGTATTTTGAGTAATTTGCAGCCAATTGAGTTGAAATTTTACACATAACTTCTATACGTGTACAGCTTTCAATGCAAGTGAAATTTTATGGATTTATGGAGTTTAGAGCATGGAAATAATCATAAATTTAATTTTACATGAATTCGTATCATTAAAAACTTGATTTTATCAACATTACTTATAATCTTTATGCTTTAAATTCCATAATTCCTTAAAATTTTACTTGTATAATTAGAAACTATATTATACGTATAGAATATATGGGTCAAATTTCAAGTCAATTAGGACTTTGCATGAAGAAATCCATTAGTTCCGTAATGTAGAATATAAAAAAATAAAGAACACGGATTTTTTCTTTTTTTTTAACAGATGCAAATTAAAAGAGTTAAAGTCGTTTAAAGTTTACAGATTTTCGATATATATATAGATAGAGTGCAATGTTATATGAGTGCAATGTCACGAATATATATATGTGTTTAAAACGATTATTTTATGAGTACCAATAACTCAATAATAAAATAATAATTTATATATTCTATATGAAAAATGCTGGTCTTCGCTGTGAGTGCTGAAAAGTATTAGTCTTCGTGGAAATTTCAAATGGAATTTCAAGTCTTTGTAAGGCCTATCGATATGGTGTAGATTAAAATGGGGTAGAAAATGAATAAAAATAAATAAAAAGTTAAAAGTTCCAGAAAGTTGACCATATGGGTGATTGTCAAATAAACGGTATTTCTAGTGTCACCAATACACTGAGTAAAAAGAAAATATTATTGCGGTCTGGTAAACGTTTGAAGTTCTTAAAAACGTTGTATTTGAACATCTTAAACGCAAAACTAAGACAACTGTGCTATATTTTTAACCCACAAGTGATATATATAGCCTAAAAGTAATTACCGTGGCCTATCGCCATCGAACAATTCGCGTAATTCTGAATTCATTAGACAATAACTTTAGAATTTAATTATATCTAACCTATGAGACTTTAAAGTACATCATACGTACGATATGTTCTAATTTTTTAAGAATTATATTTTAAACTTATCTTTCTACAGGAGTGTCACGAATGTTGTCGCCAATTTTTTTAATTTTAAAATCACCACTCAATTTATCGTATTGTAAAGGGTACATAAGCTTAGTAGTGCCATCTAACCTATGACGTTATTTAGTTTGAACTTCAAACAACTACGTAAGCCACGGCCCATAAAAAGATACGTAATTACCGTGGTCATGAAAATTATTGGTAAGTTACATATAAAAAAAAATTTTATGCGGTATTCTGGAGTAATAACGTGTGTATATATACATACTATGCGGAAAAATATTTTTGTTACACTAAAATAAAACTACATGCATTTTTCTAGCAAAAAGTAATTACCGTGGCTGTAATTACCGTGGTAAAATGATCGTGTTTAGTCCGGTAAACACTATGAAAAATACACATACAAAATTTTTAGTCACCTGCAAATGGTTTGTAAGGAAAATATATCTCATTTCACTATGAATAAAAATTTTAAATCAAAATTATAGACAAAACTAGATTTTTAGGTGGGTCCGATAATTAGGAAAAAATACCATATTTCTGACAATCCCCCATATATCTATTAATTAATTTAATTGAACGTATTTGGGTAATTCTGAACATATCGGAACATTTGACTTTCAAAAATTTTAAGTATTTTTCTTCATAGTTTCTTACAAAGTAGTCTACATTTCGACAGCCCTTACAAAGACTAACACTTTTCAAGCTGGCACTAAGAGTAGCATATTTCAGCACTTGCCACGAAGAGTAGCACATATGGAAATCTCCCACGATTATTAGCACAATTCGCTGTTCCCCTCGAAGTCTAGCACTTTTCATAATTTTTCCAGGAAGACTAGCACATTTGAAAATTTGCCACGAAGACTAGTACATTTCGCAATTCTGACACGAAGACTAGCATTTTTTGTATAGAATATGTAAATTAAAGTTGTACTGATAAACTCTCGGCGAATCGGGTCGATTCTTTTTTCATCGCGTTCGGGTCGGATACTAGATCCTTTTGATACTCAAAAAATTATCGGTATTCCGAAAAATTAGGCTATACGAATAAATAAAAGTAGCCTAAAAAGTCAGGCGGCGGAAAATCGACAAATGTGCTAGTCTTCATGGCAAATTTTCAAATGTGCTGGTCTTCGTGGCAAATTTTCACATGTGCTAGTCTTCTTGGGAAAATTACGAAATGTTCTAGTCTTCATGGGAGAATTGCAAAATGTGCTAGTCTTTTTGGAGGAATGGCGAAATATGCTAGTCTTAGTGGTAGATTTTCAAATGTGCTACTGTACGTGGCAAACACCGTAAACGTGCTAGTCTTCCTAAGGGCCATCGATTTATTATATCTACACAATGTAGAGACTCAATAAGAACATCGGTCCAGATATAATTTTTCTTAATAGTAGGCGCAAAGTACGCTGATGTATTCGTATTTTACGGGTGTAAAGTAGTACTTTTACGCCTACTAGTATCGATATAAATTTTTAATCATAAATTATTTCATTTAATATTTTATTTAAAAAATTTTTAAACATTAAAATGTTATCATTCAAAATGTTTATTCATTCAATTTTTTTTCATTTAATTTATTGTTGATTAATCTTTTTTTTATTTAAATTCTTTTTTAGTTTTAGTTCAAAAATTTTTTTTATTTAAATATTTGTTTTGTTTATAACTTTTAAACGAACAGGGTTTAAGAAATACCGAGATTTTACTGTACTAGGCAGATGACGCTCATTTGATGCCCCTTGAACTTTTGTACGGCAATATATGTTTAAAAGTAAAATTATGAACTTTAGAGCAGCTGGTTGACATTGTAGCTAAAAAAATAAAAATAATTGACTGTTTTGGTAACATTGTATTTGAATAATTAAGTTTTAATAACGATCATTTCAAAAAGACCAGGCAGATGATGTAAAGTCGGGAGACAAGAAGTAGCATACGAAAAAGTATAATAAATAATTCGTTTAATTCCACAAGAAGCTGTAAAATAATGTAGTTTAAAAATAAGATAAATTTACTTTTGTACGTGCAAACTATACTGGAGAAAGCAAAACTTGCACTTTTAGACTATTCTAAGACAATTTTTAGAAAAAATAAATTAAAAAAATTTAAATCTAAAAAGACCACCTTTTTAAAATAATTAAATATACAATTTTTTATAACTTAAATATAGATTAAGTTAATTATATTGAATTATTGCAACTAATTTGCAGTATTTGAGTTTGAATTTAAACATTTACTTATATAGTTCATAATTCTATAAAAATACATTAATTTGATCTGAATCAAAGATTTTCCGATTTTATGCATTAGAAGATTTGTTGTTACTTTTGTTTAATTATACATAACTGAAGACATTGTAATATTGGGATTTAAAGTATCATGAATGACCCAAAACAGTTGCGATTAAAATTATGTACGTATTATACACGATCCGTACGAAAAGACACTATATAGTGTACGCTATGCTACTGTAGTATTTTAGTACGCACTATTGGGATTTAAAGTGTCCTAGCCGACGCAAGGCAGTAACGACAGTTTCTTCTTCTTAAATATGCATAAGTATAAAATGGATGAATTTTAAAACTAATTATATGAAAAATGTTTTAAAGTTTCAGAATCTGTAAAGAAAATAATTTTATGACAACATTTAAATAGTTTAAAAAATGATTGAAAAATATGTTAGATTAAAAATGATATACTCAGTTCAAATATAGTTAATAACTTAATTTGTCACCTTTTTATTACTTCACATTTATATATAAAACAACTTCAAACACTTTTTCTAGTACAATTGTTACATTAAATTAGTTTTATAATCTATCCGTTGTATACGACTTAATTTAAAAAAATGCACTTTTTGAGGTTCAAAAGAAATTTTAAAAGAAAAATTGAACGCTCGAGTTTCCAAACCTTTTCTATCTTGTTTTAGGTGTCAAATTCTGAAGAAAAACGCATTTACTCAATGAAAATTAGACATGTATGTTTTTCAGGCAAATTAGGTGGTTTCTATGGTTTTTTTAAATATAGCAAAAAAAGGGGTTTTACTGCGCAGTTAATAACTGTGCACACAAAAGTAAACATTTTTTTCTCCAAAAAGTATACAAAAGTAGAAGAAATGACCTTTAATTTGAGTTTTTTTCGTTGAAAATTGATCCGGTGCAAAGTTATGACTAATTGAAAATAGGTTAATACTTCGTCGACAATCTTAGATTCTGTAAAAAAATGGAAAATCCGTCCGTTTTACCCTATTTTCAACGAATTATTACCTTATTTTCAATTGGTCATAACTTTGCACCGGAACATCCATTTTCAACGAAAATAAACCCAAATTAAAGATCTTTTCTACTACTTTTATATCCATTTTGGGAAAAAAATTGTTCACCTTTGTGTGCACAGTTATTAACTGCGCAGTAAAACCCTTTTTTGCTATATTTAAAAAACCGTAAAAGACACCAATTTGCCTGCCAAAACATAGTCACATTCCTAATTTTCATTATTCAAACGCATTTTTCTTGATAATTTGATACCTAAGACAAGATAGATAAGGTTTGGAAACCCGAGCATTCTAATTTTTTTTCACGATTTCTGGACCCAAAAAAATGCATTTTTTTTTTAGATTTCGTCATATGCTTATTTAGGAAAGGAGAAATTGCTGTTATTGCCTTGCATTGGCCATGGCACTTTTAATCCGAATAGCATTTTCGTGCACTATTGAAGGCATCCGATAGTACTATAGTGCATTTTTGGTAGAAGAAAATTACCTTGGTGAGGACTTAACCTCCGACCTTCTGGCTGGGAGGTCGGATTACACTTACCAACTATTCCATGCTAGTTCTTAACATACGTATACCCAAGTTCTCTCTATTACGTATAAGACATTCTACAGCGAATTATAATTAATATAATTATAATAATAATAACAATAATTAAATAAATAAATAATTGTTATTGCTAATTATATTACAATTTTATAAGAAAAATATATGAAGCCGGAAACGTAGATTTCTGAAAAGATTTTATGGATATTTCAAATAGCGCTTGTGCAATCCCTTTAAAATTTCATAAATAATAAATAATAAATAAATAATCTTTAGATATTTAACTAGAGGGCTTTGAAGGTATAACATATACATTTAAAAAAAAGTTAGTATAATATAATTTCGTATACTTCGTTGTACAGTGTACTTTAAAGTAAAAAAAATGGACGTTTCATGATAGCAAATGCAGGGGAGAAATAAATTCAAAACAGTAGGAGTTTTTTGTTCAGAAACTTTATTATTTACGTACACTAGCCGACTACTATGCATGCCGTTCGACGCGGGCGTTCGGACACGAATGAAGAAGTCTTTTAAACGAAGTCCGTAACATCCTCGCGTTCACTTCTTTATCATCATACATGGCCATTTTTCACAAATGACAGCGGATTCGCATCTCGTTGACTTCGCAGTTTCGTTTATGCTTTTTTATCCTTACTTTATTTCGTTTATTTTATTTTTTGTTGTTTTTTTTTATTTGCTTTCTTCATCGGGAGAACTTTTTTTGGATACTGGGGTATAATTCGCTTCCTTTCAAATTATTTCTCTTGAAATATAGTGCGTTACATTAAATGTTTAATCTAGAGTGTAATCGCATCGAAGCGCTCGACTTTTCGTTAATAACGACAAAAGCAGTCTTTTTTTCGTTAATATCTTTTATAAAACATATGGAATTTCTTTTCTATTAATAAATGGCATAAATAAATTATACTTTTTTCGGTAGGTATAAACATAACGTAGCATCATTAATTAGTAACAAATATTTCGTTAAGTACATTTTGTCAAAATAATTCAACTAAATAATTTTTAAATAATAATCTTTCATTAATAATACCGGAAAATCTTATGAGATCACTAAACATTTTCACAACATTTTCCGTAGTAAACAAAAAACATAGACTGCAGAAAATGATTGACAAAAAGAGGAGACTATTGATAGTTTATAAGTACACGATTAACTACAGGTCAGCTGTTTTAAGTAATCGCTATGTACTTATGTTTAAACGTCTCAAAAACTTTTTTCAATAGAATATTTATATTTTTCCATCAATAAAACATTTTACAGTCTAATAAAAAAAGAATAAAATGAACATCACAATAATGTACAAAATAGGCAATATCCACGCGAATAATGGAAGGAATCTAATAAAAGAAAATAAGAAAAACATGTATACGCGAGACGGAAAATTCGATCGCCCCGAAGCGACGCAACCACATATATTCGTATTTTTATTTGTATAGTCGTATTTATATATTTATGTACACTGTAAACGATCGAGAAAATGTCTCGACTCGTTTGTCAATTGCTCGACAACGGAATAAATCAAAGAAAAAGTATAGGTGGAAGAAAAGAAAAGATAGAAGTCGAAGAGAAATGCAAACTCGGAATCAAAACGTTATGTCTTCTTTCGAGTTCTTAGATCTCGCGATCCTTCTCGTTAATGAAAAGTACAGTGCCTTACAGCGTTAGAACTTACGTCGATATATTGCACATTTGACAACAGTTAAGTTTTCCTTGCGTCTTAAGTACTCGGGTATAGGAAGATTTTTTTTCGTTTTCCGTTTTAAGACTCGGTCTCCTTAAAATCTCTCCTCCGTTTATTATTATTTTATACTTCGTTTTTATTCACTCGCACATTCACGCATACTCTCGCACGCCTTTATATAATATTTATATCTCTTAGTTAATTCATATATAATATTCACTTCGTTTCGTGTCTATACATTCTTTTTCTTTATGACGCGCACCTTCAGTTAGCTTAATTTTGCATATCATCCAGTGCGTATCGTAGCTGCGGTAAAATCACTATATTCAATTATGTATATAATCAATAGGTACTTTTTGACATCGTTCGATGTGTAATTGCCTGTTTCTCACTTCGCTACGAGCTTAAATCTCTCGCATACCGCTTCACATTGAAAGCAAACAAAGTGCGTTATAAATCATTTATACCTATTGTCTCATTTTAACTGAATGTTTCAATGAAAGCAGCACATTATCATTACTTTATTAAAACGACTAAATATAATATACTGGAAAAAAGGAAACTGAGAACGAATTGTATATATAACGCACATTTGTTAGTTTCTTCATTGTGTTTATATCGATGAAATAAGGACATTCGTTGATAATGTTATGTTCGTTATGAAACGATTACTTCGTATACTCGTTTATTTGCATTTGTAAAATGAGATATATGAAAATCTGCCGATTTTGTTCGATTTATTTTTAAAAAATGTTGACTTTATCTATATTTAACATTGCTATTTACGCAAAAAATTATCGTACAATTTTAATTTATACAGAATTTACAGTAATAGTAAAGTAAAGAAAATATATTACAATAATTTAGTCAGTATAGTATCTTTGTTACTAATATCATGCCAACATTCAAATCCGCAATTTTTCCAAGTTACCATAAATCCTATATAAAAATTATACCATAATTACTTTGATTCTTTTGACAAATCAGTTCGCTCCGAAAAATGTAAAGAGCCATTTCGTAAACTTCACTGGGATCCGAGCTCTTTGAGCTTGAAAGAAAGTAGTCCAAAAGAAGGAAAAGCGTCAAAGGGATTCGTCATTATCTCCTAAGCCGATTATTGCAGATCGTTTCTCACTCATTTTTCGACAGCGTCGGCGATTTTCACTCGTTTTCATTCTCTTTTTTTCTGCGTTGTAGCTCAAGTGCTCCTTCTCGTTCGTTGCAGTGTATGGATCAGAAGTTTCTTTCACTACTTTTATTATCTCGGTTACGATTTGCGAGTTCAGCCCCGCGCGCGTGCGCCAACGTCCGCTCCTAAAAAAAGGCGCGGGGACCGCGTGTACTGTACTTTCATCGAAATATATTGCATCAGATTCTCTGGTTTCGCTGGTGTTCTTAAACCTGTCGAACTCTTATTTTTATTTTCCCTGAGTGGAATTTCACTTTTTCTAGAGAGCAATTGTGATGCTCGAGTATATTTACAATCATGCAACCGTACTATCCAAATGAAATGAATGATGCAAAAGTGAGTTTATGTTTGATTGGGATTATACGATGGTTTAGAAAATTATGTACAAAACCGGCGTATTGACAACTATTGTTTTTATTATAATTAAAAAAGACTGCTTACTGCAACATAATAAAATGCAAAGTTGTGTTTACATGCACTTTTTACTATTAAAAATTACATTATAACATAAATTAAAATTTGTAAACAATAAAAAAATCGTTAAGAGTGAAATTACACGTCGAGAAAATATTTACAGAGCGTTTTCTTTGTTGCTTTTTTTAATTTACATGCGCATTGGATTTATTCATCATCAACCTTTGTGTTCTTCGTTGCACCGAATGTGACGATTCGTCGATATCATAAATTAATTAAACAATTTATAACGCACAGCCTAACTTTTTAAAAATCGCTGCGCAAATCTCTCGTTTTTCTCTTTATGAACGTCAGACTACAATATCTAAACGCTACGGACGTCGAAACGTCACTCGAAACGACTCCATAACGACACCAACCGAGCATGAAAAAATCTTCATGACAAAGGTATGTGCTGGATTTCCTCTATTTTTGAGATCTATAAGTTATTACTTCTTTTGCTATTTTGAATTTGCAAAACGAAGTCGTGGAAACATAAATTCGAGGAAAAACTCAAACGAGTGTCAATGAAGATTCGAGAGCTGGGTTTCTGGAAAGTTCATCGGTTCCGTCGCAGTGGATGATTCGGTGTACGACTTTGGAGACTGTCTCGAGCGGTTCAATTGCCGCCTTCACTTCTGTCACTTTTTCCCTAGATGGGCTGATAGGTAGAGTGCTCTGTAATTATAGAAAACAAAAATTTAATTAACTGATTATTTCACTATTGCCGTTATAGAGTATGATTTATTTAATTTTTTGACGAAATAATATTATAGAAAAACGATAAAAACATCATTATTTTCTTTTATAGAAATTAATTCCATATTATTTTTATTCTAATATCTTTCAGAGGGCTTTTTAGTAGAGCAAAAACTTGCAATATTCCCGCATTAAATCCACATACATAAATATATCTAAAATAATGTTAGAATTTAAAAAGAACGACCTTTTTTATCTTTGAAAAATAGTTTTTCTGAAAGTTTCGAGAGGAACTCTAGCATTACAATATTTGGAGAAACCATCATTGTCCTATTCCTTGCTTCCATCTTGGCCTAACAGCCTATCAGATACAAGGTACAGTATAGGTACTGTTAGGTCTAAGATGGAAGCAAGGAGTAGGGCATGACATCAAGACTACCAATCCCAATAGTTAGTCTTCTTGTGAAAAATTAGAATTGATATTAGACCGTTATATTATAAAATAATAAAATATATTCCGCAAAATCTAACAATTTCGAGAGAATCACCCATATGATATTGCGATACCGAAAAAGTAATTTGTAAAACTGAATGATAATATGATGACGCACCTTTAAACGGACGCGTGGAGCGTGCCGGTCGGCGGACCCGTCGAGTAGGACGTCGTCCCGGGCGTCCCGGTGGCCGGCTGCAAGCTCAGCTGTAGCTGATGCTGCTGAGCCTTCGCCCTCAGACAGGCGATGCTCTCGTTCCTCAGTTGCTCGGTGTCCTGAACGACGCCCGCTATAACGAGAAAACGCACATTGTTAATTATGTAAATCTCTATTTAGACAGAGTTATGTCTTTGCTAATGTCGAATTATTTTTCTCTTGTACGTCAAGAAGTACCGCAGAATATTTTAAGTTGGTCTTTATCAGGAAAATATTTATTTTTTATTTAATTCGTGATTGGTGTAAGTAAGTACAATATAATACAAGCTCTTGATAAGACGCAAAATGCACTGCTAAACTTTATATATGAGTAATCATATAATAAATTGTTGAATTAGGAAAATCGTTAATGCTATTCCAACTTTTATGAGCAGCTCTGTAAAGATAAACGTGAAATTCTGAAATTTTTAAAGTTTGAAAAATGATAAATTAAACTTAAAAATTCACCTGGTTAATACGAGCAGTTTATTGAGCAGCAGATTAATATAACAGTTCATAACTCTGCAAGTCTCTATGTTAGAGAAATAATGTAATAAGATAAAATGTTGACCAAAAGAGCTTTAATTTGAGCTTTTTATGATTTAAAAATATTACTTTGTTGTATTATTCTGTATTATTCTGTAAAGCCGCATCAAAAACCGTTTCTTGCAGGTTGTGGACTCTCCTTGTTAGTATCGATATAATGGAGAACAGTTTGTTATCTCCTCTAGTAAAGTTTATCATTTTTCCTATATAGAAAGTCACTCAAATTTACTATCTTGTGTGTCTACAACAAGGGATTTTTCTGATTGTACTGAGAAAGGCTCACAGAAAAATCCCAAATCCAAAACACACATTAAGTACTGTATATTCATTTTCTAACTTTTTTTTAAATCCTTTATACCTTTATATTTAATAAATTGTTCCTTAATTCAATTTTGACGCGTCTATAGGTAGGAATAATATCTTCGGCGAAATAATATATAGTTCTGTAAAAAATACAGTATACCTATCCACTCTGGGAGATTGAACCATTCAATTGTCTAGAAGAGGATGATTTGGTTCGTAGCGATCAATAGATTAATTTCTTTAAATGTATTACTTTATTTTAGATTATATTTATTTTATTTATATTTTAATACAAAGCCGAATTTGAATCTTATTTTGGGGCAAAATAATAAGATCATAACTATATAATTACATTCTGAAACGCTTGGCGACCCTGATGTTTATATTGTATATTGTCATATTGCCCGTGCAAGGGAAAAATAGAGTGACGGTCTTAATTTATTGACAATAATAAATAAGTAAATTATAGTATATTTGAGACGTGTTAATTTAGCTTCAAACGGGTTTGACATTATTTAAGTAAAAAATGAGGATTTTTCCCGCTCGCCCCTACTCGAGGTAGCCTTCGCTCGATTTCCGTATGAATCTTATTGTTGCTGTGTACCATGTCGGTAAGGTAAGGACGATAAAAAGAGATGGTAAGCTCGAGAGCGGAAGGACTCACCGGAAGACGAGGATGGGCCCATGCCGTCCTGGCTCTCCTGGCCGCTCTCCGAGCTGGTGGGCCCGCCGGCCGGATGGTGATTGTGGTGGGGCGGACTGGCGCCGCTGCCCCCGTGATCGTTGCCGCTGTCCTCGCCGCCGGACTTGAGATGCTCCGCGGCCTCGATGGACTTTCGGTGCATCCCTAGGGGGCCACAGTCAATCAGATCGCGTCGGTTATTTTCGTTATCTTGATTAAAGCCGCTTGTCTTAGAGGATTGCGCTGATGGAGACGGACAGAAAACAAAAACGGGTTCTTTCTTTTTTTTCTCTCTTCCTTTTTTTCCTTTCTCGCTCTCTAATTTCCTTTTCGCGATCCAGACTATAATTTTACTTTGAAGCAGATTCAAAATGAAATTACAACTATTCACCGTTCTGGAGTGAATTTTTCTTTATTCGATTTACGCTCCAAGGATTTTAGAGAGTTATTTTTTTTGGATGTTTCAAGATTTAATGGTCATTTTGTCAATCTTTTTATTTCTTTCTCGAAATCCTCAAAGACTTTTTGAATTTTGCGATAAGCGTGACATTTATGCGAGTCAATACTAAGGATCAATTTTTGAATTTTTAATGTAAAATGTATGATGGTTTTCAAAGATTTTTAATTTCAATCGTTCAGTCACATTAAAAGTGGCATAAAAAAGAAATTAAAAACATTAAAAACTTAAAATAACTACACCCAAAACAATTATTATACATTCCATAAGCTTTGAAATTATATTTGTCTACTTCTGTAGTGTAGGGTAATATATTTTGAAGCTGTATAGATATATTTTATAAAAAGATTATTGAATATTAGTATTGACTCTTCTTAAATAACATCAAATATACACATCATAATATAAACAAAAAGTCTAATCAAAATAAGCTTTTATAACATGTCAAAATGTCACGTTCTTTTTCAAAATCAGTATTATCGGTATTATTCGATCTCGAAATAAAAAGAAAACGTTACATCAAAAAATCTTTCGTCCAAAAAAATGTAAAATAATAATAAAAATTATAACTATAAGCAGGCAGCGCACAGTGCGTAGCACATAAATCAAGGGAGAAAAAATAGTCACCTAGGAGCCAGGGTGCGACCGATTCATTTTCCTTGGCACTTTTCAGTATGGTCTCGGGTAGCGGCAGCGAATGTCTTACCATCGCTCCGTACAGGCCGTATTCCGCCATTATGGTACTCCTTCCCCAGCATTTTTCAGTCTTACGCCATTTTGCTCTTCGATTTTGGAACCAGACCTGCAACACAAACATTTATTTGACAACATTAGCACAGTGATATACAATAGTTACTAGTTGCAACAAATGTAATTCATATGTACAAATATATTTATTTAACTAATTTCTTCTTGTTGTAAATATGCAAGATAGTTGACCCAGTAGCTAGTTATATATAGGTATTGGTCAGTCCTGGTGATTATTTTCCTAATTCCTAAATTCCAATTTGTTTCATAATAGTAAAAGTTGATCGGATCATTACCAAATCAAAATAAGTAAACATTTGTCTAATCAATTAAAAGTAAATGCGAGTAAAACAGTATTCATTCCAAAACTAAATTCATAATCCCTCACTTAATAACATTGCAACTATGAGAGCCACAAAATTGTTGGTCAGTATTTGCTATATGTGTTCTACAATTGCAACCGTCACAGTCACAATTGCCTATATAGTAATAGAAACAATATTATAGTTGTTGAGTCGCAAGTCCAAATTGTGGCTATAACAACAGTTACACTGAAACCAACTACAAATTTCATTCCGTGCTCTATCGCTTTTTGATACAGCTTCTATACTCTCCTTTTCATTTGAAAGAAAACAAAAAACAAGGCGAAATTAACGCATTGATTTCACAAAGTAATATCCTGCATCCCCGCCGCACTGACCATTAAAGAGCCGTGAAAAAACGCATCCTCCACGCACACCAGAACCATTATACACCCAATTAGGGGTGAGCATTCTACGCTTACACACAACGCGCATGGTCTTCACGCTTAACTAGTCGATTCTGCGTACGTACGTGGGGCTCGTTATCCTATTTTCCTTTTAGCGCGCGCGCACGCGCGTGCGCAGTTGATATTCCGCGCTGAAAATAGTCGCTAATGATCCTCCCCCGGAACGACGCGTACATACATACATACGTACGATCGGCCGAGGACCACCTAACGCGTTGCGGTCGCGTGCCGCCGCTCGGTCACGTAATGTACCTACCTACCCGCGCAGAGTATCAATTTTAACGATCGTGCGGGCGCGTCGGACGAGGCGGCGGCTGCGGCTCCATAATGTGATAGAGTATCAAAGAAATATAATGATATCCCCCTTTTTCGAGGCGATGCCGGCCTGTGTCTTGCTTCGTAGCGCCCTCGCTTTGTCGATGCCGAGCGATCATCCAGCGCGTATTGAGTGACTGAATCGGGAGATTTTATGAAACTTCGTTATGTATCCTATAAGGCTGATGCTTACAGGGTATTGGATGTACATTATACTTCAGCTAGAGTATCAAAGTAGCAGTGATTTATCCTTGTTATTGATATTCATATTTACTGTTAGTCAAGCTTTAATCATCATTATACAGCTTAAATAAATACAAATTTGGATGTCTATTTTGTTTTTTTAATTACGTATTATTATTAAGGGTATTCTAGTAGAAAACAAGCAAGTTGAACGACCGTCGCTTATATAATTCTTAGCCAGTTTCATTCAGCTACTGTAGAGTGACATGACTTTGAAACTTTACACTAATCAGATTTGCTTCATTGCAACTATTCCGTTTTAAAACAAGTGTTAAAAGTAGTTAATCTTCAGTGTTTAATCTTAAGCTATATTATGTATACATACAGTAGGTTAAAATCTCAAAAGTGTACCTTTCAGCAATATATGAAAAATAGGGTTGCCAAAGTCTTCCAGCTTAGAGGGGCAACTTTGAAGCACTTTTTCTATTTACTTTCTAAAGTCTCTATTTTATGGAATGAAGTATAATAGAATAGATGATGATAAGACAGCTAACTATGTAATTTTATAAATCACCCTACTCTTAGCTAGATTTTCAGGCAATACGTTGAGGAATAACTAATAAGCAAGAGTCCTAATCTATTGGAATCTGACATGGGGGCGTGGCCAATATAATATGTCTGATTGAACGGTAATTTTATGCGCAGAAGTGTGCGCAGAAAGGTATTCATGTGCGAATAAATACGCAGAAGACTAATAGTCGTACAAAATCTCCTTTAAATGAGCTTGTATTTTTTGCCTCTAAGGGGACGAGCTTCCAATGTCAGATCCCAATAGATGAACACTTACTAAGATATCCTCTGTGGTACCAACGTATTTTTAAAATTAGTATTTGATCTTATCACTCAATCAAAGAATTAAAGGATTGTGCCTTTATCGATTTTGGCTTAGTCAAATCTTGGAATATTAATAAACAAATGACATTTTTATTAGTTGTCGACGTTTCGACGGCTTTCCATTGCCGTCCTCTTCAAAACTTATAAATAAAACGAGTGTGCTACATAATTCAAAGTTAGCGTTGTCGCCTTAGTATTATACATCTTATTAAAAAATAAATCAAAATATCTTATTAGAAAATACATTATCGTATCAATGTATTTAATTGAATAATAATATTTAGTGACTTTCATTAAAAAACATTATTCTCGTTAAATTTAAATCTGGCGGTAATGGAGAGCTACTTTTCACGCATCTATACTCCTGAAAAGACCAAAAGGCACCTTTCAATCCCTCGGTTCTCTCTGTAAAGTCCCCTAAACTAAAAACTACAAAATCCGTATGGTACACGAAGCACAAGTGATAAAAGCAACGAGGCAAAAATACCAACCTGCCGGGCGAGAGTATAATCAATCGATGTCTATTCGGCCTGTACGCTGCAATGCGTCGTTTTGACACGCGACTCGGAACAGTCGAGTCTGTACATACATTTTCCCTCTCTGCTCTCTTTTGCGCTAACTCCACGTTATATGTGTATAAAATGCAACACGCGTACGTGACCATCAGTTATTTAAATGCCGTGACCCAGGAGCATCCATTCTCTCTCTCTCTCTCTTTCTCTGTGTAGTCTGGATGTGTGTGAGAGAGAGAGAGAGAGAGAGAGAGAGAGAGAGAGAGAGAGAGAGAGAGAGAGAGAGAGAGAGAGTTAGGCAGAAGGGGGACACGCCTCGGGGGCAGGGCGTGCACCAATTTGTAGCAACAATGCTAAAGTCACCGGCAGAATTGGAACGTAATTCGAATGAATGCGCGAGTAGAGCGAGCCAGCCAGCCAGGCTGCGTCGCCCTGTCAATTTGTCCTGCCAACCCGGCATTATCGCTCGCTTAGATTTTAACGAGCCCAGCACAGCAGCAACGCGCAAGTGAGCGGGACGAGTTCTGTCTCTACTCCGATGCCGGTGCTTTTTTTTCGCTTCTTTGCTTCGTTATATTATTTATTTTCTCCTCCCTTGCTATTTTTTTTAACGCGAGAATGCACGCGGTGGTGTATAATAATTAATTTCCGCGAGCGCGGCGGTCAGTGGAATGGAATGGCTCGCGTTCGCGCGCTCTGCCTGCACGGCAGGATTTATTTATTTATAAAGTTTTTTTTTCGCGAATATAGTGCTGGGAGCTTCTTGTGTGCGTGCGCGATGCGACTGAGGAGGATGGGTACACTGTCACTGTGTATCCATGCAGTATTTGTATAGTACTTTAACTCGTAGATAGAGTTTAAAATGCAAAATGCTTAACATTCTTAGTTTTCTTTTTTTACTAAAGCTGATTCCATTTGTTAAATATGCAAATTATACTCTAATAGTGGTTATGATCGATCGCTATTTTAATGTCCAAAGTAGGCTAAGATTTACTTTTATCTAAATATTAATATTAATTTTGGTGGAATAATTAAAAAACTGACTTTAGAATAGGATAGAGAAATTATTTTCGCAATCAAAAATTTTATTTGTCATCTTTCATTTAATCAATTTTGCACTTTTTCATATAATAGACATGTAGAAATGAATACTAATAAGTTTTAACACATAAATAGGATAAAATAATGTTGTTAAACGAGAAAAGTTAAATGAGACGCTATGAAAGTGTACATATCGACAGGGTATAAAAAGCAGTCAGAAAAATTCTATGAAAGTATAAACTTAAAATTACAATACTTTCACGCGTATTCACAAAATAATAATAGCCGTGAAAAAACTTTCTCACTTAAAAAGTCTCGAAAAAAGCGCGAACCAATAAATTTTCTACAAAAGTTCGCATACGTCAAGGCATATATGAAAACTTTTAATTGCCGCCTGGATATAATTCCGCAGTATCAGGCAAAAAAGGTGAAAAAAATCGAGCCTTCGAGCGAAATCGTGGAAATAAGAGTAAACTCGCTTGAAGAGCTGGAAGTTAAATTATAAAGATCATCGCGCTTCTATATATAAGACGATCCTCGGCACTGCGGAGATAAATCCGGAAATCGCGGCTATAGGGATAATCCACTCAAACCTCAGACTACATAGATATGCGCATATGACTATTCTACATTCATGTTGGATAGAAGGGAAAGAAACCAAGTTGTACATGTTTAGGTGAGGCATGAAGTTGCTGTAGACGAATATTATAGCACTGATAGATCAATGAAGTATGCGAAATGAATAGTGTGGTAAATGTATGAGAATTTATTCGATATTCTGATCCTTAAATTGCGAGTCAAGTAGAAAATTTATAAAAAAAAGTTAATAGTCAACTCTAGTAAAGTAAAATTTACATGGAATTAATAGATTTTTTAATAGACTGTACTATTTTATTGTAATGGTAACTAAATGGCTTTAGAAAAAATAACCTATAAAAAATAAATTATCATACAGCAACTTAGTAATATCAAAGCTGAACTATGTAAATAACTATAATTTTTCTTATTTCGGACTCAACCGTAATTACCACTTTATTGACCTTAAAAGTGGGACAAAAGTAGCATATGATTCTCACAAATCTTCTATTTCCCGTAAATATACTTTATTCCCTCACAGGCAGGAAAAATCTACTTTTTCACGCAAATGCATTTTCTTATTTAATTATTTTTTTCTATATTTATATACATTTTCAATAAATTCTAGTTCTTACCGGTAGTCTCTCTTTTTAAGTCAATAAAATAGCCACAGTGAACTCGAGAATAAAGTTCTATATATAACTCACTTCTCTCGGGTAGTAAACCCACCCTCGGGAATAATCTTCGACTTTATTCCCATTTTTTCATATGTACTTAGTTAATACAATATAAAATCAAATTTTTTAATAAACCACAAGCTTCATTTAAAATATTGAAACTCACTGTAAAATAGTAAATGGTAACTTATTTCCAGTGATATGTCAGCGTTTTTTTAATCATTGATCTACCTTACAACTGAGAATTAGTATAAATATTCATTATAATTCACAGTAAAGTTGCACTGTTTCAAATTAGGAGGGCAAATTTTCTTAGTAATTGAAGTTGGCAAAATTTTTCTAATCCGATTTTGCACCAGAAACGCTATGAGTTTAGTAGTAGCAGTGTCATCTGTATGTCAAGAAGTCAGTAATGTCAAATTTGAGTTGGTCTATTATTTTTTTAAATCGATATTTCAGTTTCTGGAATGCAAACAGATTTATGTAAATACACGGAAAAAAAAATTTGTTAAATCTAAGTAAACGTTTCCTTGAATCGTACTAAAAAAGATTTATTTGATAATAGTCAATTTTATTAGATAATAGACTGGTATTCATCAATTCAATAAATATTTACTAAATTTAAGAAATATTTACTTTATTTAAGTAAATCTTTTCTTAGTACGATTCAAGGAAACGTTTACTTAGATTTAACAAATTTTTTTTCAGTGTTCACCTCGTCTCTACCTGTCATGTATAACCCAATTGCTTAAAATTAGAAAATCAAGCACACTTTCAGATCTCGCCGTAGTTCTACCTTACACGCATCATCGTGCGCACCGAAATTTCCTGGAATCCGCGTAATAAAACATATATATGACATCGGTTTTCCCTCTCCGCAACGCGCGCCTTCTCCCCCTCATTCCCTCCCCTCTTGGCGCACTTACAGCGCGACTCCTCCGCGGGAGCGACGCGCGACTATAGCGCTTTATTGGCATACCCGGTATAATATTTAGTCGGCCATGCGCAGTACACTCGGGCCGGCGTATCATCGATCAGACCCAGAGACTGACTATTGAACCAAAACAAGAGGACGCGCGAGCCGCGCCGCTCCCGCTGTTATATACGTATATACATCTACATCTGAACTGCGAGTATCGCGCACATTTGCGAGCGTACAAAGCCGAGAGAAAGAGAGAGAGAGAGAGAGAGAGAGAGGGAGCAGATTGGAGGGTGGAATTATCGCTGCGAAGCCGAAGAGAGAGAGAGAGAGAGAGAGAGAGGGAGGGAGGGAGGTAGGATGCGGGAGTCGAGGATAAAATTAGAAAAAGACACTTTGAATGCTAACTGGGGAAAATGAACGGAGAAAGAGACAGAGAGGGGTCTTCGGAATGAAAATAAAAAAAAGAAGAAGCAGCAGTGCAGCTTCGAGGGGGAGCCGGCGAGGGCAAGACGTAGAATGAGCCGCGTTCAATGCGAGAAGAGAGAGAGAGAGAGAGAGAAAGGAAGGAGAAAGACAGAGATAGGGTACTATCAGAGAAGGGATCGGGAGTGGAGAGGAGAGTGGTGAGGGAATTCACAAATCCCTGCGAATTACCAATACACCGATACGCGACAGCGTCGAAGAGTTCGCACAATGACGAGGTTCTTCGTTGCCGAGGGGAAAGATACTCTGCGCGTGTGTATATATCTGTATATAGTATATACTTGGGCACAGATCAGGAAGTAGAGGAGGCGAGCGTTTCTTGATTGTTTCTTTATATACACAGGGAAATATATTATGAAGCTTTACTCACATTGATTAAATAAGTTATTAATGTTTAAGTAAACTCGCGGTTCAATGCATTCCAATGGTAAGTACTGTAAATCTTATTTTTATATTAAACACTTAAGGACTGATAGGAATGAAATTTAATAGGTGATTTATATTTAATTTAAACAAAGTATTGAGTTAAACTTGGAATAATCTAAATGGGATATTCTAATGGTTATTAGTCATTCATTAGATCGTCATACATAGAATATCCTGATTAAATTTCTCAATAAGCCGTACAAGTTTATTAAAACATTTTGAAACAATATAATAAAAATTAAACACATCTTAGATTATACTTAATAAGGTAATCAAATAAAAGTGGTCGTAACAGATATCCAAATATTAGTTGTATCTTATCATAGCACAATTCAAAATTTTTCAATCAAAATTTTAGCATATTGTTATCAATTTTCAACAACTTTACAATAGTATCAGATATTTGTATTCACCATTTCTACTATGAATTCTGCGCAATAAAGACTCTTGTAAGCATCTACTGATCATAGCATTTTGTTTCAAATGCAGTTGTGAATCTATAATGAAAGCACACCTATCATTTAACATGCGCTTTGTATCCACCATCTCAACGATTCTCAATCACTATTTACATTAGTTTCCTCCATCACATCTTCACCATCACGCTTACTCAACGAATTAAATCCAACACAGCCCTCCAAAAACAAATCTCAACTTTTTAAAAGTCACACTCCATCCCAAGCTCTCCCCTTTCACGCTGAGACTACAGCTATACACCTCTACCCTCAAAGCGCCCAGACAGAGCAACAAAAAAGAAAGCCCAATTCCAAAACAGATAAGACACCTAGCGAAGCGAAAGAGCCTCCATTATGCACTCGCGTACACAGGTATGCATACACATCGTGAGATCGAGCCACAGCCACCTGCTCGATTGGCGTCGGCGTCGGCGGCGCAGCCACTCGACTTGATACCGGCCTCAATGTGTATTGAAACCAAGCCGCTGAAGAGCCCGGGCGTTAGGTGTCAGGACGAGGGCCCTCGAACGAGACTTCCTCCTCCTCTTTCTCTCTCTCTCTCTCTCTCTCTCTCTCTCTCTCTCTCTCTCTCTCTCTCCTCGTCCTTTCCCTCGCGTTTTTATATGCATCGCATTCCGAGGATCGGTCGTCCGCCAGAGCGATGGGAGCTGTATAGCAGCCTCGAGTGGAAATCCAAATCCAAATCCGTCGAAGATATGCAATTGCATATTAAGCGGGAGCTCGGGGGGATGGATACACGCGAGTCTTGGCTTGATCCGGGCTGAGGGATGCGGGGCATTTGCTATGATGCGCGAGAGGGAGAGAAAGGGAGAGAGGGAGGATAATTATCGGAGATCGCATTACCGCGCGGAGCGACTTTAATTTATGATCAGCCGATAATGAGGCTGTGTGCCTGCTGTTGCCCGCTGTTGCCTTCTCACTCCTTTCGAATCCTCGTCGCGCCTTTTATATATATATTTTTATATATATTTCTCTTATTTTTGTGTGTTTCTCGCTTCGCGCTTCTCCGGCGGTGGCTTTAGTTTTTATTTTTATATCGGAAACACGGTGAGTATTGGATCCGAATCTCACCTAGTGATTATCGACATCGAGATTAGGGTTTGATGCGGTACGTATATACTTGGGTATTTTCATTTCGTACTTTGTGAAGCGCAAAAGGTGAATATTGACATCGTTATTTATTGGATGTTGTTTCTTTTGTCACGTCGGTACGGGTAGAAGATTGCATGTAAAAAGAAGCTTCGCGAAGTTCGATAATGTAATTAAAAATCAAAGAGGATATTGGGATTCCATCAAGGTGCCTTGACAAATAATATCTTTTTCATCTTTAATAAATTATCGATAAACTTGGATGGCACGGAAAAATAATTAATAAGGATATGTTTCTAATGACGTAAATGCGATATTTGATTATTGGTTTTTTTATTTGGATGGAAAGCGTATATAAAATAATTAATTGAACCTCAGGAGTATCAAGCATATTGAGTTTGACCTAGTTAAATAATGTCACAATAATCATTAATAACGATAATAATTACACTGATTCGTTACAGGTACAAGTAATTTATTTTTTCATAAAAATTATATAAATTTAATTGAATCTTTACTAAATCATTTTTCGAAAATAATTACATATTTCTTTCGTTGTTGTTAAATATGGTACTGCTTAAAATTATTAGTATCCCTATTATCCGGTATACGTATTCTCGGATACTAGTTAAAATAAGATTTAAAGTTTTTTTAGTTTATAACTTTAGTCATAATTATCAAAGGAGATTGAATAGATTTAATTCAACCATATTCTATATAAATTTATATTTGTTTTATTAGCTAAAAGTTTGTCTGGAAACGAATAATACATCTGCTAGCTTATTACAGTATCATTTACCGACCACGCAACAAATATTTTAGCCATACATATAAGATAAAAAGTGTTCTGTTGTTTTAGCGAAAACAATACTATAATCTATGAAACAAGTATTTTAGGCAAATTGAAATACTTTTCAATATTCTCTTAAAATTGTAATTCTACATGGTGATAAATTAACGATATGTATAATAAATCATTTCTCCACTATATACAATTTCAAATTCACAAAATCTTTCAAATCCACACGCATTCATAACTTTCAGCTTGCATCCCCCCACACACGCACACCCATCGTCCAGTCATTACCCGATAATTCGCGAAACGCCGGGGCAATAATAAGGGTCTTAATCGTCTTTGATCCACGCGACAACCGAGTGATTAAATTCCCACAGGCTTCTGGCCCCGGGTATTTTCTCTCTCTCGCTAAGCCAATTAATCTGCGCAAATAAGCAAGCTAAGCGCGTACTGGCGCTCTGCGGCGGCATTATAAGCCCCCGCGAGCCCGGCATCACGCTCGGCTTGCCCGCGCGCGCGCACCGAATAAATGGCGTCGCGTCGCCACCGCCGCACCGCTATATATACTGCCATACCCGACCACTGATATACGTATACATACACGTGTGCTACTGCACTTGCGCGTGCTGTACTCGCTTGGCTCTAGCTCGTTTTGCGCTAGTGAAGGTGAAGAACGAGTCCTAATGAACTCTCCCCAAGTACACTGCTCGTTTCGCCCGTGGCACGTACTAATTTTCGCGATGATTGCGTGTTTAGGGGAGCTTGATAGGCTCGAACGATCGACTTTAGGCGTATGTTTGTTTAATTTTTATGCATTTTCTTCATCTTTTGTTGCTGTAGTAGTTCGGCTGGAAAGACTTTGGCTTTCAATATTTTTCCCGGAAATTTCATATAATATGTAGACTAGATATTGACGAACTGTACAATTTTATTATTTATAAATTATATTATATGTACAATATTCGTACCCCCAGATAATGTTAAGACTGCAACTCAAAATTTTCTTCACTCAAAATTACTCATACCGAAATAAAAGACTTTCATACAATCGAAAATTGATTAAAAAATGATCAGAAACTAATATAGTAATAAAAGAAAATTCATGAAAACTGTACTAATAACTTTTTTCTTATGCAGGTGCAATTTGTTTTGATATAAGATGTTTAAGCGTAGGCACTAATAAATGCTGTATTGCATTAAAAACTAAAAAAGTATTTACGTATAATCTTGAATTATTGCGTAAAAATAAATTCTAAAATGTTTACTTTATTCGACGTAATTAAGTCTGTTTAAAATAATAAATTTTGTAAAAGTCGACTTTATCGTACCCATATATTGACCATATTATTCCCTGCAATACTACCGCCACAATAGAGTTCGTTAAGATTCATTACGCTCTACATTTCTCTCGCTGCAACCGTAATAAAAGAAAAATCCCTGCCCACGTTCTCCTCTAATCAATCTCCAATTAACGATTCACGCACATATATATCCAGTTCCCAAGTATATATACCAGGCGCAGCTCGTACATCATCTTACATTAGCGAGAAGAGAAGTGCGCCAGCACGTTTGAGCTTCTGCCCCGCACGGCAGGCCCGATCGTAAATAGGCGAATTTGCCGGACCCGCGGGCGCTTTCGAAATAAAAGGACGGAGATAAACGAGGAAGTCCCGCTGCGATGCGCGCGCGCGCGCGCGCGGCACGCGTCGGCACATCATTACGGTGGGACACTTGCTGCCTATAATACATGGCTGTCTGCGCGTGGGAGAGGGTTCGCTAATAATGCGAGTCTGCGCGAGAGAGACGATCCCCGACCACACGTCTAAGTCCGAGAGCGTGGAAAAACAATGCGATTAGTGGGTTATAGGGATGTGTTTGAAGGATAAGATGGGGTTTACGGTGTTGTGCTTAGAAGTCTTTTTATGGGAATAGAATAAAAAGATACTTTTTTTTTAGATAGAGAAAGGTTTTAAATGTAGAATTTGGTGGTAAAACTTTATACTGTTTGGTGGTAAACGTTCTAGTCACATATACCTGTATGTTTAGATACGAGAGAAAGAGAGAGGAGATAGAAATTGAGCGCATCTTTCGACATATAATATGGAGAATGAGGTGACAATATGGCTTCTTAGTTTTCTCTGAGCGATTCCGCGTTCTAATGATCTGTCACCGTATGATGACTGTAAGGTGCCATGTAGGGCTAATAGGGATTAATTAATTTCTATATCAGGTTATAAAGTTTTGTTTGCATAGATAGGATAAGCGTTATTCCGTGAGAAAATTAAAATAGAAAGTCTAATGATCTGTGTGTGATAGATAGCACATAAAAGTATTAGTTTATGTAAGTAAATTTCGTGGAAGTTGGTGAAGGTACTATAATAAGATAGCAATAATATTAAAGTACCATAAAATAGTGGAAGTACAATAAGGCTATTCAACAAAATAAAGTGGCTAAATCATTTATCAATAACCAGAGTCCCGAATAGTGTATACTGAAGTAGACGACATCGTAAACTAGCATTAATGCTGAGTATATGTGTGCAATGTGCGAGTGTAAAAAAATTATTGATTGTACAACAGAAAAATAATACTAATCTAGAGAAACCATCAACTTCTTTGAAATTTCATAATGTAAATATAATATTTATTACAATAAGTAAAATATTTCTCTGAAAATGGGTTATCATCATAAGCTATACTATAATTGAATATTCAGTGTTAAATGATACTAAATATCTGTTATTAGTCAGTAAATAGATACAATTTAGTATGAATTCTGTACAGTGAATTAACTACAAAATTACAGGAATTACTACCAAGTGCGCTGCATTTAATCCAAGATAAATCTTTATTCGGTATCAACTTGAACTGCCAAATAAAACTCTGCAACAGTACTTAAAATCATTCATACACGTGTATCGCATTAAAACCCTTCGGACTAAATGTTCTAGAATCAAGATTTACGCTCGTCTTCACAGTTCTATAAATAATATCGTTATAAAAATGAAAATCACCACTTGGAAACTTTCGACCCCACGCATCCTACACAGCGATGAAGATCGTCATCTCCGTCGTCCGAGCCTAGCGATTTTCAGGCTGAGAAAGTCTCCGCGCGTCGCACGCCAAACAAAGCGATGAATTCCGGCTGGACGACTTTCACCCCCGAAAAATTGACCGACACTGCACATCGAGGAGACGCGCGCGGCTGTCCTCGAGGTAACGGGTGACGAATAAATAAGCGGCCACCCTCGCTCGCGCTGCCGCAAATCAACGCACACTGGAACGAGGGAGGGACGCGGAGAATTATACTTATTCGATTATTATATGAGCGGTTTGCCGTACTTGTATACGTGGGAGTATCGCGTGCTGGACGACAAAGTGCTTGATCTTGATTTATACTAATCGGGATGATGGACTCGATATAAGGTTCTTGCTGTTTGGAAATTGCGTTTTCTTCTTCGAATTACTTTTTGCATTTGTGATGCGAGATTATCTGCGTGTTGTTTGATAATTGTGATATTATCAAGCTGGAAGAATTAAATTTGTTGAAATAATATATTATTAGTGTACTTCTATCAAAACGGGTAAATTTTATGGGAACTCCGAGACAATTTTTTAATTTTGATTATTTAATTTTTTTCATAGAAAGTTTTTTATGGAAATAATATACATTTTTAAGGATAAAATAAATTTTTTAAATTGTTTTACTGATAATCATAAGATATGTCTATCCTAGAGTTTATAAACTAACAAGAAGAGATCTACTTTACTAAAGAAAATGTCCTTTTTTGTCCTTTTTTTTACTCTGTATTTATGCCTTTAAGGCAAAAATAATTATAAGACTCTTTATGAAATGAAAATTGTTTGTGGGCATCTCAGGAAGCTTATAATTTAAGACTATAAGTCAGGAATGAGTATTATCACTAGTAGTACTATTTTTTATGCTCTTACTGTTGCATAAAGTAAAAAAACTATTTACAATCGAATAAAGCTAAGGTAATCATTAAAGTCTAGATTATAACAAAATCGTTGAGCAGATGTATAAATTTGCATGTCTGCGGTGAATCATCCAATAATGTTAATAAATCATTTATATATCATTTATAAATAACTTTATAAATTATAAATCTTAAGTATAACTGGATTTTAACCCGAGACCCTAAACAAGTTAAACAAAACGTCAGAAAATCATTCAGAAATGTGTTTCAGCCCTTAATTATAGAATTAGTGTAATAAACGTTTTTTTCCATTTTTCGACATTCTATGCGATGATACATTTATATTGTTATCATTTTATCAGTTTATCATGCAGATATTTTAGAAAAACGAAAAAAATATTGTATCCTCCAAGACTCATACGACGCTAATGGGTTAATAAGGGTGGAAACAAATATTTAGCATATACAACGATAAATGAATGATTTGCAAGCATTACATGGATAAACACATGACTACTGTGACGAAACAAACATATTCGATTATAAACATTCTTCTTAATTTCAACAATAGCGAGAACGCTGAAATTTCAACGAAATTAAAAAACAACGCTGAGATTGCGAGACAAAAAAAAGCTCCGGCCCCCCCAAAAAAAAGAAGAACCAGGGCCAGCCCCGGACGCAGCAGCGCACTCAAGCGCGCGCGCGGAGACTATCCGGCAATTTGGGCGTTCCGCGATTGTCAGCGGGACCGCTTATAAATTCTAATAAACCGTTTCGCCTCTCGGCGACGCGTGCGGCGCGCGATGCAGTGTACCTACATATACATGTATACACACACACACACACACACACACATATATATATACATACACACAGGGGTGTCGCGTCGTCGTCTCGTGCGCGGGAATTGTGACTCTGCCAGTAGCAGATATAAATCTCGTCTAACCGAATTAACGAGAATCATGGACCGAAGTCCTGCGGCCACGCCCTGCGGGACTCGAGAGTGTATACATGTGCGGGAGGCAGTGCTGCCGATGAGAACGCGGGCTGATCGCGTGCCTCGGTGTGCGCTCGCACTGCCGATGATCGTCGCTGTTCCGCGCGGTGTGTATCTTTTTGTACGCGCGTGTCGCGCGCGGGAGAGAAAAAGCATTTAATTTTCCGTGCTCTCTATGCACAGGGTCGATAATCGGGATTAATGGCCGATTGTTGGGTTTTTCGCGTTTAATTGCGGATTCAGTGCTGCGAGTAGAGGGGAAATAGCTAGTCATTCCGCTAGATTGCAGGCTGAGCAAGAGCGTGCTTTGAAATAATTCAGTTTCAAATCTACCGCAAAATAGACATTTTGAATGATTGTTTACAGAATTATTGATGGAAGAAAAACGTAGAATTATTTTGCATTTAAAGTTCAATAAATTTCTACATTAAATAGAACTAATTGCTTAATTTCTTCTTACTGGTATTTGGAGTACGACAGTTGATAACCTTATCAATGTAAAAATGTTAATTTCTCTATTTTTCACTAGTTAATTAATTACGATCGTCCCGTTTTAGTTATTTGTCTACCTAGTGGTCTTTTATTTTCTCGTTTTTCATTAAGCTTTCGTTTCGTGCTCTAACTACATAGGAATGTTCCACCCATCCTGGCCTAATTAACGTGATGCATTTACTCTTACAATATTCGGCTATTTATTTATGAAATTATTCTATTTCATAATTTTCTACATTCATTACTCCATCCTATTTCGTACTTCTTAAAGAGCTTCATATTTTTCGCTTCTAAATAAGAGTCAATATATCGCATTCATATAAAAGCACTGTGGAGTTAACTCTATTATTTAAATATTGTTCGAGAATAATATATGTTTAACGTATAGTATTCTTACTAACGAAGCAATATTCAATTATACGTATTTAATTCCGTATCGATCCCATTACATCCTATGAAAAGCAAGCCTCCAACGTCGCATAAAGTCAAATTCCGATCTTAATATTCCATTCGTCACTTCCAGCCCAGAGTCCATCCAACAATATAATCCCACAAGGGTGCACATCCTCGGATACAAAGACTCGACCCACGAAAAGGACTGCCAGGCCAGCGAGATAAAGACGGATCCACGCTCGCGTCCACATAACGAAGGCTATTAAATGAATTCCATCGCAAATCGATAGACCCAACAGCCACTTTGTATAAAACCTGCCCCCTGCCAACGCACCAGCAGCAACAGCTCGGGAAACCTGCTTCAGCATCGAGGCGTCGCGTCACGAGTCAACGGCCGGCTGTTAATATAAATAATTGATGCGCCCGAGCGACGAATTCATCCGTGGAAGGCCAAGGGGGAAAAGAGGATCTTTATGTGCTAGGTTCGCCTGCCACACGCACGGAAGGGACACATACACGAGCTCGGGCGCAGGGGATTATTAGGCCGGGAAGGATCTGGTCTCTTTATAGTGCGCACGGCCGGTGCTATGAAGAATTTATTTGGGGTTAATAAGTTTTTGACAATGCATTTCAAGCGCGAAAGAGTCTCGATGATGTATTTCGGTCCGATGAAGTGTCTTTTTTGTATTTTCTTTTGTTGAAGCATTATGTATCTGCACGAAGTTACGCAGTGAATATACTACCTGAATAAATATATTAACAGTGTGGGTCATATAATTTGATAATATAAAGTAAATATTTAATTTACTCATTATAACAGTTACTTAGTATATAGATACAAAAATAAATCCGGAGCTACTGTAGCTCATGTTTGATACTAAAATAACTATTATAATATTTTATTTCAATAATTTCTATAAAAAGTAAATAAAAGTTACAATTTAAACTTTCTTATAATAATTTCATGGCCTTGAAGTCAGTGTAAAAAAAACCTAATAATTGATATACAAATCGTAATACATAAGATATAGGTCTTGCTAATCGTTACGTCTAAGATAGGTCTTTTCTCTTAATCCACAAGTTTAAAATGAACAATTTCCACCCAAAACATGCACTATCCACCAACAATATAATCCTCTCGCAGCTATTAAACCCCGAAGTCTCAATACGACGCAGCTTCCAACTAACCCTCCCCGTCACACCACCCGCAGCATCCCACCAAGCGTCATTTAATCACTCGCAGAGGCGAGCGATAGAAAATTCATGAGGGAAAGTCGAGTGAGCCACGCTCAAACAGCATCGGACACACCCCATTGTGTACACCGCTACACGAGCGACAATGGCTTTGCGCCTTAAACCACTGGGGGATGACGATCCACTCGCGCGCTCGGAGCTAGTGAACATTATGGAGCGAGACGCGCGCGGATATTCATCGCCGGTTTTCTTCGCACGCAGCGGAGCCAGCGAGTTTGCCGGCTGATTCACACCCCCCGTGCACCGAGCTGGTGTATACACGAGCCGATAATTCGATTTTAATTCGATTTCGGGCTAAAAGCGCTAAGTGGTACGAGCGTCGGAGGGTTCAGTTCGTTATTTTCTTTTCTGGGAGATTTCGTTTTATTCTCGTTATCGTTGCTGTACAGTTGTGCGCTCGTAGACTGCGATGAGTTTTGATTTCGGTGACAGTCCAGTTGTAATGGAAGGCATACATTAAAATATGATTCATACTCTGAATACTTGCATGAACGGTTTTCTTATGCAGTATGTATAATACTTCAACAGCCTAATTTTTATGTCATCATAAAGTAGCTTCCATTTATTTGAGTTGGTTTATCTTGTAGTCGAGATATGTTTAACTAGCATATTTTATCTAGCAACATAAAAATCGTAGTAATATCAGTGAAAAGGTTTTATTTCCCAATTGCTAACACTCTTCAGGTATTTTTTGACACCCCGATATTTTCTTGGAAAACAAAATTTATAATGTAAACTATTATTTAATTCAGGTATGAAATCATTTTTCGAGAAACTTTTTACAGAAAAATATCTGAGTACGTGTCAGCGAATACATCAAGGGTGTTAGTAATGTTAATAACGCTTTTCATTCTGACGAATTAATTTAAAGGGAGTAAGAGCTTGTTAAGAAGAGTGCGTATTACAACACAATTCCGCTGAGCTTAATTTTGAGATTTCGAAAGAACATATTCAAAAAAGTACCAATTTCGATTAAGCTCCACCAACAACGCGAAAGCCTTCAATCGCACACGCGCAATCACTCCTATACACACGAACGACATGCATTCGGCGGCATCGAGATTAAAAAAACCGACCGCTGCAAGGTATAAACAGTGTCGCCGAAATAAAAACTAAATAAAGTAAAAAAAAATCAACAACATAGCGAGAGAGAGCAGGAAAATTCGGGCGGGCACACGTATTGTAACGGAAAGCCAAGCGAGCGAGCGCTTTTATTTCCATGTCCCTCCTCACCCTCTTTCTCCGTCCATGCACAGAGCACACGAATCGCGTTCTAAGCGTCCGAATGCTTCGATCGACCGCGGCGGCTTCTCCTCGGCGGCAGCCTTTTATTTGGTCCTTCTATTCGTCGAATGGCTTCGCGAGAATGATCGTTCGCGCGTTGTTTTGCGCGCATGTTCTCGTCGATGAGCGACGTCGAGACCCGAAGGCTTTCAAGCTGCTGCTGCTGCTGCTGGCCACCACCCGGATTTCGCGCCGCGCCCGGATCTGCGGCACGCGTGCACAGTGCAGGGCAAAAAAATGCAGAGAGCCAACGGGCCGAAGGGGGCGGCGGCGGAGGCAAGAAGAAGCGGATCCGAGCGCGCGGACGCATAAGAGAATGAGTTTTCTTTTTGCGGCGACGCGCGTGTTGCGGCGCACAAAGCCGCGTTTTCGGCGAGTGGAAAATGGAAAAAGAGCGCGCTGCTCGCTGCGCGGATTTTAGTCTCAATCAATTTAGGAGAGGAGAGGCGTGCGCGCCTCGAAAGCGAACGCTGAAGGTTTACGCGACTCGCGCCTTGTACGGTACGTGCGAACCACCCCAACTCAGCTCGGGGCTCTTTTTCTTTGCGAAATATATACCCTCGCCGTGCCCGTCAACGCTGCGTACCCCTTATATATACCTATTTACGTTTTTTTGCGCTCTTTATGAGAATGTTCGTGCGCGTGTGGACGCGTATATGAATGTTTTGCTTTCTTTTTGAAATTCCATTTTACGTGCTCGCGCGGCGTGAATTTTTTTTAATGATTTCATTAATGTAATTCAAGATTATTTTAATTCGAGGAAACGAATGTTTTTGATTCGACTAACTCATAGATTCAGGCTTTTTTTTAATAATAATTTTTATTTTTTCATTTTGTGTCAATTATTATATAATAATTAAATATATATGTTCAACCTTTGAATATTCAATGTCTTTATTTGATAAAAAAAGTGGAGAAAATGGTTTATAATTTCTAAAATACTTCCACTGATTTGCGTCGAATATAGTTTATTGAAATAAAAAGAAGCTATATATTGATTATGATTGGTAGAGGTGGACACCCGAGAGCAAAATTATCTTTCCGAACGAGGCGGTCAACGACCATCAAAAGGTGCATAGTTTACGGCGTAAGCTGCTTATGCCGTAGACTAAATTCAAATTGCTTTGCCATGGACTATGCATTTTTCGATGGTCAGTAATCGGCACGCTCGAAGATACATAGTTTTGCCTTTGGAAGAACATTTAGAAAGACATATACATTGTTTTGCTCTTAAATAAATAAAACTGTAATAACTTATAACCTATTATCAATAGGTTATTAGTTTGAGGTTTCTTATACAAGTTATATTCACCGACATAAACAGGAAAAATATAGTTTTCCTAAAATTTTTAACAAACATGACGCAGCGTCATACGCATTGCCATTTTAATTCTTTCCTATTAAGATAATTCAATTTTTGGACCATCAGCACCAATTTTCTTTCATAACTATAAATTAATGAATTTGATTTTTCAACTGAGGTCTCGCCAAATTTATATCATCTAGGTAGTAAAGAAATTTTAATGAACTCTTACTACTTGCTTGTTACATCCGATTTTACATTACGTACAATTTTCAGCATAATTCTCTTGAATTTTGGTAAAAGCCCTTCCCACGCACCCGGAAACCCGCACACAACCTCGCGTCGCCGCGTCCGTATTACCACATTCGCACAACACAGAGACCAACAGAGAGCGAAAGGGAGATAGAAAGAGCGTGCACGGTAGATAGAAAACTCTGAGAGTTTAATGCAACGGTGTGCTACCTACCTTTGTTGCTCTTCATCCCACTGAGAAAGAGGAGCACGCGAGCGCGCACGGCCCGCGCCGCGCGTTTTCAAACACGAGCAGTAGTCGCGCGTACGTGTGGCGAGCCCTTTCGCGCGTTTGTACATGTGTGTGCTCACCGCGAAGAGACAGAGAGCATCGCCAAAAGACAAAATCAATATCTCGCTCGGTTGTAGTGGAGTCTAGTGTGGCTCTGGCGCGCGGACCTGACGCCGCGCCGAATTTCCACGCGGGCGCGATGTCCCTCTCGTATATACATATATAGGTATAAACCGTAAGCAGCGCGGTGCGACTGTGAATCGAAATTATGAGATTATTGTGAGATCGACATTATTGGTTGTTGTTCGATGGTTCAGTAACTACGGTTCTTACATTATGTATAAAAACTTATGTTTCACCCTTTAGAAAGTGCTTTTGTAAGTATTGATGATAGGAAACAAAGTATTATTTTAAATTTGATGTGGATTTTTTAGTGCTATTTAGTTAATAATAAGTTATTTACACTCTTGTTGTCTCCCACTTAGATTATTGCTCTCTTGTGTACCTAGACGTATCATATGTGCTTCAGACCCGGCTTCAAAGACTGCAAAACCACTAACTGTGTTATACCGTTTAGTATTAAATTAGTTTTAAGACGCATAATGTGACGTGATAGGTATAATCAAAATTGTGCAATTTTAACTACTGTGATGAAATATCGCGATAAATCGTAATATGGATGTGATATGAATATGATAATCTTAAGTATCAACATTGTATATATTATATATTTCTTCTATCTATCTATCTGAAAATTAACCAAGCAATTTTTATTTTCATTGAAAAACTTTGGGAAAGTATTAGGAAATGGGTTTGAACCCTTTATAAAGGAATGCTTGCAATATATTTATCAATTTTTTGAGTTTTATTGGCTTCTATCCAGTAAAAAATGACTAGGGCCTCCATCACCAGATTGTAAATGGCCCCCTTTATTATGTACATATTCTAAGAAATCTGAATAAGTGAAAATTACCTGGTATAGGTGAATATTTAACGGCGTTTTCATTTATTTTACGTGAATTTCACTTATTTAGATTTAGAGAGTAGAAAATATAAGACAATATAAAAAATTGCATGGGATCCTCAGCTCTATCGGGCATACTCTGTAGCTATATTTTTTAATGTTCGTAATAATAAGTAGGTACTGCTTCAAAAAGTAGAAATAGTTTCATCCTTAATATTTAATATTACTTGTTTAAAAACATAATAATTCAAGAAATAGACTGTAACATTTTTAAATATACTATACAGATCACTGTTACACACTAGAGTAGTGAGAAAAATACTTTGGTTAGCTGGTGGATACGAATAGATTCGTAATTTAGATGATGATTTGTACCGAACAATAGCGTCATTTTCCATAGTATTATATGCGCTTACTTTTTTAAAACCCAATTCTAACTTTTCACCCTGCAGCCCAACATAACGCAAGTTAAAAAAGCGACTTTGAAATCGATTATTTTCTTATTACAAGAATGGGAGAGCAAACAGTAAAAAAGAGCCTTCGCTACAGTGTATCCTCAAGATGCCATTTTTCGTTGAGAAGGGTCTTGCACGCGGACACAACGTAATCCCTCGACGATTGTTGCATGAAAAAATATTTATTTTGTTGTCCGGGCGCGGAGGCTAATTTGAGGGCTCGAGGCGTGTTTGCTCGGCGTTGGCACCGGGTGGCAGGTTGCTGGCGCGCACGCGCGCTAGCTCACAGGTATTCTCCCTCGAGAGACCCTTTTGTCGACGGTGCGCGTCTATTTTTCCGTGAAGAAAAAAGCTGCCTCGTCATTTCGAGATTTGAAACGGTTCGCTGTAATTTTGGAATTTCAGAAATCATCTCTAAATTGGAGCAGAAAGGTACCTGCGATCGTGGAAGCGTGAAAATTTATTAAAAAGCGTTACGTTTGCAATTTACGTCATGAATTTATTTCAGTACCGTAGAGCGTGGTGACTTTAGGGTGGTGGGGTGACTTCGGGCCAAACGAAAATATAATGAGTTTGTAAGTATGCGTTTTAAATCGATCAGAGACATTTTGGTTTAAAGGTTAAACTCTTTTGATACAACATTAACCAAAAAGAAAATCATTAAATATAATACCTAAAAATGATTTTTGGATTTATTAATATCAACAAAAATTTAACCAAATGTTCAACGTTGAAATGTTTTCTTTGCTAGTACGTGGCTTCTAATCTGCCATTATTGGTTATTGTGTAAAAGTTTTAAGTGATATAAAGTCATCCTGTTCTATGCTACCTCTAAATTGCTAATAAATGTTTCTAACTATTAAAAAATGTTAAAGATATCATGAATGTTGACCTATATGAAACAAACATTATAAGAAGAATATCTGTTCTTACAATTATACCTTATTTACTTTAATAGAAATCTTTATTGTCCACTGACAAGTTAATAAACTGATTTGTCTACTTATGTGTAACATTCGTAGAATAAATTATGTTCAATCTGATGAATAGTTAGCGCATGCTATATCTTTAAAATTATAGGGTACAAGGTAGTAAATTACAGTCTGCTTAGTCCATAATTGAATACGTCATTCCAGGTATCATAGTACGTGTATAAAGAATTTCAAAGTTATTTCAGAATGACGCACACTAAACACATTCCAATTCTCTCGATTTACACTGTAAGCTTGTTTGCCTCAAAGTAATCTTTCATAAATGTATTTTCTTGAATTATTTCTTTAAATGCAAATGTACATTCGTCATAAAAGGTTTTAATGAGAGCGAATGAAATCTCTTATAAGAATGCCGTAATTATTTAAAAACTCATAAACATCTTATACACAATACACGAAGTCGCATTATACAACGCTCGCGGACCCATTAAACTGCGACATATCCTCCAACGCGGTGTAGCGGCCGCAAAAAAAGACGAAGTAGATCTCGGCATAAAACGCAGGCACGCACGTGAACAAACAAGCGCGTACAGTAAATAAAGGTCTTGGTATACTCGAAAGCGTAGCGCAACGCAACGTGGACGCCAATGTAAAAAGATCGGGCGCATAAAACGCGCGTACTCTGCGTTCAAACTTTTTACACGGGGCGTCCGCGTTGCGTCGGGCTGCGCCCACGAATAAACAAGGACCTTAAGGGATCGGACACAATTTTTCGCTCCGCAGCGTTTATAAAATCGCGTCCGTTACAAAGTCCTTAACTTAACAATACTAGCGAATTAGCATAAAGTTGGCCGCGGCGACGTCTCCGAGAGCCGCTACAGTGATACGCGCGCGCCATTATAATTCTCGCGAGCTTACGACGTCGGTTCTCCACTAAACATAAACATGGCGCGGCGCGCGCAGCCAGCAGCGAATTCGCGGGTCATTTGAGCAGTTTACGCGCCATTACCCTTTCTTAAGTCGGCTACGCGCGCGCACCGAGCGCTTTGGTCGACGATCGAGGGTAAGTGAGTGAGAGAGGGAGAGAGGCAGTATGTGCAAGAGAGGAGGAGAGAAGAAGAGGGTCAGAACGAAGAAGACAGAAAAAGTTATTGTGGACTCTGGAGTGAAGAAATGGAGGGTACGTTTTTAAAAGAAGTTCGGTTTAACGTGGCAGCGAACGAACTGAAAAAAGGTTCATATCGTCTATTATTTTATTTTAAATTTTATATATTGTAAATGGGATTTAAAAGTATCTGAATATCAATGAATTACTTTGCATTTTAATTGATTTGAAAGAAAGGAAGCATATTAGTTCGGATTTTCGGAGCGAAATTCTATGATGTAGATTTAAAATTGTGGTGAATGAATGCCTGTTCTTGTATATATAAATACTTTTATATAGACAAAACCTAAACTCGCTTGCACTTCATTGAGTAGTAATACACCTCTCTATGCAGTTTCAGAGATCAAAATCAATGGCACCCTACAAAATTATTGGAATGAAATGTTGATGAATTTTCATTCCAATAATTTTGTTTTTAACGTTTAAAACTTTATACATGGGCCCATTATTGCTCAATGAAGGGCCAACGAGTTTGGGTTTTAGCTAAATGTACGTCATTTTGTTTATAGAGTAAATAATGTATGGTTCGGTCGGTAATTCAGGGAATTGACTTTCAGAATCACTTAAATGCATGATTACTATTATATCCTTAAAATTTAAAATCTAAAGAAGTGCAAACAATATACATTTTAAATACACAGTAAATTATGCAAGTAATATAAAATAGAGTAAGATTTTCTCGAATATCCAAGCACAAATTAATACAAACTTTCGATAGATTTTATACCAATAATTCAAGTTAAGTAAAATTCATTTTTAAAAAGACATTTTCTTTCCAACTCTAATATAATCGGATTTTAAAAACCATTGAATTGAATTTAAATATATATCCAGCTGAAGTAAGCAAACATTTATATTTTTTTCATAGACATTTTGACTACTGTGACTTCAAAATCAGAAAGAGCAAGCCTTTCAAAAATCATATTTTTCTATCAATAATTTGATCCATTTTGCACGTTTTCTAAGCGAGTAATCGACATTGCGTTTACGTTGTCGCTTAGGAAGCGATGGATTAAGCATAAATAATTTTACTCATGACTTATTCTCGAAGAAGTTTAAAACCATATACTTCATACGTCTACACTGCGATCTTACGAATCCATGGTCAATCAAACATCTCATTTTTTACAACTCCTCGGGCCACAAACATTTTTTCCACATTTCAGCCCGATCAAAAATCATTCTTCCATACTATATAACGCGCTCTCTTTCTCCTACAATCTTCCTTTCCACCCATACTTATGCATACATCCCACTCTGGTTACTCTCCCGCGTTTCTCGCATAAACTCGGCGCGGCCGCCGCCGTCGCGACGCCGCGGCACTCGCGAGGGAGGAAACGGCGCGATGCGCTGATTTTCCGGGACGTGCGCCCGTTATCCGCGGGCCAAATCGAATTACGCAAGGACTGCGGCACAGCTCGTCGCGGTCAGGAGCTGCGCGCAGCGCATTTTACGACGAGGGCTCTTCGTGCCAAACCCGCGACGCTTCTTCCACCGGCGGCAGTATTTTCGGCTTGTTTGTGAACGGCGCGCAGGATGCTGCGCTTTAAACTTTTAGCCCGCATGTTTTCGGGAATGCTCTGCCACAATTTGCTCCGACCTAATATAAGCCGGAGCGCGGGGAGCTTACTTTACTCAAAACGGAAACAATTTGTGTGTTTACGTTATGTGAACAGGTTATTTTTACTGAGACATGCCTGATAGCGAATCGGAAAGTTATAATATGTGTCTTGAAAAGTTTGGAAGATGTTATATAATTTACGTGTAAATATAGGAGCTTCATGATGATAAAAAAAATTCAATGAAAATCGTTCGTTAGAACAGAGCGAGGCAATCATGGTCATTTTATATCGTGTAATACTTATCGGTCACCCTTAGCTTAAACAAAATAATACGTTCGCTTGTAATGAAAATCGAGTATCTTACGAAGTCCGATTGAAAAAGACGTAACTCTGGAGAGACGATTAAGAACAGCGTATCTTCTTAAAGGTTAGGTTTTACCTGACCACAAAATATTAGGAAAGATCTCAAGTGAGATTTCAGAAATTTTGCGTACACAAATTTTCAAACCAAAAAGTAGCTTAGAGCCAAGTGCAGATTCCTATATAGTATTTTTCGTTATTTCAACTCAACTTTTTGTTTTCAATAATGATATCGGTCATCCGTCAGTTGTAATACCTTTAGGAACACCGGGAAGTGCGATAACCAATTAAAATTAAAAATTGAACAAGAATAATGGAAAATACGGAAATGTTGGTAAGTACGGAATATCATACTAGTGCTGACCTCCCCTTAAAAATACTCTGTATTATACCTTTTTCGATGCATAGACGACAGAAACTACAAGACTTATCAGTAGAATTGTAAAGGATTATTTTGAACAAATTTCAACCATTTATCAAGTTTTGGACACGAGATCTCACTTGAGATATAAAAAGAGTGAATATTAAGTTTCGCATGGGATCATATTTCTTCGATTTATTTGTTTGTTTTATATTTTTGTATTGAAAGTAATATAGAATTATTAATATTTAAATTCAAATTCAAGTGATATCATGTGTGTAAGTTTTTACAAAAGAATATTATTTTATTCTTTCACAATATTCTGAATATACAATCACTGTAAATATTTATCTAATATTAGTCTAGGCAATATCTTATTTCAGCGTAAAATGAACATGAACCAGTTCGAGCTAAACATAAACACTTTTTACATAAAATAAGTTATTCTACGTAATTTTTACATGAATTTTTTGAATCGTTATATCTGCATGCAACTCAAACAGTTATCCTTAGGCAATTAAAAAAATCTATAAATCAATAATCAAAGCGTACGTTGTGCGTGAGCGTAGAATATATATTTGCTCTCTCTCCCTGCGAGTAGTACACGCTGCCGCGACGCTCGAGACGACGGCCATTTTGTACGCGGAGTTTTGCGCTCGCTCTCTTTCTCTTGGGAGGGGGGCGAGTGAGTCGTCGGTGGCTGAGTAGGAGGGGAGCGAAGCAAGGAGTTGAGAGGAAGAGAGATCTCACAGTGAAACTCGACGCTCATTCTCGCGAGGGACAATGCGAGATCGAGTCATCTTTTCAGATTGTTTTGGTTATATCGCCTTGAAAAGGTATGGCCTGCTAAGAGAGTCTGAGACCGCCGCTGCGCGCACCACACGCACGTCAACTTAGTTTCGTGTGTTTATTTGCGCTGCGAGGAGCTGAATGTGTTGACAGGATTCTTATTCTCGAGACGTGAGCGGCCCTCTCTCCTTTTTTCTTTTTCATTTCTTTTGCTTGATTTTTTGCTCGTTGCTAGCTACACCTTCGCCGGAGAATTTATTTCTTTTTGTCAGTGCGTCTCGAAATGTGATAGAAAGCATTGTTTCTATGAGTCTCGTTTGGAGAAATTATATATGTATCAATCATACTCTTATTTAAGACCTTGTCGAATATTCAGACTAAATAATAGAATATAAAAAGAAAAACAGATAATAGAATATAAAATATCAAAAAACTGTACAATATTTTTCAATTAATTACGTAGGTATAATAATAAATGGATCTGAATATATTGAGTTTCTGGAATATTAGAAAAATATTTTTAATTATACATCTTTTACAATGCAATAATAGTATATTAACATATATTTTTAATAATTATTTATACTTTGTATATTATTTAAAATTAATATACACCTAAAATAATACCTCTTAAAGTCCAGCTGAATTGCTCAAACGCTTTTTGTGTCAGAATTAGGTGTGGTAAAAAGATCATTTTGCTTTAGAAAATGTATAAATCGAATGTAGATAAAATTAAAAAGTTAATAGCTGAAAATAATCTATTTATTACCCAGATGAACTTGAAGATTGACAGAACGAATATAAAACAAATGGTTAATTAAACCATATTTAAAATTATAGTTAATTGTGAGGTTTAAACGGATTAGCAGGGGCACTCCGGAGATTTATTTTTTTCTCAATGATAGTTCATAGTAATTTTTATTTCTTTTCGGTATAATCTAATTATACTGTTATATAATATATATATAAAATTATAAGTACTCAAAATATCATATTTATCAAATTTAATCGAATGTTCTTACCGCCGCGTGTATACTGAGAAAAAAATTGTAACGGCTACTACCAGGGGGTAGGACTGATTACTAGACCCTCTAGGAAAAAAATATAATGTGGTATGGTTTGTAATGTTTCACAGCCTACGTAGAACTGAGTTAAATTATTTTAATTAATTAAATTCTGGTTGATCGAACTAAACTGCGTATTGCTGCAACAATACTTTGCTATTGCTCTCACAACTATATTATTTAGCTGTGATAACCATACAATATCATCGACAACCTTAATATAGCTACGACAGTAATATGTATGGTTGTTCGAACCATACCGGTATAGTTATCATATACATATAAAAGTATTGGTGTGTTGCCCAATCCTATTTGACAGTGTACCTATATATAAGTTGTAATTTAGTATATATACCTTAGCTGGATAGTAAATATTACAAGAATGTCTAGTACTGAGTCTCGAACAACTAAAATAAGATACAATTGGCATTCAAAATATGACGTCTAGTATTCAGTCCTAAATTTCATAGTAATGAATAAAATTTTCCTACATCATATTGGATTTACTAGAGGATTTAGTAATGCTTACTACTTTTTTCTCTCAGTGTACCTAACGCTCTACCTTTCGGTATATAATCGAGTTCGAGATTTTCAAAAAATTTAATATCTTTATAAATATATTATTATAATTCAATAATATTGTATCAGCCACAATGAGGCATAATCAGAGACCCCAGCAAATCTAGGTATGTACTGTGCGTGTGATTCATATTCAGATTAATGGTATTCCAACATATTAACCATATATTTAATAAATCAGCCATTTTTAAGTTTTTAAAATTGTCTTTAGATTAGAAATCGTGATAGGTATAATGATAAGACTGTCTGCAATTTACCGTTGAGTGTACCTGCTGTAGGATTTTTGTCTAGCACAAAATAAATACTATATCTAACTACGTATCTATATTTTCATTTTTTAAATTACCTAATGTTACAGTATTGCAATTCATTCTATACGATTATTATTCATGTTATAATTTACTACATAATATTTTCATTAAAATATATTACTTGTCATATGCATTTAAATCTCAAAAAAATGTGGCGCAATTCAAAGCTTAAATTTTTATATAACTATGTTATTTGTGTAACTATACTAAGAAACATAAAGAATCACAAAGCTTCTTTCAAAATGAACCTCCAAATTTAAGATGAAACTGCGTTTTAGAGGTAGACAGCTTTGCAAGAATGGAATAGGACTGGATAAGCGTGGCTTAAAATAAAAATAAGACGTGATAGGATAAAGCGAAGATTTCGTCCACTCGTGCCATAAAGAAGAAGCATTAAAAATGTATCTGCGTTTGCAATTAAACGGTCTTTTGAAGTTAGATAAGGTACTACTTAACCTCATTCGTTTTCAAGCGCTTTCATTAAAATTTCAGAGACGTATTTCCGGACTCTTTTTTTGCTCTCCTTTCAGTATCTTTTTTTATTAAAAGTCTTTGACAAGTTCTTGTGGCTCGTAATAGCCACCCTTATATCACATCGCTTAGAGGTACCATATAAGCAGCTCTCAACAAAATATAACGAGCAAGGTATTTCGTTTGAATGGCGACGGTCCACTGAGAATTACTTGAAAACATTTTTTATTTAATTGATGCTTTAGGCATAATAAACTCGCCATGTCATCAGAAACGCTTCAAAGAAACGTATACTCTTTTTATACGATTTCGGATGTATGAATGGATTTTATATTCGATTAATGAACAGTGATTATTATTTTCAAAAGCATGAAATGTGCCGGCACTATACACATATGTTGAAATAATTATTTCTGTAAAATAATTTATAGATTTAAGATTGATATATTTTATAAATATTTTTGAAAAATTTCATCGAACTGGGTTTACAAGAATGAACAATTTATACTAGTTATTTCACCAGTGGCATAAAAGTAACATAAGATTATTTTGTTTTAAACTCATTTGTTAAAACAGAAAAAATAAAATAAATCGATTTTGCGTCAATAAATATGAATTTTCTGTGTAAAATGTGAATGGTATAATTGAGGGTTAACAGGTCTCAAAATCTACTCATACATAAATGAATACTCGATCTGAAAACGGAGTTGCGCAATTTCAGCACTAGACTTCTTTCCAAAAATTTCTTTGAAAGTAAAGCAAGTTGAGCGTTTGCGCATTTCACAAGGGACACCTAACAATGCAATGCGATGGAATTTTCATGTAAGTGGACCTACTTTTGGTTTCCGTTGTGCGCGTGCAGGTGAGGGAAAAAGGAATAGAGTAGTAGAGAAGGCGCTAGAGTAGCATCCGACGCCAGAAACACTTCCAAAGCCAAAAAGGAAACGGTTGAAGAGTCTCCTCTACTCCTTATGGATGACTTGCGACTATATACGTATACATTATATACTATATATATTCACTTCAGGCGAAGGTACCTTCTCGCCTGCGCTCTACAACACTCGTGGTCGATTTTCTCGTGTTTCTTTCCTTTGAAGCCTTCTCTCTCTCTCTCTCTCTCTCTCTCTCTCTCTCGCTCTCTTTTGCTCTTTGGCGTCTCCTTGCGACACGAAGCAATTCGTCTATGAACTTAACTAAGATTGTGCGCAGAGCGTCAAGATTTCCCTCTTAATAGGACACTTGGGAGAGAAAGAGAGAGAGAGAGTAAGAGAGTGAGAGAACGGGGGCCTTGTGACATTTCAATTTCTCGAGAAGAATGAAACGAGGCAAAGGAAATTGTCGCACTGGCATACTCGCGTAAGCGCGCGCGTCGGGCTTGATGAGCGGTAACGAGTACAAGTAACTTCGTCAAACGAGTTTCTAGCTGTAAGACGAGGATAATTAAACATTTTTGTGTGTTGCTAGTTTACGCAATGCATCTATTTGCAATTGAAAATCTATTCTCTCTTGAATTATTGTACTTCCTTTTCGTAAATTTTATACTACGAAGGAAGATAATTAACATAATGAAGGGTATTTTAAAAAATGAGTTCAAAATTCATTTTCTTTGGTTTGAATTAGTTTGTTCTGATCGGTATTCATAAATAACTAAAATATATGTACAGTAAATTAACATCTGAAGTTGATAAAGTACATTGTAGAACCTCTAATTCGTATCTAACAAATACAAAAAAGTGTAAAATTTGTAGCTATTAAATGATTTAATTGATTACAAAATGGCTTTATAAATTATGACAATTAAAAATAGACATTTGCCGAAAATTTATTTATTTCTACAGATATTAAATGTTGCATAGTAACCAGATTACAAGTTACGACTGTAATAAATCAAAGTCAAAATTACGTAATACTTTTTTAAACCAAAACTATATAAGTGTCAGTATAATACAAGCACTTGAATTTTTCAGTTGCTTGGGATTACCCATTTCGATAGCCTTGGATAAATTAGTTTTCACCAATTTTCGCGCGATACGTCGAATTTCGCTAATCTAGACCTTCGGTGGATTTTAGGAGGGTCCGAAGAAAAAACCACACAGATAGACGCTGGCAAGTGTTCGGCAGTCGGACCTCGTTAGGAGTCATCGGGTAGGGGAATATTAACGGTGGACGGCCAACTCGCTATAAGAAGCTCACCATCGAAGCTAGCACGCGACCTGACACGCTAATCCAATATTAATTCAATATACCGAAATCGTTCTGTAATTTTGTCCACGTCATTGTCAACTAATCCAACGATATTGTTTTTTGTAGAAAAGTGTCTTTTGTAAAGTATTACATTATTTTTCTTCTTTAAAAAACTCATTTAAACGTTTAAAATAAGTTTAAAAATTTAAAAACTTCAAGTAAATAATAAAAGAAATTGTAAGTGTATTAAAAGTCCTTTATTGTATAGATATATAGGTATTGAAGTATATAAAACGATCTTTTTAGAAAAAGTAATGTTAAGTAAAACTTTAACCCTTTAACGCCAAGACAGTCGCCCATACCCATCCAGCTTACAATGCCAAAACATTTTTAATCGATAAAGTAACTTCTCTAGCAGTTTAATCTTATAGTTTGGGATATAGTTGAGCCATTGCCACCCATAAAACAAAACAAAAAAATTTCTTTCCCCCCCCAAAAAAATGATAAAAACTCCCCGTAACGAGATGGAACATTCTTTTGCGTTTTAGAAAACTTAATTTTGATTAGTATTTTTGTGAAACTAACTATCGGTATAATTAAATTAATAAATTTTAACGTATAATGTACAATAAAATATTATTTATAGTGTAATATCGACAATTAAGGACAAATGTAATTTTTCGGCAACATTCAAAAAAACGCTGCCAACTGCTTTGGCACTATGCTTTCTCAAAGAGAATTTAATTAAAATTATTATATAAATAAGGAAGAGCTGCGCAGTACCGTCCAACATGGTTATTTTTCAATAAACATATTATCGTATATATCATATATCAGGGTGTATTTGGTCAGTGATCTGTCATTGATTCTAAAAACTATTTTTATCTATAAAATCAAATAAAATCTATACTTATAAAAGATTGAATTATTGATTTTTTTTCATTGCAAAAAAATGCAAAAGACGCATAATTTTTTTAAATCATTCTTTTAAAAATTTGACTACTATTTAACATATACTAATTTACAAATTCCATCATTAAAATAGTATAAAAATTATAATTTTTCTATGCTTTATTATAGATATATACAGATTCAATATTGAAAAAATAAATGATGTCATTATTAAATAATTTTTAAAATATCACAAAATAATATTTTTAATATATAACATTATCTTCCCAGTTTCTTTTTTGTGCAATATAATACGTAAAGTTGGCTAGAAGTGTAGAATAGTAAATCTCATATATAATATCCACAAGATAAAGCACAATGATAAAGCTTAAAGGTTTTGTTATATACAGGATGAATAAGTATTCTTTAAATTGAATAATTTCTAATATCTCAGAATACTATGAACCAAATCGGCTCACAAATATTTAGCCAATAACCTGACACCTAATAAATATTCTCTGAGATTTTCAAGGCATTAGATCAAGTATTACTCAAGTTATCGTTGTAAAAAAAGAATGCATTTTTTGATATTTTTTTTCTCAGTAAACAAACTGTCTTATTACCTATAAAGGAATATACCTGTATATGAAACAAATATTTAGTAAAAATATTACTGACTCGTATCATATAGTTTCTGAGTAATAAATGTTGAAAAAAGAAATGTTGTGATACAGTATAGCAACTGAATATCGACTCATATAAAATCGTTTCCAACCCTAAAATGAAGGATTTTATGAGTACTTTATTGTGTAAAAAACTCGCTTACCAAAAATCATTCCTGCATTGAAAAAAATTCAAGAAACCTAAATATGAAAATTCTTAAATTTTGAATAATGGCCATAAAAAAAATTTATTCGACCATTTTTGCTCATATTTTCAAGCACACTTTGAGTATTGATAGCGAACATCTGTTCAACGTTTGGGAAAGTTATATCGCAGATTGAACTAATGGTGATATGCCACATACTAACACACGCACACACACACAGATTTTTTACCACTAGTGTATTCGGATTCCCCAAGGCATAGAACATGTTTATACGTTAAAAATACACAAAAAAAATGTTATCATCACAAAGTTCTCTCTTTGAGAATGCAATATATATTTGTAGCCATTTTAGCTCTACCTAAATCTAGGATTTCTTAGTTTTAGATAATTATTAGATAAATTGTATAAAGTCAAATGTGATTTCTTAGCGGTAAAAGGGTCTCTGCATTAAAGGGCTAAACAACTTTCTTTTCCACATTTTGTTTTTCAAATCGTATAACAGCAAAGTGTAAAAGTTTTACTTGATTCATTGCAAATTGTTTACTGTCACATCTAAATTATATTACCTATGCATTTACGTAGGAATCTTAAAATAAATTAAAAATTTCTTCTGTTATAAACAATTTGTCACGAAATTAATTACATGAAAATTATATTTGTTTTAATTGTTCTATATTTCTATAACACAATATTTTAAAATACTACTACCTATTTCTGAAATAAATGTCAGTATAAATTTGGAGTATACATTTTTTTGTACGTGAATGTATACGAAATTTCAGCTTCTAGCTACGAAGGTTCTTCTCTGAAATGTAGTCATAGTTATATTAGAACTTTAAGGCCAAAGTTATGAAATAAAATAAAATATAAAATAATTTTATAGGTACATTTATAAATATATATTCATAATAAAGAGCTTTAATCATGATTCTTTCATTAATTACTTTATAACTCTCACGTTTTCACTTATATAAAATGAAAACAATAATAACTATAATAATAATTGTATCACTAAATGCAAAAATACTGCACTTATAAACATACTAAAAGAAACCTTATCACACTTCTATGACAAAAACACAACCTCTTTCCAAGTTATTATCAAACTACAAAATCAGCCATTCACATCATGCAAAAGATAACGATTCTCACGAAATCCTTCTTCAACTCGCGTAAGCACACCGCACAACAATGCCTGCAGCGTGCGATCTAACCCAGCTTTATGTAAATTCGCGCACAAGAAGCGCTTTTATGCTTGTCGCACACGTCTCTCCCTTATACGTTATACATTTCCTGCTCTCGAAAATATACATCCCGGCACGCGCGCAATCTGTTGTATATCGATCTCTAGCCTTCGACGGCATGCGCGCGCGGGATAAAAAGCTCTCGGAGCCCTCGACGCGCAGGCACTGAGAAGCTTTCGGATATAATTTCCGCAGCCCTTGCGCGCACATACACAAGCACTCCATGAGCCTCCTCTCGCTCTTCTCCTCCCCCATCCTCCCCTGGCCAGAAAGCCCATATAGCCGAGCAGCAGCGGAATCCGCTAACCCGGGCCTGACAGCAGCGATACACCTCAGAGCTGCGGCGGCGCTGTCGGAATTAAGACCGCTTGTTCGCTAGCTTATCCCACCTCAGTCACCATTCACCGCGCCAATGGCAATCACCTCGGATCGGGGTAACGAGATCGCGTTATCCGATTATTTCGATATGTTCGAGGAGAAAGGGGGAAAGAGGCGTGAGGAAGGAGCGAGAATGCGACGCGGAGAGGGCGTTTCTGCTCCTTTTTTCCGCGGAGAGTGAGAGAGAGAGAGAGAGAGATGGCTGGGCACGCGGGCCGAGGGTGAGAAAGAATGGGCGATGGCTGGAACGCGCGGAGGCCCCGGAAGTTGCATTGACCCCTGTGTAGGACGGGAGTGGGCTACGGGCGTGCGCCCGCGCGCTCGAAGAATCGGTAGGCGGAAGTCTGCAAAAGACATTTCGATTAACCTCGCAGCGGGCGTCGAGCGCTTATACGTATACATCCAGCCGCTCTCATCGCGCGTGTAACGTGGTCGCGACCCTTTGGCCATGCACGGCTTTTCAGGTCGTTTTTGTCGTTTTTGAAGGCGCGAGTATGCCCACGTTGCCGTGCCTTATGTCAATTAAATATGTACTGACGTTTCATAACGGCGAGATCGTCGATTTGTGCATGCGAATTGAATTGCTTCACATCTGGGACTTATTTATCCATCACTCTCTGGAAAATAGCTGGACACATTATTAAACCAAAGGGTAATCTGGTGTAGTTCATCAATTTAAAATTTCAAAGGATCAATTATCTCTATAACTTTAGTTGAGTTCAGTGATTAGTTTAGATATAACTATAAGTGGAAGTGTATTACGTCAATTAGAAGAAATTATTTAAATATCAATATTAGTTATGCATATAGCATTACGTATGACTTGTAAACTTTTTTCATTTAATAACTACGAGATCATTTATTTACTTACACGATTTGAACTACTTTACATATGCGACTTATTTATCCATTACTCGAATATTTGCCCGAACGAAATTTAAATACAAGACTGAATTGAAGGTAGCTATTTTGCGATCGGTATGTTATGCTACGTAAGTAAACTCCACAGGGCATATGACATAGGAAAGAATACGGTGATCTTATGAAAGGTGCTATAACTTTAACTCCCGAATTTAAATTTTATTCGCACAGAAACGTAGGGTAGAGTGACGCTATAGTTTATTAAATTATACAATCTTGTTGAGTTCAAATGGAATTACAAGTGTACGTGTGTTAGTTAGGCTGTTTAAATATACGTAGAGCTGCACAGGCCATTGCACATTTTTCAAATTACAGTTGAACCTCGGATAGTAATACAAGTAGGGACCGAAATTTTTGGTCGGTGATACTAAGATTCATTTACAATAACACATAGATATATAAGCATATAAGCACTATTCTCGACGACCTAGTATGTCTAAAATCATAAGATCTTTCGTCACGTATGACTGCATATATACTTTCTAAATAAATGAATCTCACGCGATCGGAACAACAGTCAGTACTCGTACGAGTACTTCGCATTGTAGAATACCGTAATGAATTTTATCACTGCCCAAGACTGAAGGCGAATCACTGCTCGAGGTTCGACTGTACTTAAATAGAAATGGTATTATGAACGATTCTAATAACTACAAATATAGTTTTTTATTGTCTAAAAATAATAATATGATCAATACTGTAATGAGAACATGAAAACCGCGGTTTTAAATATTTACTATTCTTGTATATTTCTGCATTATTATAAATCCGTATAATAATTAAAATAATATGAAATAAAAGCATTCGTATAGCGGACTTTTATCGTTCCCTTGATTTATTGAGTACAGTCAATCGTCGGGATATTGTTCAAAGATGAAGTCGAGATTTTTAGGAATTAATATGATGTTGACATCTGCTTTTTGATCACTAAGAGTGCGTGCACTATCAGATAAATAGCAATTGAGAAATAATGTTAATCAATAATTTGTATCTTTGACTGAAATACGAATTGCATTAATGTTTGATTTTTACTAATAAATTTATTTATTTTTCATCTGTTATTATCCATATTTACAATTATTATTTCTAGAGATATATTACCATACCAACAAGAAGGTCTTCTGTCAAGGATTAAAATAAAGTTCGAGGAACGTCTATCCAATCATCAGACGTTCTTTCAAGCTAAGAAAAGCTCATTATAAAAGACCGACCCTACTTTTTTACAGAAAATTCAAGTTAATTCAAAGCAATTCCATTTAAAGGAGTAAAGAAATTCACCCCATCAAAGACAAGGCTCAAAGGAGCCGTAAATTATACTTCTATCCCATAACTATCAAACCCTCAGCCCTATCGCATAAACGTGCTCGATTCAACAAAAACACCCACACCTACACGCATGACCCCTTCATTCCTCCAGGTATAAAAACTCGACGGCACGGAGAAAGAGAACCGCGAAAAAGAAAAGGAGAAATGTGATAGAGAAAGAGGGACGCCGAGAGTTAATAGTCAAAAGAGAATGTAAGCGTGCACCAGCGAGGGTGAAAACTTCTTATCCGAGAAATCGGCAGGAATGGAGCAAAAGAGAAAATTAAGAAAGAAACATAGCTTGCACGGCTCCCTCACCAGTCAGAGCAAGGGGGAAGGAAAATTAAAGAAAAATAGAATCTCGCCGCACAAGCCCGCAGTAATGCGCGCGTTTAGCTTAAAAACGCATGCACCCGCATATACACTCCTATCCTTCCAAAAGACAGAGATAGAAACTCACATACATTCTGCCAAAGGAAAAGAGCGAGATATAGAGAGGGAGGCAGGAATAGATACACATGAAAGCCGTAGTGCGGAGGTAGGAGAAGCTCGAGTTCGAGTATATAAGCTCGTAAAGTTAAGAAACGAGAGTGTGAGAGAGAGGGAGAGAGAGAGCGAGAGGGGTAAAAGCGCGCATGCACACAAACACGCACACACATGCATACATAGAAAAAGTCCCAAGGAGTGGGAGAAGCTGTACGCGCACGCCGGCAAAAATATACATCCCCGTTAACGATTATACCAAGTATCTCTCCCTCTCTCCATCTCCTTCTCCCCACTCTCGATCTCCGCTGCACGCTGCGCACATACGCGTATGTGTGTACGCTCGCGCCTCGTTAGTGTGTATACGTGTTTGTGTGTATATACGTCTGTAACTCAGCTCCCCCTCCCCGGCGCCCCGCGGAGTTTCGCGAGGAAGAACGCCGCGCAGCGGCAGCACAGCTCGCGCGCGCGGGAGAAACAAAAGACGCGGCTGTACAGAGCCGCGACGCTCGCTGCTGATTGGCCGGTCGAGCCGAGGCCCGTGGCGCTGATTGGCCGCCGCAGGACCGCACCCACCCTGCAATGGCCGCTTTGTGTTGCTCTCGCACACTCGCTCCGTTCTCTTTCTCGATCTCTCTCTCGCTCGCTCGCTTTGTCCTGCTGTCTTCGTCCCACTCGCTAGGTGTGCCGCGCGCGCGCACACCCCCGCGCGAGCATGTGTGCACGTGCACGTATTATACGTCGTCGTCTCACCCCCATTCATGCTTTCGCCGAGACTCTCCTCTGCTATATATAGACATATATAGGAATATCCTTCAGCTCTTTCTCGCCGTCGTCGCGCGTTTATCTCTCCGTCTTGCTTCTTTACGGGAGCGAGTAGGCACGTATAAACTCTGTCCTCGTTCGCGCACACGTGCATACCCCGGCTTCTCTCTCTCTCGCTCTCTCACTCCTCCAATCCGTACCGCGTGTGGGGCAAATCTCGGCGCTGCTGCTGTATACGCGCATGTGTGTATGTATATATGTACGATTACATCAGGATATAATCACCGCAATAGCGATTCTACTCTTCATTTGTCTCTCTCCTCTCTTGCTCTTATACGCCCTTTTACAGTATATGCTGTATCGTGCGCATGTGTGCGCACGCCGTTGAATATTTATACATATATTTATGCTATCTGAGTATGTATAGAACATACGACACATGTGCTTTCGTATAAAATATGTATATCTCTGATGTAACGATGGAGCTCTCGCAGATGCTGATTCGCAGGTGGGAGGAACGCATGTAAAGGCCGAATAAGGTTAGGAAAGTGACCGATATGGAAAAAAATATATGAGAGAATTAAAAATTAAATTTGTTGATGATTTATAGTTGGCGCAAAATATTAAGTGTATAGAATTATTCAGTAAGTAAAAGTTGAACTTTACGTCAACATCAATGTTCAAACGATCAGTATCTCTTGTAATGGTATATATACCTATATATCTGAAAGAAATGGTAGAAATAGATAACGGTGCTGTAAATATATCACGCACAATCGGTATACGTTTTAAATCCATTAAAAATCAAGCTGAAAATTTCTGGAGTTGTCATAGCGCATTATTGTCAAACGAGGAGCGTTCGAATAAAATTAGATAATTTTATTTTACTTTTTACTACAACAATGAACCAATAATTATTCTATTTTGTACAGAATCATCTTATTTTTAATCTTTCAATGTTTAATGACCATTAGAAAATGAACAAGTTTTCGCAATTACTACACACATCTTAATTGGAGATTTAAGATCACGATTTGAAATTCACTAAAAATATTCCATAACCGAGATATCGGCCTCTCGATACTCATTTTAAAATAACGGAAATATTTACGTTTTATGAAAAAAGGTATCAAAATTATATAGTTTTGTTTGGACACTCCTCAAATTTTGCAGAATCAAACATGTTCGTTAACAACTATACTTTTTTTAAATTGTTTTATATACAGTGTTACTCAAAGTTTAATATTTACACACATTATGTAGGGTATCATTCTTTTATAAACATAACTTTGAATGTAAAAATATAACACATATAAATGTGTGAATTTGCAATAAGTATATGTAAGTATAAGATGATGCCAAAACCATCCTTTTACCATCAAATGCGGGGAAACACTTCTCTTCGTTTAATTTTCCACTTTGACAAAATATCTCTCTGGATATTTGTTGCTTTTGATTGGGACAATGACATTTCAGAGGGATATTTACTTCATATTGAAATTAGACTGAAGAAATTGGGTCCTCATAATTCTTAATGGCGGGTGTTTTAGCACCACCTTAAAATAACACGTGATACACATTTAGCACCCGTAATAATTGTCAATAATTGAACTTACCATACAATACATTTAAATACTAAATCTAATAACTATAAAAGGTGCTAGTAAAGTAGTTAAAGAAATACGTGACCTAGTAGTGCATAATTACTACAGCGACGAAAAATTTGTACACCGAGGAAAATCTTTACTACCGAAGTGAACTTTAATCACGTAACTAGCGACCTGATATCTGTAAGATCCTATGATTTTGATATAACCATTGTATATACGTAATATTTACTTTAAAAAAATGTTATTAATAAGAGGCAATACTAAGTAATAGAACAAAACAACATTAGATTAGAAAACTAATTTTACGCGTAAGAGAAAATTATTGGTTTGAGGAGATTACAGGCTTATATTTTGAAGCATATCAGAAATATAGCGACATAAAATTAATAAAATCGTAAACATGTTAATAGTCTTATTGAAAGCTTTTATATTTTTCATTAAACATGTAAATCTTTAAAAATAAATCATTTTTAGAAAAAAAATGTGTTTAGATCTCCGTTGTCATTTCTTCTCGTGTTTCATGCTTAAATTATTTATAACTTTTTGACTAATTTTTGTATGTTAACTATTATAATTATATTTAATAAATCTATATAGAGATTAAAGGGCTAGGAATATAATATTTAAAAAGTTATAATTAATTGAATTTTTAGTGGGGTCACAGAGGACAAGTTGATAGTGTAGGATTAATAGGTGATCATAGCTGATCGTATTGTCGTATATGGAATTTTCTTATAGTTATATAATTAGCACATTTTTTTAAAGTTTGATTTGAAAGTGAAAAATGTAGGATTATAAAATAAATATCAAATAACTAAAGAGAATGTAAAATAATATGCATTTATAGAATTATGTAATAATTATTAAGGGAGGTCATGTAAATGGTCTAAAATATCGATTATTCTTGCTTAAAAACCTTCATATACATCTAGAATATAATTCTAGAGTTACAGTGCAATATTTGACGAGTGCTGCGTGTCAAGCAGGTAACAGGAGTGCGACGTACAACGAAAACTTAGATAACTCATCGAATTCTTGACCAATCGACTTGTTTCGGGGCTTAAATGAAAGATAATCGCAAGTTTGTTTTAAACTTGTGGTTTGTTGACAGTGTGCCACTCTTCTTCGTAAATAATTTTTATTGTTTATTTCATACACTATCTGAATAATATTTTGGAATTATTAATTAAAAAAAGGATTTGACAAAACCTTACAATGACTGTATACTACAGCAGGCAATATGAATATAGATAGTTAGAGAGGTAGATATATATGATTTATTCTTATACAAGACAAAAAATACATATAAGTACGAAGAAACCTGAAATGATGTTTGCAGTTTCTATTATTATATGTAAAATTCGTTCATGTTGTCAAAAACGTCATATTTCCTAGTCATATGAATCCCGATCTTTTTAATACTTATTGTAAGTCTCAAAATTTAAAATATATTATATTATTTCGGCTCAGCTAATACATTTCCCTTAATATTTGTTCATTGTATCCGGGGCAAGAGCTGTCATATGATCCGCTGACGAGATCTAATACGCAGCTCCAGACGAAACACATGAATATGAATAAGATTTTTTTTCATTTTAGGTAATTATTCTCTTTATATATTATATACACTTATTTTTTTTACTTTAACTTTCTCACTAATTCTTACACTAGAGATGTGAAGCAACAACCATATCGTTCTGTTCTAGATGAGAAGATAGAGAAGGTTCGAAGTAAGAAAATATTTTGGTTCGTTAAATCAATTGTTTCTATCCCGACTTAAGAAAACATTTCTCGCGAACGATAAATTTCTTTAATATATTTAAAATTGTTCTAACAATATCCGAAATAATAACGTAGCTGTACATATCAATATATTTTTGAGTTTATAAGTATACTTTTTCTCCACCTTTATGCATATTTAAGTATTTTTTTCTATTACAGTTTATTAAAATCATTGCATGCTAATATTGACTATTTTATAGATTAAACCCATAACAATGCAACCTTTTTGACCTATGTAACTATTAGATCGTTAACAATATAATTTAAAAGAAATTAACCCAATCAATCCAAGGAAAAGTGGTGAAAAATACTCTCAAAGATACTAGTTTTAAGTATTTTTTACTGCAATCTCTCATGACTAATAGAACTTTTTCATATTTGAGGTCACTTTACCACTTTACCTTGCATAGTGACAAAATTTCCATAACTAAAATATTCATTGAGATTAATATCGAACAGAAGCCTGATACATATGCCTTGGTAGAGGTAATATTGGAGTACAAAGCATTACAGAGATGAGAAAAATAACAATTTTATTACGCTATTCAATATCTTGAGATATTTTTGGTAAATTATGATTTGTATAATATTTATCTGGCTATGAAAGAGTTATTATATGATGAATATTTTGGCTAAATACTTCAACTAAATACTAAATACATTTAAAAAAGCGATAAAATTGTCTATTTTTCTAACCTTGCTAATTAAGCAGTGTACCATCATTATTGTAGTTCCAGCTTCCGCCACCTTACTGGAATTTAACATTGCTTTTGGCGCTAGTAACTACCTCTATACCAAAGCGAATTGTTAGAAGTATAAACTACTTTGTTTTATAGTACTTTATTGTATTTAGCGAATAAAATAAGATAGCGGAGTTAAATTTACACAAAATGGCTACAATTTCATTATGACCTCCATTATGCGTTTATAGCGTGCAGATAATGTTCAGATTCTATTAGATTTATAAAATGTATATTTCATGTGATCTAAGCCATTGCACGAATCAAAAAGGTTGCATGTTTAGGAGTCTTACACATAATAATCGTTGAATTGTTAATTATATTAATAGGGCTCACCTGTATCCTGTCTTCTGGCAGATCCGTCCTCAGACTCAACATTTCACGCGCGTATACGTCGGGGTAGTGAGCCTCTTTGAAGGCCGTCTCCAGCTCCTCCAGCTGCTGAGACGTGAAGATCGTCCTGGAGCAACAACCACATGAACCTAGTTATATGCCATTACAACTCTTCCCTTAAGTCTAAACCCTACTGATTTTCCCTCTCGTAACCCGATCGATCGGGCAATGTGCTACCCCGCGACGTATATGCTCGCTCCTTCAGAATATACGTATGAACAGTCTATTTCTATGACTATATACTTTGACGAAGCTGCTGTAAAAACTTGAGTAGTTTTTTAATGATTGTTTGCCGTGTGATTAGATATAAAATAATAACGCACATTGTATGGTAAGAAATAAGAAAAATTATTTTGATTATTACTTGGAATGACTCTAAGAGCTTTTTTATTTTAACTTTATTTCCACGATTTTGTAATAAATGAGAAGACTTTCATAAATCTTTTCATTTACCATGAGATATTCGCACATATTTTATGTATGTAGAATTTTGAATATCATGCAAGAAGTTACTAGATGTGCATTGCTATAAAATTATATCAAACTAAATGTGGATAAAAGATTTAATTTGTGAAGGTTATTTAGTTACAAATTGTTCCAACTTAAAATTTTTGGCGAATAGGTAACTAAAATTCAGGTTTTAAAATAAAGCTTAAATACGTTTTATCATAAATATTCTTATACAGAAGAAATATTGCTTAAGTCACGCCAAAAAGTTTGAATTCGAATGGATTAGAAAAATCGACATATTGTATTAAACATTCGATACTAATTAAGGTATAGTTGCCTCGTATCTCAACCTAATTGGAGAAGAAAAAGATCAGCTTTAAAAATACATAATAAGCGGTAGCACAAAGAAAGTGCAAAAGTAAAAGTCAGTCTTTAAAATTGCAACACGGTTGTCCAGCGATAGCCGGAGCTGCCAAAAATCCTCTAGCCCATTGTCTCAGACAAAATCAAAGACGCTTATTTCACGCTCCTTCGCGATAGAATAAACAGCGCTGTTCGAGCCGTCGAAATGGAAAAAGAAAAACAGCCCAGAGACACGTCCAATCATCGTGGCTCGGCAAATTGACGGTTGCCCACCGACGCGTATACAGACGGACGTACACACATCTGTCGAGCGCGAAATATCCCTTCTCGAAAATGAAAGTCACTTCCCTCGCGATCATCGTCTCATTAGGCACCTGACGCCTCTCACAAAACCGTTTTATCGTTTAAGCCGGTCGTATAATTTTGACCTGCATGCATTTTGTAATGTATAACGAGATCTGCCACGAACACTGTTGAAGAGGATTTATTTTCTTGATTTGTTGCTCGATTGGATCTCCGTTTTTTGTTACGCAAGCGTGATATTTAATGATCAGTTATGCTTGTTTGTGCTGATTGATAGGACTTAGAACGATTACTAATTCATTCGTTTTAATTGAATTATTTAATCACAATAGTAACCGTACGAAAAGCGTATTGTCATTTACCGAATTATTATTAAGATACATGTAATCGCGTAACGATGACTATAGTTACATGTTTATGAGATAATGCTAATTTAACGTAAAAATAATAAGAAAACTTTTCTTTGTATAGTTCTTATTCGATTTTGAAGAATATTTCTCTTTCAACTATCAGATAGTGCTCTAAAACAAGAGCAACGTGCAAACGTTAGACGTAAAAATGTTGTGTTCTCTCAGTAAAAAGTTCTTCTGGTCGAATGTATTTTTTTCAATCCGCTAATGGAGTGAACGAAAACACCTTCGATCGAATAAAGTTGTAGTATTTAAAACAATTCAAGCGCATTTGATCAGAAGTACTTTCAATTGAGTGTACAGCACGAATATGTACTAATTTTCAGTCAAGAGTATATTCTTATAAACCGTAGTATATACCTAGTCTGTTTGTAAACTATTAGAAAGTTTGCAATATCTTTAAAATTTAATAACATAAAGGCATAGTAATTAATATTTTTATAACGTCACTTAGACTTGCACCTTTCAATGGGCCGTTAATAACTTACAACTTTCATAAAATTAGTTTTCTTTTTTTGTAATATGTATCACGATTACAAAATCAATTATCTATTCTTATCTATTCTAATTATAATTTAGAAACTTACAACGGACATGCGGTAGATTTTTTGTGAAAATTAACAGTTGAAGATATATGCTTAATTGAAATTATGTTAAAAAAAATGACTATTAGAAATTGACCGAAAGTATTGCGTGTTACTCCACTATATCAAATAAATATAAAACTATTCTTTTATTGAAATTTATGTCATCTTTAGTGACGGATAAATCATACAAGTAAATTAAACGTTATTGTATACGTGTTTAAAAAATCAATATCATCGCTTTTATAATAATTATGAAAACTTCTTCATAAAAGACGTCTCATTCTAGCGGAATAATGCAGAGTATCATTGGATCAAAAGGCGCAGCAAAGGAACTCCGTCGAATAGAATAAAGAAAAGGATTCACGTGAGCTTGAAATCTTTTCAAAATGGCCGACGTAGTATACGGGGATCCGTTAATTAATTCCTTATAGCGTGGCTAAAGAAGGAGCTTTTATTCATATTTTACTTGCTAATTTCAAGCTGACGGATCATTGTGAAATCTCTTTGTTATATTTAAATTTTCATCACATTTAATATCAAAGTTAATTTATCTCACAAAAAGAATACCATAAATGTTGTATGTAATAACTAATTATGTATAATATAATGAAACACTATCTTGAATCTATTTAAAAAATACGAAATTTTTATCAGGGCCTCACCTATGTCGACGCTTCTTCTTTTTCTTTTTACTGAACCCAGAAAGGCCGTCAACTGTGAAATCTTTCCCTGATTCAATGCTGTGACCCATTCCTGAAACAGAATAGAAAAATTGGGAATAAATATTTATAATTGATAAGGTATGCTGGTGGTTTATGCAGTCTCAATTTTAATTACAAATAATTTTATCAGAAATTTATTATATTAAACTCAAACCGTTCAAAAATTTCAGACTCGTCGTACCCCTTGATAGTCTCGCTGTGGGCTGGGTGGATGGATGAATGGATGGATGGATGGATGGATTGGTGGGTGGATAGATGGACAGATGGATAGATGGATGGATGGATAGATGGATGGATGGATATTTAAAATTAACCAAGGGAGCGTTAGCGACCGAGGTATTGTTGCTAGTAATATCATAATTTACAATTTAGTGTGAGTTTAAGAATATTAAAATATATTTGCTTACTTCAATTAATTAACATTTTAATTTAAGATAATATAATTCATTATATTCTTCCTTCTTTTCGAAACGGTTAAGGTTTAATTCTGGTGTAAACACTTTAAAAAGCGTTTTTTTTATTTAACTATAAGAAGTATAATAAAAAATCTTTGTAAGATTTTCTTAACATCTGACACCGACAATTTCAAGGATCTACTTTTTTCATTTGATTTTTAATTTTGAGTAAAAATTTCTCTGAAACGTTACCTCCTAATCAAAAACAACAACGATTTAGAGAGATATTTTCTCAAATTTGAAAATTAAATAAAAAAAGTGGTTTCCCACATTTACCGGTAGCATTTAAAAAATTATCTTAATTACTAAAATTCTGCGAAAACCAACCGAGATTAATATGTAAAATTATTGTGTGGTTGTGTTCGCATATAAATTCGCTATTATTCAAATACATTTTTTATTTAATACTTTTCAATAAAAAATGCACATTTCTTAATATTTTACCAAAATATGTACCAAAAATGTTATTCATTTATTTCGGATAAATAGTGAGATTTCTCGTACGCCTTTAAGATATCCATTTTCTAAAAAAATCTTAAAATATATAATAATAAATCCAAGAAAGATTTGGTAGACTACGTCTTATAATTTTTTTACTTAAAAATCATAAATAAGTCGCTTTGTAAAAGAGTTTACACCACCAACATGTGCCTTTAAGCATGTGTATCGCCTGGGCATACAGATTCGTACAGGTTTGACATTTAAAGTTTAATAAAGAAAACGGAATAAGTAAAGCAGTAGAACCATCAACTGATGGGAGCATGAATATGGTGCTACCAATGCTTTGCTTTGCAGATGTTTTGAGGATATAAAATAACTAATTTATAAGATTTTCTAAATTTAAGTGATCATAATTTGTATTATGTTTTACTGTAGACATCAATATGCCACTTTCTAGTGAACAAACGGATTAAAACGAACTTCAAAAGTTTATTCCTGGTTATTATCCGCATTGGGTTTATACATTTATGCATTTTTACGTCTAGGTTTCAGTTTGTTCAAACATTTAAGTTTTAGTGCAAACCTCATTACAAAATAATTGCTCCTTATTTGCGCTTCCAGAAAAGATTTTAATATTGTAGAAGATCTCTTCAAATATAAAGAATAGTGGTTAGATAAAAATCAACTGTGTTATACTGCTAAGTAATTATTTAATTTAAGGTTCTATATTGTGACATAATAGTTAAGACTACTGACATAAACTGTGCATTTATAATAAGCCTATGTGATGAAATCTAACGATGAATCTGTGATATGGATACCAATTTAATTTAATGTATCTAAACTATGTATATATGATGTATATTTTTGACTTGTGCAAAATAAATCTTAATCTATCTAATACTATGATACCCTTCAAGAATTTACAACAAGCATGAAAAATATTATATCAGAATACATCATTTTTTTATTGTGTATAATCATTTTTATTATCTAATAGCCTATAAGAATCAGATGCTTTAGGTAGGAATAATTGTGAAATACGTTTTACTCCGTTTAATTAACGAATTCGGTCGCTAAGACATTTTTATAGTTAGCAAATCGTTACGTCTATCATACTCATTAATTTTAAGAAGAGTATTTAATCATACAATACAGTGTCTATAATTGATAATTATTCACGAATAGCGCGTACGACCGCACACGTTGAATATCATATTACTCGTTACACCCGTCGTGCCAATAGCTTCCGACTGATTATACCCCTCCAGTCAGAAAATTCATTTACTGTAACGTGAAGCAAATTTTAATTATACGCCCACCCTTTGAAATTCAATCATTTTCCTGAATCAAAATTTATAATCTGTTAACAGAGATTTGCCACTTTATAATATTAAAAAATCAATTTTTTGAAAATTAATAATCAATTTATACTAACGTCGTTAGTATGTTATTAAAACCAGCAACGCTATGTACTCAATGTCACTGTCCATTAGAAAGTTAATACTTTTGTTATTTAAAAAACGTTTGAAAATTTACACACGTTGTTTTCAATTAATTTGTGTATTTTATATACATATTTAATGAAACATAATGGAGGATTCTTAAATATATATATATTTCAGACGAATTATCAAAAAATTTTCTTAGTAATTTTCAGTGATAGAAAATGTTCAATCCGAAACACTTACAAAAAGTTTGAACGTAATTTTCACTAATGACAAGTTAACAATGCATAAAAGCTAAATCTCGGAAACTAATTACGAGCGCACGGGCGCAAAATTCTAATAACCGCACTAACTAATTTCAACTACACCTATACACTTGCCGCAGGGTGCATAGGCGCACCTACGCGCATGCGACAAGTGCCGCCAAAAAAGGAGAAATCCACGATTAATTATAATCCAAATTGAATATACACTTCCAGTTCCAAATTAAACGAAGGCATGCACGCACACACGCGCGCTCCCAATCGTCATCAGAGGCGCCGCGCAAACTCATCGGTGCAATGTGCGGGAACGAGCGCACGCCTTTGAGCTTTGTCAATGTCGCGCGAGGGCGCGTTCCGTGCACGCACGCAACCGCGCCTCGCCCGCCGCGGTGCTATATATACATATAGATATAAAGCTCGCGATTATATTGGGCTCCCTCGCACACAACGACGATGCCTCGCGCGCGCTCGCGAAAATGCGCGAACGCGCGCTTGCGCGCGGGGCTAATTAACTATTAATTACGAGCTTAATCCCAATTATGTGTCCCTAGACTAATTGGACTCCGAAGCGAGAGAGCGTCGTTGCGCGGTTATTCGTTTATTGCGCGCGCTCCCGCTCTCCTTCCGAACTCTTTCTCTCCCTCTCTCTCTCTCTCTCTCTCTTTCGTTTTCAGGCTTATTACAGCTCCATCGCCGGCGCTATAGCGATGTAGAAAGCTGCGGGCTAACGATAAGCTGTGGTTTGAGTGGCCTAGAGAGATTAGAGGAGCAGGAAAATTTTTCACGATGGAAAATAAAGTCGGATGTATGTAGAATATACTGCGGTATAAATATATTGAATATAATGATAATGCATGGTATACTGATTATGTACCACTTGAGAATAGTAATATTTTCACAAATGCAAAGAAGGTGGGTGCAGGTAATATGACTATGCAGGTAATGTGGTCACATACACGAGATCTCATTGTATGCGTTATTCCGGGGCGCCATAACTCCTGCAGTATATGTATTGTAACAATAGATGTTGAGAGGCGCGGTGACCCTCTGTTAGCGCCCTCTAATTATAAGATAGGGTCATGTTTACGCGCGAAAGCATCAAAACTCTGACTTCTTAGCAGTGCATACATGTAAAGAAACTACTTTTGTCAGCGTTATATAAGCGCAAAAAAAGCATACGATACATAAAATTGTAGCTTTTTCTACGTACTTTAACCCTTAGCTACCATTGTGAAAATGTTATCATGTAACTACCGTCATGTGTCTGATAGACACCAAATGAATTTTTATGAATTATTATATTATATGTGACATTTTAAGAGTTTATATAAATAAACAAATTCAAATGATTAGTTGACCGAAAATTGGACATTAGTCTTGAAAAGAAGTAGTCGTTTGAAGAGGTTACATATAATCATTGTCGGTCGTGTCAGTAAGCATTTGAACAATACACTCATTATAATAATCAACAAATGAAATATAATCAATAATAAGTACTGGTATTATACTGTGCCAGTACTGACCCACAACCCTATGGGACCATCACAGGCTGACACTCTATCAAATGTAAAAACCATTTTTTTAATTGGTTTAATTGTTCCTGAGTAATCCGTGAACATACATAAAAAACGTACGAGTCAAATATAGAACCTCCTTCTTTTTGAAGTTAGTTAAAAAGGGACAAAATTAGAAACAATATGAGAGTGAGAATATGAATGTACGTGTATGTATATGTGTAAGAATTAAAACAAAAAAGAAAGTGATAGCATAATAAAGAAACACATTAATTGCTTTGTTGTACTTGCACCCACTAACCGTCCTATTAAGCACCCTACTATTTTACATGCACCCCACTATCCACGTACTCCACCATCCAAGTACTCCACTATTCTCGCACTTTACTATGCACACCAATTTCTCAGAAAAGAATAAGTTGCCTTCTGATATGAAAAGTCTGAGAAAAAATTGCCTTTTGAGATAGAAAACCAACGTATATCAGATTTAAAATTTTAATCAGCCACATTACTTGTACCTCCCTTATGTGGTTGATATTAAAGCTCACACTAAATGCTATCTTTACTGAACTCCTATCAAAAGAAAATTAAAATTAAAATTGAATGTATACGAGATCGGATCGGATAACTCACCAGACGTTTGGACATGAATAAAAATATTGTCTAATGTCGTAAGTATTATTTAATGTAAAAATTTTGTAATAGTATATTATGACACTGTTGTGGGAGATGGTTTTCTACCTTGCTCGAGGGTTTTCGCACGAGCGAAGCGAGTCTCATACGATATTTTATAGCACAACAACCTCAAAATCGACAATAAAGTTGGCATTTTGAGGTTAGTGTGCTATAAATATAATTGCCTACAGGTATCTCCCTACATATTTATTTATATAATTTGTTAATATTATTAAAGCAATCCGTCATTAAAAATAAAATAAAATATTGTTTAATATGTTTTAAAGAAATGTTGCTACGTTGCTAAGTTTACGTCGATCAACGAAATAGAAAAGAGCGCGAAGTTTAATTTTATATAACCTTAAATTGTAGTTTTAAATTTGTAAATTATTTTTTTTTTCAACATTGTAAATGTATATGACTATGAAATATCATTGAACACAATGTGCAGGTGTGTGAGGTCATCGACGATGGTGTCTAAGAACACCTCGTCGACCTTGCATGAATATGTAAAATGCGGGTGTGAAAGGTCGCCGATGATGGTGTATCCTCCATGGCTTTTCGCATAAATATGTAAACCGCGATGTCCAGATGTCTACGTGCATGGTGTGAAATACGGAGGGTAAATTACTCGGGGCTCTCGGAGACGAGGTGCAAGTGTTACGCACGAGGAAAAATTAAGTCTAAATTATTCGCTCCGAGACTTTTAATGTCTACGTGGACATTCTCTGCGATTAAGGGGTTATATCTAGTAGTAATAAAATATAACCTTGTTTTTGTTACTTTACAAAGCTTAGTTAGTAAAAGAATGGATCACCAAAGCATAAGAGAGTAACGTATTTATAGTACAGTGAGTAAGAGCAATAAAAGTCCACAAGGTTTCTGGAATCCCGCTATATTCGCGATCAAAAATCAACATATTACGCGATGCATGACTGGGCGGATCTTCGAATCCTCTATTTTTCTGTTTTATTTTTACTCTTCTCAGTGCCAGAAAATTTTTCGAGACGAGTCGAGACATCAGCCATATGGCGCCGGCCGGTCGACTCGAGCACAGCAACGTGAGCGAACATTGTTTTTAAAACGACCCTTCTCAAACCACGTAGCTTTCCTACTTAAAGTGACGTTTTTTTTCCTCTCTCGTGTCTTCGTTTTTCTTACTTCGAGAGTCCCTGTCTCGTTCTTACTCTTTTTCATTTTCTCTCTCTCTCTCTCTCTCTCTCTCTCGTCCCATTCCATTCTATGGTCTACGCTGTGAAGAGAACCTTTATAGTTCTAGGTCGCGATCAATTTCTTGCTGTCCTTTTTCGCTTCTTTTTATTCGTTTTTGCCCCATTCTCATATTGTTAGTTTGTGGTTTTGCTGACAATCATAAACTTATTGTTGTATCACGTGTGTAAATATTTACTGTACTCTCACTAGTGTTTCTATTTGAATATTAATTGAAATTCGCAAGTTTACACAATTTTGAATTTTCAATACAAAAAAAACCGCTGCCAAGTCATTGGCACTTAGCTTCCTCAAACTTGATTAATCATTCCAAATCGTAATGTTAAGTTCTAGAATCATTAATTTAATTTAACTCTTCTCACAATAACGTTTTTTTGTTTATTTCTTTTGGGAAAGTGTTAGATGCAATTGGGTAGCAAGGAAGGTGTATGTTGGAACTGGGCAAAGAGGGACTGATGTTGCGAGCGCGCGCGTTGATCTCATCCCTGCTCGTCCTCATCTTATAAAAAGTCCTGACAAAATTCTTTATAATCTTAGCAAAGAAATTAGCCAAGATGTACTAATAAGCTACCTTTTTGAAGATTTTTAGCAGGATTCGTGAAGTTTTAATCCAGTTATCGTGGCACATAGAAAAAGAATCTTTTTTATAAAATGATTTCTTTCTCGAGAATAGAAAAAAGAGAACTAAAAAATTTTACTGAAAATTCTGCTGGGTATCACAAATTATCTAATATTTTTTCAACGATTTTCCATCCTAGGATTTTGAAATATTTACTTTTTTGTATAACAGGAGATGTGAATTAGGTTATGCAAACTTTCGGGGTGAAAAATATAAATAATTTTATGATCTTTCAATTGCACAAAAGAAAAACAAAACCCAAAAGCCGAAAAATTGCTAAAAAACAAATCACGACCCAGGAATAAATAGTATATTATGCACCTAGGGAATAAAGTGAGCCAGTAAATGCCTGAGTGCGGTTCGGCACCCGAGCGGAGCGAGGGCGTCATACACGCTGGCAATCGCTTGCTCACTTTATTCACACGTGCAATATACAATTTTTTAACGTATCTACCAAAAAGTTCGTACTCGTTCAACGCCGAAAAGAGAAAATAGTGCTACATATTAACTCGGTGAAAACCTGGCTTACACGTACATATACACACACACGCACATACACACACATCCACACGGATATTTTTTAAAAATAGTGTATTTTGATTACAAATGTCCCAAAAGATGTTTCTAACATGCTTTTTTGAAAACTTTTTTTACTATTACAAAGGTGCCTCTTTGAGGAAGCAAAAACAAGAATTTAACTTTTATAGTAAAAGGTTTTAATACTAGTTGAACTTGAATAATATGTTCGAACATTATAATGCGTTCCTCTGTCTGGATTATTTACGTATGACAAAATACTATAGGTAAATAATTACACAAGTAATGATAATATGTTAGGCGTTATTTTGTAACATACAGCAAACACTATATCTTACTCTCTAAATTTTGAAAATGGATTTTTTCACTCTAAATGCTTCGAATGGCTCACTTATCACTCGAGTGAAATCTTACTCGAAACGAGTCATAAATGAGCCACTCGAGGCCTTTCGAGTGAAAATATCACTTTTTAGAATTTAGAAGTATATACATTATCGACTTGACAATATATATCATTCAAATCAAAATTCTAGTGTATGAAAAGTAACGGAAAGTTGTCAACTGCAACATCTTGAAAAAGGAAGTTACACAGGCGTCGCAGCATTGATCGACAAATCGGAAGATTTTCTCATCAATGGCGATATATCGCGTGAAAATAGTCCAATTTTGACGCAGCAAAAAAGCTCGTCGTTGCCGTCGACAGCGACGAGAGGAAAAAAAAGCGTATTTGCCGCGCGTAAACCGTGTGTGGCGCCCGCCGTCACTGCACTAACGCTCTCGCGAGATCCTCGAATGCCTTCCAATCAGTTTGAGTGTCTCGCTCGCGCGTGCGCTGGATTTTTCCGGGGCTTTTCCGCGAGTCTCCGCGCATACGTGTGCGGCGCGACAACCTAGGGAGACGGAGAGCGGCGTAGCTGTGGAGAAATGCGTGACGAAATATAGGAGAGGGAGAGAGCGAATGTTGAGTATAGGTGCAGGAATAAAAAATTTAGGGTTGATTTAAAATTCTTTTGTAAGGCATTTATTATTTATGAATGATAATCTAAGTTAGTTTGGCGAACATGAAACTGATATATTTTTGTTTGTGTTTTTATTAAGATACTTTGATTCAGAAAGCACCATATTCTGATAATATATGCTATAACTAAATACACTAAAACTAATTTAGCTATTTATTATTAATGTTGTACTCTAAATATGTTAATATGTAGAAACTTCTATCAAGAACAATAGAACACTCTACTAAACTTCGAAATATCGTTGGATATTAATAAAACCTGTAACAAGTTTATTAATATAATATATTATAAAATAATTATAGAATATAATTGAGACATAAATCAAGTTTCAATTTCGGATTACTAATTATGAATTACTAACACAAGAATTGTGTTCGTATTCGTTTTGTTAATGTTAATTAAAATGTTTCTTGCTTTTAGGGAAATAGGGGGATAAATATTGTGAACACAGATTCAAATTGGCAAATTTGTTATTGAAATTTTCGAGATAAAAAGAAATTTAAAATTCGTATTCTTTTATTCATATTTTTTCTAATCTCTACATTGACTTTTTTTATTACAGAGATACATTTGTTTGATACGCTAATTTTGTATGCATAATTATAATGTTGGGAAAATATAATGACTATTTAAAAATATTATACATTTAATCGAAGGTGTTCAGAACGTACTGTTCACCTACAATATAACGACGTATACATATAAACAAAATGAAAATGTAAAAGAGCTACAAATTGAGAAAGAAAGTGAACTAAACAGATAGAAAACATCAAAACGTAAAGGAGACAAGAGTTCGCTAAGAAGCCCAGAGAGAAGGAGAATCGAGCCAGCAAGCGAACACACACACGCACACTTTCAACTATATAACCTCCGTACTCGTACCGAGAAAGCCAACACATCCACGCACACCCATCCACATATATAGACACACAGACACACACACACATAAAAAAACTGGGGGATGCGGATGCTCGACATACACGTAGAGGGTGTGGTGGTTAGCGCGAGAGAAACGGACTACCACTCTATACACTTTAGCAGCAGCTATCGCTCGAAAGAGCGAGCGAGAGAGAGAGAGATAGAGAGTCTCGCCACGGTGGGGACTGGTTGGTTACCCAGGCAACGGGCAATAAAGGCGAGCCCGGATAGCCAATGGCGGCCCTCAAACTAACCCCCCCCTACCTCTTTCACCCCCTCTGTGCCGCCGCCGCCAGCGCGGGGCTGCTCTGCTCCGCTTGTTTTGCCTCTGCACGAGCGCAAGAGAGAGAGAGTGAGAGAGAGCCTTCGCTTTAGTAGCTGTTAAGGTCTTAAGCCCCGCGGCGACGGCGGCGGTGTGCACGTACACAAGGATGCACACCGTGTAAGTGTGCATAGTTATGTACGCGGGTATGTGTGTGTGTGTGCGCGCGCACGACGACGACGACGACGACGACTATCTCGTTGCGAGGCCGGGGGATAATTGATATTCTAATCCGCGCTCGAATATCCCGACGGCGGCGGCGGCGGCGGCGGCGGCACCGGTTAGATGTCGGGAGTCCAAATGCAAGGAATTCTGGCTCGGCCAGAGGAAAGAGAGGAGAGAGGAACGGGAACCGTGGAGAGCGAGCGAGAGCCGCCATAATCGAGCGAGCATGCCAATCGATTCTGTATTGCCCTAATGAGGCTGTGCTGCTGTGAGCGCGGAAGTACATTATACAGCGGGAGCGGAGATTTTTCGGGGATTCCGCTCACTTTGAGTGGCACCTTTCATTTTTCATGTTGTGCGCCTGTATATGTCTCGATATGTAGTTTTGTATGTGCGTTTCTTTTGATTTCAGATGGATGTTATGCTTCAAGAAAACTTATATTGTAGGAAACAAGAGAAAAAAGTTTTTAGGTTTGATTACTTATAAATTAAGCAAGGGCTACAGAATACTGTAAATGCAATAGGAAACTCTAACCACAAAAATATTAAATATTTAACGTGGAATAGGAATTGTTATTAGTAGTACACATCAGAATTGTGTCAGCCATTTCTTAAATATTTAGGCTGCTGTCTTTTAATGCCAATAGATCTATATGAACATATCATGCGAAAGTATTAGAGTCACCAATAACGTGATGTTAACTCAAACGTAGTTCTTACTCACTTTTAATTTCTTGAATAAATCTGCAGATTCATTTAACTCATTAAGGACAAGACCCTCAAAAAATGGAAATAAAACTTGAGCAAATTGATTAGAAATATGTTTTAGCCCTAAACTAGAGGATTTTTGCATTAAAATAAAAAAAATTTGAATTATCTCGGTTTCTCTGTAACCAAAAATGACGTAGGTTCCCATTACGAGATCGAAAAAAATCCACTTCGATCTGATCTATAGATTAGTTTTGTAAAATTTCGAATGTATCACGTAGAAATCTTAGAAAAATACTGAAATTCTATGGTATAAAAATAGACCATACGTCCTTAATGGATTAAGGATCTGTATTTTATCAGCTAGATACTTAAAAATTTATAAAATAAAATGTCACGAAGCTAAATCCTTTAGATGATATTTGAAAATTTATTTCTATACCTGGGAGTAATTTAGAATTTATTTTTACCTAGAGGAGGCGTAAATACTTGAATTTGAATATAATTTTAGATGTAAAAATAATTTTTGTATGCATATTTAGTTTTCGTGAAAAACATCATGTAAGGACCATTAATTTAAATTACATTCTGCTCAAAATTCCACTCTCTCGATTTATGAAAGTAAATATATCAGCAACCTTGAACTATTATTATAAACAAGTTATTGAATGTATTGACTAATCATTTTGACTTCACTAAAACTAACGCATGATCGATTCCCTTTCGTTAAAAATTTACTGATTTTTACTGATGATATCATCAACACTCCAGATATAAAGATTATAATGTTTATTGTTCGTTTATAAAATTATTTTTCATGAACATATTAGATTTACAATTATAAAACTGTAAAATTTAAATCGTGTAATTCTGAAACTCGCAAAAATAATTAGTATCTGACATTATCTACACTTTTTCTTGTTTGAAACTAAATATTTGATTTTCGTTTACTTTATTTAATGACATGGACATTTTAAACGGTGAGAGAATTTAAAGCACTTCTACAAGAACCTAAACTTAAATTTGAAATCCAGCGAGTGCAAAAGTAATTTATCTACAATAAAACTTTAAATTATAACTAATTATTTTTATTGCTATTATTTTATTTGTTGATGACAGCATATATTATTTATTGGTTAGACAGTAAATAAAACACAAATACATGAAAACTATTAATTTTATGAAAATCAGCCATATATTTCACTTTGAATTTTGATACTATAGCCCCTTATGACATTCAATGATATAAATAGACGTTCTAGCCACAATATTTCTGAATATTTTTGTTTTAATATTCAATATGACAGTATAAAAATAGCCAAAAAATAAAGAATATCGTTTCTGTATCATTCTCTCTTTCGCTCTCCCACATGCACGCATACACACTGGGTAGCAGGAATGGCGCGCGTGCGGCGAATTCGCGCCGTGCAAATGGAATCGCGCGAAGTGTTAACACACGCCGAGTCGAGGGTCGCGGGTGCACGCGCGCTACTCATCGTCACGTCGTCACGCACGAGGAGAGTCGTCTGTATGTCGTCCCGCGGGACCAGACGCCCGCGCGCGAGAGAGTAAACGAGGGAAAGAGAAAGAAGCGTGCATCTATATGTGTGTGTGTGTGTGTGTGTGTGTGTGTGTGTGTGTGTGTAGGAGAGAGAGAAAGAGAGAAAGAGAGAATGTGAGAAAAAGGGAGGAACAGGAGGAAAGGGAGAGACTGTAGAGGATGGCAAGGATAGGAAGAGAGAAGGTATAAGGGAGTGGGTGAGAGAAGAAGGGAGGGGAGTGACGAAGAGAGAGAGCGAGAGAGACAGAGCAGAGGGATTGTGAAACGTGCGGTGAGACGAACGAGAGCATACAAGAATAGCGAATCGTAGTTGAGAGGGGAAATCTTCATGAGTAAGTTTATTTAGCAAGGAGCATGTGCCTGGTAGACACAAGCTTGGATAGTCTTTTTTTTTTAAATTCGCGGTATTTGAGAAGGGAATATTTTTTTTTGTTAATATTTTTCATCTTAGAGTGTAAATTAATGCACATTAAGTGCGCTGAACGTGTGATTTGCTACTTTTTACATAATCATTTTCACGTCTTACCATACGGGAATTATACTACTTGACTTATCTTGCTGAGATTGAACTAATTACTATAAAACATTGTTCAGACATCTTTTAGTATGAAAGGTGCAATATGTTTTATACTAGCGTGTTTAATGTACTTTTATATTTCGCTATAGGAATGATTTGTATTTAAATATAAGAATTTAGTACCTTGCAAGCATAACAATTTATTTTATTCTTATATTCATATATTATTTTACTTAATTTGAAATATTTAAACATTCAACTAATTTTTAATTTCTTCTCGGTTTACTTCAAAGAAAAATGTCAATTATAACAATTATTCTTCGTGAAGTATAATATAGTTAAATATAATCACTGTATTTCTAAATTATTCAAAATCTCAGCGGAAGACGAAAAAAAAATACACGTAATTGTATTGAAGATAGGATAAAACGGGAGAGAAATAATAGAAAAAATAGAAGAGCTAGAGTGAGATAGAGAGTGTAGAAGGAGAGACCTAAAAGGAAGGCAGGAGTGTAGCGCGCGGTGGTGTGTAGTACTCCCGTGGGATGTCTTGCGCCGCCACTTGTCCGTATTAAGTCCGGGTACTAATCCCGAAATTTAATTTGGAAATCTCTTTCAGTGCTCGCTCTCTACCTCCCTTTCTCTCTCCCCCCCCCCCTCTCTCTCTCTCTCTCTGTCCCTCGCTCTCCTTCTGCAGCTCAAATGGACGATGTTATGTACGCTGTTGACGGCGGCAGTGGTACACCCGCGCTATATACACCGCCACTGCAAGACATTTTAAGCAAGGAATTACGGCTTTGTAGCGGATAATTGAAAATTCGTTTTGATTCGCTCTCTCTCTCTCTCTCTCTCTCTCTCTCACTCTATTCCGTTGGCTAACTCGTGTCCTCTTTCCCCTTTGTCACTCTTCGGCTTGCGCGAATGTAGCATGCGAACTACAGATTTTACTGTACATTTGCAGTATTTTGTCCTTGTGAATCTTCAGAGGAATTATATTTTTAGGGATTGAGCATGCTTGAAAATTTGGTTTAGTTTCTAGTGAGCAGACAAAAAGACTAAACATTATTGTATTATTATGGATTGGATAATGCAAGTGTATATATTTTGGTTAATTAAATTTTGTACAAAATGATTATAATAGCATACAATGATGCTTGGTTATAAACTAAATATTCTTGAGAATAATTTCAATAAATATAGTGATATTTTTATTATGAAACATAAAATTTTGTGTAAGATGTTCATATAATTAAAATTATATAAAAAATAAAGAAATTTATCCCGTTCACTTTACAGATCTATGTAGAATAATCTCGCGTTGCGTAGATCTATGTAGGCAAACTAGATAGTTATTATAAAGACGTGTAACGGTCGTCATTTTAGTTTCCCGTATTATTTTCCCCGATAAAACTAGATATGCAAAATTATGACAATAACAAGCACTTAAAGGTTATGTTTTAAGAAACAGAAGCATAATTTATTATGCTTATTATGTATTATTTTGATTTAAAGGTATTTACATGTTATTATTCACCTACTACCAATTTAAATAAATATAAATAACCTCTAAAGTGTAAGGTTATCAAATTTTAGATGCATCGAGTTTTTTTTATTTAAGAACTCAATAACAATATTATGTTGCACACATATATTAAACAATCAAAATAAGAAAGTAATCATCCAAATAACTATGTGAAGTATTAGTTCACATATTTATTTTGTTTATGTAAAATTAGTTCCCTTACATTTGATTATGTTTCATCCTAAATACAGGCTTGGTTTCAAAATCTGTATGGTGTATGTAAGGAAAACTATTTTCACACATATTTATTATCAACTGATCAATTTTCTATTTTTAAAAAGAAATAGTGTATTTGAGTTACATTTATTTAGACGATTGATTATATATGTTCTATTTTTGTATTTCCTACTTTATAATTATTTTGCATCTAAATTAATTTATAATCAAACACTTTCATTTGACATCTATGGTCAGTTAAAACATAATAATTTGTTACTTATAAAGAAAATTATCATCTACGTGTGTTCGACTAATGTGTTTGTAAAGACATGTGTTTGAAAATGTTGTACCGGATGAGCAGTTTATACATTATAAGAACTATGAAGAATATGGATACAAAATTATTTGCAACTCTGAAATTAAAATTCTGGTTTTTAAATAAAGCATGTCATATAATACATATTTGAGAATGTGAAATCAATCAATAACATTATTTTGTGATCACTATTTTTCATATGCAAGAAACATTATTTCTAAATTTTCATGTTTTAGGTTAGATATGCTTTCTGACTATTTTTATATGTAAATAGTATGAATAGAACTGTAGATCGTATTATTATAATTGAAAACTTGCATGTTAAACTTTTTTTAACATTAATTTTTAAAATAAAAGTTCTTTACGGTAAATAATATAACCTCACAGATTTTATATGTACATATTATTATTGAGAAAACTATATAGATCTGTGTGGCTTTATCGAGTTTTGTACAGTCTATTACTATCTAGTTTACCTATAAAGGCCGTTAAAGTGAATGTGGGCGCCACGATAAGATTTCTACCAGGGATAATATAAGAGTTATTACTTGAATCGTAAAACTCACCCGTAAAACCCTTTTGGTTGATAAAGTATTACATACATGCAAATTCATATTAATACTGCAGAAAGTTTTCAAACGGCACAGTTACTACTTCCAGAAACCTTGGCTTACTGACAGTAGATGGCGCTTCTGGTATAGAAGATACCAGACGTAGAAAATGTAGTCAAACTGAATATCCAAATGAAAATGTTTACAACAATCTAATCTTTCCGTTAATGATTAAGCTTTTATTAATTGTTATTGATCTAAATATAACTTTTTATTAAAAATTTGATCGAACTGTTAATTTATTTTCTGTATGTTTCCAAGGAAACCAGAAAAATCTGCAAACTCACTCCACTTAAAGATTATCAAACTATTAAATCTAGACTGAATTACAACTTGCACTTACACGCGAGCTAAGAGCTGCTAAAGCGCATAGTGAATGAACGGGTGTAGGCTCGATGAAGGGGGGAGGGGAGGGGGAGAAGATCGAATTGAGCAAATTAATTCGAGCCCATAAACATCGTGGTGGCATTAGCAGCTTAGGACCCCCGAGAGCAGCTACTGCTGCTGCTTCTGCTACTTCCACATCTCCAGTCCGTTACAAGTGTTTTACACGAGCGGGTACAAGCGAAACATACGCGCGGGGGTCCCTAATCTAGCGAGACGTCCCTCGAGACCTGTCGGCCGCGTCTACTTCGGGGCTACGCAATGCATGATACGCTTCATTCAAGCCGCTCTGGGATCGAAAAACGATCATGCGCGACTCTTCTCTTCTGAGTTTTTTTTTTATTTTAAGAAGAATGCCTCGGTACTTTGGATAAATATCAGATCGATGCCTCGTTCGGAAATTGAATCGAGAGCACAGCTCACTCGTGCGGGATGAGTGTACGATGCCGCTGTTGGGAGGATGCAGCGAGCTCGGTAAACACGGCGAGCGTGAAAATTGCGTTGGGTTAATAATGTATATAAACGGCTGCTCGTCGGACACGCGAGAGGCCGGCGAGTGATTAATGGGCGCGTCGAGTGCGAATTTCGTTCGCGTCATTGGGTTTTCGATTTGATTAGTAATTTCATTATTGTTGTGTTAATCATTGCTTTTCTGAAGGGCGCAATTCTGAACGGCTTTGAATTTTTAAAATATTAATTTTTTTTGCTTCCTCGATTAGGAAGCTTTGTGATAGTAAAAAAGAAGTTTCTCTTAAAGCATGTTAGAAACAAAATGCACTATTTTTAGAATGGATGTGTGTGTATGTGTGCGTGCGTGCTTGCGCACGCGCGTGTATGTGTGGGTGTGTATATGTATGTGTCTATGGACGTGCATCAGCATTACTCTGCGAGTATGGATAGGGGACAAAATATTTTCTTTTGTTTTTGGATGTTTTATTTTGTTTTTATAGCGGTTTTTCGATTTGTGGGTTTTAGTTTTTCGGGTTTTCTTGGTACAATAGAAATAATATCACCAATCTAGCGAAAAAGCATTTGAAAGAGCATAAACTTACTTATCTTTTATACCATCGCCAATCTTTTATAGGCTTCTTCCCTTCTGTTGTTATACACGAAAACGTAATTTTTAAGATGTAGAAATTTAAAAATTAATTTATAAGAACAAAGTATTTCTTATTGAAATAATTAATTTGCTTTGAGAAAGCTAAGTGCCAAAGAATTGGCAGCGGTTTTGTATTTACAAATGATTTTCTATGAAGCTTTGGGAGGTGCTTTATATGTACCCAAAAATAAAACCCTGCAGCTGTAGCTTGTTGCAATGAGTCCTGGTTCTCCGAATACGAGCTATTTTACTCCGAAAAGGCGTTATTTTAATGAAAAATGGTACGTCTACTTCATATTACTGCTATGTACGTTTGGATGTTGGAGAGCATGTTAAAAAAGTAAATAAAAGTAAACCAAAGGAGCTTTATTTTAAGCTTAGTTAGGTAAAATATATGAATCCAGTTCAAAGTTATTAACAATTGAAAGCGATGTTTGAAGATGCATGAAAAATCAAGGAATTTATAAAAGATAAGTTTCCTCGAATATTCATACATTTTCAGTCACCGTGTTTTTCGCCTACTTTTATTTACCTTTGAATTTTTCCAGCATCAAAACTTATATATCAATGATATGAAGTAGAGGTACAGATTTTCATTAGAATATCGCGCATTAGGAGTAAAATAGCTCGTTTCTCAAGAACAAGGATTTTAAATTGGAGTATTTAATTAAAACGATTTTTCATTCTTGTATTGTTTTTATAGAAAACTATAAAGATTATTAAAATTAAAGTAATATTAATGCATTTTTGTTATACCGTTATACCGAGAGAGAAAAAGAGTAAAATAGTCACTGCAATTCTCAAAGAAACATATATTTTTGTTTGTGCATTACTTAGACTTATAAAGCAATAGACCAATAGCTCACATTTTATCATTATTATCTTTTAAAAGATATTCGAAAGAAATTTACCAGGTAATGACACCCGCAGGTTCATGGAATTTAGTAGAAATTTGTAAAATATTTTCTGCTAACAAATAACAGAAAATCGTTTTCTGAATAGCACCTTGTATTTAAGATACAACCAATTTTTTTTATTATAATATTTTTTATTATACCAAATATGTGCGATTTTATAACTATACTTCATATAAAAATACTACTCTCTTAAAAATTATGAAAATTCGAAGTCGGTGACAATAAATGCATTAGAAGACATCAAAATTAAAAAGGTTAAAAATTCTGAACTTTGTTAGGTTTTTGTCGCTACCTTCGACTGCTTATAACTTTAGAATAAATAATTATTATTTTATTACCTTAAAAAGATTTAATTTATATTCATCGTTAGCGAAACTGTATAACAACATTTATTATTTCAGGCTGATTGATTGAAGATTTGCTCAATATTTAGTAAAAATTGCTGAATGAATAATAATTTTTGCTACGAAAAAATTTATCATTGATTTCATGTAATTTCTCTCAGTGTTCATTTATATTCTGCTTTACGGAATAAACTGGTTTCTAAAAAGACAGTTATTTTATTTATCAATATCTTTGTTAAGAAGATATTTAAAATACAAAAAATTAATTCATGCAACAAAAATTCAAAAATGTCAAAATTTGGAACACTCATTCATAAATAAACGCTTCATAGTCACTACAGATACGTACATACAACATTAAGTGAAACAGTCGGGCCACATATTTCTCTGGCCCGGCGCGCAACATAATCCCGGTCGCGCGCGAAATACCGCGCCTCGCATTCAACTCGCGTCTCTCTCGCGTCATATTATATACACTCAAGGAGGCAAAATAAAGGGAAGATGAATGGTGAAAGGGAAAGGTCGCGCGCGGATCACCGTGTGTCCTTGAACATATCCCGTGTACATGTGTCTGTCACCACGTTCGAGGCAGGCCCCCGTCAACGCGCAACACTCGCAAGAAAGCGAACGGGCGAACGGAGGAAATACGTACGCGCCACACAATGTTGGACGCGTCGCGTGTGTTGCAGTTAAGAGCTCCTATACTACTTAGAAGCAGCGTAGGAGTGCGCAAGGTGAGGAGAAAAAAAGAGACGAGAAGGAGAGAAGCGAAAAAGAAGAAGAAGAAGAAGAAGACAGCGAGAGAGCGCGAGCTGCGCTTGTTTTCGGGCAATCAACACCCGGGCCATTGTTGGCCGACTGGCAGCTCAATGGCACGGCCATCATAATATTCACACCGCAGTTCTCGGTATACGTCGCCGTCGTCGCTGGATTGTGTATACGCGCACAATATGGCCACCGCACCGTGTCCGAACAAAGTTGCGCGAGGTGTGAAATTTGAAATGAGAGCAAAAAAAAGACGGGGTTGCGCTCTCTCTCTCTCTTCCTCTCTCTGTATAATGCGTGCGTGTGTGTGACCCTTTTTTGGCGAGACTTCGCGCGAAATATCCGATCTCTCTCTCTCACTCTCTCACGTCCTTTGTCAGTGTTTGCACGATTAGGAGACTCCGTTCTTTGTGATTCTGGCCAGAGTTGGTCGTGTAGAGTCGAGAGGTGAATTATAAGCACGAGGATTTAGAAATACGCGGTTCAGTGGCATCGGTTACGCACGTTGTGTTACTGGTACATTGCTGTATGCTGATTTTTTAAGCGCGTTAATTAGAATAGAGCCGTTGCTCAGTTTAATCCTTGTATATACTGTATTGTATATAGATATAACATCGTGTATTTTGTATGACATCCCTGAGATTGTTTGAGCTTAATCCATTCATTCTTTTTTTATATTTTTAATACATTTTTTTAGTACCTATATATCCAAATTATTGGAGCCAAGAATAATTAAAGATTGTCATAATGTTTTACAAGTAGTCTCCGAATCGTATTATAGACAGGTCGTACATCGTATTAATAGAAGAATTATGTGCTCATAATTATAATACAGTGAAACTCTGGGCACTGTGAAACGATGGGATCTGGCGGAATGGGCACTGTGAACGACCTAACGTCACTGATCCAGTGCCTAGACTTTCACTGTAAATTAATAATTATTAACCATAGTAATTAATAATTTAGAGATTGTCTATAAAATATTGTTGATGGATAACTCCATTAACATAATTTATCCATTATTTCATAATGATGATCTATAATAAATGTGTGTTGCGTCCCGTGAAGTCAGAAGTAAGGGAAACTGGGGTAAAGTCAACACACGGGTAAAGTGAATCATGCTTATTATTTCGTCAACAAATTATTATTTACGCCTAATTTTAATTTTAGTGAAAGATATTTATGCCAGGATGATAATTAAAAAGTTTCACTGCATAACCATTAATATTTTATGAAAGAAAAATAATTGTATTTTTCGACCTTAAAAAAAAGTAGGTTTGTCGAATTCGTTATAACGATTAAAGATGTTTATAATCAATTTTCTTGCTAGATTTTTTTCTAATTACTTCAAATACGTTTTACTTACTATTACCAAAAATACAGATCTTTAAAAGAGGTTTTCCTTTTCTTAAACAATCATTTTAAAGAATTGGCGTCTCGGGGTAAAGTGAATCAAGGTGTGGGTTAGTGTAGTATACAAAATCTTTGTTGCAATGCATTTCGTATTTATACCAAAATTGGCCAACATAACCTCGATATTTAGCTGTTTCGTATTTACAGTACTTTAAAGGTTTTAAGATGTATTTTTAGTTTTATTATTATCTAAATTAACGTTTTTATCTATTCTTGTACAAAAACTAGTAAAATGTTTTCAAAATATTTAATTCTATTCTCTAGTTCACTTTACCCCGCATTGAATAGCCCCGGTTAAGTGAACAGGTATTTTTCAAAAATAGGTAAATAATATTAAACTTAATAAAAGACTTTCTTTTAAGTTGCTAGTATGTTTATTGATGTAAGAAGTTTCTTGTGCAACTTAGAAAGTAATGTTTTAAGTCTAAAAAATTCATTTTATTCGACTTATAGAGTTCCTATGTTCACTTTACCCCAGGTTGCCCTACCACGAGGATCCGAGTGATACACTATCGACAAAGAAGAAATTCTACAGTTTTAATGCATACATTCTGCAATTTTAATACATTTTTAATGCATACATTCTGCAATTTTAATACATTTTTAATGCATACATTCTGCAATTTTAATACATTTTTAATGCATACATTCTGCAATTTTAATACATTTTTAATGCATCTACTCTAAGTTGATCATAATATTTCTAACATGCCAAAAAAACTCGAAAATCTAAAACTCAAAAATCGAAAGATCGAAAAATCTTTATAAAACAAAAACAAATCCATGAATTTTGAAACTTCATTTAAAAACTAAGAAAATCAGCCCTGTTTGGTTAAAAATGACTGCGTTGTTCTCGAGATATAAGCGATCAAAAAAGAAATTCAAAAAACACATAACCTCAATATCTTAGAAACTAAAAGATAATATTATCTAGAAAAACATACAGGTCATGGGATAGTAAAAAGCAACCATATGTGTAGTTTCAGACAAAATGCTGCCGATTTACTTCAGTTATCGTCGGAGAAAGAAAATTGTTTTGTTTACAAATTTTTTTTTTCTCTACAAACGAAACAGATCAAGATTAAAACATTTTACAGACTCATTTCCTCAATTGTTCTAATCATCTCAAATTTTTTCAAAGATTTTCCGTCATATGTTTCCGAGATATAAACAAAAAATGACTTTTTCATGTAACAAAAGAAGAGACTGACTTTATCCAAACTTTCAGTTCGGAATAGCTAGATAATTTTATGCTCTTTCAAATGCCGTTTCGTTGGATCGATGATATTATTTCTAATGTACCAAAAAACCAAAATACCACTATAAAAATTATAAAAACAAGAAAACCTTGAAAAACAAAAAAAATATTTTTGTCCCCCGATCCTCTAAAAAACCAAAAAATTAGCCCTGAAACATTAAGGTTCACCGTGTATATGCAGAGTAATGCTAATTCATGTCCATACACACACATAAACACACACACATACACTCACACACACAGTTCTATGTCGGGTTATATCTGATATACATGCAAAATTTTGGTCCGAAATACGGTGACCGTCAAAAGTTATGGTGACCACAAAATTTTAGCACATACGTACATACATGTACACATACATACGTATATACAAAAAGACATTTTGAAAAGTTTCGTATTCTGATTCAGCGACCTCAAAAACATCGAAATTCATCAAAACAATCTTGGGGTTCAAAAGAATTATCGTTACAAAGCTTTCTCTCTGAGAAAGCAACAAAATTGAATATAATGTTTGAAGAAAACTTTAATGAATTAGATTTTGGATTGTTTATGAACTGTATACACGGTATCCCAAAAATATGGAAATGGAATAGTAAGGACCCTCATGGAATCTGTTTCTATACTTTTGGGACTCCCTGTACAGAATTATACCGTTGCATACATTTTGCTTCCTCAAAGAGGAAGCATTGTAACGATAAAAATTTTAAATGCCGAGATTTTGATAAATTTTAATGTTTTTGAGATTTATAAATCAGAAATATACATATTTTATAAAAACGTATGTCTGTCTGCCTGCCTGCCTGTATGTATGTATGTATGTATGTGTGTGTGTATGCGTATGTGTGTGCATGCGTACGTGAGCGCGCGCGCGTGTGTGTGTGTTTGTGTGCGTAAGCATTCTTCTATTAATGCACTTACCAGCAGTTTTGTTTCCAAATGTATTCAATATATAAAAGAAGACACGTCTACCTAGACCATGTGAAAAAGACATTTACAATAAATGATTCTTTAAAATACCACAATCTTTGCATATTCCACTCCGTAAACAACTAATTTGTCACCGTTATGGAGTGCGTAATTGACTCATAACTCTGTTACCTTGCCGACCAATACTTTTTTTTCAGCATCGTGCACACCGACGCTATGCGCACGTCGCAGAATCCAATTAACCAACCAGCCGACTCTTTTCTTTTTCATAAAAAAAGAAATAAAAAAAATAAGAGAGAGGGAGAGGGAGTTAGAGAGAGAGAGAGCAATAACGACACCGCGACGGGTATATATAACCTATATGTGCGTTCCGACAGAAAATGCCCTGTTCCTTGCACATACAGCGTACGTTTCCACGTGCTGCACGTATCTACTATACTAGGAGGGAGCGAAACCAACGCGTTTTCGGACCGAAGCGTTTAGGGTTGCGCGAAAGGGTTTCGTGGCGTGCCGGAGGGGTGTATGTGAGGGGGGGAGGGAGGCACTACACTGAGTCGGCTGCCAAAGTGTTGTCTTTAACATTTCTGAAATATCTGTAAATTTAGCGCGAGAGCGCGGGGTCCCCTTGCCGGAAAGCGTGGTTTTCACGTGCGAACGCAATTTGCGCGTATGTATGAGGAATTGCGGAGATGGGACGCGAATAGAATATACTACACGCAAGCTGCAGGTGCTTAGGTGGCGAAGCAGCGGTGAATGCTGAATTTACTTTCGTTTAAAATTTCTCGTAGATTTCAAAAGTAAAGGGGATAAGGTTAACACAATAGATTGAAATATGATTGGGACTAAAACAATTTTTACATACAACAAAATAATTTGAAAATATCTTATGTACAGTAGGTAAGATTTTATTAAGCATATGTATCATTATTTTGTTATATAGTGTAAGCTTAGATGGTACCAAAAATTATGGAACATTTAAAAATTTAACTGCACTTATTTATAAGTATTTTAGCTACTATACTCTGCTGCACAGAAACATTTGGATATACCACGTCCACATTTACAATTTGCTAACATGTTGTTTAGTCACTTGTAATAGAGACAGGGGCAAAACTACATATAAAGAGGAGCATTCAACTCAAGAGGATTCATTTTGAATCAAATGAATTGTTTTCAATCATAAAGGTATCATTTTGAATGATCAAGAGGATTTTCATTTCGGCGCACATTTAAGAAGAAGTAATAACTTATTTTTCCGAGTGCGATAGATTACATTTGCGTTCATTGTTAATAAGGTAAAAAATAATTAATTTTTTCTAGCATTTTTTAAAGGGGGCTTCTTTTGATATTTAGTAGCAAGTGTAAAACTTTTTAAAATCCTTTCAACTAACTGATGTATTTAATTTTGTTTGCTAAGAAAACATTCGTTTAATGATATATTAATAAAAAAAATTATGCACATACTTTAATTTGAAAACAAAATTAACAAAGGCTTACTTTCAAAAACCATAAAAACAAGTGAGGTTATACTGTCTCATTTATTTAGAACAATTATTTTAATGTTATTTTATATGAGAAAAGAATAAACTATAGAATGTACAAAAAGAAGCTCTGTCTAATTAAAAAAAAACAGTAGGCTTAAAAAATCCAAATCCAAAATAGGACTGAGTCTACAACATTCTCTTCTATTTACGCAAAATCACATAACTTAAAATTCATTATTCGCACGGCAACGTACAACCAATTTAGATTAGATTCGTTTGATCCGGCTTCGTATTAGTACAAAATTCATCCTACAGAAATACTACAAAACAAGCATAGATTAAACATTTACCCTATTCACACCCTTAGAGAATAGACCGAAACAAAAGCTCTGTGCTCGGGAAAATAGACGAACAAGAGAGTAAGAGAGAGAGAGAGAGAGGGAGAGAGAGACAGAAGCAGTCCACATGTGTGTGAGTTTAGCGAAGGCATACAGAGAGAAAGTGGAGGCTGCACACAGGGACACCCCTTTCCGGCTCTTGCGTGATGGTGGTGGTGGTGGTGGTGCTGGGCAGCGCCCGCGCGAAAGGGCATAAGTCAGGAATTCCGGGCATGCAGTATATTGCGCGAGCGCTCCGCGTTATAAGCTATAGTCTGGCTCTCGCTCTTCTCTCTCTCTCTCTCTCGCTCTCTCTCGCTCTGGCGTGGCATGGCATGCACAGCCATTTACTTCATTATGTCATTAAGCTTAATGGCTCCCGCCTGCGCGCGCGCGCTCGCGAGAGCACACCGGCCCTAACACGGCTCTAGGCTATAGCCACTCTTCGCAGCAGCGGCGGCGGCGGCGCGCAGTTCGTCCCCATTAACTCCCGGTGGCTTCCTTTCTCTTCCTCGTCCTCGCTATCTCTTTCTCTCTCTCTCTTTCTCTCTCTCTCTCTCTCTCTCTCTCTCTCTTGCGCTCTCTTGCTCGTTCTGCCTGCTGTTGCTGCCGGTGGTATTCTCTCTCTCCCTCGCTCGCTTTAAGCTCACGTTCTAACTCTTCTCTTCGTTCCGGTGCTGTCCTCTTCAGCCGTTTCGACGCCCTTTCTCTCTATCTCTCTCCCTCTCTCTCTCTTTCTCTCTCTCCCTCTTTCTCGTTCGTCTGCTTGCTTTTTCTCAATCTTCCTCTGCTGCTTTAGTTTTTGTAGTTTTTGTTCTGTACTTCACTTTTTTCGTCTGTGGTTTTTCGTTTCACTCTGTCTCGTAGGGAACATGGCTTTTTATCAGTTTTTTTTAACGAGCTTTTTAAGTTTTTGTGCTTCGGCTCGTTTTTGAGATCACTTGAATTATGCATCAAGCTTTTTCTGCTTGTTTGGTCTGTTCTTCGAGTGAGTGTTAATAATGCGCTGCGCGTTCGTTATCTCGCGTGAATAGAAGTGCGTTTCTAGACGGTATTAACTCATAATTAGCTTCTTCTCGCATTTCAGAATATAAACATTCATTTATTTCATGAATATAAACATTATTTTTCTTTTACAAAAATGTCTAGTTCTAGTTCGTTTTCAGTGAAAAACGATAATTATTTTCTTAACAATTATCTTACGCAAATAAGTCCAAATAAAAATGGATTTAATCAAATGTCTCGAATTTTCTTCATTTGCACGGTAATATATATACGCGAAGGTACATTTGGATATGAACTTGCTCATTTTAGAAGTAAAATCTCTTATTTTATGAAGGACATAAAATTTACTTATTATGTCTGAATTATAAAAAATTCCCAAATTTTCGACGTATTTCATAATTAATTTTCATAACGCCTTAAAGTATTACGATACTTTTTATTGAGTTATATAATAGTACATTACGATACGTGTGACCTAAGTAGTACTTTACAGCACGGCGTGTATTAGCGCCCGAGCGTAGCGAGGGCGATAAAGACAGTGCAATAATGGACTACTGAAGTCACGGATAGGTGTGACTTAAGTGCGGATTTAGGACACACAGTGCTGTAAACATTATTTGAAACGTTGCAATTCCTCTAAGGCGACATGGAATGTATTCGATCTCAGTATGCATTTATTCTATTGCTTTATGTCAGGTATTAATAGGCTATTTGAAAGTTGTAATGGTACAAATTTAATTTAGAAACACACACAATTTAATTAAATCGCCCCATATTAATTTAAAATATTGTTTACGTATAAATCCTTAATTTATAAGTAGGGTGTAGTTTGATAGAGCATCTTAATTCCAACTTATGCAAGCTCAAAGTGAATATAATTTTTGCTGCTGCGGGCAAACATGACGGTTTTTCAGATTGCAATCTATGTATTCAGACATGAAAACGTGTAATAAATCAAAACCTATATTTTTAAATTTGTAAAAAAATGTGTTTAAATCATGGACTGAAATAAAATCAATCAATTTTTCCAGCTTAAAACTACAACCTTCTTCTTAGCTTTAAATGAAATCGATAAATGAAATTGAAAACAGTTTTCATGATGTAAAAAAGTTAACATCCCTTGAACGGATTAAAACACAAAAACCGCCATATAGACGAATATCACAATACATACATCAAATTTCCAAAGTTTACATTTTCTACCTCTCCAGTAAAAACCCATTTCCTATTTTGGGTTTGGTCGCCGCTAATGACGCTCGGTGATTCGCTCTACAGCAAGGCTCTTACGAATGTCCTGACTGGTGCCCATGAATAGAATTAGGTTTTAGAGGGATAATCCCTGGCAGTCGCCGCCGTAGTTGCCATCGCGCGCCAGCGCGCGATGCGATGCGACGGAACAAAGAGCATCGACTTTGCGCGATTGCCTCGAACTGCGCGTGTACAGTCCCCTCGGTGTGACGATTGTTATATACGGCGAGCATAGCTGAAGCGCATAACTGGTTCGGCCCTCGACGACCTGGTGGATTATTTCATTCACTTTCGCTAGTTGTTGAAGTTTTGGATCTTTGAATGATGGAGATGACCATCGCGCAAATTGCTTCGTCATTTTTGGGCGTGATCGCGCTGTGCGTTTTGCTTTACTGTAGGCTTTCAAAGTTGTGTGCGGGTAGCTCGGTTTTGGTGGTGATTTTGAGATTGTAATCTCGCTGATCGTTATAAGTGATTTGGAATATTTCGTTTGCTGAATATTTAATGCACGTGAGGCTTAAATGATATGAGGAACGATATAACTCACGAATATATTTTGGAAATCGCTCTGCATATTTGATAGAACATATATTTCATTGTACACTTTTATTCAATCAAACTTTCATTTAAATATTTGTTTACCAAAACTGGTTTTGAAAATGATGAGTTTCTGCGTTACAAACAATCACATAAACGGTTTTCAAAATCCTGCTTTATTTACAAATACTGTAGAACCAAAATTGGAATTCTATTAATAACTATATATCCGATGATATATCCAATAATTAACCACTCTATATTAATACAACTAAGGAGAACTGTCATGAAGAAATAATAAGCACTTAAGTACTATTTAAATACCAACATTGAGCGAGGTTTGTTATCTTTTCCCTCCCTCAGTAACATTTCATCGACTTCGCGTCTCTCTTTCTCTCCCATGATGCCAGTTTCCGGGCGTCAAGTCAACGGCAGAGGAAGCAGCATCAGAAGAAGAAGAAATCATCGTGGCAACTTGGACCGAGTGAGTGTAGCGCCTTTTTTTCCGCTTGGCGCCAACTTTATCTGGAAGCGCGTGTAACGTTTCGGAAAAGGTGTTGACCGTCGGCTGTTTGCCGAGTAACTCAATATTTCTGTACGACTTGGCGCCAGACAAACGGCAGGCGCTGACTTCTCTTATTCTCTCTCACTCGCGTTCGCGCGCGCACATGTCGCGTCCTAAATATAGATTTCCAGGTCCGATGCACGAAGGCTTCGTCGGTAGCGACGACGGCACTGCAATTAGAAATGAACTCCCCGGTTATTGGGGAAATCGGAGCCAATCGAGAGGATGTGTGGATTTCACGCGAATGTGGAGAGCCTAGCTGCTGAATTGAGATTTTAAGGGATCTGATTGATTGCTGGGTATATTTGTTTGGCAATCGAGTTCTATCACGAGTTCGTTGCTTGTTGAATTTCCCTTAACGTGAAGTAAATTTGGTTCAATCAACTTCTTAATTTGCTGTTAATGTTATGATAAAGTAATTTGTTATTTATTATATAATATGGACAATCTGGAACAGGAAAAAACTTTAGTAGATGAGACAGTAAACACTGAAGTATTTTTTGAATAACTATAATGATTGAAAATAAATTTTGCATAATAGGTAGTCTAATATGAAATAACCAAGTAATGACCATTTAATATCACTATCTTTCGTAATTACTCTGTATATAGTTGTATGCATAATGTTAATATGCATTCACACAGACAAGGCTTTGATAACTCAAAATTTTTTCAACTTGACTTTTGTACATCAAAATACCTCATACGAAAATAAACGTCATTGATACACTTTGAAAATAGATTAAGAAGATTGAGAAACTGCTTGCTTGGTTTTATAAAAATATAGAATTTTGAGTTGTCATGTACAGTCTTGTTTTGGGGCTGCGATATAATCTTGGATATAATACTTCTCCCGATGAACAAGAATATAACGAATAATGAAAGCGTCATCAAGATATAAATGAACAAAAGTAAAATTAAGTTAACAGCTTCATGTGATTATCATACTTTAAAAAATATGAAAATGCCATTAAAAGCAACTACATCCAATACAATTCATAATAGAAGCAAACAAAGACAAAAGCTTTTTCGGGGAATTAATTTTCGGGCGTTTAAGCGAACAATGGTGAAGCTACGAAAAAGAGCGAACAAAAGCCATAGGAATTTAGCTTGGCAAAGCAGCTTTAACGTCTTGATCCAGCTACCCTTGCACACCTCTCGACTTTTCCGTCTATGGGCGCAGAAAATGTGTGCCCTCGCACGCATACACACTCAAATCACAACACACAGAAGGTCTGCTTGTACGTGTGTATCAGCGTATCCAGTCGCACACGGTGCACGAAGAAAGAGGATTTTTCCCAACAATAAGCCCCTTTTTCGCGCACTCGCTTGCCTACTCGCTCGCAGTGTCGCGTGTCTCTCTTACCGCCGCGACGCGTGTATATTTCGCGCGACGAATCTTCAGGAATTTTTTCGACCATTTGCTCTTTTCGACGAGCGAGCTCACGACCCTCGTGCCCTTTCTCCGTCGCACCCCTGAGCGATCCTCCCTCCTCTGTATGGCGTGTACACACAGCCAAAGAGTCTCTGGAAAATCGCGCGATTGTTGAAAAGGTGTGAATCTCTCGCTCTCCCGAGCCCTCAAAAGCTGACAATGGACCCGGCAGAAACCCATGGCAGTGCGACGCCGGCAGCACCAACAGCACGACAATGAGCTTCGAGCCCACAATGTGTGTATATATACGAATCGCGTCGCACTCGCTTATATATACACTCGCTCGCGCGATATATTTCTCGCCTCGCGATGTGCTGATGCCGCTGCCGCTGCTGCTTGCACAGACTATATACTAGCTGTTGTACGTCAGGAGAGACGAGAACGAGGGAGAGAGAGGTCGCTTATTATGCCGCGCGTCAGCTGTGTAACAAAGCTTCTCTTCGATAAATCCTCTTCTTTTTTTCGAGTAATCGACGAGGATTTCTTTTTTTGTGCTCGGGCTTTTTACTTTTTTTCTGTTTCTTTTATTTTTTTGAGAACGGCTTAATTAACGATGAGGTGTCTAATTACGGTCATTCATTACCTATTGCAATTCATTTTGCAACCATTGATTGGTTATTTCTTGGGTGTAATTGGTTTGTAAAGGTCTAATCAGTGCGTAATCGTATCGAATTGTTAATTATTTTTCGTATAATATGTGTAATATGAAATAATAAATTTGTGCTGTCAACTTAACATAATGAATGTTTTAAGTTCTATCTCTCTAAATTTTAATTAATTGTTACTCACATTTAGATAAATTATATTTAAATATTAGATACCATCATATTTTAAAATATTCTTCTATCGTTCATAATAATATTGTATTATTCTAATAATTAAATACACCTTTCTAAAATGCTTAATATATTCTTTATAAATAATCAATACTTTAGTTTTGAATATAAAAGCAAAAAATGCATAGCGATGTGTCAAAGCACGTATCAACGAAAAATCGTTGAACATCTCACGACTCTATCTGACAATTAAATCCTACCCCATCCATGAAGACCATGTCAGCAGAGAAATTTATTGAATATCCAATGAAATCTTCAGTCCTGGATCGATCGTTACACCGTTGAATCCTTTCTCGCCTCGTTAAAATGGGCATCCTCGCTAGCGAGCGTACAAAGGTGCCTCCACTTTGTCGAAGAAAGCGAGCATTGTGCGGGCATTGTGTGGGCAACCGGAGACCCAAAATTTTTATCGCAGCCGCGCCCACCACGCCCACTGATGTCAAAATATTTTCCAAGTTGAATGTGCTGTCTCCGGGTCAACCCACTTCGCGCTTGTAACGCGCACACCTTTCCTCCCTCATCCTGTGATGCTACGAGAATTCGTGTCTCGCGTATATCTTAGAAAAAGGGGTATTCTAATAGCGAGCATAATGCATGTCCATTGTTATTGGAATTATGAGGATAGAGTCCGATGAAGAAAGTACCAATAATCCAGTTAAGTGTTTTGTGATTTTTGCAAAATCATGAATACATCTGCTGCATATAGAGCTTTCAGCTACGTATAGGCATGTGACAACAATGAGTTTCAGTAGATAAAATCTCGTGTGTACCATTAAGAGGATCTGATAAATCAATATTGATATTCATGTCATTGAGTCTTAAATTCATTTTCAAAGACATGTCCATATTCCTTAAAACTATTTTAGCTATATTAGAAAAATTATTTACTAATTAAACGTTGAAATTTCGCAAAGAAAAATAAAAGTTAATAATTTCTATTTACCCAAATTTCCCGAGAGTATAGATATTTTGATAACAAATATTTAGATTTCTTTAACTGATTGGAAGCTATAGAGCTAAAATGCTAGTGGTTAAAATTATAAAAAAGTTACAGTTGCATATAAATCTATAAAAAGACTGAATTTGTGAATATTTGAATATTGTTTTTCCAAATAACTGTCATATCCTAATTGTACTAACATCTTCCTAATTGTCATAAAATATTCCCTAGCATGTCTCATGTACCATATGCAACCATATTATATGATTTGCTACAGCATTTACTCTCATGTAAACGCTAACATCTCTCTATATGACGTGCATCACTCGCACGCTTATAACGCGACACGTATTATGTAACGCCGATGCTCTGGCTAGACTCACGGCATAATGTAGCTGTATGTGCGTCCGTTTTTGCACTGGCCGTTTCGTGGTCTCGACTGTCTCGTCGCAGTGAGTGCATTTGCGCGCGTCTGTGGGTGTGTGTATACGCGTTCGTATCTCCGTTTGCGTTCGAGTTTTAATGCTCATGTGTGTGTGCGAATATATATGATTGTAGGCGCGAAAGGCTATTGTTCATATTGTGCTCTGCGATGGTGGGACATGGCATCCTGCCATCGAATCCCTTTTGTCGAGTTACCAGCTGAGGGCCAAAATGGCCTCCTACTTGTGTTACGTCATACTAGTCTGTGTATGTGTACGCACATGCACAAGGACGTATGCGCATGTAGCTGTGTGCATGCATGTACATCGGACACTTGTATATTTACGTATGCACTATACACGCGTATGCGTTCGTAGTCTGGGGCCTGGGCGTAGTTTGAGTATGTGTGTGTGTGGGTGTGTGCGCGCGTAGCCTGCAGTGGCGCAAGGATCGATTTTGAATGTCCTGCCGAGCCGACCATCGTTCGGTTCATGGAGTGAGAGAACAATAAAAGGGAAACGAGCGAGCAAGAGAAGGAACGGTGTATGAAATATGAAATAGGCACTAGAAAAAAGAGAAAAAATTGTAAGAATACAAAAGAAGGAGAGTTAAATGATTGAGATAAGTGTGATACTGTCAATGGAAAAGACTAATGATACACGATGGAAATCATAGAGTGCATATAGAGAACTGATCAAAAAATAATTAAATAAAAAAATAACTGCGATTAGGCATACATCTTATAAATAAACGAAAAAATATAAGAAAATTAATAGTACATTCAAGCAAGAAAAATATTTTAAATGTAAATGATATAAAGACAAAAATGTACTTTAATCGTAAAGTAGTACAAGTCGACCTAAAAGTAGTATATGAATAACTGAAATAAATAAAAAGAAAATGCCAAGACAAGAAAGATGTACATGTATAGGAATACAATATAAGAAGAAAGGCGTATAAAAACAATACGATATAGAAGGAAAGAAAACGAGAGACTTGGACAGAAAAACATAGAAAGAGAAAAAGAGAAAGAAGGATGAATAAAGAGAGAGAGAGAGTGTGAGAGAGAGAGAGACAGACAGAAAGATAGAGAGAGAACGATAGAGAGAGAGAGGGAGAGAGAATGGGAGAGAGAGAGAGGGGGGAGAGAGAGAGAGAGAATGGGTGGGCTATTCAAAGAGGGGGAAGTAAATAAAAACAGAGTAAGTCACCTGAGATCCTATCCCGGGGTCGGACTACTCACTGTGGATTGGTCGGTTCGCTCTAGCAGGGCGTGCGTGTTGTGCTTTTTAGCACACATATGCACACTGGGTAATTTATTATGCCTTCGAGCAGTTTGTACATATATGTGTACGTGTTTCGACCGTACTTGTATAGGTTTCAACGGAGAAATTCGGCAGGGTACACGGCGAGGACGTTGGCTTTTGATTTTTTTTTTCGTATACGCTCGGTGAAACTAATTGAATGGGGAGTTGGCCAATAGTGTTTGCGTATAATGGGATTTCATCGATTCAAGAGTTATTTTTGTTCCGGTTTGAGCGATAGACGTTACATTCAATGCGAATGTTGGTTTCGTGATGACAGTTGCGATATTATTTGTACGCCAACGATTTTTTTAAAAATAAATACGTTTGATTCTCTTTTAATAGAGCATAATACTTCGAGGAGTTTATTTATTCAAGCTGTATCAATTATTCATTATCCAAGGTAGAACAAAATTGAAAAAATAAATACAATTTTATAAAAAAAACTAGACGTTTTTCACTAAAATTACCGTATTTAGTTTAAATTGTAACAACGTAATTAATATAAATTTAAAAAGGTAAAATTCAATAAAAAACAATACATGAGATTAACAAAAGAAAACGAAAATTAATATAAGAAAAAAATTCTAACTATTTTTTATGATATAGGTACATGACATCAACTTTCATTAATTAAATAACAAATTTATACTATCTTTAAATTATTAAAACAGTTATAATTATTCCAAAACAATAATCATATCATTTTAATTGCAAATTAAAAGGTTCAATACTCTTCTAATATGACCTTACATAAATTTTTCCAAATTATTTAAACTATGCTGTTTTAAGGATTTTGTTTAAAATTTATAAATTCTTGCAGATTTTGATTGCTTATAAGATACGTGAAGTATTCTATATACTACAAACGTATAAAATACTTCCTAATTGATGATTAATTTGAAGATCTCATTAAGAGAAAAATGAATTGTGTATATGTGTGACATGGATTCAACGTAATCATTTCGTCGCTTTTACTCCGAAATGAGTTTGGAGTAAGTTTTGTCTGCAACGGATGGTCCATATAAGTTTATCCATCGGTAATATTGTTCAAATTAACGAACTTCAGGCTGTGACTACAAAAATTGGTAGAGAAGGAGCAGCTACTTCAATTTATTTTATACTTGATTGAAAAATAGAATTGCATCTAGAAGAATTTTCTGATTTTTTTAGTTAATTGTAACAATCTTAGCTTTGCGCTTAAATTTTTGTACATATTAGTGATCACAGTCATGATAACTGCAATTTTGAACAATATTACCGATTGATAAACTTAAATGGACCAACCCTTCCGAAAAAGACCTACGATACACTCATTTTTAAGTAAATGAGATACATCGGTGTTCGATCACTGCTACTTTGAATTATGTACAGGATATTGGACTCAAACAAGCATAACATGTTCGTTAAAAGTATATTTTTGAGTACAAAACTCATTTTTTTAAATACTTTGAAAATTGGTGTTTTAGCGGTTTTTATTTTTTATCCAATATTTATTTTTTATCTTTAGATCTACAAAACATTATACCAAATCTATGCGAGAATTTATTTAAAATTTTCTAAGAAACAAGTCAAAATAGTTTTAACTAAAAATATTAAAAACTGTAAGAGATTGTAGATTTTAATTTTGGATTTTTATTTAAGGCATTGTTCAAAAATCGGTCTTCTACAGTTTTTAATATTTTTAGTTAAAACATTATTAACGTGTTTTTTAGATGATTTTTAAAAATTGCTCGGATACGTTTAGCATAATGGTATGTAGATCTAAAAGTAACAAATAAAAGCCGCTGAAACAATAATTTTCAATAGTGCCTTCCCTTAAATGAAATCTAACTTATGTTTTATGTTAATGGAAGTCTTAAGAATAGATAATAGGATTGATAAACTTGCTATGCATCAGTAGCATTTTGAGGTCTTCGAAAATACCACCCATCAGATAATATTTAGATGTCTGTAGCATACCGAATACGTTACATATGATATAAATAAACATTTTTATGTTTTGTAAAAAAATATTAAAATTTTGTCAATTTATCATACCAATTCTTTTCGAGTATATGAAACGATATAAAAGTTAATATAGAAACTAGTTAAACTTGGATTTGGAAATTGTTTAATACAACTTTAGTTGATTAAGGTCTTAGGACAGACAAGGCAAAAGAATGGAGGAACACATTTCGAAACAAACATACAAAAACAGAGTGCATAAATTACAAAGTTACTCATCACTTTTGGATTAATTAAGTAATACATTAATTAGCTATAGTAATATATTATACATTTGTTAAGTAGAAGTGAAGTATATCATTAAATTTCTTAGCGTATTCATGTGAAATTCAGGTGAAAAACACGAGACCAACAGAACATTTAGGATTTACAATTTCTTTTATACATTCTGAGAATTAGGGTTACGTAACTCTGAATACGTTAATCCGATTTTATTCATTGTTTATTTTGAGATTACCATAATACCCTGATGCTCTGTAATATAGGAGGATGATCAGGATTTATTCAATTTTTTGGGTCACAGATTTCGATGAAACATTGAAGATCGTTTTCACGAAGCTCAATATATAATATTATGTAGTTGTATCCAATGTGCCTTACCGTAGTAGATACAGCATATTTTATTAACGTTGATAGTATATCTAATGTATATAAATATTTTAATTTTAACATTATAGATATTAGGAACAATACTAATACCTTTAGCTCGATTTCAGATTTTAGGACTCATTAGATAAAATAAAACAACGGGTATTGTGTTTTATTTTTATGTGCATAAATCCCTAAAGTTTCATCAAACTTCGTGATCCAAACTTCTTGATCTCACCTTATAAGTATAAATTAAAATTTGTAATGACTTACTAATTTTAACCCTTAGTTGTTACAATTAGTCACATGGGGTAAACGGTGTACCCCAAGCGTACAGTTTTTGCGATTTAAAAAATGGTGTTTAACACATCTGAAATAATTTTCTTGACTGAGGATTTTTCAGTATTGAAATTGGGTTATATAGTTTCTTGAGATTCTGGAGATTCTAATAAAAAAATTAAGTTGAATGTTGATGCATTTGGCTCGGAGATAATATAAGAAAATGAAAACTGAGAGTTAAAAAATATATAACAATACAGTATATAGATTTCGTTTAAGAATATAAATAGCATCGAAAAACTGAATTTCGACACCATATCAAGCTATCTTTAAAAAAATAACTTTAATAACGTTACGCGAATTCGCGATACATTCGAAAGGGCATGAAAGAAATTCCCCTCGGGCGATCTGCTTATCGGGCGTGGTGACGACATTGCGCGTATATACATAATACATAATATTATCTACTCTGTCGCAGGAGGTAGGTGTCAAGAGTTAGGTGGCATCTTGTCATGAGTACCTTCTATCTGCGCCTAAGAGAGGCAATATCATATGTTTATCGATGGTGTTAATTATAAACTGTAGCGCCCGCGACACCCGCCGCGTGAAATACACTCGAGAAATAATAAGGTATCGGAGTGGAAACGTGACGGTAATTAGTACTGCCGTTTTTATATTTGCAGCTCTGCGTTTATTTAGCACAGTGCAATTTCAACGATGCAAGCGAGATGCAGGAACGAACTTGAGCGATTTCGATTGTCGTAAGTTTATTGGTAATTAGCAATCGAATTTGATATTCTCTTTTTACTATATACTTTTATACTTTTAGCTCGAGGTTAAAGATTCTTTTTGCGCGATAGTATGATGAGAGATTTATATATTGTCAGACATAACAGATATTTATGATGACCTTAAACAATTTTAGTCAATAATGAAATAGGTTACATATACTTTTGTTAACGGGTGCAACTCCATTTTATTTAAATCTATCAAAATGAAATAAATTTCTTAGATCAAGAATTTTTGAAATTTTTATTCAAACAATATTTAATTTAATATTTACTTTTTATAAAAAAAATATAACGTATTAAGTCAGCTGAGTAATTAGCATATGTAATTCGCGTATTTGAACTGTTTAAAACTTGGTCTTTAATGTTCGAATTAATTAGGTCTTACCGTATTAATTAGGTACCTTACAGTTGATGCGCATTTCCATCTAAAAATTTATTCTACAGATTATTTCCACTCACATTTCACTAAATGTATTATTTTGTTATTTTAAGCAGCTGTATGTTTATACCTGCCAGAAATTTTTTTTAGAAATGCATGTATAAACTGCAGTAAATTAAATTAATATTATTTAATATATAATTTAAACCTTAACTACATTGTTTAGCATATTTTAATTTAGTTTGTATAAAAAAAATAATAATAAAATAAAAGAATAGCAAACCACCAACCGAGTCTAATTAACAGGTGCGTAACTTTTTTAAATTCGCTCTTTAACATAAAAACTAATTAGATTTCCCAGTGTCCCCATGCATAAAAAAGAACAAAACAGCTTAGTGAAAACATAAATTAAGCCAGCGTTAAAAAAAAAATAGAGTCAAGAACATAGGATAGAAGCGCCCTCCGAGCGTGAAAATGCCGCGCCGCGCAAGAAAACGGAAAAAGACATAGAGAACGACGAGTTTGCCTCGCGCTCCTTTAACGCCTCGCGCCCCGACCCGCGCTGTAGGAAATTAAGTCAAAAGTTCAGCAAGTCCGCGACGCCCGCGCGCATCGTACAAGCCTCGCGGCAATCGGCGCGCCAGATGACGCGTGATATCACAGGGCGCACACCGCATGCACACGCGCGCAGTCGACTAATTAAGGGTGGCTTCGTCGCGAAACACGCGTGTTAATTCTTAATTAATTATCTTTGTCGCGGCGAGACTTGGCTGCTGCTGCTGCCCCCTTCACTCTTCGCTCCCTTCTATAATATCGCGCGACCTTTCACGCTTTTTTTCTCTTTCTCGCTTCCTGTGACGCGTTCGGCGACGCTTTAGAGCTCTTACTCTATAATCTCTTCTTTTTTTGCAACTCGCGGGGTTTTACTGAGCTGTCCGTGTGTTTTTAACTAGCGTATAGAATACGTTAATAAGCTGGGCTGGCTGTTCTATATACCTAATTATAAAAATATTTGAAAAAAGAGTAGAAAACTTCGTTAGTAAAACTTGCTTAACCTGCGAAAATCAGACCTGGTGAATATGCTAAGATGCACTGACGAAATATTATATAAATTTTATTTTTAAATTCTATTATACTTTCTGAAAGAGTTTTTTTGTTAGTAACGAGTAAATGTTTATCTTTATTGTAAACTTAGAAAATTAAGAAAATTAATGATGATTTCAACAATAATTTTAAATTTCTTGAATAGGTTAGTATAAGAAAATTAGTAAAAAATGTAAACATTGGGTAAATAACTTCACTGCTGATAATTTAAAAATAGATGTAACATATTTTATTGATTTCTATATCTTATGTTTTGATAGAACTATGTATTCTTTGTAAGGATTCTATTATTTAATAATTCTACTACAAAATAAAATTTTAAATACTCATGAGTACCTACAATAAGAAATTTCAGAACTTTATGAAAGTAAATACTATAGCAAATACTGATACCTAAATAACGTGCAGCAAAGTTACTGCACTTTAAATGTTTAACATTTAAAATTAAGTAGTTATTCTTCATTATCACTTGACTAATATTATCCTTGACACATTTATAACTTAGCTTTTTTGAATTTTCTAATAATATTGTATATTCTCCAACTGATAATTGATATCATCAATTGTATTATTACTAACAGTATGACTATATTTGCCTCTAAGTACTTTTTCTATTTAGATTATTATAAAAAAGCAATATTAAAAAAAAAGATATTAAATTACTTTTGCATGCAGAATTTAAAGTATAGTTTATTTTAATTATAAATGCAATAAAAATTAGCAATCTAAGAGCTATCAGTGACGGGGATAACTGTTTGTAATAATGACTACTTACATTATCTGAAATAAAATGAAATATTTATTTTGAAGAGACTTTATTCGGTATTCCTAACTTAAGGATAAATCATTAGCATAACGAAATTTTAAATTTAAACATCAGATTTAACTTCAATTTTACAGAGAAATTCTTCTATTTTGCTTATTAAAATAAAACAGAGGTGCCTCTACCGCGAATGTAAACTTTAGAGGAATCTTATAAGTCGTTACGTACACTATTTTCCTCGTTTGAAAATTTACCGTCCCTAAGATGCACCCTAGACTCGCGCTTGGCTTCCCAATCTTCGCGCGGTCGCAATACTAGAGCGAGAAAGAAAAAAAAACATAGAAAACGAGAAGCTCTTTTGCGTCTCTCGGTATTTTCCTTTGCCGCGCGCGCGCAAATCGGACTATTACGCTTCCAAGACGCTCGGCCCGAGCTTGTATTGCGTTCTCTGCGGCGCGCGCGCCTTTTTCCCTCTGTGTACGTATGCGGGGTGTTTCCTTTACGCGATAATTTTTCAAAGCTAACTGCTTCTTTATTCCCCTGCTGCCCCGGAACCCACCACCAACAAAATGGCGCCGTGCGCGCGGCCACAAGGCAAGCTAGCGGGCAATTTTTTCTTATTTTGCCAAGAGTGCAGTTTGTATAAGGCCTTCTTTTGACGTAGGCGTAGCGTGCTATGGGTTTTTATTCGTTTTGCGAGCTCTGAAATGCTTCCTTTGGCTATTTATCATGGATGTTTAAGGCAAAATTGCTTTGGGACATAAAGTCTGCGCTTTCCTGGAAAAGCGCGTAATTATATGTTTAATTTAAGTACCTTGTGGAACTATTTAGTCACGGAAATAAAATGTATCTATACGAATAAATATTGGATAAACATTTACGTTTATTATTGCAGATTCTACACTAGCAAGGTGATAGTCAGGGATGTGGGGCTCGAAAATTTCATGAAAATTCAGGACCCGGCATCCTTGACCGTCTTCTTATAAGAAAATATCCTAAAAAAATAGAAAATAGAAAATATTCTTATATTCTTATTTAAAATATTACAAATCTTATGTGAAAATTTACTATATCTCAAATTAAGTTGAGGACACATTCTTTTCCTGCGTCAAACACCTATAGAAGTACTAATTTTTACCATATTGATAGGAATATTTACTATTTCGATTTGTACATTTTTAGAATATAATTTGTACATTTCGACGCTTGAAATCTTCGTAATGTAGGTACCTAGGTTCGAGCCCGTGTGAGGTTGGATATTTGCTATGTTAAAATTGACAACTATTTTTACCAGTTTGAAAATATGTCCTCAACTTGCTATTAAAAATGGCAAATCTTGCTCCTATAGGATTCTATAGAATTCGCAATATTATCAATACAAATTCTCTCAAAGTAACAAAACATGTTGAAAAATAAAAATATGTTCTTATAATAAAGATGAATATCTAAACTTAAAGTAAATCCTATATAATTGTACACGGAATATGTATTATCCAAAATAATTACCTCTACATTGAACTGGGTATTACAATGTCAACAAAACATGAATAGAAATCGCTACTTCCTTAATTCTCATGACGTCTTACAAAAAGTAGTGACAATGAAACTTTTTCACGCTGCTCTTTTGGGAAAATTACGGGGTCAAGAAAAGCTCATTATTGAGATGCGAAGTATAAGTGGATACACACTAACATTCAAGAATTATAAGTGATTAGGAATTTCCTTGTTGGATCACATTCCGAAAGTATGTACAGTGGTATGCATTTCTTCCAAATAAAACAGGTATTTCCACAATGTTGAATTGGAATCGTATTTCGTGTAAAAAGAAAAATATCCTGTTACCGATTAGCGTTTCGCTGAAGCGGAGTAGCGCTTTTTTCTTGCTCAATCGCGCATCTATGAACCATTCTCGAAATGTTTTGACAAGAAATCTAATACGCCTGTGCTAGATAGAACGTGCTTGTTTCTGCATTTTAGACCGAGTGTGAAATGTCGCGTTCTTGAAAAATGATAGCAGATCTTTGGTAACATTTTATGTGGTTCCGCACATGCATTTTATTGTCTACAATGTAATTGTATGCACCCTATTCCGATATGTAGATAATTGTTATTAAGGAGGATCTATCGGGACGGGCCGTACCTAGTTGGGGCCTGCCGCGAAGGCTTTGATTTTGTATGCATAAAAATAAAAAATTTTATCCACGTCAAGTGAGAAAGAGTAAAATTTTAAATTGGTTCAAGATTTATGCCAAACTGAAAAATATGATTATTTGCATTTTCTTCATTTTTCTGAAAATGTATGTATTTTTATCTCGTGAACTATAAACGATAAAGTACTTTAGTCATTGTGTCTTGGAAAGAATTTGATGCAGAATATGATAGTATTTTTTGCATGACCAAATTTTATGATTTTGATTGGTCCAAATTTCCACCCAGACACCGATGAAATTTTAAGCTGAGCGGCACAAACAATGTTATTGAATAAATTTCAATGGCCGTTTTAGATGTATATTTTAAGATAAAACAAGACTTAGAATGGTACTTTAAAAAAATAAAAAAGAATGGCTTATTTTATTAGAAATAGATTTACATGTTAAATCCGATAAGAGCCTGAATTTGGTAAAATAAGCAAATTTCAAAAATAATTTACCTTATCGATTTCAGAAAATCGTAAAACAGAAAAGTCGATTAAAAAAACGAGGCGATGAATCTTTAAAATTCTTTTTAATTTCGAATATCCATTAAAAAACTAAAAAGATGTGCCCTATTTAGTAAAAAATGACGATTTCGTGTATAACAAAATAAGGGAAATAGGTTATTCAAAATTTCGGATTGAAAGAGATAGGTACTTTTATGCTCTTTCAAATGCATTATCACTCAATCGATGATATTATTTCTAATAAGGTATCAACAATCTCAAAAAACTTAAAAATGAAAAGAACCACAATAAAAACAACGCCGAAAAACAAAAAATTGTACATTATGTAACAAGGGCAAAAAGTCGAATATTTTTCATGCTGGTGAGTTTACTGCCCGAGCGTCGCTTCGCTCGCTCGGGCAGTAAACTCACCCGCGGGAAAAATCGACTTTTTTCTCGAGTTACATATAGTACTTTATGCCCATCTCAACTGTGACCACTTTTTGATTTGGAAAGCGGGACTAATGGACTGTTAAATGACATCGAAAATCAGGGTTATTGGTAGCACTTGATGAAATAAAGGAATTTCTATTTTCTCGTGCAGTCATTTTTTTCCCTAGGAAAAAAATGACTTTTTTCCCGCTTTTGCAGGAAAAAAAATGATTTGCGGGCAAAAGGTGTGATTTTGGTCTCGCTTTTCAGGGAAAAAAGTGGCCATTTTCGTTCAGATGGGCACACAAATATTTTTGTCCCTCCATTTATTATATCTTGAATCTTGGCATTCATTACAATATGTAAAAGGCTTCTACCACATTCTACCTTACCAACGCTGCGCTATTGATTATAATTACAGTTTATAAATATTCTTGGAAATAACGGGTTGTTAGCTTATCCTTTATTAGTAAATAATAAACAAACCAATTGGCGATCTGTCCATTGATGTTATCAATACGAAACTCAAATCTCCGTTTCAAATCACGATATGTAATAGGTTTTCTGCATTTGCACTGCCAATTATAACAATTTCAGACGAAATCCCAAATTTTAAATTGATAATATTAACATAACTGCAAGCAGTGAAATATCTGAAATCTATACTTTTAATTTTAGTAAACTACTGGTACTTACATGCTTAAAGTTACACGTTAATTTGTACGTATACATCATAACACTGTAAAAATGACGTAATTTAGAATAAAACCCTACAATCTGCATTAATTAGTAATAAAGCCAATGTCCGACCTCGTAAATTAAGTGTCAGATCTCGAGGCGCCTGCTCTGTCCTTTCATCTACTTCATTTACCCCTCATCAGCATTTTTTGCCATTTAGCACCCGCGCGGCGAGAGCTTCGCTCGCCCGATCCACGCTTAACATAGCACCCGAAATAAGCGCTATCATCGCTCTGTTCGCGCCGCGAAATAAAACTATCCTTGCGTAACGAGCTGCACTTTGACTATCCGAGAAGCTAGCGCTGCGCCGAAGATCAGCCTCAGAAGGGGAGCAGAGTAAAGAAAAAAGAAGAGAAATAATAACGATATTTGTTCCAGCGCGATTCGAGTTCCGGACAGAACCCCCCACCCCTCCGAGAAGGCGGCGAGAGTATCATCGCCGGTAATCATTTTCAACCTGTCGTTTCGCGTTTCGCGCAACATCGCTCTCGGCTGTAGTGCGTTCGCGTCCGCGCGCCCGACAGAGGAGCTTAATGGTTTGGAAAAATCGGAAGCGTCCGCCGCGACGCTGCCGCGCATGAATACGAAATGAGGCAGGACTTGTGTGCGTATGTGTGTGCGTGTCTCTCTCTCTGTCGCTCTTTTGCGCACTCCCTATATGCGAGTGACGTCAGCGTTCTGTAGTTTTGCACAGTTGAAAGCGAGGGGATGTAGGCACAGGGATGGTGTATATAACTCTCGCGCGTTATTCGAACTGGGCCGCAAGGAAGACAAATATTTTTTTGTTCGCGAACGCTGCGTTCGCGGTATGCGACGTTATCCGGATTTAGAGCTGGTGTATTATTCGGTGATACGGAAATAAAATAGGAACAAGCGGATTTTTAGATTAAGTAAAATTACTGGTTTGCGCTGAACAATTTTTTGGCTACCTTCAAAACTGTCGAAACTAATTTCTACTAATCATTAATGACAACATAAGAACTTAGAAATCACAAACGCATATGCAACACATATATAAGATTTCAAAATATGTGATTATAGGATTCGTCAAAACGTTTAAATGATAAAAATTGTCTAACCTAGCCAATCTAGGTATAACCCCAAATTGTGGAATCTATTTTTACAAAGGTGAATATTACTTTTAATACTGTAAATAGTTTAAATTACCATTATTCGTCGCGGTCAATGATAATAATTACTTAATCTACACAACCAAATCGTAAAATCTTTATTAAAAGAAATGAATATGAGTTTGAATATAATTTAATCTCTAATTATTCTAAAAAGGTATAAAAAATGTAAAACATTAATTGATGATTACATTACTCTTTATGGTAAAAATTTAAGTAAATGTGCTTATGTAATGATCTTACTATCGTAATGTTTTAATACCAGTTGCTATAATTGTTTTTAAACTTTAGATATTTAATTGTAATAAGTGTTGTATTTTCTCACCTGGACTTGAACTTGAGAATGTGTTTTTGGATTGTGAAAAGCCTGAAAAATAAAAGGAACCAATTATTTTTCAAAACAAAATTACGAAAAAACATTTTGTACAGTCTATTGTAAAAATGTCTAAAGTATGCTTTAACAACTTCTGAAAAAGTATTTTTTAATTAAATTATTCTCTTCTCCATTAGTATGTTTGGGGAATTAAATTTAACGAAGCTCGAAACTAATGAATGAACTTTTATTTCTAGTAAACGAAGCACTCATTGCGAATCGCAGTGAGAGCATAGTTTTCGCTTACTCACGAGGACTTCGTGAAAAATTGAATCGTAAATTTAGTTAAACACTTATTTCGAGTCATTTCCAGCTTAGTATTTCAGAGCTCTTTTTATCCTTGTTTATTTTAGAAAAACTTCACCGTACGACCTCGTTATAATGTGTAGCAAGCGAAATTTTATTCGTCACGAACTAATTTCACCATTCTAGCTATGATTTAAATGTAAGGCGGAATTAAAAAAATGTTAATAAAATTTACAACTCCAAAAAATTTATTTTTACTGTTCTTCAATAATTAATTTATTAAAAAGTTAAAAATTACGTAGAAAATTATGTTCATAGAAACATAATTAATGATTAAATCATACTGAACAATTTCATTACTATACTAGTCATTTTGTTTAATAACACTAGGGGGAGGGGAGATCAGTGACAGGTGTGGTTTTAGGATTGTTAGTATATTTCTAACCACTATGCACTATGTCAAGATTAAATTTAAAATTTGGAGAAATATCATGTATAATAATCCTTTTCTCATGCGGTGTACACCATGTGCATTTTTAGTATTGCAGGAAATATGTATACATGCTCGCATACAAGTTTGGTATCTAATAACCACATTAAAATTTTTTTTATCTTTTTAAGGATATGAAACAAATATTTGTTACAAAAGATACACTATTGATTAATTTGTGATAAAAGTTATAAATAATATTTATTATAATAATTTATATGGATATTTATATTATTATATTATATTTATCCTTTAAGGGCGATTAAATATATCCAAAGTGCCTAAGCTTTAATTAAATTTATAAAATATATCATGATGTTAAATCCGTTTCGATTCATAAATTTGCTTTTTATTAGTTATTACAATAAAAGAAAAAATAGAGGGAGGGCCATATTGGGTACATTCATTTTAGATAAATTTTACTTAAACCCTTTACATTTTAATTAAGTAATTTTACCTTTTCATTAAATATTACAAGCAAAAAATAAATTTTTAAAATCGATGCATAAAATTACCTAAATCAGTCGGCAAAAAAAGCTTAAAAAAACACTGAAAGTACAATTGTCGATAAAAGCACGAGACAATGGAAAATCGATAATCGCGAAATTTCCAGATGACTCGCCCCTCGCAAGGAGTCTTGCGAGAACGAGGGACAATTATTGAAATGTTAGTGGTTCCTATACACGACGCTCTTATTAAGACATTTCAGCTCGAGCCATTTTCTAATAAAGTCTTAACGGAGTGTTCCGGCTCGGATTCGACGCGAGATTGCCGAGTTGGGAGGGCAGGAAATAAAGAGAAGGAGCGAGAGCGAGCGAGAGAGAGAGAGAGAGAGAGAGAGAGAGAGAGCTTAGAGTGTGGGAGAGACGGAAAAACGAGGGCCGCGCGCAAGATTTTCTCCTGCTTTCCGCAGAGCCGAGTCAAGACGCGCGCGCAGCTGCGAAAGACGGCGGACGGAGGGATGAAGATGTATGAGGAAGGAGAAGCAGAAGAAGAAGAAGAAGAAGCTCCGGCGCGCATCTTCAAGCATCTTAATGGGAGTCTTTTTACGCTGATGCGGTAAGCTTCTGTATGGCCGGAGTGTTTCGCGAAAGTTGGCCATTTCTTTTTGAGCGCTCTCTCTCTCTTTCTCTCTCTCTCTTTTTTATCCGTCCCTTTTTTGGACAAGTTAATTTCAATGGCCCTTTCAGATCGTGTGCATATTCACCTGTATGTATAATACATTAACGTGGATGTTCACTTAAATCGTTAGCATTCACGCGGGACATGTTAATGACACAAATAAAGATACTTTTTGCAATTGAACACATACGTATGCATAGAAGTGGTAACGTATAGTAAGACATACAAAACAGTGACAACTTTTTTTTCCTATATATACGCACATAATAAGTTTGATTTAAGTACACCAATTTCTGCTATCTTTTAATTAATATATTGAAATAATTTTATACCAACATATAACAACTATACGAACATAATCTTACCATTATGCTTGACAATTAAATATCTATTAAAATGTAAATCAAGCTATTTAACTAGCTTGAAATTATAATTATTACACACACCTTATCGATGAAATTAATTTTCATTAAAAGTGAAATTATAACTTTTAGCTCTTCTATAGCTATGGACGATGGACTGTTACACTATTAATATTTTCAATTAAAAGTTAACGCGCGTCGAGAATAGCGATAATTACTATTTTCTTACCTTTACAGTAATGCTTTATCATAAAGTTCGTCACAATACTTTTTGATATTATGCACACTGATGACTGGTTATGAAATTGAACCATAAAAATATTAGCACAAAGAGAAATTTGATTTATACTATTTTCAGTATTTAATAATTTATAATTCTTACGTTATATTTTAAATTTAATTATAAAAGTATGTTAATTAGTAAACAATATGAAATAATAAAGTTCTTTACACTGAACGTCATTTTCAAATTTATGTTCTACACGTGCTACTGCAATATAATAAACTCGTTCATTGTGGCGATTTTCCACACAATAGACTTTGTATCAATTTGATGTAATTCAATACATTAGCTTGAACGATCTCCCGTAGAGTGAAACTTTTCCATCACATCTCATTTTCAGCTACTCGCGCTACATAGAAACCGCACGAAATTGTTCATTTGGAATTCGAATCGCGTGCGCGTGTCGTCAGATCCGACCTCTTTGTATTCTTTCTTTGAATTCCGAACGCTCCTTAATCCCATTCCCTTTCAATCTATCCAATATCCTATTTCACTATACTTATTACACCGCCAACTCGAGGAATTTTAATTGTCAATGATACATACAAAAGTGTATTTCGTATTATAATCTTTTCTTATATTATGATGTCTATAAGCTCACTCGATAACTAATGTATTTTTGATGAATTTCTTTTCCTAAATGGTTTTTTAAACATAAAACCAAAAACATATTTACTTTCATTGAATTTAGCAATTAACCTGATGTAAAATGTATTTATTAATTTATTTAACATATCGTTTATTAATCAATAATTAATAAAGTAACATTTCCGAGCGATTGAGTTAATATATTATGAATAATAAAAGTGACTTTCGAACCGTTAATTATGATAATTTGAATCATGAGCTATAGTTCTTTATTATTTTTGTATACATAAACAGGCTGACAATCTGATTTTTTAAAAAGATATTCATAGACTATTTTTTAATAAATAAGGATAGTTTCAGTAAGTATATTGAACAAAAAAAATTCGAGAATGAAGTAAATATTACTTTCAATAGTACTAACAGAATTATTTATTTAAATAAAGTAACTATTTATTAAATTTAAGAATGTTTTTCATAGATTAAATAAATATTCATTATTGTCAAACGTATTTGTGGTAGTTCTATTATAGAAGAAATATTTTGTTAGATCTCGAAATTTTTTGCTCAGTGTTCTATGCATTAAAAATATCTCACACCAGCTTAAATATAGAGAAGTTTAACATTGCTTAATGCTTTTAATTGAAACAGGCTTTTCCAGGCAATTACCAATCTCTTTTCTCTATGGTTTCATTAATGTCAGAATGCTAATATGTTTGTTCTTTTATCATTATTTATCATTTTGCTTATCCATGTTCCAATCCTATTTCCTACTCTTCGCAACAACCGCTGGCACTTTGAGAAAGAATTGTTCCTTGAAAACGCAATGAAACCTAAACCTCTAATCAGGCACACAAACGCTGCGCACAACACACGCCACAGCGGGAAGCGTACGTATCAGTCTGACGGAACACGCGGTTTCGCATTTTTCTGAAAACCGATCAGACCAGGGACACACATAAAGGCCCGCGCTGCAGGGTCGCAGCCTTAGAGAAAAATGGGCGGAGTGCTGACATTACAGAGAGAGGTCCCCCATTGAGAGTAAAACGAGCAAGCGAGAGAGGAGAAAATCCACTTCCTAGATCTCGTGTTACCGCGGTTCGGTATTTTGACAGGATCTCATTGTCGCCGAGCGGCTAAGCCCCATTGACCCTATTATGTGGCTATTAGTATTATACCGGGATTTGCGGTTACCAAATCCCTCGAATGAGCCGCGCCTCTACTTCGTACCCTGTATGTGTGCTGTACTTTACGTACGTGTGTACACTGGCTCGCTTTAACGCTATACGCTCCATCCTCTTCTGCTCGCTTTTTCCCCTATTATATATACACGAGACATGTAGTACAACGTGTCTCAATTTTGCTCGGGTGAGATTGAGAGCTGAAAAGAAGAAGAAGAAGAAGAAGATGTTGAGGAAACGACACATCCACGGAAGCAGCCGGCTGATTTCTCCTTGTATAGTCGACGTCGAGTCCTCTCGAGAGACCGAGTCAGCCTCGCGGCTAATCCCGCTAAGCGATTGGATTTTTCGATAATTTTCTTCCGAGATTTCGCTTGTTTTGTCTTTGTTTCTCTGGAGGCACGCGTGGTCTAGATATTTAATCTCTAAAGTGCCTGCCCGGTGATAATGAAGGTTAATATCATAAATTATAGCAGTGTATTTCGTTGCTGGTAAAATTTGTAGGTAGGCTTTACCTAGTGTATTGTATGTCGACTTTACAGGGGTTGTTTTATTGAGATATGATTGATTTATATGTTTATAGTAAAAACATCACTACATCTACTTTTAATCATAACTTTATAATTATTTCGGCTAGAAAACGAGAAGATGAGAAACTTGATAGAAAGAGCTTGACTTTTGTATTAGATATATAAATATTAATATTCTCTAAAGTTCTTACAACCTAAAACGTTCTTAGGAATAAGCATGTTTTGTATTTAAGAAATATTTTAAAACGAAAAGGAATATAATGCGAGAAATTACATTTATACTTTGAATTTTTTATTTAGTTACCCGATTATATACTAAAAAATATTATGCTGGTAAATGAGACTTGTAATCGAAGATCAGAGTTAAACGGAAACAACTGCTGCCAATTCATTGGCACTTAGCTTCCTCAAACTAAATTAATTGTTTCAATACGAAATTCTTTGTTCTTATAAATTAATTTTATTCCTGAACATCTCAAATTCTTTAAAAAAATTTCCGTCATATGTTTCCGAAATATAACCGTTTATCTAGAAATTTCGTTTTCGTGTATAACAAAAGAAGGGAAAGAGCCAATCCAAAATTTGCACTTGTAAAATATAGGTAAGTTTATGCTCTTTCAAATACCTTTTCGCTGGATCGTTGATATTATTTCTAATGTTCCAAAAACCCCGAAAAACTAAAACTCAAAAATTGAAAAACCGCAATAAAAACCAAAAAACATCGAAAACAAAAAAAATAGAACAAAGGCAAAAAGTCGAATATTTTTTCTCGAGTTAGATATAGTACTTTATGCCCATCTCAACTGTGGACACTTTTTGACATGGAAAGCGGGACTAATGGACTGTTAAAAGACAATATTGTTAAAAGACAATCGAAAATCAGGATTATTGGTAGAACTCGATGTAATAAAGGAATTTGGATTAGTTTCTAGTAAAATCATTTTTTTCCCTCATTTGCGGGAAAAAAGTGATTTGCGGGCAAAAAGTGTAATTTTGGTCTCGCTTTTCAGGGAAAAAAGTCGCCATTTTCGTTTAGATGGGCATAAAATTATTTTTGTCCCCCCCCCCATCGTCTAAAAAAAATTAATCCTGAAACATTAAGTTTTAACGTGTATATGCAGAGTAATTCTGATCTTCGTCCATACATACATACACATATACATACGCACACACACACACACACAGAGACACGCACACATGTATATACAGACATTTTCTAAAAATAGTGTATTTTTATGTTTTGAGGCTCAAAATATGTTTCTAACATGTTATTAGCGAAACGTTTTTTTACTATCTCAAAGCTTCCTCTTTGAGGAAGCAAAATCCTGCTAACTGCTTTGGCACTATGCTTTTCAAAGTGATATCAATTTTACTTTAATCCATTTGTATCTTAAAATCTGCGATATAATAATGACAATATAGTTTTTAAATTTTCATTTAATGAGATTTTTCTTTTTAATTAAATAAATTAATAAGTCCACTAAAAATTATTCCGTATATACTAAGAAAACTATATTGTAACGAACGAATAAGCTTGGATGAAACAAAATTCAGAAAATTTTCAATAAATTCTATATTACAGTTTTCAAGTTTGTATGAGGATTGTATGTAGGATTCTCCTTGTAAGTAATTTAAATTTTATGTAGTAGCTAGTAGCACACGTATGTAGCATTCGGTCCATTCAACGCACATCGGCACATCGAAATGGCGTAACCAGCACGACAAGGCCTGCATATCGATAACAGACGGCGAAAGAAAGTAGGATCAATGTCAAAATCCCAAGTAGTACGAAGAAAAGCCCCATCGAGTTTCGCGCGCAGCGTGTCTGCACGTAGTACAGTTCATTGGGAAAAAAACATCCACCTCACCAACGGTGACGCTAGTGAAAACCTATGCTGATAGCAGCCATGTTGTTTATTTTAACACAGGAAACTATATCTAGTTATAGAGTATTAGGCCAGCAGTGATAGCATGGAATATTTAAACTCCCAATAGCGAAGAAAAAATAAGAAATTTCTTCCAGCAGCTCGTCTGCGCGCTGGCGTGAAATATGGCTTCTCCATTGTGTTCGTCGAAGGTGTCGAGAAGCACCCGAATATCCCCGGAATGAGCTGCCACTTACGGTCGAGGAGGGATGCTGCTCGGAGGTGGCCCATTCAATCGTGGCTGCAATCGAGAGAAACGCCACACGTCGTCTTTTATGTGTGTGTATGTGCCTCTGTGTTAAGCCCTCAGCCATATATGCACAACGAGCACCCCTTAAATCCTCTTATTCTTCACCTTCCTCCTTCGCTCGTTTTCGAGCTCGTCGTTAAACGACCTTCCCAACTTACTCTGACGTATGTCGGCTCTATTTTTGTTTCAATTTCTGAATTCGTCTTATGAGGAGTGCTATCACTTAATCACCCTGTGTTGCTTAGAACTTCACCTTACAGTTTAATCTCATAGATTCTATTTTGCAAGATTTATAACCTGTTTTGCTTTAAATATACGTTATTTTGCTTCAGAAAAGCGTACCTTTTATGTTGATAGTAAATCATTTAGTATTAGTGCTGAAGTAGATGAAATAAAACTACTCTCATAACTCTTAGACTTAATATACGACCTTTTTGCAAATAAGTTCTATGTATTATTATGTTTTACATACTATTAAGTAAAGAAAAATACTTTTTACTTGTAGTGAAACGCCTAATAAATAGGTATCTAGATAGTAATTTAGTAGTATTAAGGAAGTGACCTCTACTGCTTTTTACTGAAATCTGACTATCCTCGCGAAATTTTTAATTCCCAGATCCTTTTCCGGCTACATTTGATGAGTCATAACATATAGTTTGCGAGTTATAGCAAACTACAGCGCTTTTTGGTGTAGACAGTGTTGTGATTAATATTTTATCGCAAACTCATGGACAAAAAATATGCATCTTGCTTTAATAATAGTTAGCGAATTTTGAGTTTAAAACCAACACAAATGTATATTATTAACTCTATAGTTTATTATGTACACGGAAGAATTTTTACCTACCTAATTTCTGCGCAGAGTGCTGTTTTATGTTGAAATTTGAGTTTTGGACATGTTACGGAAGTGAGATTTGAGACCTAATTTATTGATTTGTTTTAAAGGATGTCACTTTTGTATGTATCTGCTTTTAACAATTATAGTTGGTTATGGCATACATGTGTAAAAATTTAGAACGAATTCTTTTTCTGAATGTATAAGTGTCTAGGAGGCCTGGACGCAAAGTAGGCAAGTTACGGCGGAATAACCCATATATTAAGAACAAGAACCTATTTGATTAAACTGAATATCTTTGGTATCAGAAGACACCTTTAGGAGCCTCATCGAATTCTTGGACCTGGAGGGTACCTATAGCTCTCATAGTTAGTAATTTGCAATTTAATAATTTTTTCTCATTTTATGATTGAGAACAAATTTGGTATGGTGAGTAGCTGATTATACCGGAAAATGACATTTTAATATTTTTCAAATCTGCTTTAAAAACTTATTAGTTTTCTTCGGCAATATAATGTCCAATTACGTAATTAAATTATCGCTATCATTGTACAGCTTGTAGCGTATTTATCTCTAAATATATATCTTACATGCTGTGATTACCATTATCGCACTATCTACAGATCTTATCCGTAATTTCTAATTGCTTCTGCTCACTATCACATTCATGACATCCAATATTTCAGTATATTACAATCGATCAATCAGTACATCTATGCACTAAAATTTCCATCAAAATTTTCAACCGCTAATACAATTTGTCCAACCGACAACAGTGCGCAATAATCGAGCGTTATCCCCTAATCAATCCCCTTTTCCTCGCCCACCGTTTCCAGCCTGCAGCTATATCTTCCTCTCTCACTCCTCGCTTTACACGATCTATATATCCATCCGTATAATACGTACACTCCGTACACACAGCCGGCAGCGATGCATCGACGTGCGCAGTGCGCACGTGTAGTTCGGCTGCGCACCACACACACACACACACACACGCGCGCGCGCACACTTCGAGAGACGCTCATCCACTGCAGCAGTGTACTCACAGATGCACGCGTGCGTGTGTGTATACGTTCGAGGTGTGAATTCACACACAGACGCGCGCCCTTGTAGCTCGAAGCACTCTTCAGAGCCCGAGTGACTGAGTGAACGCGAGCGCGGGCACGAGTGAGAGAGAGAGAGAGAGAGAGAAAGAGAGAGAGGAGACCAGCTCTCCGATGCAGTATATAGCTCGCCGCGCGTTACAATCGAGGTGTTGGACTGGAAATCCATATACCAATTTGAACGCCGCGACGACTTATGTATGCGCGAGCGGCGCGCTGCACTCACCACGAGCATGTGTGTGCAGCGCAGCGCTGCCGCCAAGCGCGCCTGTGTACACGATATGCCTAACTACCGTTTGTGCAGCAGCCTGCAGCAGCAGCGCCGGCGACGGCGGCGGTGGCTGCGATATCCGCGCGCTCCACTGCACACCAACACGACGCTAGCAGTACTCTGCGCTGCACTTATGAGCTATACGTCTCTCTCTCTCTCTCTCTCTCTCTCTCTCTCTCTAGCCTTCTTTTTTGCCAGATCAAATCCTGAAAAATACTCCTTCCTTCACTCCCTCTCTCTCTCTCTTGCTCTCTCTCTCTTTCTATCTCTCTGCGGCGCTTTTTCATCGATGTATGAGGTGTGTATGTGTGTATGTGTATGTTTGTGTGTATGTAGGGGGTAGTAGAGGCAACCGGTCGTTTATCTGCGGCTGCGTTGCGGCGGCAACGACGCCTCTGCAGGCTTCTTTGAGAAACGGGAGAAGGAGAGACGCTTTTTATGCTTGTAAGACGAAGCGTAGTAGCGCGCGCTGGTGGCGTCTGCCACGTGTGATGTCGTTATCGAGAGGACTGAACCTTGCGATAATTGCTGGTTTTCCATATTCGCGATTATGTGATGCGAGAGGAAGGAATGAAAATGGCTCTTTGTGTATTTATGGGGGGAGCACTGCGTAAATTGGTTGAAATGGTTTGTTATTTAAATTAGGTTCTGTGCAATTTCAGGTTTATGATAAATTTTAATGATTTTGAAAACCTCCTAGTTTATTCTTTACTACACGGGGAGAAATTACGTTCTTATTAATAAATTGTATTATTGAGTAACTTTCTAAATATACCACATTTTTATTAGCAATTATATCATATAATTGTAAATAAAAGTATGGTATTTGTAATCAATGTCTACACAAAATTACATTTATATTTTTAAAGTTTTAATTTTTATTCTCGGCGAAGACCCTATCGATCAACCTCCTCCAATAAATCTTCGAAAAAATGGCTCATAAATATTTTAAAACCCGTTTCACTTGGCTGAAACAGCATGCAGAACCCGACCGTATGTTCCTCCACACGGCAAACAAGGAAACATAAAAAATATTCCTCGATACGTATGCGCAAGCGTGACGAAAGCGGCTACGGGAGAAATTCGCGTCGCACCCTCGCCGCTGCAGCCCGGGAAACTTTCGAGGGCTACTGTACCAACTGCACTGCACGGGTCCGCTCGGTAAGTACGGTAATGGACATAGTTTGCCGGTAATGTCCGAGACTAATTCCCGTGTTATTTCATTAACGTCCCCGCAGCGGCGCGGCGCGGCGCGGCAGGTCCCGAGGGGTAGACAGGCCTGGCCAGCTAGTCGAGTTTGCAGCACCGCTCGTGGGTATAGCTCAACCGCTCGCATCTAAGCCTGCGTCTATACTATACAAGCGCAAGTGCCGTACCGGAGAGCATAGTTGGGGAGCGGGGTAAATCGACCGAAGGGGTAACATGAATTTAGATGCTTTTTTGGAATAGGTTTTATTGTTTCGTGAAAAAATTGTATTCGATATCAAAGCAAAGAATAATACATATATTTATGATGTTAATTGAAAATGAATAACTGAGGAATGGCGGAAAATAATCGGATAATTCCACTTTTTTTTAAATTCTATAAGAAAGTTCAGAATAGCTGTAAGATGTTTCTAATGGTTTGAATGAAATAACATATCTTTTTTATCAGAAGTGAAATTATCCGGTTTTGTTCCGCCACTCCTCAATTGAATGCGTTAAAGATGCATGCTCTATTTTTTGACAATATAACTTGGCATTCAAAAGATTACTAAACCTTAATGATACAAAATTGTACGTTCTTGATGGGTTAAAGAATTTTATTTACTTGAGAGACAGTTATCTTTTAAGTTCTTAGATGATTTATTATTACAACAACTGCAGAAGCAAAGAAGAATATTTTGCTTTATTTATTGATTATAAATCATAATGATACACTATACTGAACTTAACAACAGAAGTAATTCGTTTCGTTAAATGGTAATTAAAGCAATAAATGGTAATGATTAAAGTGTAGCTGATAAACAGATATTAAATTTAGTCAGTAAAGGTAAGTTTTCATCAAGGTTCGCTGGAATTCTGTCTGCGCGCGAAAAGTCACGAAGCATTCACCGAAGAATGCCACTACCAAAATCTCAAAAAAAAGAGTCTAAAAAAGAAACGCGAGAGTGTGAGAGAGAGTGTGAGAGAGAGAGAGAGAGAGAGAGAGAGAGAGAGAGAGAGAGAGAAAAGGAGATGTTCACTTTAGCCCACTTGGCCCTCCGTAATAAGCGCGACGCCGCCAGAGGCGAGACGTCGCGAAAGTATATAGTCTATCCACTCCCATCCCCTATTTTTCTGTCTCTCATCCGCGACTGCTACTGCTGTTGCTGCTACCCGTGCTCTGAGTATAGGGTCGTATTAAGCTCGCGCGTGTCGACCGAACCGGGGTGTGAGAAATTTACTGCTGTCCCGAAAAAAGACCGATTGTGACGCGTGTGTGTGTGTGCACGCGTGCGCGTGTGTATATATTTGACCGTACACATGGTACAGCACGACTCAGTCGTGGTGTCGATGAGGCAGCCGATCGATGAGATTTGTCTTTGGTTAAGCAAGCGATAAGCACTTCAAGCGAGAGATGAGAATCGGTGATAAGCGCGAATATACTAGACTAATGAACTGGGATATTTTTAACATGTATGTGTGTACGTGTATGTGTGGGTTCATTTTGTGTTCTGCTTTCTTAGTGTGCAGCACAATTGGATTAAGGGTTGTAGGATAAGTCTGGTGAGAATTGCCGGTTCTTCGAAATTAAAATTATTTTTTAATTCGAAGACAATATTTCACATTGTAAGCAATTGCAAACTCAGGAAATAGAAAGTTAAAAAATATTAAAATGATTTAGATATTATAATAATCATTATTATTATTATTTTTAAAATAACAAATTAAGATTAAGTTTGGTAAATCCTCGATGCTTCTGACTTATTTGTCGTACTATTTATACTTATATACTAATAAAATTTTAGGAGACAAGACTACGTGTAATAAAAGCCTTGATAAATATCGCAAACGTATGTCCATATAAATTATATAACAATTTTATTTGAGAATTTGAGAATTGATCATTCAGAGGAAATTTATGAGATTAGCGAACCCCGATAAGGAGTGAAAGTAATGCGGCTCGGGGAAAAATTCGAGGGTGAGATGATTGGCATTGAGGCGATTAGGGGTTGAGAAGAAGTAAACCGAGAAAATCATTTCTACCTAACCGCACCAAACATTCTCGGGGAAATTATGAGATTTCGTATTAACTTCTACCACGCAATAATTATTTTTCAGTATCACAAATTTGAATAATATTTTTATTTTATTCATAAACTGTATATTGAATATAAATTCTAATATATTATTAGGAAGGATACATTTAAAATGTAAGCCTCATTTTATTGTATGAAAATCTCTCTATACAAAACTGATTAATACGCAAAATAGGCGCTAAATAATGAAAGCGTCACAACGCTAAAAATGCATCTGCGAATGCCTTGGAATTCACCGCTGCGCCTTCTAGCGCGCTGTGCCTGCAGTAGCTCGTCTGCCTCTTCCTCGCGCTTTCCTCTTTCCCTCTATTTCTCTTTCCTCTCCTTTCTTCGCGCTAGCTACGGTCTGTGTTATCCAATTATTCTAAGTTGTTAAGGCGAGTTAGGACGCTTAAGGGACTAAATTAAGACATTCCACGCGACAAATCTCCCAAGAATCTCAATTAACTTGAAGCGGGCGACTGAATGGTGGGGGAAGGGACTGCGTTGGGGGAAGAGAGAGAGAGAGAGAGAGAGAGAGAGCGCTGGCCGCCCGGCACGCTGCCTTTAATTAACTGTTTAATTTCATTTAATTTGCATTCGTAATTACGAAAAGCTGCGCGCATAAGAGCGCGCGGGGAAGGGGTTCGGGAGAAGACTGGCGCGGCGCGCTGCTGCACGCAATTCTCGTTGCAATATGGCCGCGAATTGTTTTTAAATTATGCGCTCCGGGATGCGTTATTTTTGCGGTTAAAGCTTTAATTATACGCTCACACGGATTTAATGTTATCCGGTTAAAAATTAATACTGAATTACGCCGTTGATATTGCAAAAAATAACTGAACTTAATCTGCATAGAAATTTTATAATTTTTTTTGAATTTTTAATTAAATTTTTATAATTTTTTAAAAACTTTTAATTAAATTTTTTAAACAAATTTTATAATTTTTCTTTTAATCTTTAATTAAATTGTTTTTTAGAACTCTAATAATTGTTTGCTAAAAATTATTGCATTCTTATTTTCTTAAAAAGAAATCAATTCAATCTTACTGACATTTCACTTTTATAATTTTTCCCGATAATGAGTAAAGCTATTCTATATTCTCCAAAATCACGTGACAAATCTCCAATTAAAGTTTCAAGAGATATAATTATTAACGGTAGAACATAGTAGGTTGAAAAACATTCAACCTGCCCTCTTAATTTGAAATAGTGAAAATACACTGAAAAGCCACTACATGAATTAGTTGTTGAGTTCTCACTGCGAAACAGTGAGATTTCACTGCTTTACAGTGAAATTCCAGAGGTTTCACAATTTAAAATTAAGAGTAGTGTAGTTAATAGTTTAATAGATTAACAATTTCAAAGTTAATAATAAACTCTCTTCAAAAGTGAAATGGGAATCACTAGTGTGAATTCAAACTACATGACATAACGTTTATTATAAAATATTTTTTTTACTACCGAGAGTAAACGCAGTAAAGATGTAAAAATGAATAGTCGGCAAGATAGGAATCGGATCAGCAGTTCTCATCCCCTTGTATTATTAGCTGCGATGCGTTCAACTATGTTAAATTATTCAATTGTTTTGGGGGCATTTGAGTCTCATGCCATGTAACTGTATATAAAGTTAATTTAATATTTAGTATGCAAGAGTTTAAGTCACATTTTAAATTTGGAACTAAGCAATATATCTAAATTTAGAATAACTTTTTACGCTTTTGAATGCGTGATATGATTATTTAAATGTCTTATGAGAGCACTGAGTCTATGAAATACGCAAGGTAATACATTCTTAAAGTATTTCATGAATTAACATTAAGTTAAAGCTTCTATTATTACGGATACCATGACTGGAAGAATTAAATCCTCCACTGACGATTAAAAAAGAAGCGTAAAGCGAAGATACACGGCATTAATTAAAAACACCAGGTTACATAACGCTATAGCGTATTCTAACAAAGGAATGAACGAGCTTCAAAAGCGCCGATAAAAGTGAAGAAGCGGCACCCGTGCACATCCCCACGTTCACGTATATGCAACGTGTCTCTTATCGCGAAACATCCACGCGCAAGTCAAATCAGTTTATAAATCGTGCGCGCGCTTCAAATACGATTTCCCATCTCTTTTTCGTTCTCTGAAGCCCCCCACCCCTGTGCGCTCAAAACTCTTTTTAAAAACGCGGGCGAAAGAACTCGTGCTCGCGGCGCGTTATCGGCTTCAATTAAAGAAGGCTAATTTGAATTGCAAACCACTTATGCGCTCGCGATGGTATAAAATCGCGCACCGTCAACCTCCACACGTACACACACATACACACACACTTACACACGCTTACACACAGTCAAACGCAAAAGCACACTTCAACACCTTCGCGTCGACTCAGTTTTTATTCGACATCGCAGCTCACCGAAGCACTTTTGCATAATGCTGAGCGTCTACACGTCTGCGTGTGTCTGTGCGCGTGTACGCGTACACGAGTGTATACCTTACACGTACACGAGCAATCGCGCGATATCGAGCCTCTGCCGCGCTTTTATCGCGTTTTTCACGGGCAAAGGCACTCAATGCAGGACCCCGCTGTAATAAAACAAAGGCGCCTCCGCACACCCGCGTTCGCTCGCTGCAGGCTCGCGAATTCATAATTCGCTAATTTGTTCAAGACTTGTCGCTCGAGTGTGTGCGCCGCCGAGCCGCGCGTGCGGCGCCCCGTTGGCTTTGTCGAGACGCGAAAAATTCGCGCGTGAATATGTGTGTATGTGTGTGTGTGTGTGTGTGTGTACGAATGAAGTAGGTACAAGAGGAAAAAAGCGAGAGAGACAGAGAGAGAGAGACATAGTGAGAAAGAGAGAGAGAGCGGGAGAGAGTGAGAGACTAAGAGAGAAAGAGAGAAAGAGAGGAGGGCGAGAAGTTTGCGTGCTTTGAAGTACTAATCAGTCGGTATCGACCAGCAAGCAGCAACACCGCTCGACTTGCCTTCTGTCACGCCTACGATAGAGCCGACGACGACGGGTCTCCCCCTCTTTTCAGCACTCGTAAATGGATTTTATAATCTCTCGGTGTATACGTGTGCTGCTGCACGCGTGTGTGTGCGTGTGTGTGTGTGTGTTGAGGCTATACCTCCCGCTTTGCAAGCTATACTGCTGTGAAAGAAGTTGAAACAGTTTCTCGATGGCTTCGTCGTGATGGAATAAATTCTCTTCTGTTCGCGTACATACGTGTGCTGCTTTTTAAACTTTTTGATTCTTTACTATAGATACTCAGGCAGAATTGGTTGTATTGTGTATAAAAGTGTCTTCTAAAAGTGAGAATAATAAGATGAACATTTTTAATTTTACAAAGCTCTTTTTGTACCGACACTCGTTTCACACTATACTACATAAGCCCTGTTCTGTCCTACATTACCCACCAAACAATGCGCCAGTATTACTATCATTATTTGTAAAAACTCTAGGTATCTGAATCAATTCTCCTTAGAGGGATACCTTTACTATGATCAATGATGGAGAACGCAAATATAACAAAATTAAACTATTGATGCAATTAGATTTGTCCAGTAATGTAGACCGAGAGCCGGCTTTTACGCTGTATAATGATAATTTGGTTTAAGCGACATTAAAGTACAATAGTTCGAATAAATGGAAAACTTAAATAAAAAAATTATTTTATATGAGAGTAATTTAATAAAAATCTTACCGATGGCCGGTAGCATGTTTTACAATACTCATGATAATGCATAATACATTATTAGCAAAGGACGTGTAATCAATAACGTTGAGTAATATTGTTGATTTATTATGATTTATTATTTTGTTACATAAAAGAACAACGTCTTATAGAAAAATAAAATATTCATGCAGTATACGTCAAATGCGTGTTTGCACGCACAACAGAAAGATATCGTCCAGCGAATACGAGAACAAGTATACAGTTAAGTGTCATACATACCGAGAGGGTGAAGTTACAGGAGGGAGGAAGAAGTGTTAAAGAAATGCCCTGGAACTCCCACCTACATACTATATGTGTGCAACTTACGCCAGTGAAGAAAAAGCGGGTGAGCCGAGAATGAGGGTACAGAGGGAACACAACACACACGCGTGCGCGTGCGCGTGTCGCTCGAGCTAAAGAGCGAGCGCGGGGGTGTTGATAGGCAATCCAGCTGATTGCCAGCCGCGACTTCAAACGGCACCGAAGGACGCCGAGAGCGGAAAAGAAAGCCGATTCTCTCGTTTCTTCGCTGCGCTCGTGCCACATAAGTTTATACGCGTGATGCGGGTGTATTATATCGTCTGGTCGCCGGCTACGCGTTTTTCTCCCCGGGATTTTCGAAAAACAATAAACGACCCGAACCGTTGCATTGTCGTTCGAGGCTCGTATCGCTCTTCTTCGGCTTTGAGCGCCCGAGCGTACAGAACGCTGGAGAAATGCCGGCTTTCCTCACGAAATTACGCCGGACGGGCAGGATGAAGTTTCCTCTGCTTCCTGCTTTTACTCTCTTTTTAGTGCCGGCGAGTGCCCTTAATACGGAGCTGGATGAATTCTGATGCTCGCTCGTCGGGTCTAATTGGAGAAATCTAATACTAATTTTGTGTAAAACGGATTTCTCGGCCTCTTCACAATGTCGCGAAGCAAAGCATTGTACAGTGGCCGGATATAATTTGTTTTTCATGCTCACTTTGATACTCATATATAAACTACGCGTCAATTTAAATTCTACTCTTCTTAAAGGTAGAAGAATGTTTCAAAGTCATTTATTCATCATATAAACTGAAAATACAGCGAGATAAATTGTATTTTTCGTCACTGTAGTTTACAAAACACGTTTGAATGCGTTAACGAAAGGAAGAAAAAAACATATGCGTCGCCAACAATGACGCACATTGTTTCATAGGAACAATAAAACCGTTCTTTCATGGCCCGACTGCACGTGCGGTGAATTGTTTCGAAAAGCCTTGTACAAGGGTTTTTCACAGTTTTCGAAAAAGCAGAAAATAAAAAAATAAAAATACGGATCCACACCCACGCGCAACAAAGTTTATTCAAAGCCTAAAAAAACGAACATTTTTCCCACAGCGTAGTCGTGCACCACCGAACGCAAAGCACCCTATAGACGCGCTTGACTTTCGGGACAAAATTACCTGCGAGCGATTACGCGAGTGTAGATCTTTGAGTTGGCAATTAAAAGGGCGTAGGAGTGTAAACGCTAACGCGCGCGTCGCGCGAGTTCGCCCTTCAAAGAAAGCGAGATAAAGAACGAGAGAGCGAGAGGGAGAAAGAGAGCGAGGCAAAAAGTGTTGCATTCTCGCCTCGATTCTCGCTGCACCGAAGCTTATTTGCGCTTGCGCGACTCGCCCTAAGTACACGAGCGTTTCTCCGTCGACGATCCTCAAAAGCTCGGGCGTTTTGAAGGCGACACAATGCGAGAATTAAGCCCGAGAATATGAAGTTCGCGCCCGCGAGTATGCGCGAGACTCGAGAGATGAGCCGTGCGCGCATTGTCGCGTGCCGACGTCGCCGTCGTGTGTCTGCGGCGCGTCTCCTCGTCTCTCCTCCGCGCGGATGTCTACATAGCGAGCTGCTCCGCTTTGCTGCACTGCCGCCTAGTAGTTACGTCATTTGCGTAAATCTCGAGATTATAGTGACATTGATTAGCAGCGCGAATAAGTACTTAGCAATGCACAGAAAGGATTTTACCCTGCGGTGTAATTGGTACTTGATCCTGTGTATTTTTTGCTTTTTAATATTGATGCTTATATACATTAAAAATTCCATTTCAATAGCAAGTTAAATATTTAGACTTAATTAAAAAAAATTTTTTAATTAATTTAATTTAATTAAAAAACGTGTATAGTTTGAATTCAATGTATGCATGTTAATTTATGTATATTATACTATATCCATATTTTGTAAAATAAGTTTAAAAGTTGTTAGACGAGAATGTTCTTTTTTGAGTGACACATAATTACACACGGAGGTAAATATGTGGTGAAAATGTGCTTGTGCGGCCATTAAAGAAGCAGAGCAGTTTAAATATTATAATTATGAGAATTGTTCTGCAAATTACAGTTTTAGTGGACAAAAGTATTGTACTTTATTACGCAAATTATATCTTTATTACGGTTCTTTAGGTATTAATATATGAAAACAATTGCTTTAGCATAGAATACATTTTCAAGAAGAAATAATAATTTCATTTAGCTTCAATTCAACAAATGTTATTACTATTTAATAATCTTAAAATGCATGTAAGTAATTAACAATGTCTTTTCTAATTAATTTTAAATTTAAACATATATAATATAAAGGATTATCAACCCATAAATTATTTTAAAAATATTCAAAAAATCAGCATTTTACTTTACATTAAAGAACAAAATGGTAATAACGGACTCAAAACAACCCTTAAATAAATTTAAATAAGTTATGTATTGATGTATTCTTTTCTGCGTTAGAAGTCTTGTAATGTACTTTACTACATTTAATAACATTATAACGTAGCATAAAAAGTTATAATATATGAGGAAATATAATAAATATTTTTTAAAGTACTTTTTAGATTATTTTATTATGAACTCTTATTAATTAATGTACATTTTTATACACCTCTATAAATGAATGTACATCTTAATGAAGTTTTTATTTTATCACTCGGATTACAAACTCATGACATACTAAACAAGCGTCTGTCAAAAACACCCCTTAACACTTGGACAGCAAGACCACGTTTCAATTTGAATGTCCAAAAATCTTGAAAACTTAATAACACTTCGAACGAGCACTCGAAGAATTCCTCTGATGACGATGCACACAAGACCGAAGGCTAGCAGTAGGTATAAGTAGTAGTTTCCATGAGCGCCTATTTACCTCGTCACGCGTCGATTGCGTCCGCCCGCGCCCGATCTTCCCGACGCCTTCGTCTGGCGCTTGAGGGACATTTGAATGAGGGCTCCGGCGATGGCCCCATTCATCCCTCTCTCTCTCTCACGCTCACATTGACGCGCGAGCGCTCGCGCGCGCATCACGCCTCTCGATCTGCCTCGCACGCGGCCCGGATCGATCTAATTATGTCGTTTTCGACGAAATTGCCGCAACGCCTCGCGCTTCCCCTTCTCCCTTCCTCTCCCTCTCTTTATTCCCCGCTCTCTCTCCCCTTCTCCTTTTCGCACACGTATGCGTACAACTACGCACACTAGCAGACGTCTTTAAGTCTACAGTCCTCTATTAGACTTAAGACAAACAATAATAATAATAAGAACGCGAGGAGGTTAAAGAAAAGGGAGGAGAGAGAGAGAGAGAGCGTTAAATAAATTCACTCGCGCGCGCTCGCTGTAAGACGAGGTGTGCCGGAGTGACGTTTGAATGGCCAAGAGGATGCCATTGTGCGGGGCCCGTCCGTTTTTGTGGGGCCCAGGGAAATACGACACTCGGGAATCGTTCTCAAAATTTATAGCGACCAAGCGCGCGCGCGCGCGTGAATGTATGTGTTTACGTGCGTGTGTGCGTACGCGCTCGCTCTTCGCTTTTTTTTGTGTCTCGCGAGATTTTGTTGAGTGTTTGCTATAGCTCCTATACGAGGCTCTAGTATTATATAGGTCTGCAATGTGACCGTCGATCATCGCTCGTGACGTTCTCGCGTGAAAACATCAGTGTTGTAGCTCTGCGAATCGCTTTTTTCTTATGGTGGTATTGTTTAAGCTGTAGGTGTGTTTCAGGACTTTGAACGAGGTTCGCTGCAAAATATTGAAGTTCAAGAGAAGAGTAGAAAGATTTTTGTTTTTTATTGCATGGGTAATAAAAAAACGTACCGGGAAACGTACCGATAATTAAGAAACGTACCGGGATTTTTAAATTAACATACATTTATATCAGTCGTTTACTTATGATTTTTTAATGTTTATATGGTATTTCATATTGTAAATTTTACAATATAAGTAGGGCAAAGACCTCAGTAATCGATCATCGGGACTCAATAGTGTACCACTTTGGGGCTTTATATTTTATACAAAGCCCAAAGTGGTGGACTATCGATACTCGATAATCGATATTGTTATAAATATCGATAAATTTTAATTAAAAGTTGACATTAATAATGTAAATATATATTATTTTATATTAGGTTATTCAGCTTTTCTTTAAATATAAATAAAAGGGTCGACTATCCATATCATTACTCTAGGTTGAAAATTTTATGATATGTATTACCTATTACGTCATCTACGATATTATATTTTTTTTCAGTGTAGGTATATAAACAATTATTTATTTTGCCTTGATAATGATTATTGGTCTTTTATTGATTAAATGACCGGAATGTCGGCAAGTACAAAATAAATTAATGTTAAATTGTGAAGAATATATGAGTTTCTAATTTCAAGAAAGTTATTACGTTAATTAAGTAAATAATTGTTGATGATAGTTTTTGTAAATCATATCATATTGTCTCGTATTTAATTGTAAGTTAAGATTTATGATTTTTACACTTCTGAGAACTGTCTCTCACCATTCGAGTTCCAATTCAGTTACATCTTTCCTGACTTCGAAGAATTTCGGGTCTCATCGTCTACCGTATAAAAAAATCTCAACGATCGATTATTTGCGTTAACGGCACGGCGAAAATACAAATACCTATTTAGCGATCAAAGTTGAGAACAATTTGAGCTAGTATAGAAGCAAGAGAGAGAGAGAGAGAGAGAGAGAGCGCAAGCGAAACAAAAAGTAAGAGGCGAGCCTCGGATGGCTATTCTTGCGTTTTTGTCGAGGCCCATTGTGCTTTGGTGAGACATTGCAGGTCTGGCCAACACTCGACTCATTATACCACTAATTATTCATAGCAGAACCCGCGCATATATACCTTTTTCCGACAAAAATACGTAATTCTCTCATAGTGTACGCGTATTTATCGCACTCCCGTTCCTCCGCGAGCTTCAAGCTATATAGCCTTCATTCTTCCTCCTCGAATTTACTGTTTTTTTTCTCCCCGTCTCTCTCTCTCTCTCTCTCTTCTTTGCTTTCATTCTGGCTCTGTCTTATATAAACGTGACTCGAAGGCGAGCTCTCCTGAACGAGACAATTAACTGTGATTTTCCTTTCTAATGAAAAGCGACGACGAGATATAGCGTGAGGGAGAGAGAGAGAGAGAGAGAGAGAACGAGCCACCCACCGCGCGCGGCGCACGATTAGCGAGCGCTCGCGCTGAAAATCGAATCGCCGCTCCTGGCCTATCGAGTTATATGCGCTGAGCAAGGGCCGCAGCTGTATGTCTGTATATACATAGAAGGGACTTCCTTGAGACGGAGATAATGGGGAAATAGGAACGATGGAAATTCGACGGCGGCTGCTGAGATGCTACGCGGAGATATCTATAAGCGTTGCTCGACGACGACCGACGTCCCGATCCTCATTAGCATTATTACGTTTGGCCATTGGAGAAGTAGCATTGCGCGCGAGTCAATTTGCGATTGGAGGAGGGGTTGGATAGGAAGGCGGTGGGGGGAGGGGGGTGATGCGCCAGAAATGCGTATTTGGAGTTGGTACGGAGGAAGAATGAGCGGACGCGCGCGTGGTATCGGTGAGTCTGATTGGTTGGCGCGAGAGTAATTAATTTGGTTGCGAGCCTGGCGGAGATCGGAGAAGGAGGATCGCCGCAAGCGCTTTTGTGAAGGGTATGCGTGTATGAATGGAGTTTAATTAATTCTAGATTGACAGACTTTTTAAATTGGTTTGATTTTAAGAGGTATGTGATTATTTGTTTTTTTAATGAGTATCGATGCTCTAATGAGGAACAAATGATTGGTCAATCGCTCGAGAGCTCATACGGCAGACTCTTGAAAACTTGTTAATATTATTTAAATCTGTGCATAAATTTAAATTAGACTTTAACTAGATTGAAAAAACCGCCAAAAATTGTTCCAATATGAATTTCTTTATTCTAATACATTATTTTAAATTGCTATATTTCTTTCTAAAAAGGTGGGTTGGGTTTCTTATCATCGATTTTTGTCAAACGATAAATTACAAAAAATTATAAGCTTGTGATTATGATTGCATTATTGATTTCAGAATATTAAAATAGACAAATCGTTATAGAATAAAAATAAATCGAGGAATCTTTAATTTTTTTTGTGATCTCGAATGTTTAGCAAAATAACAATTAAAAATTGGTTTGTTTAATAGAAAATGACCGCGACATCTTCCAGATATAGGCAATAAAATTTTAAAAAATATAACCTCAAATATCTTGAAAGATAAGATACCAAAGTTGAGAACAGTCTTGGTAAAGAGTTCAGCCAAGAGATAGTGGAATGATACATTTTTCAACTCAGTTTATTTTAAACATTTTCCATCATATGTTTCCGAGATATCGCCATTTAAACAAAAAGTGACGTTTCCGTGAATAACGAAAGAAGAAAGATAGCTTATAGAACATTTTTAGTCGGGGAAGATAGATAATTTTATTCTCTTTAAAATGCATTTACACTGAAGTGATCATATTATTTCTACATACCAAAATAATATACCTCATTGATTTAAGAATAACGAAAAATAGAAAAATCGTTGTAAAACAAGAAAAAGTCAATGAATCTTAAAATTTCTTTTTAAGGAGGTTCAGGAGTGTAACTGGGTGCGGAGAAGAGAGAGAGGGACTACCCCCTTTCCCTGCGAACCACTCCGTGCCCCGCGCACCACCTCGCGCAGCCAACAACCTTGAGTTTTTGTTTATGTTATCGTTGATTTCTTCGAATTAAATACGGTAATAAAGGTTACAATTTCGTCTTCGTGTATAACAGAAAAAGGGAAGAATTACCTTATCCAAACTTTCAGGTCGGAAAAGTTAGGTAACTTTATGCTCTTTCAAATGCCTTTTCCCTGGTTTGATGATATTTTTACTAATGTCTTAAACCTAAAAAACTAAAACTCAAAAATCGAAAAACCACTAAAAGAATAAAAGCGTATCGGAGAACAAAAAAATGATTTTTCAGGCGCTTTCCTTTAAGAAAATAAAAAAAAATGAGCTCTAAAACATTAATTTTTACCGTGTATCATTTGAGATTTGGTGATATACATCCACACAAAGCTTCAAGATTACAAAGCTTCCTTTAGGAGGAAGCAATACAATTATTTTAATGTAAAGTTAGAAGCTTTCTGAAATTTTACGTGATGATTACGAATTATAGAACAAAAAAATTTACGAATTTTGGGAAAAAACACCCTACAAAATTTCCTAATTTTCAAAACTAAAACGAACATTTCGTACGTATAATTTTTTTTCTTAATTTCCATTAATTCATTTTTTTAGATAAAAAAATATGATCCTCCATTGAATAAGCGGATAAAAATCTTTTCCTTCAAGTAAACATATAACAAAACCTAGCATAGAGAAAACAGTATGGAGACTAGAACTCGTAGTGTCCGAAAGGCAAACTACTCTGAATCTAAAACGCCACTAGCTCCTTCCTATATATACCTTCGAGTATTTCTTCCGAAAAATCTCGAACTGAACGGGACTCCTTCTCTCTCTTTCTCCTCGAGAAGACTATACGCTCGCACACCTACACAGCGATGCTCGCAAGCGCGTGGCCAAGCAGCAGCAGCAGCAGCAGCAGCAGCAGTAGTGGCGCGCTTGCGACACACAAAGGTGTATCGATTTTCGGTAACTCGATCTTGAGTGGCTCTCCGTTATGTACGTTCGGTTGCGGGTGAGAACGCGAGAGGCACGTTAAGTGCTTGTTTCGCGTAGGGCTCGATACGCCTATTAATTTACCCAGGCGCGTCGACTATAGACCAAGATGCAACTGACGTCTTAATGGTATCATCGCCCGGTTATCGAGGCTGTCGTTAGCCGAGGTATACGCGAGCTTACAGTGCAAGGGTACCGAGGCATGCGACGAGACAGGAGAATCGATAGCCGATTGTTACAACTGCAGAATTATTGTGTGTACCGACGGAGGTAAGGACTGTAAATGTACGGTGTTTGCTTTGTACAGTTGTGGGAATTCGATTTCGGGATTTGTTAAATTGTTACGGATATGTGAGCTGAAGATTTGTATTGTCAATTTTGGAGACATTCGACTGGTGATTACGTTACGAATTACAAGCCATTTTTTATTAGATCAACAATTAAAATAATCTATTAATAATTTAATTATTTTAAACTTACGTAGTATTCACTATATAGCTTATAAGATGAAAATCATTTCGCACCCCCAGACTATGATAACTTACAATTTTTTTTGTCTTAAATTAATTATAAATTATATATATAAAATACATTTTTATATATAAAATAAATAAAATTGATTAAAAGAGGTTGAGAAACTATAATATAATACACTAATAAAGTTAACAAACAGAATTTTGCTTTGTCATAATCTTATTCTGGGAGTATGATAACATCAATGTTATCTATCACAATTATAATATTATTAAAATTAAAAATGGCACGTACTTTCAATAAATGTTTTATATATAATTTGCAACAATGGGAATTATAATAACATTTCTATAAGATTGCTAATAATTGATATATTCAGGATTCATACAGATCAAGTGATATTCCGAATGAGCGCTAAAATTTTTGTGGTGCTGCCCTCTGAGCAGAACATTTATGAACTAGTCATTCCTACTCAGGAAGCAAAATGTCATAGACATCTATAAATGTATTTCTATTCTGAAATACTGATTTATACTTTTAAAATACAATTCATATATAAATTCAATATAAGAATATGATAAATAAAAACGACATATTTTCATATTTTAAAATACCATTTTCCTTGCAATCATGAACATAGATAATGCTCGTATAATACGTAACACTTTTCTAATACATATTCTAATATTTATCTGCATTATTCTAATATTTTTTTATATTCTACTAAATATGAGTATGAATTTAAGTCTGAGTTGTATTGGCTGGAGACGGACTGATATAATTTTAAAATATTTTTATTAGAAGCTGATTTGGATTTTGATAGAATCAATAAAGATTGAGTAAAGATTAAACTTATAATTTTCAGAATTAAAAATTCGCCTTTCAGTGGTATGAACTATGAATGTTCCTTTTACACTCTAAATATTTGTTGCATGTACGAAAAAATAGTATATTCAACGATACCCTACTCAAATAAAATCAAAAGATTTTAAAGTTGTTCAATAGAATTATTCAGAATGCCATTATGTTACGTAGTTTTAAAACCGTCAGTAATAGTTTCTACAGAGCTTCTATCACAATTCATTTATATACGCTGACGTCTGCAGTAAAAGATGAAACCACCGACACAAATCAAACGCGAACGTGCCCGATACAAGTAATAAACCGATTAGAGACCATGAATAAAGTGACTTAAAAAAAGGCTGATCTTACCGTGTGGCGAGCCGTGTTGATTGGGACTGCCCTGATGATGATTGGCCGAGACCCCGCCGCCGGACATCATGTGCTGGGCGTGGGACACCGGATGCACGCCGCCCAGGCCCCCCGGTGACTGTCCGCTCAGCTGGCCGGGTTGGTGCACCTGGTGATGGGCCACGTGATGCGCCGGATGGGGATGATGGGGCGGCGGCAGAAACGCGGCCGCGACCGCCGCTTGGGCATTGAGATAGGCCATGCGCGAGGCCGTGAGGTTGCCGAGGTTGCCGAGGTGATTCGTCAGCGGGGCCATGTAGTCCCAGAGCTTGTGGTGGTGGTGGGGCGCGGTGGGCGCGTATGAAACGGCGCTGATGCCGACCGGCGGCGAGCTCTGCGGCGAGCCACGCTCATTGTTGTTGTTGTTGTTGTTGTTGTTGTTGTTGGTGGTCGTGCTGCCGACGCCACCGGAGCCGATCGGATTGCCGGCCCCGTTCAGGCCCAGCAGCTCCTGGATGGCGAAGGGCGAGCGCTGTGGCATCTTCGCGTTCGCGCGCGACTGCTGAAGAGACGCGACGACGACGCTACTACGTGCCTCAGGCCTGCATCCTCCGCTCAGGTCGACCACGTCCACGCTTTGATTCAGGATTGTCGTTTTTTATGGATTTACCACCCGCGAGGGTCTACCGGTTGGTTGGTTTTTCTTTTGGGAGCTGGACGATTTGCGTCCTCGTTGTCTGTCGAGTTTGCGTTACATCGAGCGATCGGTTCTCTGTGCAATTTTCTACGGGTCGAGGATCGCTTTTTGGGATATAGAATATATACCTGGCGGTGTCGTTGTTCGTTCGCTTGTTGCACGCTTTCTTATTTTGTTGCACGTAACCGATAAATGATGAGGATGACGCTAGGAACTATATTGTGAGTTACGTGTTTTAGCTTCGTTGTTGTCCCGCGAAAAAAAAGTGTAGTAGTTTTAAAATTTGGGAGAAAAAAATTACCGACGGACGCTGGTTACGTCACTCGAGACGGTTGCCAAGAGATGTCGAGTAGTATTCTGTGTGTCTGAAGGCTTGAGCAAGGGCACATCTGTCAGACATACGCCGTCCGACGGATCGCTTCACACTGCCAGAAAAGCGTTTTACACGTTTGATTTGGCTTAATTTTTCGTTGATGAGAAAAGTCGTTGATCAATTACCTTGGACAGTAGGCTGCGAAGTCAAGGTAGTTGAATGGATATTGGTTTTATGTCTTCCAGTAATCTTTATTTAAGCTAAGTGTTTTCGTAAATCTCCATATTTTTTAAGGTTATAATGATTGTTATTCATGGATGTAATTTAAGAAATGGAACTGTAAGAACAGTAGAGGCGATATTCTGTTCAGAATATGCACCGTTCTTGATCCGACGGCAAATGAAGTGAATGTGCGCGAAGCGACGGCAAACTTGTTATCCTTCCACTCCGTTTGTTTACCTTTCTTTTTTCGTTCTACTTGTTTCTTTTTACGCTGGATATTACCTCTGAGATGGATTAGGCTGAAGTTTCTGCTATTTTTCTAATTTTCATTATCCAACCAGATAATAATAGGGTAACAATTTCACCTCTAACCTTCGTCTTCTCACTCAGTATCGCGTCACACAATCATCGAATTAGAAACGATTACAACTGGTCTGCTAACTCAAAAACGTCACGGGGTATTAGTTTTGTCAAAAGAAAGAAACGCGAACAAGAGAGAGATGAATGAACCCCCTTTTTGATCTCACTGTTTTTTTATTCGTGTCGATCGCGGGCTTTCAGTCACTGGTGATTAGAAGCAGAGCGAGTTGCACTGCTGGGTGTTAGGCGCGACGCTCGGAATTCTTTTGTGTAGCCGTAGAGCCTCGGCTCCGTGAGGTTTCGAGTTTCAGGGTCCGCGTGCTGCTTTATTTCTTCTGCTACTACTACTACTACTATTTCTGCTACTGCTGCTGCTGCTGCTGCTTCAGTTCTCGTGCCACTGTATTTAACGCAAATAGCCTTCAGATCCTCGACACGGAAGTCCGAGAAACTAATTCCACGAATTCTCTTCTTATTCCTTCCTCGGTGTTGTTTGTTTTATTCTTTCTTTTTCCTTTCAGAGCGCGACACACGGCGAGTGGCGAGTATATGTCTGTATCACAACTGGCGAAGCGTATGTCAGCGCGCACACTATACTGTGAAAAACACGAGAAATCAAGACAGCACTTTGGTAATCTTCTATTTTTCATCCAAGTCCACAAATCTATTAAAAATCCTTGAAGTCAACAATCACAACAACTGTCCTAAAGTATAGTCCTTGCCGCGACGAAAAGCGGAATGAATTAGACTTGAGCACGGCCACGCGATTTGGCGAGAGTGCGGTGATAAGTGCAAAACAGAGAGATAAGACGCACGAGGGCTAAAAATGCGTATGTATATATGTGTATGTAGGCCTTCTCGGCCCGTCGTTGCGGGGTTGATGAAAAATGTGGCGTGTCGCGTGTCCGTGTCGTAGTCGCGGCCGTGTGCAACTGAACGGGCGTAGTGCAGCTGCGTCACGTTGGGGTGGCTGGCTCTCTTTCTCTCGTCGCCGTCGTCCCTCGCCGCTCTCCGACGGCGCTGGCGTACACGGCGCAGCGGCGCGCAGGCCGGGGAACCCCCGGAAGGCTCTTTTGCGCGCGCGCCAGCTCGGACTCCCCCGCGAGTGCGAGCGAGAGAGCAACGGCGAGACGAGGACGCAACGAGAAGCGAGAAAAAGGCGTCGTCGCACGCGGCGGAGGGGGCGGGGTGTGAGCATCGCGGAAGGCAGCGCGAGGGAGGGGAGCGAGCCTCCCCTCCGCCGATGCCCCACCCCTTCGCGGCCGGTCGTTGGCCCCCCACCTCTCGCCGCGCGGCACACGTACATGTGCACGCACGGTAGGCCGCAGGGGGCGCGCGTCGCGCCTACTTTGCACACACGCGCGAGCCGCGACAGTGGCCGTCTCGCATCGCCGGATTGGTCGGTTTTTTCTTACCGAGACGGCCGCCAGGGCCATAGCCCTAGTTAAGGAGTCCGCCGCGAGAGGTGGGGGCTCGAAGGAGAGGAGGTGGGCCCTCTAAATGCCCCGCGACACGCCTGCGTGTCATCCCCTCCCGCATGCCCAGACGATGCCCCCTCCCCCCTTCCGCCCCTCCATCGGCTCCTGGATCCATTGACGAATTCGCATGGGGGTCTTGGGCGCTAGAACCAGGTTGCACACACGCCTACGAAGAAGAGGAAGAAGAAGGAGTCGAGATGTGCGGAAGTTCTGGAGGCTGTGCACGCTGCAGTTTCAAAGGTGACGCGAAGAATTTTCTAGGTTCTAGTCGAGGTTTGTAGGAACGATGGAAATCCTGTCGTCACTGGGCCTTACGATGTCGTCCGATAATGCTACTCTACACGTGAGATTGTCTGTTGTTGTGGCGCTTTTGTATATAAGGTTAATCTAATTATTGTAGCTGCAGAGGTTGCTTTCGTATATTTTACAAAATTGATCAAATATGTATCGAAAAAAGATTTTTGTAATTTTTATTAGAACATTCTTTTCTGATAATTAGCTAAGTTATATGTGTTTCTTTTGTATATTCCAATTCCATTAATGATTTTTGATAAATTTTTGATATTGCTAATAAAATTAACTCTTTTAAGATTTGAATTATTTTTAAAAAATTAATAGGATTTCATTAAATTCTATTGAATATTAAATTAAGCTTTTAAAAGAAAACTTTTCTTTTAATGACATCTACCTATTAAGAAAATTTTAAGGATATCTATAGTAAGGGAATTAAAACATTTTAAACATCAAGTTTGAAGAATAAATGGTATAATTGCTGTCTATACCATAAGTGTTACACCTTGCTGCAATAGATTAATTTAAGAATTTTTTAAATATTGACGCTATGAAATTATATGCGGGTGTGTTTTATACTATATATATATACTTCCACGAAACAAAAGTTGAAAAGTGCCTAACTACATACCGCTAAAATTTAAAAAATTCTTAAAGGTATCCATTACAATAGGATGTACATAAACCGTTAAGAGCAATAATAAATCAATTCAATTTTTTCAATAAATCAATTGGAGTTAAGTTTTTCACCAAAACTGACGTTTAAGCAATTTTTTATTTTATCTATTAATGGTCTAATGTAGGTACATATATTATAGATATATAATATTTTTTTATATGTATAGAAGGGATCAGATACTTAATGAAATTGCATGGTTTATCTTATATCTTATATAAAAGACAAATGACTTATTATTTTAAATAGTATAATCATATTTATTGACAAATTACCCTTATTTATTGTGCAGATAAAACGTTGTTTTGCTTATTAATTAAATAGGTGTCCTTAAGTAACTAAACACCACTGTTATGTATATTATCCAATAAAGATAAAACAATAAATTATTTAAACATCTTATTTGGCATAAAATTCAAGTCAGTTAAAGTTGTTATCGCGCCTAATATATCACATAAGTTTCTAAATTTTCAAAAATTATTAACATCTCTATATTATTGCATGTATTTAGTAAAATTTCATCAATCTTATTTTTAAAAATTTAATGAAGAAAAATTCATTCACCAAGTAAAAAAAAATAAGGAAAACTGGTATACATTTAGAAAAAAACATTGTTCTAATTAACTTGTATATAAATACGTACTTAAAAATATTTTGTAAATAAATTAAATTATAGAGGATCCAAATAATCGATTTTTTTTCATTTCTCCATAGATTTTGGAGTCAAAAATATGATCCAAAAGATTTTAGAGCGATATCTCCAGAGCGCGTGCGTTCCAATTGATGCGTGGAACTTTGAACGCTTTTCTCGAATTCACATTGTTGAAGTTTGCAGAACAGATAACTCAAAAAATATTCAACTAATCAGTATTTTCCAAGAAGTATTTTCAAGATCAATGATTTTTTTAAATATAAACCTGTAAAATTAATAAAATGAATGTTTTTATATAGTTTTTATCGCAAATTTTGAACAAAATGTTCACCTAAAAATCGTATTTCATTTTTCAAAGCTCTTTAAAATATTATTTTTTCAATTATTGGAATGTATGTAAGATGTTTATACGAACATTCGTTAATGTAAGATGTAGCGAGCAGTCTAGATAAGTTACCTAGATTTAAGCTTATTATAGAATTAATTCTTCTTTGACCTGAAGAAGGGTGTAAGAGACACCCGAAACGTTGTCAACATATTCATATAAAGTAGAACAATTCCGTCTACAATTTGCTGTTAGAAGAAATCATTTAAAATTATTTTTTCACTTTCTTTTATCGGATTGAGGTCTATATTCTGCGAAATTTCATGAAGACAACGAAGCCATTTTTTTTATAACAAGTTTAGAAGTCTCCATATGTCCCGCAGGTAAGCAGTCTCCGCGCTTGGATAGTGAAGATCAACCTTTAATATCCAATCACCAAAATATTTTTAACAAAAATAAATTTTTTTTTCTATTTTCGAACAACAAAAAATATTCTAAAAGTTTCAAAATAATTATTTGATTTCTACTGCTTAAGAAAATTCCTAATAAAATCACGTCAATTTTGTATTCTTTTATTCGATAATATTTTGCTTACTTTAAAATGTGGCTAATAGTAAGACTTAGTCTTAGTAACCTTTGTTAATAAATAGAAATTTTCTCGAACTCAAGTTTATTTATCAAAAAAAGAATTTACATTCCCTAGTAGAAAATTATCTAGTTTTATCGAGGCCCTCGATTATTCCCATGGCAAACTAGATAGATCTACATAGTTCTAGATTAATTTTCCACCAGGGTTTAGAAGAATGATTTTAAAAGGTTTTAAATGTATTAAGGCTAATTAATTATTAAAATGTAACTTTATTTTTTAGTGAATAAATAAAACAAAATTTTAGTGTAAAGATAGTTTAATTAAAGAATTAAAGTATTATTGCGTTGTATGAAAAACGAATTGAATAACTTCTAATTTATTTAGAACAGTCTTAGTAAATTCGCTGTAAGTCGCTGCAAATTCACCTTTTAAAATTTGGAACATACTAGATAAAATCTGACATTGTGATTAAAATGTATGTAAAAGAAGAGTACTTTACGTACTTCATAAAATTGTAAATAAGAATTGTGATGTCGTAATCGAAAAAATTATTCATCAAACGAAAGTTATTTAAGCTTCAAAATTTATTTATACTTTTCATTCGATTATTGTTCTTAAATACTCGTTTTACTCATTCAACATTTATCTACAAATTTGATGAAGCAAAATTATGAAATACTTAATTTATATTCTCTATCCGAATAAGTTTCAATTTTCTTGTTAAATACTGCATTGGATACATTCACGTTTCCTATAACTTTATTGGAAAATTTAAAACAAGTCCAAACCTATTTGGATAGAAGAATTTTTTTCAAGCGTACATCTACCTAAACCATACAAAAGTTTATAAACAGAAAAATTATATTTTGTACATTTTAATTATAATGGAATTTCGTTTCGTCAAATTTATAGATAAATATTTAAGAAGTAGAAGAATTAATTAAAAGATTAAAATCGAATGGAAAACATTTCTTAGGTTTTCAGTGACTATCTTCTTTATTGAATAATTTCTAAGATTGTGATATGCACAATTCTTGTTTATAATTTTTTTCCAGTATAAAAAGTAACTACTCTTCTTTTACATGTATTGTCTCTGATTATCAGATCTTATTTAAATATGATGTAAATTTTCTTTTATACACAATATCGTCCGTAATAAAATACATATCTATATCAATTTATATTGCTTGTCAAATTTTATGACTTGCGTAGCTTTTGTCGTGAATCATGTTTTCATAGATTAAATTATTTTAACATTATAATCATGTATAATGCAAAGTGTAAGAAATTATAAAAAATGTGCATTTAATTACATTATATAGTTGAACTGTTTAAATTATGCGTATAAACAGAAAAATTAATAGTTCTTTTCAATTTATGTTTTTATGTATATATAAATTAATATAATTTTAGAAATTTATTAAATAGATATTTTATAAATAACGGACTAATATTTATATAAAATAAAAATGTAATTAACGATTGTAATAAGACTTTATTATAATTCAAGTGCGTAATTAGACTTTAGATTTAGCTTTTCCAGTAAAATCTTAAGCTTTATTCAACCAAATAAAATTAAAGATGTTAATTCTTCTTAAAATCACGATGATTTCTAAAGCGTAAAAATTATTTTTGAAATATCGCAGCATTCATTTGCAAAGTAGACGTAAATTAGTGCACAGCGCGGAAAACTTTTTACCCCGATGAGACTTCATACGGGCCTGCACGCACCAGTATTTTTCGACACTGTACGCGCAGTGCCCGCGCGCTTCCACTCTCCTCCCCCTCTCCTCTCTCTCACACACCTACACAGCAGTAGCGGCAGCAGCAGCTGCTGTTGCAGTCTCTATTAACGACGTGGGAGTGGTCTGTGGAGGGGAGGCCCTGCCAATCGGAGCGCGCCACTTGCGGCTCTCATTGGCCGGGGCACAAATCGATTTACGCGCGACTCACCCCTCGGGGCGCCGCCGGTTCCGCGCGAATCTCGCCCTTACGTCGGTCGGGGCTAGCGTCGCTTTTCGCGGCGCTCGAGCCTACACCACCAATTTGTCGGGTTCGGCCTGGCGCGGGTGGGGAGGCCGAGTAGCGCGCTGCTGCAGCTTCTAAATAAGGGAGTTTCCCCGACTTCGCGCCCCGAGAACAACTGAAATTCGCGACGGCGAGTAAGCGGGGGTAATTTTCGATGAGAACTCCCTCTCCCTCTTGCCCCCCTCTCACTCTTTTCCTCTCACTCGCGAATTTGAGTAATAATTCCGTGACTGTTTTTTTTTATGATTTCCAGTTTGGGCTTGAAGCTTTTTGTTTTATGCTGATTGTTCGGACCTTTGTTTATGTCTTTTATTATTCCACGAGTGATGCTGAATTGTTGTTGTTACTATTCTGCTGGGTACTTTTTGCATGAGTAAATTTGTTTGCTTTTTACATTATTTGAGAAGCGAAATCTGATTGGAAACTTCAATATTTAATTTTGATTCCATATTTATTGTACTTTTGTAATTATCTGTAAAATCAAATTTGCATTATAATCGAACTTGGAAAAACAAAATATTATTCTTGTCATTATTGCGTATGAAAATTTTATTTTTAAAATGTGTCACGGAATTTTTTAACTTTTTTGCGAATCGTGCGAAGGTAATTTTTTGCAATTTGTTTATGATTTTTAATTTGAGCTAATATTGTTAAATAATAATTATAATAACTATACAAAAATGAATGTAATTACAACTAAATTGAATTTTATATTTTAATAAATAAACATTTATCATTAATGCCTAATATGCTTTTCAAAAAATTTTAAATAATACTAAATAAAAGTAATTAACTTTGTAAAAACATAGTTATAACTTATTCAAATTTCAGACATACTGTATATTATGTTTTAAAATATGTTATGTGTTCGTCTAGCATATTTTACTATTCTACATAAAAAGTTATTTCAGCGTACTGTATATGAGGAATACTACAAAAAATTGGGCGATAAGTGATTCGAAAAGTGATGAAGAGCAAATGATGAGCACGCTTCTGCAAATTGATTTTTCTTGTTGAATAAGTCCTAAAATGTAAAAGAAAAATTTCCAACACGTAAAAAAAATCTTGTGACACTGTCTTTTATGTATATAAATTTTTATTATGGAAATTTAACATGGGAACTATGGAACAGAAACGGACATCATTGATATAACAATCACTTAGCTTAAGGGTGTACAAATTTCTATGTAATAGAATATAAAGTAGAAACAAAAAGCTTTAATTTGAGACATGCTTTAAAAAAGATTAACAGTATCAAAAGTTATGAATGATCAAAGATAGCGAATAAACGCGAATAAATAATAAAAACTGAGAAATCATGAAAATTTGTGATTTTTTCGTGAATAAATTGTTTGCACCAAGAAGCCAAGTGATAGTTATATCAATGATGACCGGTTTCAGCGCGATTTTCAGTCCATAATTCCTACGTTAAATTTCTATAATAAAAATTGATTGATTGAAACCCCAATTAACTAGTGCCACTATCTATTAAGTATGTAAAACAACTAGGTGTTTTTGAAAAATCTAAAATGTGCGACTCTTCGTAATAGCTATTAATATAACATTAGGTAAATGTTACAATTACTGCGAACTTTCGTCGGAGATGACTTAGAAACGAAATAATAGCGCGTATGAATAAAATTCGTCGTAATTTTTTTGCAGATCAATATTGGGCATTATTTGCTTAGAAAATAACATTGTGTGTATATTATAATGAAACTTACATTTTATTACATTAAGTCGACGGTGGTATCATAATATATTTTTACAACATTAAAAAGTTTTTGCACTTTAAAAATATTGTAAATTATTATTATTATTATTATTAACCAGGTACAATGTACCTTGATGCTTTACATTAGGGCAAGCATCAAGGATCGCAGGAGGTAGTTTAACTACCTGTACACGACCCTAGTTACAAAAACTTAACAATTATGTGTAATTAAAATTAATATTATTTAATATTAATTAAATTACTGTATAAAAATAACTTACAACTAAATACTTATAAACTATTAACGTTATTAAACTAAATCTCTTAATTGTACATTCAATATCACCCATTTTTTTATTTTGATTTTTATATTTTCCTTACTATGCTTGATATTTTTGAGTTCGTTTGGTAATTGGTTAAAATATTTGGTAGCATTATATATATTACTTTTTTTCCCTATTTCAAGATTGATTTCAGGTAGTTCTAGGTTTTTGTTCCTAGTTTTGCTTTTTGATTTTATAAACTTTTCTCTAAGCAAATTGTAATTATTTAATAATGTTTGTAGAACATAAATTTTTTTAACTTTTAAAATAGAATCCATCTGTCTTTTTGAGTTACTTCTTATTATCTTTATTAATCTATTCTGCAGTTGGTATAGTGGTTTCATAGCATTATAATACGCTGAACCCCATACTAAAATTCCATAACTAGCCAGACTGTTAAACAAACCATAATATATGATAACTAGAGAATGTTTGTCCATTACTTTATTTAATTTAGCAAATAAATAAACAAGGTATTTAGTGCGTTGTACAACACTTTGTATATGTTCTTTCCATTTCATATTCATGTCAATAGTAACCCCTAAATATTTGCAACTTTGTACTCTTCTTAACGATTTATCTTGTATTCTTATTTCTACATTATTTGGTATTTTATCATTATAGTTTACGAACGTTATATAAACTGTTTTGTCAACGTTTAATGCCAGTTGATTGATTGCTAACCATTCATTCACTGCATACAAATGATTGTTCATTAAGTTTATAAGTAAATAATAAAGAAAAATTTGTATTAATAATACCCAAATGTAATAATAATTATTTAATGTTAAAGAAGACTTTTTTTATGCTACTAAAACAAAATCTATATTGAAATATATAGCTTTAGTTAGTTAAGGTCAACAAAATGACTTCGAAACAGATGATATTAATCGCTGGAAGTTCCAGTTATTTTTGAAGTATTATTTAAAGCGTGGAATCGTGTACACCCCAAATAGCGTGTGAGCGTTAAATTAGCCACAATCTTTTAGAAACTGCCGAAATTTCGACATCCGGTGCCGTAACTGGCACTTCGGGAACGGTTAGCTTTACCGTTTTCAACTTATTTCAGTGACTAATACGATTTCTCACCTCTCGTTCGACTGCTCCCGAGTAAACGAGGCTAAGGTCCGTCTCTCCCGCCTGGACATTCTCCAAAACATCTGTTACGAGCTTTAAGTAAGCTTTTTGTATAAACAAATTAGGTAGAAAAGTGGCGAAGTAAATTGCCTAAAAATTTGAAGTGATGTCATAAGTAGCAATACATTAGTTCAGTAAAACGTGGGAAATGTATGCTTATTTTTCCGGATAAGTAAATAATACTCAAATGTTATATAGTTTTCACTTATTACACTTACATATTTTGAATTAAACTATATAAAAAATAATTCGAATATTTATGAAATACTTTGTACAAATTTAAAAATAAGTTAATAGTTTATAAGCTTCGTGGAAATTATCGTTTTCTAAGATTAAATTAGAAATATATAATTACTTAACCCTTTAACCGGGACTGTGCATTAGTAGTGGTGACGTCTAGAAAACTGTACTTTGTTTGGCTGTTCACGTAATAAATTATTTTTCAACCTGAAAAATCACTTAAATGATTCATCATATGTTACTGAGTATACATAAATAACAAAAATAGTGAAATGATAATTTAATGCTTGTAAAAATTAAAAAGAAACTATGATTTACTAACAGTAACACAGCTCACAATTACACGGCTTCACACACACACACGCCCGCACTCACGCACGCACGTACGCACACCCTCATGCACACACGCACACGCACACACTCAGGCATATATATGATTGCGGGCGGTGTGTGTGTGTGTGTGTGTGTGAGTGTGTGTGAAGCCGTGTAATTGTGAGCTGTGTTACTGTTAGTAAATCATATTTTCTTTTTAATTTTTACAAGCATTAAATTATCATTTCACTATTTTTGTTATTTATGTATACTCAGTAACATATGATGAATCATTTAAGTGATTTTTCAGGTTGAAAAATAATTTATTACGTGAACAGCCAAACAAAGTATAGTTTTCTAATATAATTATATATATATATATATATATATATATATATATATATATATATATATATATATATATATATATATATATATATATATATATATATATATATATATATATATATATATATATATATATATATATATATATATATATATATATATATATATATATATATATATATATATATATATATATATATATATATATATATATATATATATATATATATATATATATATATATATATATATATATATATATATATATATATATATATATATATATATATATATATATATATATATATATATATAATATAGATATATTCATAACATCAATCATGAAATTTCGCGCTTCGTCAGACTTTGTGTATTATCTAAGATATTTCAGTTCCGTCGGATTATACAAAATAAATGCTCCCAAAAACAAGATAAATTCTTAAGCTTGCATACCGGTATTGCGTAAGCACTTAGTAACTCTTAGATAGGCAATCTTGGCAAATTAATTTCCTGAAGTATGAAACAGCGAAACTTGTTCCAAATATGTATTGATAAACTATGTCGTTAAAGATTTCAATTAAGTACATGTACATGACCAAGTAAATGGGTATCTCCCTAAAACTAACTTTTTACATTTTTGGGTAAGTATGAGTATATAAATCATTTGTTTAATTTACGAAAGCTTTTCATTTTTGCACCTATAGTGTGGTATATAATATAGATAATTCAGAGAAAATATTTTCAAACGAGTTTGAAATAAGCTGTTTTTTAACGCAAGAAGTTTTGGATTAGCTACCACCGATATTTTGTTATAGACGGAACAAGATATTTTTAAATAGATTATATCTTGGAAACTAATCTTAAAAATTATAGTTCATGAATACAAATAAATTTATATTGAAACGATTAATTAAATTTGAGGAAGCTGACTGATAATAAATTGGCAACGATTTTAAAATAATGTCGTGGTAATCTCCGAAACATTTAATTAGATTTCTAAAGACCGTATTCGTCTTTCTGATAAAGCACATCCTTTTTCTATGGCTTAAATTATGCATTTAGCTCTAAAGAATATATTTTTTAAGTATGGCTTAATTACAATAAATGCTATAGCCATAATTTAAAAAAAAATCAAAATTAGTCTGTTTTAGTTTGATTTAGTTACATCTTTTTATGTATGTAGCAATTGCAGCGCGTTTCGAATCATCATTTTCCCTTCGATTATCTGGACTTCGAATTGTTTGCATATGTTTATTTCAGAATTAGTTATATTTATTGTCAAAACTATGAATATTCTTCTTTACCTATTTATATCTAATAAAAATTTAAACTGCTAGCAAAACTATAAAAAGCAGTCTAATAAACGGAACCCGGCCCTAACTTGGAGGGTACATGGAATAAAATGCTTTGTTAATTTAACAAATAAATACACTTGGTAAAAAATGCACTAACTATTTTTTTATTACACTTACCAAGTAATTTGTTAATTTAACAAATGGGTTTGTAAAATTAACGAATCACTTTATAGAAACAACAAATTACTTGGTAAGTGTAATAAAAAGATAATTAGTGCGTATTTTACTAAGTGACTTTGTTAAATTAACAAAGCATTTCTTCCACGTACATTTTTTAAAACTAAATACACAGTTTAAACCACAAAAAGTATGTACTTCATCAGAAAGACGAATTACAGCCTTTAGAAGTCTAACATTTTGACAGACAATAAAGTTTAAAGTTTCTGAGATTTGCTCATATAATGATTATAAAATAAAAAAAATAGGTTTTTTTCACACTAATATTTGGAAAATACTGTATAACTTGCATATTATAATTGCAATATGTCCCTTTTTATGTTTTAGAGATATTAAGGTTCAAAGATTTTATCTTCCATTTAAACTAATGTTAAAAACGCTGCCAACTGATTTGGTACTGATTCTCAAAATGGTGTCGGTCATATGATACAGTATATTATATTATTATGCATACGTCAATATCTCTTGATGGATTTGACAAAATACGTAAGTTATTATAGAGCAAATTTGTTTGAGAATTTTATAAGTTCATTCTTAAATTTTAACTGCAATTTTAGTTTTACACAGTTTGATTAGAGTATGTCAACTGGGGTTCGAGCACAGATGAGCTACACTGCCGTGCAAATGAAGAAAGTGAGTATCTACATTTAAAGTAAATCCGAGACATTTGATAAAATTCATTTTTATTCGGATATATTTGCGTAAGATATATATTTGTTGAAAAAATAATTATCGTTTATCATAACGCTGGACGGGACCAAAACAAGACGATATTTTGAAACTATCGTCTTGGTCTCGATAAAGTCTCGACACATAATGTCTTGTCTTGAGTTTGGGAAGCCTTGTCTCATATTGGTCTTGTCTTGTCTTGAAGTTTTAGTTTCTTTCATTAACTTTTACTTAATTTTTTAATATAAAACCCATAATGTTAAGAATGTCTCCAATAGCACCTTTATAGACGAATGATATATTTTTGGTTACCCCTTTAACATATTACATTTAGAGTGTCTCATGCACGCTTCAATCAAAACAGTTTATATATTTTCCCCTCCTTTTTTTAAGTATATCGACGATTAACAATTTTCATTTGTCATATTTAGAGCGTCTCATACAATTTTAGAAAATACCTCTTAAGTGTTAAAATCTCAAAGCATTAAAATAAAAGTTTTTTTGGTCTATTTGTATGACATATTTTAATTATCTTTCAGATAAAATTTTTTATTAATTTCTTTGTAAACGAATTCAGACGCGATTTACAAATTTTTCCTTGCCAGAAAACGTCTTACAAATACATGAAAAAAATGTTATGTTAGTGCTTTGAGATTTTAACACTTACGAGGTATTTTATTAAAAGTAGTAAAACTCTAAAGAACACACTCTTTCGGTGTATAAGACTATTTAAATATGATTATTGAAAATTGTTAATCGACGATTTATAGAAAAAGGGGAAAATATATAAGCCTTTTTGATCGAAGAGTGTATGAGACACTCTAAATATGATCATTAAATTTTGTTAACCGACCATATACTTTAAAAAAAGAGGGAAAAATATATAAACTTTTTTGATTTAAGAGTGTATGAGACACTCTAAATGTAATATTTTGAAGGGGAAACAAAAAATATATAACACGTCTACAAAGGTGTTGTTAGAGACATTCCTAACATGTTTTATAGGTACACGCTCAAGCCATTTGTTCTGAATATGCATTGAATATTCATTCACATAAAAACTATAAATTAATGAATTTTAAATTTAAATTATAGATTAATTTTTTAGTACTTAATTGCAATAAACTTGCCCACTAATGGAATAAAACTTGCTGAAAGTTTCTATAGTCATATTACCTATTCATTGAAAAGACTGGAAATCCTTTGTTGCAGATTTTTGGAAATATAAAGGGTTTGATGCAAATTAAGGTTTCGAATCCTTGATAAGTATTCGGTTTTACTTATGAATATACTATTTTCAATGCATACTACAATTAGCTGCTTAATGGAATGAAAATAAATTCATATGTTTAAATGAGCATACATGATTATTCATATATGATCACATACAGTTCCAATTAGCGGTCTTTTGTTTGAGTTCCATATACTGTATTGTAAAAAGAACAAAAACGTCTAAATTTTAAATAAATATATCTTAAAATGTGCAGTGTGGATCTTTGAGATAAATATTGCACAAAATTTTGGAATATACTAAAAACTTTAGATTTTAGGTGATAATTGCCTTCAATTTAAATTACTTAAGGTATTGAGATTATCAGGATATATCAAGAATATATTAATAACACTTTCAGCAAAAGATTATATACTTTAAAATTTAATGTTGTAGACTTTAGTATGATTTACAGAACAAATAGTGAAAATCCAGACTGATATGACTTTGAACATTAATTAATCATTTTATTACGACTTATAAAATAGATAAAAGCCTTTTCAAGGCGAGGCAACACAAGAAGAGACTATCTTCTTCAAGACCAAGACAAAATTGTCTATGTCAAGATTGCTTCAAGACTAAGAAAACATTTATAAAAATATCGTCTCATCTTGGTCTGGTGCAACTTTATATATGTAGTAGCATCACTATTATAAATTTGACAGCAAACAATAACAGTTTTTTATTCCCTTAATGTTTTTAATCCACATATTTAACTTACCTAATATAAAATTAATCTACTAATTTTGAGACCACTGAGTGAACATAGCAAATATATTACAGTATACTAAAGAGTTGATGAACATAATAAATATTAAATAATAAATATTAATAATCAAAGGTCTGTTTCATGGCATTAGTTTATCCATTTATTTTTTATTAAAACATTGTATATTACTTTTATAAAATGCAACATAGGAAAGTATGTATAGAATATTTCCATTCAAAAATTTATTTTTTACTTATCAAAAATTTCTAACTGTTAACTTGTAAACAGTTAATTTCTTTTTGAAGCCCGTTAAAAATGATTTGTACTCTTAATGTCACGATCTTAAAAAGGTCGTACCATAGAAATAGCAATTCAGCTTTTGCTCTTTCCCAACAAGAATAGTTATTTTTTATAATTTTAAATTGTTTCTGGCATAAGAACAATTAATAATTTAATTGTAAAGTAGTATATGTGTATCAAAAGGTATTGGTGTATGTTATTATACTTGCCTTCGGTAAATCTCGATCGCCTTTGACCCATATAGCAAACATCACACTCCATCAGAAAGACTATTCTAGCGCCAACTCCAAAAAGTTGTAGTTTAAATAAATGTTGACTTTGTATTAAATAAAGATAATAAATATTTGATCGAGCCTAGTATTTTCTCAATCTCGTTATTACAGAAAGTAATATTTTTTACTTTACTTATGTTTTACGAAGTCGGTTAAATTTTTTTGTTAAATTTTTTTTTATAGATAGATATAATTACCCACCTTTAATTTTTTGAAATTATACGCAAGCTCTAACGTTAGAAATTACTTCGGAGATTTGGGTAAGAACTTATACATAAGGAGTTACAATCTAATAATTTTTCTTGCAGTAGGAATATATTTAGATTCTTACTATGTAATAATTCAGTTGTGCAAAACCGGAGTGCAATAAGTACATATTTTAAATTTTATAATAGAACATTATACAATAAGTGCGCGAAACCGGTGATTTTCGAACGAATGGGAAGTTTGTCGCCCGAGCGAATCGAGGGCGACAATCACACGAGTTGAAAATCACTTCAGCGCACGCGTTGCATATACTATTTTTTTGAAACGTGTGTGAGAAGGCCGAGTACGAGAGGCAAGTGAATTGTAGTACGAGTATATGAACATGGGAGGGTGCAGGGAGGGACGCTGGATGGTGGCAGTTATTGGTTATTATATTCAGTTATTATTTATTAGTCTATTATTCTATACTTGGTAAGAGAGTATCAGAGGCTTGGTAACCGATATCTGATAAGACTTTGATAGGTGTTTACTGACACCAAAATATAAAGTTTAACACCCTTAGTTTGTTCAATGGTCTCGCATCCTCGAGATATCAACCAACTGACCTCAATTGTGCATTATGTTAGATAAAAATGGTACCTCTACTTCTTATTAAAGAACTGCAAGATTTTTACCCTAGAAAAAACTATCCAAAGGTAAATAAAGTAGACGACAAGTGCTTCAATATCAGCTTTGTTGCGTACAAAAATATTAATCTGGGCCAAAGTTACAAATTTTCTAAGAATGTTTAGAAAAACATATAAATTCGAGAATTTTAACTACTATACATATGATAATTTTTTATGTAACTTCATCACTTTCTTTGAAAGTTTAGTAACTTTGTTCCTGATTAATATTATTGTATGAAATAAAACTGATATTAGAGCTATTTTCGTCTATTTTTATTCACGTTTAGATAATCTTGTCTAGCATCAAAGCTTGCAGAGCTGTGATCATAAGTATAGGACTATATTTTACTAAAATAACCCATAAGGGTAATAATATTTCATTTTTAGATGTCAGCAAATATTTTGTAAGCATCATCAAATATCGTTTTCTAAGCCTCTGACACTCTCCTAGTTAAACTACTTAAACAAAAAACTAATATAAACTAATATACCAACATACAAATAAAACTTTTTTATGATTCTACAATGATTCTAAACGATACAATTGTAACTCTAATATTTTGATTAAACTACCTTAAATGAACATTCTATTTTTCAAGTTACGAATCGAATCCGAATAGAATAGAATAGAATCTACGTAAAATTTGGCAAACATGAATATATCTAAGTATGGAAACTGTTCCAGTCTCAATATTGTGCAATTTTTCTAGTATTTTAAATGGTTTACGTCATAGTTTGATGTAACTTACATCCGGTAGTTTAGGATATGGAGATTTGTACATAATTTTAGTTAAAAGCTGATAACACGATCTTTAATTTTAGTGGTCGCAGTATTTCTGAAGTTATTTGTATCAAACCTTATGGTTTTAATAAAATTATCAAACAATACTATTACATAAATATGATTCAGTGAAGACAACAAATAATTTTTAACTAAAAAATGGAGTTAAAAATTACCATAGATTTTATCATATTTCCTTACTTGATTTATTTTGAGCTAACCATTTTAAATAAATTTACATTTTAATAGTTAATCTACTAAAAACGATTCCCTTTTTGTTTTCCACTGTCTATCGTAATTATGCTTATCACGTATAAAATAATATTAAAGATAAAATAAAACTTTAAATAATTACTGTATTAAACGTATTTAAACGTGTAGATATATATTAATCGCAAAACTTGTTGTGTCTTTGAAAAAATATTTATCATAAGTGAATAGATAGGCTCGTAGATACGATCGTAGATAGCGGTATAAATTGATAAAGAAGGGAATGGATAGTGGGATAAGTGGATAGAGGGATGTATGGATAGAGAAAAAGTTGGATATAGAGTTACGTAAATAGTAGAATAAGTGGATAGAGAAGTGCATGGATAGTAGGATACCTACACAGAAGTGCATTGATGTTAGAGTACGTGAATAGTAGTGCGCTTGGTAGCATGCTCGATATGCAGAAAAACATCCCCCACTCTTCGTTGCGTTAATTTACAGACTACCGCAGGAACTTTTTTTACAAAATTTAGATTTAATAGACAAATTAGCGATACACACTCAGGATTTTAGTCACAAGATCATAATGGGAGATCTAAATGCGACTCTCCTTAAGACATCAGAAGATGCTAAATTTGTAAGGCGAATAGCTGATGACCTTAGTCTAAGAATAATTGATCATGGTGCGACTCTTTCTCAAGATGCTGAAGAATATCGTCTTCCCACGTAGATAGTCCACGATCAGATTACGGAGTTTTTGCAAATAAAAAGACTCCTTGACCCAATGCAGTTTTCGGCAGTATCGCAGTACACAAATATCACTGCTAAAATTAACTGATGACATTCGGAGTGGCTTAAGGTGGCTCGAGCGACTTTTCAAAAATACTAAATCACATTAAAAATATGCGGGAAATATACTTTAAATGTTAAACTCTTTATTGCTTTCCAAAAATCATAAGCTCAACGACTAAATTATAAAGAAAAAAGAGTTGTAAAATGAGTCTGTACAACACGTAGCTTATGGCGTTTCTGTCATTATCTGTGAGTAATTATTCTGCAGTAATGTTGTAAAATACTAAATCATAACAAAAAAACAGGTGGTTATACACTAGTTTATGAGGATTACAATGGCATAAAAATAATTGTGAGTAATCGATCAAATTAGAGAAATAATAATGATGAAAGTGTATAAACTAACTATTTACTACACTCTGTAGTACTTTCTGCGCATGTCTGTTACAAGCGGCAACATCGCATTTCAAAATGAACATGAAATGGCGGGAAATTTAAACTGACTAAACTTTAAATTGTATGACTTTTATTTTATTTGTGACTACTTTATTAATACTATTCAGAATACATTATTTATTTAGGAGTAAAAGAAACTGCAAATACAAATTTTATTGTATAAATTAGGAACAAAAAATTCTATACATCGTACAATAGAAAAGTAATAGAACGTAATGGAATGTTCACAAATAAAATTTCAGGGTATACATTACAACTAAATTCTGGAAGATATAGGATATAATATTCAATTACAAAGTATATTCATTATAAATATTAAATTTATTAATACAAAAACAGCCTGAGAACTTACTAATGAAACTAAAATAATTTAACATTTTAATATTAGAATCATTATCACTTGTTAAACAAATAATAAAATTACGAATTAAGTAAACACAGTCTTTAGCGAACTTACATAAATGTTATACCAATAATATTAATGTCTAAACAGTATAACATCAACATTTTTACATTATTATAAATACTATTTGGTCTTTTTCTTTAGCATAATTGTAAACTGTAGAAAAAATAATTTAATCGCATATTTAGCTTGATAAATGCTCAAAAATTATTTTGATTATTTTTTTGTTATTTGTTACACGAGGTTTTCCTTGTACGTTTTCACGCAGTAAAATAGATAAACCATCTATTCCTCCGGTTTCGCAAGCTTTTTCAAGAATTTCTTTATTTATATATGCTTTTGCTATTTTGTTCTTCATACTTTTTGAAATTTGAATATCCTGTAACGATTCTTTAAATGTTTTAGTTTTCTCATTCCTTTCTTTTGAATTAAGAATAAAATCAACGTTTTTAGTGTGTTCATAAATACAAGTATTATCTTTGAATAGTTTTTTTAATAACTTTTCTAACATGAAAACGTCATTGAGTGCATTATGAGCATGTTTGAGGTCATTTTGATCTAAGAAATCTTGAGCTAGTGTGCCTTCACTAAATTTTTGCTTGTTTTTTATCCTTTGGGGAAGTAACGATTTAAAAACATACAAGCTATCACAAAAACCTCTCACAAAAATCTTAAATTCTTTTAAAAGACCCACAGATGTAGCCAATAGAATTATTGGCGCATCAAATCTAGAAAAAATAACATACAAAGTTGAAAAATAATATTTTTAATTGTTTACTTTATTTTTTTATAACAAATAGTTGAAACACATAAAACGTAGTAAGAAAAAATACCTGTAACAGTTGTGTGGCAACAAAATGACAGGTCTAGTTTGACCTTTTGAAAAATATAGAAAACTCATCAACCCATCTTGTGGAGAGGACGTGATTACTTTCTTCTCGTTAACATACATATCGTTATTTACAACTTTTATGCCGGTAATCTCAGATGCTTTTGGATTCATATATTTTTAGGCATAACGTAAATGTCAAATGTATTATTTTCACATATAGCTGCAATCTAATATAAAAAGCAGTAAGTAAAAATACATAAGTGTAAAATAAATTTTCTATATAGTAAAACATAAAAGTTTAAATATTTTACCTGCACAATTTCATCAGACATCTGAAATCCAGTAGTTTCAAGGTCGAATATAGCAACCGAACAATTCTCATAATTATCTATTTCTATTAGGTACAATTTTATAAATAAATATTTCTCTATTAACATGAATTTCAAATAATAAAATTCACCATACCAGCTATTACAGCTTCATCAATCAAATCACTGGTGTTGAGATATCCAGACCCAGATTGATGAGCTACGCCTTCGCGATTGCCTATAGATGTATTTTTACAGGATCTCTCTTTTTTTAACACTAAACGCCTTATTCTCACAGAAATTTGTTTTTTATTTTCAGCTTCACGAACAAATTGATGTTGTTTTCTTTTTCGGGAAATCTGGGTGTGCTTCCTCGGCGAAAGTTTTAGTATTGCATTTAGAAATACAACATACTCATAACCGAGATTTTTTTGACATACTGCTACAGCGACTCGATAGCAGTGTGATTAGGAGCCTCCATAAAATGATGACTTTGGGTGCTTAGAACAAACTGTATTATTAAATGATTCATTCGATTGGCTGGATGCACATGGCGCAATTTGAGCTGAACTATTAATAAAAGGTTGTAAAATTTTTTCTAATTGATGTTTTAATTTTTCATCTGATGCACACTGGCCATCTTTAAAATACTTATAAATATGAGTACCATCATCTGATTTAGTACAAAAAGATCCACATTTTTCGTGATTGCCAAAAGCGTGTGGTACGATATTTTCTAAAGCAAGCTTCACTTTTACTTCGTCGCCCTTGTTTTTCTTAATTGCAAGACAGAATATTTTCGAGAAGTATTCTCTTAAACTTGCACTTAATTTTATGTCGTAAAGCTTGCTATTAAAAGTCTTTTTGGTATGATTAAAATCTGTCCATTTTAATATTTTATATGGTGACAATCTTCTCAAAGCCGCTATCGCAGAAGAGTCGTCATCGCCGATAAGCGTTTCTATTCTACAGTTTAAATTTATCAAGTATTCATTTTTCAGTATCACTTCTACGGCCATATCGGCTTCCATGGGTTTCGAAGACCCATTATGATTTCTTCGACATTCATGTTCTTTGCATGAATTTGTCTTACATGTTCTGCAGCTAATATTGCGACAAGCATACGCAATTACTTTATTTGAAAAATGACCATTTAAGGTAGTAGTCTCGTAACTTGGGTTGAAAAAATCGATTTTTTTTTATAAGTTATTCCGAAAGTAAAATATATTGAGATTATTAACTGAAGGCTTACTGTATGCACCAGGCATTGACTAATTGTGTAAGTATAACTTTTTTTAAAAAAATGTGTTGTCAAAACTTTGAACGCATTTTACTCAAAATCACGTTTTTACGGTCGGCCCGGGTGATAACAAATTTTCTAGTGAATCGATTGATTTGAAATTTTGACACGTTATTCTACACATCAATAGCTATGGCACCCTCTAGGATCTTTTTTTTTTCATTCCTAACTTTCCACTTTACAGCCTGATTTCTACCAGAAAAAACATAATTTTTTGTTTAAAGTCAGAACAATAATCCATTTGATTTTTTTGTTTTAGATGCTTTGAAGTGCCGCAATCACTCGGGCCAGCCATCTATCTTTTTTTTGGGACGTTCACTTTAAAGCTAAAAAAGTATAAAAACGGACTGTAAAATTAAAAAAAAAATTTTTTGTATGTAGTTTTTAACTTTAATAGTAACATATCAAAAAATCAAATCGATCGAGTTTTATTTTTCCATAAAAAAAAATCCCAAAAAAATTCATTAAAAAACGTGTAAACTACGAGACTACTACCTTAAGGAGGTCTGAGCGGCATACTAGTCAAAACAGTAACTTATGAAAAAACGTTATTCAATAGAGAAGTTTATGACAATGTATCGTGTTAACAAATTAAATATTTAAAAAACTTTGAATATTCATATTTATATCAAACGCATATTTATCTTATTTCTTGCTGAAAAGATCAATATAGACCTTGATTTGACTCTAACCTCTAAGGTTTCTCTGTTTTCAGTACTTTTTTGCGTTATTCTATAAATATCTCTCTAAAACGCCAGGCAACCCTATTTTTGTATTGTATGCACATAAAATTGGAAAGCTAAAGATTAATTTGATACTTTAATAATCTAGAAAAGTTTCCTACAAATCCATGAATTTTTTATTTCAAACGCGAAAAATGCGTTTTCTGCATATTAAACGGGCTAAACGGGCGAACTTTAGAATTAAATATCTTTTCGAAATGCAAGGAAACCTATACTGAAAATTTGTCTCTGGTTTCAAATAATCTTTATTAACAATTACAAAATAGATTTGGGTCTTAAAGTTTAAAATTACTTTTCGCTCATACCCCCTTAATGATGCATGACCTAAGAAAAAATTATATAAAAAAAATTTGATGGTTATTAGCCATGTTCTCGTTTTCCATGCTACATAAATATTAAATAAAGGATAGAATTTATAGCCTATGGTTGAATTATAGATTATTTCCATAACATTTTGGAGAATGGTAGCCTATTTTTTTAAAAATTAGTATTTGAATTTGTTATTTTCAAAAATACGTTTCGACATAATTTTTTGTTTTTAAGACATAATAAATAAAGCAACTGGTTACTATTGTTGTTTTATTATTGACTGTTATTTTTGTATGTACAATTGTAATAAACAAGAAAATCAGTGTAAAAATCGTATAAGTACATTTCATTATTTTATAATTGTGGAGGGTCGGAATAAAATCGGATAACTGCAATTTTAAATGTCAATCTACTTAATATTGTTTATTATGGAGTAAGTGCATCTTAAAGTGTTGTATTTATGGTAAAATATTAAGTTTAAGTATCCAATAATGTAAAATATGTAAAGACAACAGTAAATTATAATAGATAAATACAATTATTACCGAAACTTGAAGTATCCGGTTTTGTTCTACCACTCCTTAATTAAAACACTTTTCATACATTTATAAATTTATAATTAATCGCATGATTTTATCAAACTTAAATGTTAAGCTCGATATAAAAAGACTTCTAAAAATACATTAATATCATTTGATCGTATCAGATTCTTTTTTCAAAAGATGTTATATAAAGACAGATGTAAAAAAAAGGCTATGTACAAATTCAATCAAAAACATGTATTTATATATGAATATATTGACATAGCATCTTTTTGACACTGGCTTTTTACATAACATTTTTGTCAAAGTGATATTTTACATAATAACTTTTTGAAAATGTTTTAATACATAAAACTCGTAAATTTGTAACTTACTTTTTTTCTGATATTGTAAAGTTAAAAATTTTTCTTTTTCAATTGCATCAATGCAAGAATCTTTAGCCAATTTTTCAATACCTGAACTTACATGTCTCTCATAACGTTTCAAGGAACTAGCACTGACTGTTGGGATGTTGAGTGCCGATATAAAAGTATTTGTGCTTGTTTCGCCCATGCCAGCATCCATCATTCCTGAATATTAAAAAAATCATATTATATGCATATTCATACGTTTCTCCTTAAGGGGACAAGCTAGTGTAAAATTGAAAATATAGTTAATATATGATTATTTATCAAAACCAATTTTTTTACATAAGTTACTCATTTATAATTTGTTATATTAAAAAATAATATATTTTTAATTAAATAAAATTCAAGAAGAGTTTATTATATACAACAATAAACATAAAAAACATAAAAAAAAATGTGGCTATATGCGTATACTTGTTCGAAGCCATAGTTTCTGCACCATTGGATATCTTTCTTATCGATGAACCAAATGGGCTGAAATTTTGAGTTGATACTGTTTGTTGATTATAAAGTAATGGAATAAGTAGAGCACAATTTTAAAAAAAGGTAAAAAATTTTAACTATTTATATTATAGATTGCCCATTTTAAAAAAGTTTTCAATTTTTTTTAAAAATTCTTTCCTCGAAGAAAAATTTTACTTGTTTTATTTAAAAGATTTCCTTTCATTTCATTATTTTAATTTCATTGGAAATATATTACTATTTAACGTAACAAGTTTTAAATAGAGGACCCAAGAAAAGAAATTGTTTTCAACAACAAATCATACATTAACTGTATTTTAGAATTTAACACTGGCTTGTTTCCTTAATATAGTATACAAGTATAGAATTAAACTTACCAATTGATATTTTCAAATTAGAATTATAATAATAATTTGTAGAATTTCTTGAACTTGTTTCTGCGATAACAATATTTGTGCATTGTTGACATTGAACAGAAATTTTACTAGCAATTCCTTGCTGTTTTTCGTTTACCGAAAACCGTAAAGATAATGGAATATCACATACTTTACACCACAAATCATTAGCCAATTTATCCATTTCAATAATCCTGCGTCCATGGAAATGTTCATAATTCACTTGTTCATTCTTATCTTCTTTAACCTACAAAAACAGATTTCGTAATTTTCAATATAGTCAAAAGGTTCTTGAGTATTTCTCAAATAATAAATTAAAGCTTTCTATTTAGATTTAAAATTAAAATGTAAGTGAAGTCTGATGATTTTACTATTAAAAATTATTGTATCACTTTTTGGAATATATAGTTATTTAAATATTTACAAAAATAGACAGAAATTTGTAGATTCGATATAGAATTGATTATAAAACATAATAAACATAAATGAAAATGTAATCTTTTACTAACCTTACTTGGTTTGGCCTCAGTGATACGTCTCCCTTGTGTTCCTGCAGCTACTTTGACAATTTTCATTATCTTCTCTTTAACACTTTTTTTACAAAATTCACCCTTCATCTTGCCAATTGTTGCATGCACATTATGAGGCATGTTTATTCGAAACAACTACAGAAGTAAACGTCATGGGCGCACATGTTCTACCGGATCAGCTGATCCTTGCGACGTTACCAGACTTACCGAGTCAGTACCGGTCGAAAAAATTGTTACACCCACAGATAAAAGAAAAAGTAAAAAAAATCGAGTTTGTTTACTCATTTATGTCATAGTTTTTACATTAACATACTAGGAAGTAGTAATTCATGTTTTTTTCTGAAATTATGACTATTAAATAGCTTGCTAATGCAATGCTCCTTACGGTGCCCCCGCTTGATATGGCATCTAACGCTCGAGCCACCTTAAATGACAACAAAAAACTCTTAACGATACTGCTATTATTCGACTTTAGCAAAGGAGTTCGACACTATTTCACCTTCCAAACTTTTACGAAAATTATTACGTTTGGGTGTTCTACTATGGCTAAAGTCATTTGTGATTGGTCGAAGACAAAAGGTTATTACTAATAATGCAGACTCAGATTGGCTGAGCACCAATCTGGGTGAGTCGCAGGGTTCAGTTCTCGGACCTCTACTGTTTAGTTTATATATTAATGACTAAAAGAAGGCTCTGGTTGATGATAGTGTCGAGCACTTGCTATATGCTGACGATCTGCAACCCTACACTCAAGTGACCTGTCGGAATCTTCAGATGGGCATCAGGCGCATGTCGGCTGTAGCGCGGGCAGTATCTAAGTAGGCAACAGAGGCGGGCCTGTGACTCAATGTCGATAAAACCAAATCCATTATTTTTGGTTCTGATCATAATATAAAACAGTTGCAGGAGCTTGGTTTGCCGGGCATTGAGTTTCAGGACGGTATCTCGATACCCTTTGATGACATTGTCACAACCCACGGTGTTGTCATGGACTCAAAACGATCATGGAAACCGCAAATTGATGTGGTAAGTAAAAAGGTGAATAGAGGTCTCTACAGTTTACGATGTTTTTTTACGACCACTGGTAGTGCCTCATTTAGATTACTGTTCCGTGGTTTATCTTGACGTGTCGGAAGAGCTTGAAACTAAATTACAGAGGCTTCAAAATTCGTGTGTGAGATATATATATATATGAGATATATATACAATGTTAGGAGGGATGAGCACATCACTTCGTCCAGGAAGTACCTCGATTGGTTAGATGTTAAGAAGAGAAGAGCATATTTTTCGGAGTTGTTATTGTATAAAGCAACAAATATGGAGCAATTCCCGTATCTTGCGGCTCTCAAGAAAAACAAATCGAGGTCTTCCAGTAGAAATGATGTGAAAGAGCTCTCAGTTCCGAGATCGTGCACTGATACAGGCCTATATTCATTTAGAGCGCATGGTGCACGTTTCTGGACCTCTCTCCTCTGCGGCGTGAGATATCTGCCGTCGTTATGTAAATTCAAAACAGCTCTAAATAGATATCTCGGACAACAGAACGGTGACCAATTAATTTAAGTATTGGGAAACTTGCGTTTTTGTTATGTATCTGTCCTAATTTATTATGTATTGTACCTGTCCTATTTTATTTAATTTATATAATTATATTATATTTTTGTTGACTTAATTTTATTCTGTCTAAGTATGAGTGTATTTATAAGCATGAATGGTGGCTTGTATGTGTCTGATGTATACATGAGTGATTTTATATATTTTTTTACGCGATAGATATATTATTATACTGATGAGAATGATCGTATGTGCGCTAGTTTTAAATCGTCTGAATTTTATTCTTTTTTAATATATTTGACGATATGTGATAAACATAGAGTTCTATGCAATTTGACGAACTGTGATTACAAATACAATTTTATTATAAGTACAAGCACAACGAATATGAACTGCTGTAGGAATATATATGTACATAATGCGGTAATTTTTTTATGAAAATCGAAAAAAATATTATATCTATCTATCTCTCACTCTCCCAAGATTAATTTAAAATATTGAACATAAACATAAAGAAAATTCGCGACCTTAAATTAAAAATTAACTTTGATTAATTACATTATGCATGAACATGTTCAATTATTTTGGGCCAAACAAATTTTTATTATTTGGGATTTGAAAAATTCAGGCATATTCTCTAAGTAATTTTCAACAAAAAATGTAGTTATATTTTTTATGTATTTTACTTTTAATAATTGACAACTGAGCACATTTCTGTGGACGTGGTTATTACTACGCATGCCTGTGTGCATAAAGTCACTACTGCACATGCCTTCGTGCACAAAGTCACTACTGCGCATGCCCGTATGTACAAAGTTACTACTGCACATGCCTGTGCGCACGAAGTCACTAATGCGCATGCTGGCATATGCGAAGTTACTACTGCGCATACCTGTGTATATGTAGTAACTACTGCACGCCTGTGTATGCGTATGTGCAAGAGGGTACATTAGCATCCGTCTACCCCTTTTTATACCTACCTCACTCCATGCTTGTCAATAATAATGCCGGAGTGCATGCGATTCCGTACGTTCTCTTTATCTTCACAATTTTACCCCCCTCCAATAATCCTCACAAGCCACTTTTCCTCCCCCACATTCGACCCATCTCATCCACTCGCTCCACTCATCCTATCATGCTTACAGTATATATTCTATGTTTCTTCCCAAATCTTTCCATTTCCTCTTTTTTTCTGTTTGATATATATAAATATGTACCAATCGTGTTGAAAAGTTACGTAACTTTGTGATGTAACGTTATTACATCAATTTGTTACAGCATTTATGAATCTTTTTAATTTGTGATGTAAAAATGTGGCATTTTTTGTTAAAATGAAAATATCAAAACTTAGTCCATTAGTTTGAGTATTATCATCTGGATGATACTACCACATGTATTTCACAATAATTTTTATTCCTACGGCCTTCCTCCTACTCTATCATCAACGACACTCCAATCAATTATATTTTCTTTATTCTCATACGCTCCCGGTTCTTCCTGACACCATTACTTCATTCCGCAATGCACTACATCGTAGAAAATTAAGAGTTAATTTTGCGTTATGCTCATAACGATTACAATTATTCTTTTACATAATGATGATAGGTATAATTACTTTAGACAAATCAGAATCTGTCTATTTTAGATTCGAAAAAGTCATATTCTATAAGTGGTTGCGACAACAAAAATGTAATACCACTATTTTACATCAATTATTTTTGATAATTAACAACTGTGCATGCTTGTGTGTACGAAGTCATTACTGAGCATACTAAAGTGTACATAGACACTAATGCGCATGCGTATGTGCACGTGGACTGAACTGCGCATGCTTCTGTATGCATGTAGTAACTACTTCTCATGTTTGTTAGTCGTAGAAACTACAGTGCATGTCTTCCTATCAAAATCCTTCCATATTTCTTTATCTGCGAATATATATATATATATATATATATATATATATATATATATATATATATATATATATATATATATATATATATATATATATATATATAGGAAGAATCTGGGCTGGAAAAAGATTGTGGGGAAGAGAGAGCACTTTGCAGCGGTGCTATTATTTAAAATCGTTCGCATTGGACAACTGACGTATCTTGATACTCTCTTTAAAAGAAAATCAGGCCAGGAGTTACGAACAGCGCGGTATAAGAGAACTCGAAATACCAACATCGCGAATCGATACGGGTCTGTATTCGTTCATCGCGCAGGATACTCATCTATGGACGATCTGCCTTGCAGCATAAGGCGGCTGCCCTCCCTCTGCAAATTTAAAACGGCAGTGTGCAGACACCTACAGCAACTTCACGTTGACCAATATTTTTGATATTCGTTCGTGTTCAACATCCGTGTCTGCTGTCTTATTTATTTATTTGTTTATTTATTATTTACTATCTGCGATTTCTGTAATAGTATGAGTGTATTTATTACCAAGAATGGGATGAATATATATATATATATATATATATATATATATATATATATATATATATATATATATATATATATATATATATATACATATATACATATAGAGGGTGTTAATTAAGTCCCGGGACGGCTGAATATTTTCTAAAGTACTGCATTTCTGGAAGAGGTCAAGGTCATTCCTTAAGTAACTTTGAACAAGGAACCCAACGGTGACCTTGGATTTGACCTTGAACCTCATTTTCAAGGTTAATTTGAGGTCAACCTCATTTTTTCAAACGGGAACCCCTATTTTTTATAGCGGAATCGAAAAGAGCGGAAAATTTGACATCCGGATATGTATTGAGGTATGGGATTGAGGTAACCCCTAGAGGTCAAATAGAGGTCAAATAATGACTTCTTAAAAATCTCGCGAGTTCAGTGGTAAAACAAAACAAACAAAGGTCATACCCTAGGTAAATCTTTACGGAGTACCCGACGGTGACCTTGGATTTGACCTTGAACCTCATTTTCAAGGTTGTTTCGAGATCAACCTCATATTTTCAAATGGAAACCCTTATTTTTGATACCGGATTCGGAAGGAGCGAGAAATTTCAAGTATGGATGTGTTGAACAAGGGATGTAATTGTGACCTTCAATTTGACTTTGGACTTGACCTTGAAGGTCAACTGGTTTTTTTAATCGGAAATCCCAGTAATAATACCGGAAACCGATAGAGCGACAAATTTTACATTCAGTCCTTATTCTCACTTTTAGCGTTACCCAGAAACAACGACGTGGACGTAGTAAGATCTGTTTCCTTTGGGGTGCTTGATTAACGTGAGTCCGCTTGCCTCTCAAGATTGGGGTGCTTGATTAACGTGAGTCCCCTTGCCTCTCACTCAAAGGTTCAAAGTTTAACGGAGATGCTCAAACTGAAAACCTTCAACTTCTTGACAGAAAGCTAGACGATTGTAAAAATGAGTAACAGCATCGCGAATCATTACTCTATCAATTCTAGCAGCCTCTTGCATAATCCGATTGCGCAGATCCTCTAAATTGTTTGGTTTAGTGGCATAAACTTTACTCTTGAGGTAACCCCAGAGAAAGTAATCGAGTGGTGTCAGATCCGGAGATCTAGCCAGCCACTCGATTTCACCCCTCCTTCCAATCCATCTACGAGGAAACTGAACATCTAAATATGCTCGAACGTCTCGACCAAAATGAGCGGCTGCTCCATTCTGCTGAAACCAAGTTACATCGTAATCATCACCTGCTATATCTCTAATTCGTGGTATTATTTGATCCCTTAGTGACTGTTCGTATAAAGCTGCAGTGAGATTACCGTCGATAAAGAAAGGGCCTACGAGAGTATCGTTAAAGATACCAGCCCACACATTCACCTTTTGTGGATATTGTGTGTGGTTTTCCAACATCCATGCAGGATTTGAGTCAGACCAATATCTGCAATTTTGTCTATTAACCTCACCATTTAAATTGAAAGTAGCCTCATCCAAAAAACTATATTGTATAAAAAATTAGGCTCTGCGTCTATTCTACTCATCATCGTTTCGCAAAACTCGAGCCGACGATCCGGATCATCTTCATTAAGCTCCTGTACCAAATGGATTTTATAAGGATGAAAATGAATGCTTTTCAGAATTTTTCGTACGCATTCATGAGAAACGTCATGCTCATGCCCAGCTCTATGTAAACTGAGATGCGGATTTTCAATAAACGCTTGAGCAATTTCAATCTGCTTCTCCTCAGTTGCAACAGATGTTGGACGACCAGTTCTCTGAAGATCACTAATAGTTCCAAATGCTGCGAAGCGCCGTACAGTCCTTTCGACTGTAGATTTTGAAATAGGCGTTTGTCCATCTTGATTACGGAAATTTTTATTGAACAGTGTGCGCACTTCAAGGTAAGATCGAACTCGATCTCCCCAACCACGCATCATCAACAAACTTATCCATTCTCGCTCCGAAAGTTTAGCATACGCCATTTTTTTAATTAGATAAGAATAGTACACAAATTGAAACCAAAAGAAAAACTTATCAGTTGCAAAGGAAAACGACTTTTTCCAAAAGGAATTTTTAGATAAAATAAATTGTGAGTACTTAAATACCTACGAATTTGAACTACCAATTTGAACTCTAAAACTTATTTTGTTCGAAAACTATCAGCCGCAAGTACAATCCAGGAACAACGCAAAATATCTAATAAAATTTCTTTTTTTAAATGCTCAATTAGCAAGAGTCCTTAAATTCAGGAACCGTTAACTCATAAACTGTAATGATAAATTCCTGACATCAATCTTTGTCTTTACCTATTTACAAACTTGAAATGAGTTTGGAAACAATTTTAACAAACGTTTATTTTATCTAACAATCATTTTCTTTTGTAAACATTCCTTTTAAGTGACTATTCTGTCTTGAAATATTTTACTTGGGGGTTTTTGGGGTCACTGAGTTAGAATATACTACTAAAATTTCGATTTTTCCAAATCCAAAATGGCGAATTCAATATGGCGGATGAAAATCTTGGGAACAGCACATTTTTGTCTGGAAATGAGTACTCGGGGATTTTTGGGGTCGCTGAGTTAGGATCTACTACCGAAATTTCATTTTCTTCAAATCCAAGATGTTATTGCCATTAAACTTTGGACCTCTAAGGGAGAGGCAAGGGGACTCACGTTAATCAAGCACCCCAAAGGAAACAGATCTTACTACGTCCACGTCGTTGTTTCTGGGTAACGCTAAAAGTGAGAATAAGAACTGAATGTAAAATTTCTCGCTCTATCGGTTTCCGGTATTATTACTGGGATTTCCGATTAAAAAAACCAGTTGACCTTCAAATGACCTTCAAGGTCAAGTCTAAAGTCAAATTGAAGGTCACAATTACATCCCTTGTTCAACACATCCATACTTGAAATTTCTCGCTCCTTCCGAATCCGGTATCAAAAATAAGGGTTTCCATTTGAAAATATGAGGTTGACCTCGAAACAACCTTGAAAATTAGGTTCAAGGTCAAATCCAAGGTCACCGTCGGGTACTCCGTAAAGATTTACCTAGGGTATGACCTTTGTTTGTTTTGTTTTACCACTGAACTCGTGAGATTTTTAAGAAGTCATTATTTGACCTCTATTTGACCTCTAGGGGTTACCTCAACCCCATACCTCAATACATATTCGGATGTCAAATTTTCCGCTCTTTCCAATTCCGCTATAAAAAATAGGGGTTCCCGTTTGAAAAAATGAGGTTGACCTCAAATTAACCTTGAAAATGAGGTTCAAGGTCAAATCCAAGGTCACCGTTGGGTTCCTTGTTCAAAGTTACTTAAGGAATGACCTTGACCTCTTCCAGAAATGCAGTACTTTAGAAATGGGGGACTTAATTGACACCCTGTATACATATATACATATATACATATAACGACATGTCCTGACTGATTGACTGATTGACAGATTCACTCCAGCCAAAACCATTGAATCTAGAGACTTGAAAGTTGGATGGTATATAGTTTTTATGTTGTAGGCAACGAATAAGAATGGATTTTATGAAATTCAAACCCTAAAGGAGTAAATTTTACAAATTTCAATTTTTTAAGAAGATAAAAGTTATAAAATATGTTTTCACGGAATCATTCCAAATCTCCAAGGCCCGGTGAGATATTGGCTTTTTTATTATTTAAAAGGTTTTTCAATACCAATTTCTAGAAAGTAATTTCTAAATTTTCTCCAATCGACCGCTTAGTGGGTAAATTTTTCAAATCTTGAATCCGAAATTGGTCAAAAATAGCAAAATGAGATTTTGCGGATTCATTAATTATCTTCAAGGCCCTATGAGATATCGACTTAGTTATCATTTAGAAAGTTTACTAATGTTAACTTGGAGAAAGTAATTTCACAGTTTTTCCCTAATCTTAAAAAATAATAAGTTTTTATTTGTGCTTAAATCTAGAGAAAGTTTATATCAGAAAGTTTTTGCAGATCTTGTCAACTTTGGTACAAAATCTAAAGTATACTCGCTTTCGCATGATTAGTTGCCCAGATCAATTGCTTGAGAAAGAAGATTTGTTTATTTGATAACATTTTGGCGACCACTCCAGCAAGTTTGAATTGACTTTCAATATATTATAATGAAAAAGATTATTTCATATTTTTAAGAGCAAATTTAATTATATTATTGTTTTTTGCTTGAAGTTGGTTTTATTATTTTAAAGTTATTTGACACTTTCTAATTTTTTTCGAATTGGTTTATTTGCTAATATTGATTGGCCTACAAATAATATAATAATTATATACTTTTTTCTCAATAAAAAGATATATTTCAAAGCTCTCTTATTGTAAGATATAGCCAGTACTTTGATAGTATATTTAGATAGCTGGTATCCGCTTCATATCGACTTGGTTTATTATTTTAGAATATACTTAATATAAAGTTAACAATCCACTACGTTCTTTTAAATTTGATTTTTATAATTGCTTATACGGGTATGTCAACAGAACGCGTGTATGTGTGTGCATATCCGTGTGTATGTGCGTGCGTGTGGGTGTGCGTTTGTGTGCTGTGTATGCCTGTGTGTATGTATGTATATGTGCGTGTGTGTCTGGGTGCGTGTTTGCGTGTGTGTGTCTGTGTGCGCGTATGTGTGTGTGTATATGCGTGTGTGTGTCTGTGTGCACGTCTGTGTGTGTGTCTGTGTGCACGTCTGTGTGCGCGTGTGTGTGTGGATGTGTGCGTGTGTGTGTATGTATGCGTGTGTGTGTCTGTGTGTATGTGTATGTGTGTGTGCGTGTGTGTGGGTGTATGTGTGTGTGTGCGTGTATGTGTGCATGTGCGTGTGTCTGTGTGCCTGTATGTATGTATGTGTATTTATGTGCGTTTGCATGCGCGTGAGCACTTTTATTATATTAAGATGAACTAAAAATAATTGTATATTAATTTATATGGCTACCAATTTTTTTTACGTTTATTATAAGTTTATTAATAAGTAAAATTCAAGTTTGCTCATTTTTCACTAAAACACCGGTTAATTTCAACGAATTTTCATGGCAGTATATTTTAACGAATTGACAAGTTCGACATCGCATTTTGAAGAGTAAACCGAGTACAATATATAGAAAAATTAGGGGACAATAGGATATCTTAGGTTTTATACGCCAATCGATTATTTATTTATTATTTTTTATTTATTTGGCCCCTCAATTCGGCCAACTTGATTTTGAATATTTTAGATAAATATAATTATTTTAAATATTTTAAATCAAGTTGACTCCTGAAATATGTGCATTTAAATATAAATGAGGGGCTAACTAAATAAGACATAACAAATAAATAATCTATTTGCATATAAAACCCAAGATATCCTATTATCCCTTAATTTTTTCTTGTATATAGTACTCGGTTTACTCTTCAAAATGCGACGTCGAACGTGTCAATTCGTTGAAATATACTACCATGAAAATTCGATGAAATTAGCAGGCGTTTTAGTGAAAAATGAGCATACTTGAATTTTACTTAGGAGGAAATTTTTTGTCTGTCTTGCCTAATGCGGTGAAGTTATTAATAAACTTATAATAAACGTAAAAAAAATGGTAACCATATAAATTAATATACAACTATTTTTAGTTCAGCCTTATATGATAAAAGTGCTCAAAATCAAATGTTAAAAGTTGTTTCGGATGGTAGAGACCTCTTAATGTTAACTTCAGGCAACCGGCGAACACATATCTCATTTTTTTGCCTATTACAACATTTTGAAGCGGTTACAAGAAGAAAATTTGAGATTCGGGAAATTTTGGACCACCCTAGTCTGTATATGCGCGTGTGTGCGTGTGTGCGTGTGCGTGTGTCTGTATGAGTGTGTGTGCATGGTTGTGTGCATACGTGCGTGTGCCTATGTGCGAGCGTGTGTGTGGCTGAGTTTATATACAGGGTGTCGCAAAAGACCAGAACCTTGAATAACTTTTTAGAATTGGGTACTATGATTGATAGGGATGTTTGATGATACAGCAGACATTTTTTAGGAGTGGCTTATCTGAACTTCCAAGTCATATAATATTTGTATGTTAAACAATTGAAAAAACAATTTTTTAACTAAACAATGCTGTCTCTTTGATAAATCAAAGAGAATTAAATTTATGAAAGTTATAGCTTATTAAAGGTCCTTTGATCGACGTCACGTCGGTAAAAACTCGAACGATGTCGGCCAAATCGACTTCATATTATTTTCAAAGTTTTCCTTATATCTTTCCCAAATTTGAAGATTTTTTCTATATTCTAAAAATGTAATTTGCAACATTATGAATCCTAAAATCAATCCCATAAAATATTTCTGGTAAAATATTCACACTCACAGATTTTAGCTACTCTTTATCTAAGGAAAGAAGTTAAAATCAAAATCATTTTTTCATGGGACTTCGTTGATAAAATCAATGTTTTCAAATTGCTGTATCATAAAATAGATTCATACATATTACAATTTTTATTTCTTTTATATTGAATTCTATGTGATTCCCATGATTCAACTCGGTGGGCCATGTTCAAAACAACTTTTTTTGGTTCGTTCACATTTTTAGTACCATCGAAACCGAGTAATTCACCAAAAAAGTTCTTGTGTATCGTCAAAATCAAGTAAATCAAATTCTTACAAAAGGTATTTTATATTAATTAATTACAAATGAAAGTTGCAAAAACTTGAAATTAAATTGCCGAATATTATACATCTGCACTGAAAAGGCATTCGGATTGAGCAGAAAGATTTGCTAAGCGAAAACGTATGTTCATTGTCAGGATATTACCCAGTATTGATCAGTGATGCGAAGTGACCATCAGTTTGAAAATAGTCATATTACCGAGAACATGACCGTCAATTTGACCCGTCACGCTTATGACGTGACCATTCCAAATGTTTAAACGTAAAATGATGGTCATTTTTATTCGGTCACGTGACATGAAGTCACAAAAAAATAAAAAATCATTATATTATTTTGGCATATTAAAAAACTAGTCACAGTTTGTAGTAAGTGCTGCAGAGTTTTAAACCATACTTGTAATAATGTTTTAAATCAACAAGTATTTCTTGTAACAAAATTACAAATAAGAAGGTATTGATGTGTCGGCTTCAAAAAATTCAAATTTATTTTATTGAGTTTTTGAAAGTATTTGGTTGTTAGAATATCCTGGAGAAGTTTGGTAACGAAATTCCACGAATTTCGATAGTTATGGGCCTATGAAGTGAGTGCATTTCAGCGCGGTAGTATCAGTACCGAAAACATTAAACGGGTTTTTCTCGAAATGACTTTTTCTTTATCTACAGGATGGATAAAAAATACGTATTCAACCAATCGGTCTTAAAATTTTTTAGGAACATCAGCAAACCAGTGGCTATACTCACTATAATCCGTAGCAGAATTACACCTCTTGAATGCTTATTTCGTACAATTTTGATAACTTAAATCGTTAAAAAAAGCAGCTTTAAAATAGCTAAGAATTTTGAGCGGACGTCATTATGTTTAATTTTGACAAGTGTCGTTTGATCTACTGGATATAGCAAAACTCACAGAGATTAAGAATTTTTATGTATTTTTTGTTTTAGATAAGTCTACGACCCGAAATCTGTCCCGCAGCCGAGATTCATCTTAATCAAAGCGTTGAATTGGGGCACAGTTTTTGAATACTAAAAATAATTTAAAAAATGTATTTTATTTATTTATTTATTTGTTTATTTATTTAATCAATTAAACGGGCCTAATGCCATTTTTTACAATATAAAGTTGAATATGAGGTAATAGTAGTAAACGCACTTGGTCCAAATTCATGCTCTGGTAATGGTATAAATATGTATACAAATTTTTGTTAACATTGCATACGGGTAATAGCTTATAAACTATTTAAAGATGGCAGACGTGGAAATATACATATTTTTAATTTGTTTAAATTCAGGCTTTTTCTTACATTATTTGTCCAGCGAGTGGTGCATTAAAGCCATATTTATTAAAAGCTTCTTCGAGTACTTGAGGGTTTAAAAATTAAAATAGAAAATATTTTTATATGGATTTTAGTTACATAAACATGATATAGAAAGATCTATATGTTTATATTTTGTATTCATCAAATAAACAATCCTCAAAGATTGTTCAATTTTTTCATCAAATCATAAGAATACAGGAATATATGCGATTATACTATCCATTGAATAGTTATGAACTACTATTTGAACCTTATATGGTTGATATCATATAATAACATTTACTATAAATTTTCGTATTTGAAGAATTTATTTAAACGAATCTCGTAAATTATTTCATGATTTTTATCTCAAATAATAATATTGGATGAACAAATTGTTTGCACCCTCAAAAGCTAAGTAATTGCTATATCAATGATGACCGGTTTTATTTCATAATTCCCATGTTAAATTCCTATAAGAGAAATTTATATATGTTTAAAGATAATGACATTGTCTGTTTTGCGTGTTGAACATTTTTCACATATATTATATGATCTATAGAACGAGAAAAAAATGGTTACGAAGATGTGCCTCACTTTTTTTTTATTGTTTTTTTAACCGTCTTAGTTCAAATTTCTTGTGGAATTCCTCATATAAGCGATCAACTTGCTCATAGCCACTCATTTTGGATGAAAACATCTGTTGTCATAGTATTACACAGTGGATATTATTTAAATTACATCTATTTATTTAATAAGAATTATATTAATCCTTTTATTTCCATTGAAGCCATATGTTACACTTAACACATAACAAATATATTTTTTTTGTAACTTTTCTATACAATCTACATACTGGTTGGTAAAAATAACTGAATCACGCGAGCAATTTTCTCGCATGCTAACTGGGATTTTGATAAGTTATGTATTCAAAAGCGCATTAAAATCTTTAAGAATCCCAGTTAGTACAGAAACAAATTGCCCGCGAGATACAAAGTTATTTTTACCGTCCAGTGTACATTGAATAGACCATTTTTTATAGTGGAATTTTTATGGACGAAATCCGATTTTCAAGAAATAATTTGGGAATTTATAATATAATAAATTTATTCAGACTGATATAAAACAAATTATTTAAGTTGAAGTTTTATTAGAATAATGAATTCTATATTAGAATAATTGAGTAAGGTGGGAGCCACCTTGCATAAAAATCATAAATATTTTTAACGATTTCTTTACACTCAAACAGCCAAGTAGATAGAAAATCTTTTTATAAGCATATATTACACAAGCATTGAAGATTATAAAAATCTTTTTTTTTAAGCAAATTGGCTGTGCTTAAAGCGGTTGAGCTGTGTATTTTTTTATAATCTTTAATACTTGTATAATATATGCCCATAACAAGATTTTCCATCTACTTCGCTGTTTTCGTGTAAAAATTTGTGTAAACAAATCGTTAAAAATATCTATAATTTTCATGCATCAAAGATGAATTCCTCCCTTAAGTTTAAAGAAGCTGCACCAATGAATTTGCAGTGGTTTTTATATGCTTTTGGAGTGGAAAATAAGCGATACAAATTGATGCTAAAAAGAGTTGGGAAATCAACTAAAAATATGTTAAGTGGCGAAAAAAATTGTTGCATTTTTAGAAATGACTATGTACATGATAATCTTAAATGAGTCAGTGAAAAATATTATAATTTCCGCTTGTCCATCATTCTGTATTCGGTTTAAAAATTTGTAAAATGTCTTAATTTAAAAAAGAAATCATTAAAAGCATACGGGCCTGTCGTCTGATAGTTCATTGGTAGTATTATAAACTTACGCCTCACTAAATATTTTTTCAACACGTGCATGCAAAAGGCCCTTTTCCATGCTTGCAAAGCGAATGGAAAATTGGGCATTCCGAGCGTCTTTGCCTGAGCGGGAGGTAATGTTGATTACGTCCTGCTCCTGAATTTCTTAGTGGACGACTCGCAATGCCCATTTCCTCATTCCCTTTGCATGCATGAAAAAGATCCTATTCACACACTTATTAAAAAGAATATAATGTGTAATACGGTGGAAAAGTTTTCTTCAGACTCGGATGATGAGCTTAGAAAACGCCAATTTCCCCCCCTACTTGCACGATGTACTATATCCAAACCATCTTTTCAGGAAAACTAAAGAGCCTGATAAGACAAGGTACTCCTGAAAAGGTTCAATTTACTCAAAAGATCTAGAATTATATCTTCATATTATAGTTATCGGCTTAATAAGTTAAAGGGATTTGAAAGTATTAGCATTCAGTAATGAAAAAATGAATAATTCATAATGAAATGAAAATAATTATGAAATAATGATATGATATGATATGGTATGATTAATTATGATATTATTAATAATGATGTAATAATTCATGATGTAATGAATGATTCATGTTCTATTAAAATATTTTCAAACTATTATTCTTTGCCAAATGTGAATATAGTGTATCCAAATGTTAATCTAACTTTACTAATAATATTTCGAAGGTTTTACCACAAAATTTACTAGAAAGCTTACCAGTTTACGCAAAATTTTAAAAATTTTCCGCTAAATCCGGTCAACTCCTTGATTAAACGTAACTGCGTGCATTAATGCTCAATAATAGGAGCAATCCTTATATAAGTTATTTCGCTTTGACGGTATTCGATGCTGGCCTTTTGCTCATTCGAATCCTCTTTAGCGCACATTTTCGCCGAGACCTGCAAAATGTTAATACGCAGCTTTTCCAATTACACGCTTTCAGTCTTCCTTAATCTCTTTTTATCGTATTCCACGCGGCTTTTAACTCTTTGTAAGCAAAAATACTCAATTCGTTGATTAAATTACAAGCGTCCTGATTAATCCTGAGTATCCTTTCTCAATGGCGTGGCAGTGATGCAATGTGACTCATTTTTCTCAATTACAGCATCTCCTCAGCTAAACTTCAACAGTTATTAATGAACTTTTATTATCGTCGAAAATAATCGTTTTCATTTAGTATTTGTTTATTTCAAGTAGTAGGAGTAGTGTTTAGTAAGAGTACATTTCTAATTCTTCATTATTGATATACTTTTATTCATTGTATCTGATATATTTATGATCAAACAATAATTACAACACAGAAATTATGATTTGAAATAAAGTAAATTCTATTTCATGTTCTCTTAAGTGGAACCATGTACCAATTTCCGACAAAATTTTTTTATGATATTTCTGTAATATTTACATTTTTAAGAACAATTTTAAACCTGCTTATTTTTCTAATTTCAAAAAATTTCAGATGCAATTCCTTATAATGAATTTTTTAAATGACGAGTAAATGTCACAGTACTTCGAAAACAACTTATTATTCTATTTAAACATGCGAACATGCGTATAGAGTCTTTGCGACACCACACTATTTTCAAATAGCTTCTTCTTAGCAAAACCATTTTTTTTCATATTGGAACTTTTACGCATTCTTTAGAAATGTTATTTAGCTGAAAAAGATAAACAAAAATGGAAAAAAAGTTTTTAAACAAATGTTTATTATAATATACATTCTGTTGTGAATGCTCTTATTAGAATGCGATCGTTTTTACAAAAATAACTATACGACATAAAGTAAAAAATCATTGTATGATTTTTTTTTATTTATTATATTCTATGAAAACCAGCCATTGGTGTATAAGATTAAAAATAATTAAATTATTTGAAAAATTTCTCCGTGTTTGTGTTTGTATATATATGAATTTGTTATAACGTTCACTAGAATAAAAAGTTATGGTTAATAAATCCACTTTATTTGACATTTAGTAATAAAAGAGTGTCGATTTCTAAAACTTTTTACAAAAATATTTACCAATCAGCGTATTTTTAATGTTTCTTAATAATTACTCTAGTGCATTCCATAACTACCCACTTAAGCTTTTTTTATTATTTTTCTTTAAATATGTATTAATAAATCCTCAAAAGGTTTTGTACTGCAAGCGTTGCAGACTACTTTACAAAACACCCTAAAAAGTAATTTTTTAAGAGTATTCACACCGTAATATATCCTTAATAAACTCTCTGTTTACACTATCGATTATTTGAATTTGGAACCTTAGAGGCACCCACGCGCCTGTCCACGTAGGACCGAATAGTGCGCCTTCTCGCGAGTTAAGGTGCACAAATGTTAAATATGCTACTTATTAATTATTAGTGTTTAAATATGTATAAACTATTATTATATTTTTAATGCTTAAAAAATGCTTAAAAAAATTTCTATGCTTGGTTAATTTTTAGTTAAAAATGTATGGTTGAATTATTTAAATAATTTTACAGTCAAATGGGTATTACTCAAATGGGTTTAATATGTAAGGAACTTTTTACCAAACTCTTCTTTTATAATACAAATATGCATTGTCTTATATTACTTCGACTACAAAAATGTAGATGAAATGAGCTCAAAATTGCGCATATCCCTAATCATCTCAATTCTTTTTTAAAAATTTTCATTCTTATATTTTACAGATATAACCGGTTGAAAAAAAATAACGATTTCGTGAATAACAAAACAAGGGAAATAGCTTATTCAAAATTTCGGGTAAGAAAAGATAGGTAATGAATGACCACAAAAAAAAGCAAAATAATACACAAAACGAAGAGACAAAATGAGTTTAAAACCATAAAAACGTAATAAATATGTTAGTTACACACGTATTCTGTAATGGATTAATACAACATAATAAAAGAAAATAAATTGCAACATAAAAACGATTAAAAATTACGGAAACACGAACAAATTTATGAAAAACTGAATTTTATGTCTATTTGGAATATAAATATAATATAGATTTCCATACGATATGTGAAATAACAATATTACAGACTATTTCGCGTATATATCAATCTGATTTGTTACAGTGAAATATTGTAGAAATATTTTGTCAATGTTAGGGGGCACACCATCATTGAACTTAGACACAGAACTTATTTGTATGAGATCATCAAAATTCTTCCTCTTAAAAAAAATCATTCTGAAAGTTTTTTTACTATAAATATTTGATCTACCTCATCATATAAATATCTTGATCTACTTCATCATATAAAATCACCATATTTATTAAGCTCCTAATCCACTGCCCACGGGATTTCAAGTGATCCCGTCGATCAAATTTTACGAGATTTGGGGATATAACTTTTCAATACATTAGTTATGGTATGAATACAGGAAATTAAATTTTACTACGTAGAAAAATTGTTACATAGATATACACGGAGAAAAGTAGTCACCACGCAGCGTTGTGCGAGTTGCGCGACGAAACGAGCTGCCAGTGTCACCGCGATTTGGCTACCGTCCCCCTCTCTTATACGGTGTCTCTTATGACAACAAAATATGATTCGTGTGTGCACCACGTTTCACAATTCGAAACTGTGGTGCCTAGATACGCAAAACCTTCCACCATATATATACGTCTGAGCGGAAGAAATGATCAACTCGGCGCGCACTCGAATAAGAGATTAACTCGGATCGCGCCCCAAGAGTAGATCAACTCAGATATCGCATGGAGGAAGGCTTCTTTAGCCAATTATTCCTCGCTTTACGTTGTATTTTGGTAACTCTAAAAAATATGAGAACGAATATGATCGCAAAAAAAGCAATATACTATTTTTTTAGAGTTGCAAAAACACAACGTAATGCGAAGAATAATTGGCTAAAGAAGACGTCCTATACGCGATATCTGAGTTAATCTACTCTTGGAGCGCGCTCCGGGTTAACCACTTCTTCGAGTGCGCACCGAGTTGATTGGGAAGGGCTCCACTGAGCACACCTTGTTTCGTTCCACCATGGTCACGACCCTACGCGGTGACAGCAAACAGATCGTTCGGCGCACCATGTCGCACTATGCTGCGTGGTGATTACTTTTCTCCGTGTTTGTGGTAAAATGAATTAATAATATTAAATAATTAATTAAATAGTCAATAATATCTATGTAAAAAAATTTTTACGTAGTAACAATTAATTTCCTGTATTCAAACCATAATATCCCCAAACCTGGAGAAATTTGGTCGACGGGATCACTTGAAATCCCGTGGGCAGTGGATTAGGATCTTAATAAATATGGTTATTTTATATGACGAGGTAGATCAAGATATTGAAGTTTTTTACGTGAAATTAAACGTATCAACAAGTATTTACAGTAAAAAAAATTTAGAATGATTTCTTTTGAGAGGAAGAATTTTTTTCACACGTACAAATAAGTTTTGTTTTTGGGTTCAAAGGTAGTGTGTCCCCTTAATGTGACATGCATCGAGAAATGTCATCCTGTAAACTTGTAATAATATTAATGTAATATTGCAATGTGTAATTTATCATCGCGCAATGTTACAAGAACATCACTGCAATATTATAATGTGATATATCGTAATGTAATATTATAGAAAGATTTCTGCAATACTGCAATCTTGAAAATCATACTGGAATATCACAGAAATGTAGCTGCAATATATCAACTTATCAGTAAAATCACAGTAACGTTGAAATATTTCTACGATATTCCTGCAATTTTGGGTGCTATGTGGGACATACATACATACATACATACAGAACTACATACGTACATACATACATACATACATACATACATAACTACATACATACATACATAGATACATACATACAGACAGACATTTTTTAAAAACATATTTTTCTGACTAAGGAACGTCAAAAACATAAAATTTTATCAAAATTCCTGAACCGAAAATTTACATCGATCCAAAGCTTTGTATCTGAGAAAGTAAAAATTTCATATTTAAAGCTTATTTTAAAAAACTATTTTAGGTAGATGATATAACCATTTTAGAAATAACTAAAAGCATCCATTCTTATTTTCAATTGAATAAGAACCTTGGGGGTTCCAGGGCCAAAATAAATATTTTCATATAAAGAAGAGGTTAAAGAACTAATATAAATTTTGAACACCGCAATTGTAAGCAAAATTATTCTTTAGCTAAAGCTTGCTTCATGACACACTAGTACGGCTCGATAACACTACCACATCAATAGTCGCGAATAATAATATGATTTTTCTAGTAGGGATCTCTTATATGAATGCACGAATTTAGTCAAAGACGCCATTTTGTACACATTTAACCTCGTTTATCCTGAAAGTTTGACGTGATGACTTTTTTCTTAAACCATACGCCCTTGCAGGGTTGTGTTATAGTTTAAAGCTTCTCTCACAATTCTATTCCAAACATATATCGATTTTTATATTTCATATTTTACTCTTAAGAACGAAAATATACCAAATTAGTCAGGTATGGAAAGAAAGGTCTTACGCTCAGCTATGTACTAAAAAAATTTCAGCCAAAAAAGTGGCCTTTTTGAGAAAACCGCATTTTGGAATGGGAATTTATTGCTTAACTTTTGCTAGAGTTATAGAAATGATTGTGTCTCCGGAAAACAACAAACTTTTAAAATGAAAATTTACAGGAATATATCTCTATATAAAACTAATATTCAGTAAAAATTTCACTGACTTTTATCGTACAGCTTTAAAGTTATAGATGTTGAATACAATTATACAAATATTATTTACAGTATAGTAAATGAAAAACGAGTCATCTTAAATAGTTTATGGTCCTAAAATAAAGAATTTTATGAGTACTTTATTGCGTGAAAAAGTCGCTTCGCAGAAACCATTCTTTCATTAAAAATTTTTTAAAAAACTGAAATTTGAAAAATTGCTATAAAAAAGTTTAATCCACCAATTTCGCTGGAACTTTTAAGTGCACACCGGGTAATGATAGCAAACATCTGTGCAAAGTTTTGGAAACATATACGGCGGATTGAAGGAATGGTGATATGCTACATACTCACACACACACATACACACGCACACACACACGCATGCACACACATACGCACGCACGCACGCACACACACTCATACGTACAAACATTTTTTAAGACTCATATATATTTGGACTCATTGTGGCATAAAACATGTTTATACAGTGAGAAAACATAAAAGAAAAATTTACCATCATAAAGCATTCTCTTTGAGAAAGCAATACGTTTATTTCCAGAGTACAATAACATATTAAATTTTAAAGTGATTTGGTGACATAGGTGCAGTCGGTCTGCATGCTTTGAACTGCAATCGGTCTAAACTACTCTTTGTCTACAATAATTATTAATGAAACCAACTGTAATACATATTGGTTCGACTCGTCATGCGTTTGGAAATTACTTTTATCATCGTATAACTCCATCATGTTATTGTTACTAAAATACTTATTTAACTAAGTTAATTGATAAAAAGCTAATTTATTGCGTTGATTTGTAATTATTTTAAACAAATGTTGTTCGTGGACTGTCGAACATATCTTGTCGATCTTGTAAAAACTGTTCAATTATTATATAATGACTCTTACATTTAATATAAAATATAGATAATTATAAAATATATGCTCTATTGATTTAAAATTCTTTTAAGAAATTTGTATAAAAATCAATAATAAAAAAACTGATTCTTTCTAAATACAAGGTATAAATCTCGCCTATAGTTAATTCCACGAAGGCAGTCGAAGGGGTCATTGTCGAATAACTATTGAGTTTGTCCCTCCCGCGCTAATTGAAATCCTTTTTCCGTGCCTCGCGGACCACCCAAGGCTCGCGTATTACTTGGGCCCCCGAAGAATTATCCTCTGACGTCGTCCCACGGACACGAGTAATTATACTCGCGCGCGCTAAGCGTCAAAAATCACAAGTCATCGCGACTAACTGGTCGTCTTTCTTTTAATCCGCTGCTCTCGAGTGAACGCTCGGACCTATAAGGATCTGCAGCTTGAACCACTCGACATTTTCATAATTTCTTCAGTCAAGGCGCCACATGGCTGTTCCGTGTGTGTGCCTTTTTCTTTCTTTCTCGTGGATAAGAACGCTATGGCGCTTGTGGCGGGGCTCCTACGAAAATATTGTTACAGTGATTATAAATCGTGAGAGGTAGGCGAGAGGCAGCGCTTCATTTTAAAAATTGGCTTCATACGTACATTTGAGTTAGAACATATAACACCACGTCTGTCAAAAATTCTATTGGTTTGATGATACTCGTAAATGCTAGCATATCTTGTAAGAAATAAATGAGTGGTGGAGCGATACTGTTGATTAATCAAAATATTAATGAGTGATAATTTTACACTCACTTTTCGAGTCAGCTGGATACTTCATAATCAAAACATATAATTGTTGCCAAGAAATTGTTATGCAAACCTCTTACTTTTATTATTCTTCGGTTTACTTTATTTATATGGATTGTTATTAGCTAATTACGAACATTTTTTTTGACAAATAGAAAACACCAGAAACAATATCAAAATATATCAACAGATGGAAATGTATGTGTAGTTTAGAACATAATATTTTTTTATAACTTTTTAATGTAAGAAACATTTGTAAATTATTTATACTCAAAAATCTTATGAGGGTATTTATTGTTCGATTACACAATTAATAATAACAAGATTTAAAAGATATTTGTATTAAAACAGAGAAAATGCTACAAATATGTAATGATTGAATTATATAATTATAATATAGAAAATTTTCTAATTCTGTTACATAACATAATTTATATATTGAGAAGAAGTTATTACATACAAATATAAGTTTGAATTAAAACATTAAATTGGTATATAAATTATATATTTATAAATACGCACACACACACACACACACACACACATATATATATATATATATATATATATATATATATATATATGTATATATATATATATATATATATATATATATATATATATATATATATATAATTATAACATAAATATTTATATAAAATTCAAAAAGTCTTTTTAATTTATTGAATGAATGAATGAAAAAAATTGAATTTATTTCATAAGAAAATATAATATAATATTTAATATTTTTTCTTTTTTTATTTATTTATAAGAAAAGACTCCACTACTCATAACAAAAAAAGTTTTTTGATTATTGTTTTATATTACGTTCATGCTCATTATAGATTTATCTAACTTTTTTTAACTATACATTCTGGTAAATATAATAATCGTAATTTTGTAGTTGATTTTCCGGTTATTAATTTTAATTTTAACTATAACAACTAAGATACATAACAATGTTTCTTTTAATTACACTTAAATTCGATGGTTGCACATTATACCGTACAGTTCCTTACTTTTCTAAAAGATGGCAGCAGCCGTTCCGTCGATAATGCTGGAAGTGCTGCCTTCTGCATTTAGAGGGTTGAACTCAGCCCGTCTAACAAAAGCTAGAGGGAAGACATAAGCAAACTCACAAGGTTTTATCGGTTCATAATATTTGTAGATATATCTTTCAAGCGTTGGTTAACTGAGTTTTTACGTATATTTTAAAAAATAGATTATTTAATTAACTGATGGTATAGTACAGTATCTTGCACAATTAAAACATTTAAAATGTTTTATTTCATTTTTAATTTATTTGAAAAAAAGTAGGGTGGATGTACCGTTTGTGGCCAGTGCTCCAGTTCTGACCATCTAACATAATTTTAATCACTTTAAAAGTTTTAACTATCGAATTCCATACAACTTCAGCATTAACATGATTTTAAAGTATTTACTAACATTGTATAATAATGAAGGTACACCTAACTTGGCATATGTTTTCAGCATAAGTTTTACGTATTTCGAAAACAACATTTTCTTAGATAGATCGATAAGAGAAGCAGATGACAAAATCGTTCATATCTCTTAGTAATATTATTTGCGGTAAAAAACTGCACAGGTACAATTAATTACGTTAAGATATTAAGAATAAATTAAAACCAAATCATTGGCACTTAGCTTCCTCACACCTTATATATTGTTCCAATATAAATTTATTTAAATTTATAAGTCTAAGAAAAGATTGCTCTTTTCTTAAAAATTAATTTAATACTCACTCAAAAGATATTAAAGTAAGAAAATGATTAGATTCATCTCAGCGAGTCAAATTGCTGGACTATATCAGAGTTTTTGATTATTATTTAAAAGGAATGCTGTATACTTTAAAGCTTTTAAACCTTTTAATGGCACACACATTAAATTTAATTAATTTCTTTTATAATTTTCGATTTTATAACATTTTAAACCAATTTTTATAATATTTTTGATTTTTCTGGATTTTGAATGCAGATTACATGCATTTTATTTGATCATTAAAAAGTTTAAAAGCTGGTAAAATATACAGCATTCCTTCTAAATAAGAATCAAAAGCTGTGATATAGTCCAGTAACTTGACTCGCAGAGATCAATCTATTCATTTTATTACTTTATGAATTTATTTATTCTATTTAATTATGTGGTGAAAAATAAAAATGACAAAATTTAAATATATATATGTAAGTTTAAATTACACACACACATATATATATATTTAAATTTTGTAATTTAAGCTTATGCAAAAGTATAGCGTAGATTATGCAAAAACCACTGCTAATTCATTGGCACTTAGCTTTATCAAACTAAATTAATTGTTCCAAAATCAAATTATTTACTCTAATAAATTAATTTTACATTGTTATATCTCTTTCTAATCAATAGCTCAAAAAAGATATACTTTTGTATCATTGATGTTTTGACAAAAGATAAATTTTTACTAAAATTACAGAACGATAGGTAATAATCCTTATCACAGCAATTCTTTCTCTGTACGTAACTTATTAAAATTATTTAAATATTTAAATTAACTGTAATCAGATGGTAGTACATAGATCACTGAATTCCTAATCATCTAAAATTTTGTGAACGATTTGCCATCATATATCCGAGATATAACCGTTTAAACTAAATATGACTTTTTTCGTGTATAACAAAAGAAAAGAAAGAGCCTATCCAAAATTTGCGGTTGTAAAAGATAGGTCATTTTATGCTCTTTTTAATGCATTTACACTAAATTGATCATAATATTTGTAACATACCAGAAAACTCGTAAACGAAAAAAAGGAACGAGTCGACGAATCTTTAAATTTCTTTTTAATTTAAAATCTTCATTAAAAACGAAAATTCAGCCCTGTTTAGACAAAAATGACCGTGCTATTCTCGAAATTTAAGTGATCCGAAAAGAATTTAAAAAAATACATAAACTCAAATGTCTCGGAATATAAAGCTCGTTATGTTCTAGGCAAATAACCTAACCAAGAGGTAGTAAAAAAACTAACTTTTTTCAAAGTTTCAAATCAAATGCTGCCGTGTTACTTCAGTTATTGTAGGTGACAAAAAATCGATTTGTTTCAATAAAAGATTTTTTTTCTCTTCATAAGAAAAGGGAAAGTCTAAAACATTTTACTGAATATTCTTCTTCATATTTCTAATCATCTCAATTTTTTTCAAAATTTTTCCTGCTTATATTTCACAGATAAGGTACTCAGCCCAATTACTGTACCATGAACCAAACTCGTCTAAGTATTAATTAACCATGAAATTACATTGTCTTGTTTACTATTACTATAAACTGATATCAGTTCTTTAGTCATTTATATACATAAAATAATTATTATTATTATTATTACAAAGAAAGAAATATATTATCAATATTTTTTTTAAATTATTCTGTAGGTAATTTGTAAAATAAAAAAGTAATATTTAGGCATATACGCTTATATTTGCAGACTATTTAGTAGTAGTAACAATAACATGCGGCAGCGAAAACATGGTTATGATGGCGAAAATGCCCTTGTGATAGAGTAGAGTAATTAATATGGACAAGCTTGAAAATCTCGCGGTATTACGAAATTTACTGTTAATAAATAAAATATGCCTCATATATGCTTTTTTTTATATTTTTTAATTACGTATAATTACTTTATGATATGTAGGTACATTTTACATGACGTAGAAAGCCTTGATTATAGTACAATAACTTTATAAAGTTAGCAGCAGGATTAACCATTCCGCTAAGCAAATTGATAAAATCACTCGAAATCGTAATATACTACTTTGAAAAAATCATTATTATAAAATAATTTAAATACATATTATTTCTTTTGCTTTGTAAACATTAAGAAATAAACTTAAATTTAAAACATATTGTATTTCTTCGCAGTTAAAGTGTTTTCTTTCTAATCTATTACAAAATAAAAGCACGGTAATCGAGCCGGGCACAGTAATCGGGTCAAGTAGCCTATAACTGTTTGAAAAGAAATGAAGATTTCATGTATAACAAAATAAGGGAAATAACTCATTCAAAATTTCGGATTGGAAAAGAAAGGTAATTTCATGCTCTTTTAAATGCATCACTCAATTGATGATATTATTTGTAAGGTATCAAAAAGCCCAAAAAACTAAAACTCAAAAATCGATAAACTGCTAAGAAAAGATAAACGAAATCGAAAAACAAAAACAAATTTCTATAAGCCACCGTCCTTAGAGAAAAACAAAAAAGATAAGCTCCGGAACATTAAATTTCACTGTGTATATTCAGAGTAAAGTTGATCCACATCCGTACATACGCACACGTACACACGCACGCACGCACGAACATACACACACACACATCTATACAGACATTTTCTGAAAATAGTGTATTTTGATTCCTAGTATTTCAAAACATGTTTTTAACATGTTTTTGTTCTCCTTGAGGAAGCAAAATATTTAAATTGTATTATAAATGACATATCGTTCACATATCAATTAACATATTTTAATTGATAACACGTTATTAATAATAAAGTTTGTAATACTATAATTGTAGATTAAAATGGCTTTTAATGTTTGAATAGTCAAAATTTACCACGTAATACCCAAGAAATAAACGACCAAAAATTTTTTTCAAAAGAAAATATAAAAATTAAAAAACGTTTTAAAACAGAAACTATTCGATGAATCTTGAAAATTCTTTTTGATTTAAAATTTCCATCAAAGAACGAAAATCGTAAGGTTTTATTCAAATAATCGTGTAATTCCAAGAAATAAGCATTTCAAAAAATTTTTGTAACTCATGCACGATTTTTGCGATTTTTTCATACCTATAAAGCGGACAAAAAGTCGCCGCTTTCCAACCGGCGACAAAAAAGTTACTTTACAGCCCGCTAAAACGGGCGCAAAAGTAACCTCGTCAAAAGACGTTAGAAATTAATGTATGTGAAGGTATACATATTTTAATATCAATCAATGTATTTTTATGAATCAATGTATGTGTAGGTATACATATTTTTATTTCTTAATAGAACAAGACGGTAGTTGCACCGTGTCGAAAAACATACACATTTGGTTCCACTCAATAGACACGTAAAACTGCGAAAATCAATACATGTGTCACAAACAATACGGTGTGCGACGGTGTGTTTTTCCGCCCTTGTGTGTTTGCAGTACTCGTCTCCGGACCAAAAAATGCAATCTCCTTCGGCTCGTGTTTGCTCGACTTCAACTCGCACAGCAAACTCACACGCGGGCGGAAAAAGCGTATTTCTCGCCCATGGTACACAATATACTATTTAAAAAAACATATAACCTCGAATATCTCAAAAAATAAGTGTCCACATTATTTCGGCAAAGAACTTAGCTAAGAGATAGTAAGAAATATACCGCTTTGGAAATTTTCAGAAAGAATAATTCCGTTTTTCTTGAGGGATCAAATCTGAGCTAAATTTTTTAAAAACCATTCTCAATTATATAGACGGCAAACATATTTTGACACAATCTAAGTTGATGCAAGTTTTTATATTTTAAATATGTATATTACATATGATTTTGTGGTCATGATATTCCCATGAAAATTCGCTAATCTGCATCTGCATTTTTCATGGTCACCGAGGCTTTAAAGTATTCAGGCAGACCTGGGTTAAAACGTAAAAAAATCATTTTTTTATTGCATATTTTGATAGCAAATTTCTTGTAAGCTCCTGTAACCCGTTTTACGATATTAAGTTTTGTTACAGAATTATAGCTAACATTTCGAAGTAGCTTTTTTTATAATTTAGTGAATTTTATATAAAAAATGCTATGTAAACAAGTTTAAATAATTGAAAATTCAAAGAGTCTATTTATATATATATTCTATAAAACTCGAAGCTGCCAGAGAGTGACACGTTCAGTATACCTATATATAGCGAAATTGACTGAAAAACTATACTCTCTCACTGTTTTGAAATTTTGCTACCAGGTGAAATTTACATGGGATTTTTGGCGCTTCGGTATCGTTTCGATGCCAATGCACTAAGGTAGTCTTTCGAGGATATCTGTGCTATTTTTGTATAAAAATATTGTACATTATTATTAAATTAAAATCTATATTCACCAGCCTTTTTCAAGGATTTATAATTATTGTGTAATACTTTATAAATGTATAAGTATGTAAGTGAATAATTATATAAGTATGTATAAGTGTTAAAGTGCATAAGTGTTTTTTTTTATAAAAAGTGTAAGAAAAGTTGTTTGTGGTGGGCTGTGTCAAATCAGTATACATTGTAAGTGTAATGTCTTTGAGTGCCAGACCAAGGGATGTTCAAGATAGAGTGTCGGGTGGCTCTGGTAAACTTACTTGGGGAAGACCAACAAAAAGAAAAAAGATTTTTTATGAAAGAAAAGGAGATGGTCCTCCTCCAAAGATGCCAAGAAATTCAACTTCCAGTAGAAAAGTTCAGGACATTATAACTGAAGGCAGTGAAATCAGGAATAGAATTGTCGACATTGATATCCTATTTCATGAACTGCAAAAAATTGCATGTTGCAAGATATGTCATGGAAAACTGAATTTCTCTGATGTACGAGGACTTAAATTTAAAATTGACAAAAAAAGTAATGCATATGAAGAATAGAAGATCTGTTTTGGCTATGCGTGCTCTTGGTCATGGACATTCTGGACTTTCAACATTTTGTGGAATTATGGATTTGGCACAGACAATGTCGCACAGCAATTTTGACAATATCAACGATCAATTGAGTGAAGCTTGAGAAGTGATTGCTGAAGGTTCTATGAGTAATGGTGCGATAGAAGAAATGAGAATCTTGCCTTTAGATAGTGCTGGACTTCCTGTGTCCGGAGATGGTTCTTGGAGAAAAAGAGGTTTTTCCTCACTCCAAGGTGTTTCTAGTGTAATAGGCAATTCTACCAGAAAAGTACTTGATGTTTCTATAAAAAATAGTTTTGTAAGAGTTGCTCTTTATGGGAAGGAAAAGAAGACACGCCAGTTTATGAAGAATGGATTGAAACGCATCGAAGTCAGTGTACGTCAAACCATCAAGGCAACGCTGGAAAAATGGAGGTAGACGGTATTGTGTATTCATTATTCTTACTGATAAGAATGAGACACTGTTATTAACAAATTTTTTTGTTTCAGCGCTATCAAGAGATCATATCATTGACGATCACACATGTTTGTCTATGCAATAGTGTGAAATATATTAATGAAAGATATAACAAGAAAATACAAAGCATTCCTACTTGTTTCTTTAGGTGAGTATTGTTTGTATGTGTTTATTGTGTTTTCAAACTTTAAATGCAATTATCTCAAAATAATGGTTTTTATTATTTTTAGGTCTACTCGTAGACTTTTTCAACATCTAGCCATCGATATAAGCTAAAAATTTTAGAGGATGTTTGTGATATATTTTCTCACAATATGAGTGCAGCAGATTATAAAATGAGTCTATATATAGCAAGTATTAAAAATATATAACCTTAAAAATAATTAAAATATTTAATTATTTAAGGGTTTATATTTTTAATTATTACTACATAGACTTTTTTTAATAATATGCTCCGCTCATATTGTGAGGAAACATATCAGAAACAATCTCTAAAATTTTCAGACTATATCAATGGCTGGATGCTGAGAAAGTCTACGAGGAGTGATTGAAAATAGAAAAACTGAGTATCGAAAGGAGTCACTTGGTACGAGCCACAGATTCAAGATATTTAAGTTTTTAAGCCGTTAAAAACTTTGTCTTTTTATCTACTGTTGGCAAAGAAAACTTCCCATATTCAAAATCACATCCAAAAAGTTTTGTATAAATAAAACTGCAATTTTCTTTTTTTTTGTTTTAACCCAGCCTGCCCCCTTAACCCATTTTTTCCCAAGCGGCCATTTTATAGTCGATTGGTTTTTTGCCTAAAAAATTGTCGAAAAAAAAATAATAATAACCAATAGCACTTTTCTGAAGTAAAATTGTCCGCTCTTTCCGATTCTGAAGTCAGAATTTTTAAATTTCCGTTGGAAAATTTCCGTTGGAAAATTTCCGTTGGAAAATTTCCGTTGGAAAATTTCCGTTGGAAAATTTCAAAATGGCGGTTTTAGGAATGGGTTAAGCAGCTACATTATAAAAAAGATTATTTTCAATTGTTAGAAAGACACATATCAATAATAATACCATGAAAATACTTTAAAAATACAGTCGAACCTCCCTACCTCCGCTATGATAAAGTTTTCTAAGTAAAAGTTATTTGTAAATTGTTTTATTAAAAAATTGTTTCTATAGAAAATTATACAATTCTTATTTACAAAATTTTCTATTTATTTTTCTCGGCTTGAATATTTTTATAAAACTTTTTCTATCACATGATTTCGGTTTAAATGTTGTAATAAAATTTTACTACCACAATTTTTCAGTTTGAACCTGTTTACAAAGCTATTAGCTTTGGACAGTTTTATATTCTAATTAAATAATAAATTAACATTATAGTAATCAAGAAAGAAATTAATAACTTCTCAATAAATTATATAAATATAACAATTGATTTTAATTTATGTACGTAAATATAATGGTATAAATACAATTTTTAAATACGTTAAAATTGTGTTTTAATAAAATTTTACTACGTTTTAAAGTCAATTGAGTTTAAATGTAAATAAGATTGTACACAAATTTTTTTTTCAACTCAGGCATGATTTAGGCCCTCTTCCATGCCTAAAAGTAGCGTAGAAAATCGCGCATTTCGAGCGTGTTTGTATAAAGTGTGAAAAAATATCCATTTAGCGTGGAAAAATTACTTTTTTCCTCGGTTCTCAAAAATTGCGAAAAAATGTAGAAAATAAGTTCAGGCCCTATTTTTCAGGTGTAACCTTTGTTCATGCGCGTAAGTGTGAAGTTTGCTGCTAGTCACAAGTGCGTAACTGCGCATGCGCGAGGTTCGATTAAAATGGAAATAAGAAAAGGTGCAAATATTTGAACTGTACAATTAAAAGAGAAAATTAAAAATACAACAAGTTTCAAGTGCGTTCGGCATGAGTAAGGTATGTAACACGGGAAGATAAGCTATTTTATACTCGGCTGACGAATTTGCAACACTCATCTTTGTCTCGGGCGCCTTCGGCGCCCGAGACTTCTACTCGTGCTGAATAAAAAATACCTCACCCTAGCTATAAATAGCTCATTTTCTCCCCGAGTTGCACAATGTACTATTTCCGTAAAGTTAGAGTGTTGGGTCCTGCACATGTATACAGCCGACCCTGGAAAAATCACGGTGCGAGATGTTCCGCATCCAGTGCTGGGTACTACTATGATTGATAAATATGTGTCTAGCAATTAGAAATAATCTTTTTTTTAAAATGTAGCTGTTTAAGTGCATGAGTTCTGAAGAATACTTTAAAACCTCTGTGACCATGAAAAATGCACTGCCTGATTCAAAAACTCGTGGTAAGCGGTTAAAAAGGCTTAAATTCAAGAATGTAGATTAGCGAATTTTCAAGAGACTATAAAGACCACACAGAGGGGTCTATTTCGTGGTATAGTCACGTATAATATACATATTTAAGATATAAAAACTTCCATCAACTTAGATTGTGTCAAAATATTTTTGCTGTCTATAAAATGGACAATCATTTTTTATGGAATGTAACTCAGACTTGACCCCTTAAGTTATCGTTTGCCATAGAAAATCGTTTTTTACACAAAATGATTTCTTTCTCGACATGAAAAAAATAAAGTGACTCAAACATTTTACTAAATATTATTCTCCATGTTATTGATCATCTCAATTTTTTTTTAATATATTTGGATAATACATTTTTGATATATCACAGTTTTTAAAAAGCGACACTTTTTTGTTTATAATAAATGGAAGAAACCTTATCAAACATTTCGGGTCGGAAAAGTTAGGTAGTTTTATGCTATTTCAAATGCGTTTTTATTGAATTGATGATATTATGTGTAACGTACAAGAAACTCCAAAGACCTAAAACTTAAAAATCAATAAACTGCTAAAGAACCAAATCGAATACAGAAAACTAAAAAAATTATTATTGTGCCCAATGCGTGTAAGAAAAACGAACAGAATGAGCCCTGAAACATTAACTTTTATCGTAGATTACTCGAGATATCGATGCCCACATACGCACACACACACATCCATATAGACATTTTCCAAAAATAGTGTGTTTAGACTCCTTATGTCTCAAAACATGTTTTTAGCATGTTTTTAGCAAAACTGTTTTTTTACCTTCACAGAGCTTCCTCTTTGAGGAAGCAAAATTACGAAGAAAACTGCAATTTTATAAAAAATAAAGGGTGGCCAGAAGTGGTACAATAAAAACGTTAATATATCACTTCTAGACAACGTACTTCATTCATAATAAAAATACATCAGATTTACTTTTTGCATAATTATTTTAGGTTTTGTAAGTCTATGAAATAGATAAGAGGATTTTAAACTACGTTTTCAGTCAATAAAAAGCCTAATTTAATTAAAATAGTAGATACATCAAAAGCATGTTATAGGTTATATATAATAATATAATAAATTATATTTCATTTGTCAAACTTTCTCCGAATTTAACCAATTTCAATGTAGAAATGTATGTTGTATATTTGTGAAGAAAGGACTAACTATTCTAAGAAGAAAGATTTTAAGAATAATAAATGACTTTTACGTATATTTCTAATTTAGCATACAAATTGTACATAATTCAACATATTAAAAGAGATTAAATCCAAACAGTTACAACACCTAACTGCTTTATTGTTAAATTTATCTATTTTAATAATAATTGATAATACAAAAATATTTTAATGGTAAACATCAATTTCAATATTGGCCAAACCCTATGTATATCACTATGGTAAAAACCAGTGATTAGGTTACCAAAAACGGTGATAAATGAGCTTTATTTTATTTTTTGATTCATGAAATTTCCTCGGGATTTTTCATAAAACAAAGGATGAATTTACCAAATACATGTGTTAATTTAGAGTGCATATCAATTTGTTTAATGATATTTTACTGTACATGATATTTTGCTGTAGTAAATACTTTCTCGAAAGTCAAAAATTTTTCAGGTGGCCAGAATTGGTACGTTTACCTCATGGTACGTCCACTCTACTGAATCAAATTAAGAATTTTAGTTACACGTTAAAGTTTGTTAATAATTTTTCATGGTTAAGCGAGAAACCTGGTTTAGAGGGTCAAAAAATTGATTTTCTCTTTAATTATCTTAATCGATAGTGAGCACATCCGAAAATATTTGGCAAAGTTTCAGGTCAAAATTCGAAGTACTTTCGCAGCTACGACCTCTGAAAGACCACGTGCACACAAGACAGGTAAGCGCGCTGAAAAATTTAAATGCGATTTTCTGGAAACAGAATTTTTGACACTGCGTGCACGATAACAAGAATTGTAATCAACGGATTTTAATGAATCTCAGCTTATTTTAAAGCTTATTAGTATAGTTTCTATATCAACTAAAAAAATTATATAAAAAAGAATATTAAATAACTTTTCTTTGTAAATAATCGTTAAATTTTTTTAGTAGAAAATGGAATTTTTTTTCAGCCTTGAATACACTTTTCAATTTTCAACATTTTTATGTTTTCTTTTAATTCAAATAAAATGTAATTTCATAAAGTTAAAAATTTGTTTGGTTTATATGTTTATGCAGTGGAGGGTCATGAACAGCGTGGTGCCATGAATTATGACCCATTAATGTTATATAACATGATTATTATTATATTGTAATAAAAATTTTTTTTTGTAATTCTTTTTGTCAATAAAACAGCTAAAAAGCTTTCAAATTGATTACTATGATTTAAAGTAAGAAAAAAATTGCGTAATATCATGCAATTAGCGACCCTCTAAACCAGGTTCCCCCTTAATCTACTTTTTAAAAAGATAAAAAAAAAAGTTTTACATCAGCTTTAACATATTCTGCATCAGGTGAAAATTATAGTTAAGATTGGTAACATAAAGTTTTAAATTAAATTTATGGTTATTACTAGTAATGCAATTTATGAACATAAGCTTGTAATTTTCTTATACCTATACCGTATGATAATTAATTTAGTGCAAATATTTTTGAAAGAGATAAAAGTAACTATTGTTTAACACAAGAGTTTTTGAATTAGCTATCGCTGTTATTTTGTTATACACCAAACAAGATTTTTCTCGATAGGGTATGTATTATAAACTATTACGACATTATTTTAAAAATTTGAAATATACCTATTAGTATGATGCTATTTCTAAATACGTATGATAATAAAATTATTAAAATATCAATAACGGGTACAATTACTATAATAGAACAAATAGTTTCATATTGGTAAGAATTCGACGACCTTTTTTTATCCCATAAGCGATAATTTGTGGATTCACCTTCATATCCCGCAAACATCAACTATTGGATTCTAGAGTCGAATTTCGGACACTTTTCTTTTGGACTTTTCAAATACGCATCGCTACCAAAAATTAGTAAATGTTTAACATCAGGTTTTGTACTAAACCATTTTTCATAAGGAGGTCTATCATGAGATTGCATTGAAACAGTCCGATTTAAAACACAACTCGCAGTTTTAATTACTTCTACCCAAAGCTCTTTTGAGATATTTCTTGCAATCAACATTGATCTAGCACTCTCTACAATCGTACGATTCTCACGTTCAGATCGTCCGTTCTAAACTCCTTTGACAAGTACTCTTTTCTGTTATCAGATCGTAATATTTTAATGTTATTACCTTTTTGTCTAGACACAATCGCTTCAAATTCTTTGAATTTATCGATAGTTTCTGACTTGTGACGTATAAGGTAAACAGTTCTAAAGCCTACAGTGATCCTTAAAGAGCTAAAAATGTTTTGAGCCGCGTGGCGACTTGACGTTTACTGGGCCACAGGGATCTGAGTTGATCATTTCTCCTGGTTTAAACGATCTCTTATGTTTCCTCAACGGATGTGACTTTGCCGAAAATGTACGCTGCACAGAAAAAAATCATCACGATTATAACATTTGAGGCCTTCTACTGCTACTAGCTTTTTGGTATTCTTGATCGATTTAAGATTGATATGTCCAAAACGTTCATGCCATAATTTTAAAGAATTCACTTCAGTAACGTTGCATTCGGCGGGTAATTTTACTTCAAACATGTGAAATAAGTTTCCGCGATGAACGCCTGTCACCGAGAGCGTGCCGTTTTCTTCCCTGATTTCACAATGTTTTGCATAAATGTGAAACGAAAACTTTTTATCGTTAACTGCTCCTACTGAAAACAAATTTCGTTTAAGATCGCCTGCAAGTAAGACGTTTGTCTACTTACGATCAAATCGCTTAACGTTCACGATAGGGACCTGCGGCGGCTCAGTCGGTAGAGTGTCGGATTCCCACGCCGGTGATCCGGTTCGAATCCTAGTCTCTGCCGATTGATACAAGCACCTCTGTAAAAATTACATGTGCTTTGTTTACAAACACACGGCAGACCCCCGTCGTCGATTAGCACCACATGGGAGCACAAACATGGCGACGTAAATTAAAAAAAAAAACCGTTCACGATATCTTGAATATCTACTATACCGACACCAGCCGTAGGTAACAATTTATTGTCTGCGATTTTCACAAATCGTACGCCGCACACCGGCTCGAGTTCTCGGAAAAATTTGCGTCTAGACGTCATGTGCAAACTCGCGCCTGGATCAGCAATCCACGAATTGTCATCATTATCCATCATAGCTGTGTAGAACACGGAAATGTCACATACATACGCCGACCCTTGGGTCTCGTTGCTCAGCACGCAACTGTCTTTCTTCTTACCGCTCTTTTCGTCAGCTATCCTTGCCTTACACTCGCGCGCTCAATGTTCAGCTTCATTGCAGTAATGACACTTTGTTTTCTTTTTCAGCTGATCAAGTTTTTTTGAATTACCTGTTGTTTTCTTGTCTTTTTGTTTAACAGCTTACAGCTGTTTATTCTTGATCTTCAATGCTTGAACTTGTAATGCGAGTGAAGACATATCTTTTTCATTTTCTGAAAGTCTTTTATCCTCTCGAATAATTCGAGCGATCTATTTATCTTTTTTATGGTCAGCCTCTGCTGTGCATTCCCATGCCATGGTGAAGGCAGAAAAACTCAGCGGTAAGCTCCTCAGCAGCTTTGACATTACAGCGGCCTCTAACGGTTTATTGTTGGCATTTTCTAATTTCTTGCTGATGTTGCTCGAGTTTTCCTATCCATATTGCGACGGACCCGCTCCTTTAAATGCGAAATTTGTTGAACTGTTGCCACGCGCTCTGTTTTGGGTCTTCAATCGAATCGCCATACAGCAAATTAAACTTAACCCTAATTTCTTTTAGCAATAAACAATTTATCAAATCTTATCTAACGACTGATCTACATAGCTTGGAAGAATCACGGCTGCTCGTGATCTATTTTTCTTATAGGATTTTCACTCTTTCATTTTGGTCACTTTGTCGGGCTCCTCATCCGAACCATCGACAAAATCTGTTAATCCTTGTGCGTCTAACAAGAAGGATGCACTGTACTTCCACATAGCGAAGTTCGTACCATCCAATTTTGTCAGATTTGCTATTTCGTTATCAGACATATTGAAAAAGGAAAATGTTTCGTTTGATTACCGAACTTTTTAAAACGAATCTTGTTGACACGCTCGAACACGCAATACTTTAGCGAACAAAGGCGGCACACACTCACTCTGTATCATACACTGATGGCGCAGTGGAAGCGTGCTGAGCCCATAATCTGTTGGTTTATTAAAATGAAGCAGAGCATTTACGTTAATTAGAAATAAAGAGATTTATTTAAACTACACAAGTACAATATGAGAACTTGTTGATGTGTGTGCGATTTACTGAAAGAAAAGACACAAAAACTGCGTACAACTCTAATGTATAGATAGTGAGAGCGACGCATCGATTCTAAAACAGAGAAACGGACACGGCGGAACACACGTGTTTGGCAACTACAGCAACGCCCCTCTTGACTAACTTAATAACTAGATACATTCGCACGCGCGAAGCAGGAACAATCAAAATAATAAAATTATATTTGATTATTATGATATACTAAATACTAATAATCCAATAGTGCTATTGTAGTAGTTTATAATTTAAGCTTTACCATTGCCACTCGTTTCGATTGAATGGTGCACTGAGGAACCCATATTTACTACTTTATTTTTCTTAGGAACATACTACAATCAAGTGATATCTTGAGTAAAGCCATAAAGGTAAGAACGAGGGTAAGAATTTACTTGTCTTTCTTTACCTGTTCTACATGCAATTGGCATCTCTTTTGTGTTTTTGATTTTTTCTAAAGGAAGCTTTGTAATAGTATAAGAAAAGTTTTCTTAAAAACATCTTAGAAACAATTTTTGGGACATTTGGAAACAAAATACAAGAAGTATGGATGCGTGCGTACGTCTGTGAGTGTGTGCGTGCGTGCATGCATGTGTGGGTGTGTATGTGGGTAAGTGAGTGTGTGTGTATGTGTGTATGTGTGCGTGTGTGCGTGCGTGTGTGCGTGCGTGATGAGTGCTAGCGTTCGTGCGTACATGCGTGCGTGTGTGTGGGTGCTTGCGTGTGTGGGCGTGTGTGCGTGTGTGGGTGTGTGCGTGTGTGTATCTGTCTAGGAGGGTGCGTGTGTGTGTGAGTGTGCGTCGGTGTGTGTGTGGATGTGTGTGTGTGTGTGTACACGCGCGCGTGCGTGCGTGCATGCTTGTGTGTGTGTGTAGATAGGTGGGTGGGTGTGTGTGAGTATGAGTGCGTGCATGCGTGCGTGTGTGCGAGAATGCCTGCATGCGTGCGTGCCTACGTGCGTGTGTGCGTGCGTGTGTGCATACATACATGCTTGGGTGTGTGTACGTGGGTGTTGAATCGGTGGGTGTGTATGTGTGTGTTTGGGTTCTTGCATACGTGCATGCGTGCGTGAGTGCGTGCGTGCGTGCGTATATGTGTATGTGTTTGTGTAGGTGAGTGGATGTGTGTGAGCTGCGTGTGTGTGAGTGTGAGTTTGGATGTGTGTGTGTGAGTGTGTGTGTGTGTATACATACATACGTATGTATGTGTTGCTCTATATCTCTAGTAATCCACGGTAAAATGTAATGTTTCATGGTTCATTTTTTTTGTTTTTTTTTTTAAGGTAGGAGGCTTTAAAATAATTTTTTTGGATTTTCAATGTATATTTGTTTTTTATCTGTTTTTCTATCATCGATTTTATGATAATACTTTTGAAAGAGATTAAAATTACTTATCTTTTTCGATCAGAAATTTTTGATAATCTATTTCCCTATTTCTGTTATACACGGAAACGTCATGTTTCTTTTTAAACGGTTACATCTGAGAAATATATCATGGAAATGTATTGAAAAAAATTGAGATGATCAGTAACATGGAGTACAATATACAGTACAAGTTTTGGCAAAAAAAATTGATTTCCTATGTCGTATGATAACTTGAGTAAAATTTAATTATTCCTTTTGATAATTTCCAGAAAGGTAGTTTTTAAATATCTCTTGGCTGAGTTCTTCGCCCAAATCATGAGAACTTTTATTTTTCTAGATATTTCAGGTCACGCTTTTTTTCAAACTTCTTTTTGATCGCTTATATCTCAAGAAGGGCGCGGTCATTTTTGGCCAACTAGGGCTAATTTTTTTCATATCTTAAGGGGGCTGGCCTGGATTAAACACAAAAAAATATTTTTTTTATGAGTTCAGAGAACTTATTATGTATAAATGCATTATTTCTCAGAATTTTTATGCTTAGATACTTAACAATATCTTTAATTCTACTGCCATAGACCCTCATAATCTTGATCCTACACGTCACAATAAATCACTATTTCCAATACCATATTTATTAAAGAAACTTTGTCCCTCTCACGATTCTAGGTGAAATGATGAACGAAATTTTTTTTTTCTACGGTTATTCGACTTCTTTTGTCGTGTATTACAAAATGATCAGAGCACTTTTTCGTTAAAATTGTTTTTATTATTCTTTTTCGTAGATCTAATCAATTTTTTTTAAAACATCGATTGGATCTCCATAAAAAAATAATAATAACAATTTTAACAAAGAAGTGCTTCGCTCATTTTGTAATACGAGGGTCGTTCAATAAAACCTTAGAAAATTTTTCTTAGTGAGCAGAACTACTAACTAGATAGCTGTTAAAGTTTCAGCTCTATCCATCACATAGTTTCATTTTTATTATCGATTGAAGTAAACAACTTTCGTTTATTCATTTCAATGGAAAAAAGGGAGTTTCGTGAGATTATATTTAAAAGGCTTAAGACCGAAATGAATCAAAGCTGAGTTGGATGAAGTTTATGGCACATCTGCTCCTATCTTTGCAACTGTTTACAATTGGATGAATGAGTTTAAACGTGGCCGTACATCCACAAAAGATGAACATCGTTTGAGACGCCCAGTGAAAGTGACTACCCCCGAAATGATTGACAAAATCCACGATATGATTTTAAGTGATCAACGAATGAAAGTTCGCAAAATAGTTGAAGCCACAGGCAAATCGCAAGGTGCAGTCGCTTCAATTTTGCACGAAAAATTGGGTGTGAAACAGAGCTCACGGTGGAGAATGAACGCAATCGTGTGGTTGACTCTGAGGCTGTTTTGACGCTTTTGCGTCGCAATCCTGAGGAGTTTCTGCGCCGATACATAACTGTGGATGAATGATGGATAGACTACTACACTCCAGAGGCAAAGGAACAGTTAATACCGTGGATTTTTGAAGGTGTAGGCGAAGAAGGTGAAATCGGCCGGCAAGGTGATGGCCACGGTCTTTTGGGATGCACGCGGCATCATCTACATCGATTACTTGGAAAAAGGAAAGACGATAACAGGAGAGTATTATGCGTCGTTATTGTACCGGTTGAGCGAAGAAATCAAGAAAAAAGATCCTCCTTTGGAAAAGAAAAAGATCCTCTTTCATCAAGACAATGCACGGGTGCACACCTGCGTAGTTTCGATGGCCAAAATTATGGAATTAAAGTTCGAATTATTACAACATCCACCGTATTTACCAGATTTGGCACCCAGTGACTTTTTCTTATTTCTAAACTTGAAAAAATGGCTTGGCGGACGACGGTTTATGTCGAACAAGGAGGTCATCGCCCAAACAAATGCCTATTTTGTTTTTGTTTTATAACGATTTTACGATATGTTGAAGTTGATAATGCAATTAATGATCATAAGCTTATAATTTTTTGTAATTTATCTTTTGATCAATGATAAAAAACACACCTTCTTTGAGCTATAAGTAAAAAAGAAATAGAGCAATAAAAAACTATGTATTATAATAAAGAAATTTATATTGAAACAATTGAATGAATTGGCAGCGGTTTTTCTTAATGTTCTTACGTAAGACAATCCTCTTTTTTTTCAATTCTTGAACAATTTATATACTGGTGAACTAGTTATCGGCTGTCACATTTTTGTTTGATTTTTCTACAGCCTTACCAATCGTAATACAGATTGACTTGGTTCTAAAAATTTCTGCTCAGCATTTAAAAGTATGTGACAAAATCTAAAGAAAGAATACACTTATTTGAGTACAGAAATCGCAACAAAAAAATTTGTCGCAACAAAAATTCTGGGGTTTCCAAACCTTATTTATCTTGTTTTAGAGGCCAACTTATGAAGAAAAACGCGTTTAAACAATGAAGATTGGCCATGTGACTATGTTTTTATGGAAAATTAAATGTTTTTTATATATAGCAAATTGATGGAAATTTGTTTTTTTTTTCAAAAAGTATATAAAAGGAGAAGAAAAGACCTTTAATATGAGTTCTTGTTCGTTGAAATTGGATGTTCCGGTCCGGAAAATATGGTAAAATCGGACGGATTTTCCATTTTTTTGCAGAATCTGAGATTTTGCCAGAATAAATGTATTCATTATAGATCACAGTGTGCTTAAAAACTGAAAAAGTTTGACTAAAATGGATCCAAAATCTGCTAATGCAGAAAGTTTCTATATCGTTTGCACATTAAATATCAGTTGAATTTAAAATCCTAGCTGCTCCCTTTCGCTAGTTATGTGCATTTTTAGATTTTCACATAACAACCTGTAGTTCAAAGCTTGCGTAGTCTAGTTTATTAAGTACAACGCTTTCTTAAGTTTACCGTTTTTTTTTCAAATTATCTTATAAATAAGTTTACGTATTCAGTTTTCATTATAAAATTTCTTTATAAAACCTAAACCCCAAAATATTTTTTTTATTTTCTTTACTTTTTTATTTTTTTTGTTGTATATTTTATTTTTTTACTTATTATCTTTTTTTTATTATTTATGTATTTTTTTCTTAATAAACTATATATTTAATGTTAGGATAGATTTAAGTAAGTAATTTTAAATAATATTTGAAATTATAGATGAAGCGAAGAAAATTCTATTGCTGCTTTTAATAGCTGTGACGTATACAACTTGTGATGTATTTCAAAAAATCACGATGTATAGATTCTCCACTTTGTTCTGACCAATAACCTAATCCATTATTGTTTTCTATGAAATGTAAACTTTCTTTTATGTGCGTAAGAATTATGTGAATTTTTAGTGTTTCGGAAGTTTATCAATGCTTTACACAAGCGTTATCGAATTCATTGATTTAAGCATCAAGTGAGAGTCCAACTTTTCCTGAGATAAAACAGCAATCAATAATTTTATTCATTGCTTTATAAGCAGTAACATAGGGTATAATTTTGAAAACACCTACCTTTTCATATATTTCTGGATCTGTTAATTTGTCAGCTTCTTTCAATAACATTCTACACACATTCCCTTCAAATGCATCTCCATGGTAGTTTTTCAAAATAAGATTTAGCATTTTAGGCCACAATAAAGCTTTTTCTTTACCTACAAGAGGAATTAATCCTCTCCAAAATAAATGATTAACAAAGCCCTATAAAACATGAAGCTCAGGTACAATACATTTTTGTAAAGCATATATATCATCCTCTTCAGAAAAAAGAGGAAGATTGATTGTACTATGACACTCTTTACTGTACTTTTTATTTTTACCTGCAAGGCAATATTTTTGATAATCTGCTCGTATATCTCTATACGTTTTTAATTGCATACAATTACTTATTTTTGAAGTATTGATTGAACTTATTGATGCGATATCATCGCTACTGTCTTCAGAAATTGAATCACCTTTAAAGTACTTAACGAAAAAAAATAATACGGACAGGGAAACATAGAGGTAGCTGTTTGCTGTCCATTAATAATAAGTTTTATTAACCCTTAGCGGCCACACGGGGTAACTAGTTACCCCAGGCTCAGAAAAAGTGAAATTGGAGGTCTAAAACATTTAAAACATTTGACCAGTTTTTAGAACGCCATCTATAAATTGACCGATAAAAATCATTAGATATATTGAAGAACACTTCAACAAACATGAAACAATCGGTTACAAGTGTTAAAACGCCCATATGTCTTGTACAACTAGGTTTTTCAGCGTGGGGTAATGAGTTACCCCATGTGGCCGCTATGTGGCCTGGCTGAGGTGTGGCCGCTAAGGGTTAAATCAACTAAAAGTTTAAAATTTTCATAAGTTTCTCTTATTTGTGGAACTATGCATAATAATATTAATTTATCTACACTACTAAGCTTACCCCTTTGTTCAATACTGCCACTTTCAGAGTACAATGATTTTCTTTTACCTTCAATCGAAAGATCTAAACTGAGCTTGTCACTCTCAGTATCTTCGACATTTGACTTTGGTGAATAATTTTTAGGAGGAATTGTTAAACTTATCTTAAAGAAACCTTGACTTCCGTCAGCCATAACTTTGACAATACAATTCCCTTCTAATTTTCTATTCTCTATAACCCAATTAAGCAATTCTTCAGCGTCGGAATAGACGACAGACCGTTGTTGATTATTTGATGTGCTTTGGCAGTCAAATTCACACAAACCTACTTTATAAATATCTTTCAATACTTTTGATTAATGCGACATATACTGATAGTAATTTTTAGGATAGATTTTCTACCTACATTGCATCTTAAAAAATTTGTAATTTTTCTCATCTGATTATGTTATGCTCCTAGTTTAACTCGGAAATTGTTTAGATTTTCTTCACTGAATGATTGTTTTTTTATGTCATCATGAACAATAAGTTTTCTTTTTCGACCACCCGTCGCCAAAGTTAAACTTACACTTTTTTAATTTGCATCCACAGCGAAATAACATTTATTTTTTATTATAGAGCTGGGGAATTGTTCTTGATTTTTGTCAGGAAGCTGTTCAACTAGTTTTAGTACATTTTCTTTAGGACTCTTACAATTATGACGTATACCTTTGCCAATTTGTGGGAAACATTTACCACAGAGCCGGAGAATAACTGGATTATTTTTATTTTCTTCTGATATTGGAACTTGATTACTTTGTACAGTTTTGTGAAATCGACCTGAAATATCTATGTTAGTTTGCAAAACTCTGAAATTTCCTTTAGCTTTCTTTCCCTTCACGTGCCCAAAGAAGTTGCTGTAGAACATATAAAACAATTACAGGTGCCTTTTATCGATCGCGTCTTTTTTTGAAGCACTATCATTATAATTATGCATAATTTGTAATTGCTTATTAATAATCTCTTTTTCAAAATCAAGAAGTGTTAGGTAGCAAGATCTACATATACTCGAAGAATATTTTTCATTATTCAGATCAAAATCCTCTGACCACCATTTTTTTATAAGACTTGCAATTTTTTCATTTATGAGAAACTTTTCTGGTTTAATTTTACCAAAGATAATTTTCCTACCACATATCTTTTTTCTATTCTCATCATGAGAACATATTCCCCCGTGACTCATTTTGAAATCAGTATAATTATAAAATTACAATTAGATGAGTAAACAGTTGTATAGTTATGATAATTAATAGAAAGTCGCAGGCAGGGTCGTTGTCATCGTCGAGCAGCAATTCCGCAATCTAAGACGATCGCGGCAGTAACTGTAGCACCTACTAAACTAGACTTATATATTTCATAACTCAACTTCTGATGCAAGATAGATAATTTAGGGTCGCCGCCACCTATCGGCGGATTTATAAAGTAAATAGTAACGCGCAAAAAACCAAGCGGTTAATGCTCGATAGTCGGTGTTGCACGATTGCTTGATAACTGGGGCAGTACATTTGCTCTAACTTTGCAAAGTACTTTATTATAGTGTAATAAAGTAATTTGGAAAGTTATAGGAAATGTATACCCTTAGTTTCCGAAATAACTTTTTGGAAAATCCATTTTTTTTCGCGCACGATTTGTCAGAGAACCACCCATATATATATATATTTTTTTTATAGTGCGAAAGTCCCAGTATAGGTCCCAGAATGGAGGGGAGCCTGTATCTTAGTCTAAAAATTAAGATAATAATCAATTCATGCTAAAAATGATTAAAATCATAGTTAAAACTTTTTGGAAAATCCATTTTTTCCAGTTCTCTGACAAATCGTGCGCGAAAAAAAATGGATTTTCCAAAAAGTTTTAACTATGATTTTAATCATTTTTAGCATGAATTGATGATTATCTTAATTTTTAGACTAAGATACAGGCTCCCCTCCATTCTGGGACCTATACTGGGACTTTTGCACTAAAAAAAGGTATCTCCATGAATTTTTTGGTGGTCGAGGCTTTGATCGAACTCTCAGAATCAGCATTTTAAGGTTTAATTGGCATATAAGATAGTTATAACATATATATATGACTTTGCAAGTATTTTTAATGCAAACTACAGAAAATTTTACAAAAAAAAGTATGTATACGTTTTTTGTGAAAAATGCTTTCCTGAGGAGTTATAAATTAATTTGTATGGCCAAAAAATGCAAAAAATGCTTAGATGGCCAAGTTTGACCCTCTGTAACTCGGAAAATAATGATGGAAAAAATCTGAAAAAATTCAGGGATACTCATACATACTATAGGAACATAAAAAAAAATATTTTTGGTAAATCCATTTTTTTTCGCGCACGATTTGTCAGAGAACCATCCATATATATATATATAATAATTTTTAATCACTATTTATTTTACATTTTTAATTTTTTGCCTTTGTTTAGTTAATTGAAAAAGTGATAAAATTAAGAAAGCGGTATTATTCATAGAGCAGTCATTCGAAATGTCTATAGTAAGCTTTGAACTACAGGTTATTATGTGAAAATTTAAAAATGCGCATAACTAGTGAAAGGGAGCAGCTAGGATTTTAAATTCAACTGATATTTAATGTCCAAACGGTATAGAAACTTTCTGCATTAGCATAATGATAATAATTATGGAAAATTGTATAATAATAATGATAACAAATAAATGTGATAATGTAGATAAAGAATAATAATAACCATGAAATAATATCAATAATAATAACTATGAAATAATATCAATAATCATATTAACAATAATAATAATAACAGAAATTAATTGAGAGCCATGCTGACGTATGCATCTAACGGGCATTCCATTTTCAGAATCTATTAGGCGGTCGGGCACGTGCTCGCCCGTGATTCATCGGGTCACCTTGAACTCTTGCTCGTAAACATCATGGGGCGCTGTCATAATAATCCGCGGCCATGCTTGATGTATTTAGTAAGGAGAGGTGCTACCGGGACGGCGGGTAGCTGCCTTTAATGCACCAATGTAAAGCAATGGGAGGGGGGGGGCTTCCTGGAAAGGGAGGCGTTGTTAACGTTCACTTTTGATGCTTAATGTAAACAACCTGGGGTACCTGTCGTGAAACGCGGCGGCGGTTCCCCTTGACATTCCTGGAAACCACGTGCCTGCCCGAGCTAGTCTAATCCGGCTTGACTGCCCCGCCAGCGGGTCCTATAAATTAACCCGGCAACACGCCCAGCCAGAAAGACTGTTCCAGACGCACGACCGAGTCACATCGCTGCTAGATTTCACGCTGACGCCTGAAATACATCAAGGGACGAACCTCTGCTCATCATGAGGCCTGAGCTACATCATCAACAAGTCTCAAAGCTCCATCGACTCATGGGCGACCAGCACTTCTCGACGCTTCAGTGCCTAATCAGGGACGAGCCCATATTATCTCTGAGTAAAGGGACTCTACTCTTAAGCCCGATCAACTGTCTGGCCATCAACTCTGGATGAACGAGCTCTACCTTAAGCATCTCTACGTTAAGGGATAAGTCCTGAAGAAGTGGCTGGATTCGTCCTGAAGAAGTGGTGGGACTATTCCTAAAGAGGTGCCTGGCTTTCGTCTACGTCGAACTGGTGCCTAAGTCCACCAGAAACTGGATTAGCCCTTATGACACGGAGACTTGGTCGCCGACAGTGGAAACGTTGTTATTTTTACTGACGCTTACAAGGACGTTGCCCAGGAAGCAGCGTTCAATGACATTGGGGACAAAATCAGTTTCCACAATCGAGCCGTCGTCGCGATGGGATCCGCGGGTAAATCAAACTCTCCCGTTGTATCAATTCAAAGTCAGGACCTTATCCAACATATGGGCCAGTTTTTAATAGATACCGGATCCGACCTTAACCTTTTAAAAATAGGATGCTTGCGCGATCATTCCAAAATAAACCCTGCCACGTTGTACGGATTAACTAGAATAAGTGACGACGTGGTCATGACCTTGGGACAGGTAATTATTCAATTAGATGATATGCAATGTCAAGTAAATTTAGTTCCGAACAATGTTCCGATTAAATACGATGGAATATTGGGAGTCGAGTTCCTGAGGTCACAAAATGCCGTCCTATCCTTTACAGAGAATCATTTATCAGTAGGACATGGCGAACCCATAACCTTGTCATTCACTTCTCACGATCCCCTTTTTCTACCCGCCAGGACAAAACTTCTCTGTCAGAACCTGGAGAACGTTCCCATGCAGGGAACGATAAAGCCACGACGGTAACAAATCGACACAGTGACGAATATACGACAATTGGAAATAAAACATTTAAGACTAATAATGATCAATACCCTACGACTTCTTGTTCCCTTTCCGATTTCTCCTCTGACGACGATGCTGTTGAAATAAGACATATTTCCCTCCGTCTTTACCCTAATCCTAACTCCACTCCTACTCAAATCATGACGATAAATCATGTAAACTTTTTCCGAGATCAATTATTTATGAGAAATAGATAATTTGGCGAATTTTATGTCTATTGATTGTGAACCCCATATATCAATCTGTAAACAATTAGTTGATTTGGGATATTTGAGTATTGAAACCGGGCTTGCTAACAGGAGAATAATTTACTCATTATTTGTTTCAGAAAAGGCGACCGATGTACCTTCTACAAACACTATTTGCCAAACCTTGATTAGTCTTCGTGACACGTTATTATCTCAAAATATAGAAACTATTAGTATTGCAAGAAATGGAGGTGGCTTGGAGCGAGTACACTGGATGCCAATTGAATTTTATTTGCGTTAAAATTGAAAGGGTATTAAATTGCAAATTACCATTTGTACCGTGGAAGTTGTTATTCCGCCAATAGAGAATAGATTAGGAATAGGGTCATAAAGGTGTTGCAAAAACCTACCGTCGTATACGATAACGATTCTTTTGGCAAGGAATAAAGGAAGATGTATACGGCAATAACACTTGCGAGGAATGTGAACAACGTAAATTAGTTCGGGTAAAAGCGCAAGAGCTAATGAGAATAACTACTACTCTTTCCGAAGTATTTGAAGTCCTAGAAATGAATATTGTTCGGCCCTTGCCTATTACTATTGTCGGGAATATATATATTTTAACCTTACAATGTGATTTAACAAAATATTCGGATGCAATTCCTTTGTCCGACATAAATACAGAAATGGTGGCTACTGCTCTTGTTCATGACTTCATTTGTCGATTCGGTTGTCCTCGGGCTTTAAAGACGGATCAAGGCAGTAATTTCCAGAGCAGATTGATGGCTCATGTTGCAAAAATTTTCAGAATTAAGCAATTTCGATCCACCGCCTTTCACCGCAGACAATGGGATCACTAGAATGAAGTCATCATTCACTTGTCGAATATTTAAAAATGTACATAGATAAAGCTGACTGGGACATGTGGGTCAAAATGGCCATGTTCTCATACAATACCTCAATCCATTTAAGCCATGGATTTATCCCACATGAGCTAGTCTTTGGTCTTAGAAAAGCGCATATCCCCACGGAATTCGAGGATGAGAAAATAGAAAAACCCTATAACATGCATGTGGATGAGATTCATTTTAAATTATTTACTACTCAATCTGAAGCAAAACAACGATTAATGGAAGCTAAGGAAAAATCCCAGCACTATTACGATAAAAAATTAAATGTTAAAACATTCATGGTAGGAAAGGACGTGTACATTCTAAAGGAACCGCAAGTTGGTAAATTTGATGATCAATATGCTAAATGGTATAAAATACTGGAGTTCTAAGATAAAAACGCGGTAATTGATCTCGGCGGAGGTAAAATTAAGGAGGTTCATTTAAACAAACTCGAACATGCTTACCTGCGCTATAATTAATGTAAATGTAACCAACCTGTTATCTTTTACTTTAACCTTATATTAATATCTTATATAAGGGAGTAGTTCCATTTATATAAATAAATAAATAAATATACATATAAAAAGAGGTACATGGAGAGATAGGGATTGGAACCACTCTGAACAACGATATCGCACGTGATTTTCGTTTTTAAGCATGGCCCGGTGAAAACAGGATGAATCTCACAATAGAGGGCAAAGGAGGAGCTCTCTATATACCCTTACCTCACATAATAATAATAGGTTGCTAACATGAACATTGATTAATATAAGTTATCCAGGTTAAAATCCATATTTCATGCTGTTAAATCAACAGAAATCCATTTATTTATAACATCTCCTCCATCGCACAATTGTAAACACTACTTTAAACCCATCAAAAATTTTGAGAAACAATGGGTAATTATCTAATCAAACCATCTATTTGACCGAAAATACTAAGATTTAGGACACTATTGTAGACGCACCCTTACAATTGAATCGCGAGTATCGCCATTTTCGGACAACAATAACATAATAAAAACTTATTACTTGATCCGAAAATGGCGACCTATAACACTCTCTCTGGCAACCTACATACGCAATCCATGCGCTACCTATGATAGCGCTGCGATCGCAGAGATCCCACTAAGACCTTCGCGGCCGCTCCGCTTCGCACCCATTGTCATTCTGTGCGCTACCGCTGACCTGATGCTCCGTCGCTTTTCTTCGTACATCTCAAACAAAAACAAACAATGTAAGTGTGTTCTCTTCTTGCTTTGTTAACAAGTTTTTATAACGTCTCAATGTCCCCCTTTAACATTATAGATGCAAGTCAAATCAGATCCTGATGGATCCCTCCCCAGCAGTGGCTCCATCTACGCGAGAAGACGATGCATTCAAGGCCGCTCAACGCGCACACTCTCATACGGGCTCGGGGTTTCGCTATTATGCAAATGCCGGACAATTCTATCATTATCCTGTAATCAACAGCCCAGGATATTATCTCCAGATCAACTCCTGGGAAACAGGCATCGCTACTCAACCAATTAAAACTGCAACTTTTCCATCCTCCGGTAACCAGCCAGCATTTTCCCCCACGCTCATCAGTGCTCAACCCCTGTATCCGACATCGCCTATGGTAACATTCTCACCATCACCTTCATCCATCATCACTCAACAGGGACCCATTCTTCAACCCAGCTCTAGCACTCGACCGGCCACCCCAGGGTACGTAATGCTTAACTATCCAAATAGCCCTCCGTATTCCTGAGAAAACGTCCCAGTAGACCGATCGATGCAGCAACAAGAGCAAGAAAATCAACCATCGTCCCTGCCATATCAAAACAAGAAGGGTCCAAGGAAAGGTCGAGCTTAGGACCACCTGCTTTAGCCGCCCAGGCTTACCTCAATATTAGTAAGCCTATGCCTGCTTCATTTCCATGGAGAGTTCTCCTTATGCCTAAGACGCCCCACGAAATGGAACGTCTAATGAAGGCTGTAAATTGTAAATGGGACGGAAGAAACCCACTGTTGCAAAAGCATCTACACGCCAGCATTCGGTTCATTGAGAACTCTGTGGGAGACGAGTGGCGAGGTTTGTGCTGTATACGGGAGATAAAGGGTTGGCAATCGGTTAAACTTAACTTACTGTCCAATTTTGGGCCCTAATAAAACTATAGGGGATAATTTGAGTTTCTGCCCTTCATGGAGGCACTATTCATTCAGCACTAATTATTTTTTATTTAAATGCCTAATAATAACTAAATAATAATAAATAATAATAAAAATAATAATAAAAACTAATGCCTCCGCCTCCAATACTGCCCTGCAGATTTATTCTAATGAACCACATGGCGCACAAAAAGGGACAACGGAATGATTAACAAATTTTCTGTAATGTTAAATACTTGTATAATTTAAATTATCTCAAAACATTCTACCCTCACCAACATAAAAGTGGAGCCACTACTTAATCAAACAGAAGTTTTATATACATGAAAGTATCTCCATTTTTCCCATGGGCTTTTGTGATATTAAAAATAGATAAAGCCGAGCAGGGGGTAATTATCGATACCCACCTTGCCTTCCTATTATATATGTATTTGAGGCCTATATCTCTGGACAAGGCTGCCATTGGTCACATCATTCTAAACTATGACTCTTGCCAGCGATATATCTGATCTACAAGGTCGTTGAGGCTCCCGTTGACATTCCTGGAAACCACGTGCCTGTCCAAGCCAGTCTAATCCGGCTTGACTGCTCCGGCAGTGGACCCTATAAATTAACCGGGCACCCAGCCAGACAGACTGTTCCAGACGTACGACCGAGACACATCGCTGCCAGATTTCACGCTGACGCCTTAAATAAATCAAGGGACGAACCTCTGCTTATCACGAGGCTTGAGTTACATCATCAACAAGGCTCAAGGCTCCATCGATTTCTGCGGGACCAGCACTTCTCGGCGCTTCAGCGCCTAATCAGGAACGAGCCCACATCGTCTCTGAGTAGAGGGACTCTACTCTTAAGCTCGATCGACTGCCTGGTCATCAACACTGGATGAACAAGCTCTATCTCCAGCGTTGACCAGTTAACCGTTCGAAAATTTTGAGTCAGGTTATAACACGTCGCAGCACCCACGCCACCTTGCGCGGCAAGCACTCGGCAACTCGCCAAGAGCACGTGGCGTCTGCTTCACGCTGCAGCACGCTGCCTTGCGCTCCCTAATCTCGTTGCGCAGCCAGGACGAAGAACCAACTGCTTCACATCGCCTTCGGTGCCTGTAGCTGAGAGTCTAGCACACTGAAAGAATAAGTATCTCTGTATCTAGCTTCAACGTATTCATCTTGATAACTTGCTGCTTTACAAATTTCGCTGGCTACTACTATATATCATAAGCATGGCTACTCTGGCTAAACTACTTCTTAATCAAGAGGTAGTTAGAAATCGGCTGAATACATTTATGTACAACACTGAGAGACTCAAAGCGGCAAACGGCATCATTAAAGCCCTGCGTCACAGGGTAACTCTGCTAGAGCAGTATTGGCATGAGGACCGAGATAACCTAGTGCCTGTTAACTCAACAAGAAGATCTCCAAACTGAAGCATATTTTAATGGTAATCCTATGGTGAAGGACCAACCTACCCTCGCTCCGGTGCTCAAGCTCTCGTACATCCTCTCGTCTCTTGACGAAGAGGCTTACCGTCGACTGGGCAACCTCAACATCATCGGAGCCAACTTTGCAGTGGCGTGGGATGCTGTGTGTCATAGATAACAGGAGGCTCCATCACTGACCAACTAAGCCGTCTCCTCGGTATGTCTCCTATACAACACAGGTAAGTAGTCGAAATTACCTGTCTTTTGGCTACTACTACTCAATGCTTCAGAGCCCTACGGTATGTTGATCGTCCAGTAGATAGTGGGGATGACTGACTCATCCAAGTGATTATCTGCAAGCTAGACAGTCAGACGAGAGAAGACTGGGAACAATCGCTAGAAGGCAAGGATGCCTTCCTAATGTATGACGAGCTGGGCACTTTCCTGAAGAATCGTGTTAAGGCTCTGGACGCAGCACACGATCTTCACTAACATCAAGCTGCATCTCGCTGATACAGTCAGCAATAAAAATAGACTAAAGTTTATTCCCTTTTAGACTTTCGAAGGCTTCCCATCTGTTCGCAGAGCCCCAGCTGTCCTACAGTCCACCTGTGACTCCACTCTCGGCCCTGACTGACCTTTGTGTGCCAAGCTACTCTACGTTGTTGACCCCTGGCACCTGTGCCACATCCAACGACTGGCTTGGATAGCTTACCACCTGCATAGGCATCGTTCACTGCTGAGGATGTTCTCCAGCTGCGGATCTTGAGCTGGCTCGAGTCACACCACACCATCTATCTGATGGCTCCCTGTTTTAGCGACTTGTGGCCACAGTCCCTCAACAGTGAGACTAGGAGACCGGGTCCAGCATTTCCAGACCGGCCACGGCGGGCGGTGACCTGGTTACGCCATGGCGGGCGATTCCACCACCATCTACATGCGTAACATTGGATTAAGACTCAAAAATTCAATTTTGAAATAAAAACACCTCTTTTACACTTAACTTCACTTTTCTAATCTGCTCTGCTTCACTTTTCTATTCTATCTCTTTAAATTCACTTTCATAACTTTATGCCTATACAATTTCAATTCAGTTTTGCTACTTTCTCTAAATATATATTCCTTTTTCTCAATTAGCTATCTCTATTTCAAATCTATTTTACTAAATTCACCTCTCTCTTTTTAGTATTTTATTTTTCTATTTTCTCTTTACATCGCCCTTTTATTTCGTTGTCTCTTGACTGCGAGACAGGCGGTATGTACCGGCCGTAATTTGAATCTGAGCGTTAAAACTCATTTTCACAGAAGTCGCCCCCTCTAAAACTTTTATCTGAGACCCAGCGATTAACTCTGCTGGTGGTCGAGGTGATAGGGATGGTGCGGGCGACTATCTCTCACTTTCCTTTCCTTGCGAGAGCGTCGCCAACGCAACAAAACTGGATCGCTCGCTCGTCCAGTTCGGTACGTGCGTCGCAGCACCTTTTCCGCGACCACGTGTTTCTCTTTCACTTCAACACACACTCATACATACTACGCGCAATTAAATTCAAGGCATTCAAGTTCTAAATAGTTTTGCGGCTGAGCTTACAATATAGGCTCTTCTTTGTTATAATAAATAAATAAGTGTTTAAATTACTCTCCACTAACTTCCTTTCGTTATCCTCACGCCCACGTGTTCGGCAAAGTAAAAGTGCCTCGCTACGCTCTCGTTATCGCTAGAAACATGTCTAATTTATTATTGACAATTTTATTTATTGCTATACCGGTATACCGGCTAGCGCGCGAACAGGAGCACAATAATAATTTTTATGATTAATCAAATTTTCTGTTGTTTTTAAGCGGGTTTTCGATTTTTGGCTTTTAGTTTTTTGTTTTTTTTTTGGTACGTTCGAAATAATATCATCGATCCAGAGAAAATGCATTTGAAAGAGCATAAAAATAGCTATTTTTTACCACCCGAAATTTCGAATTAGGTGCATCCTTTCTCTTGTTATTCACGGAAGTGCCATTTTTTGATTGTATGGTGATTTCTCTTAAATATATGATGGAAAGTTTTTGAAAAGAAATTGAGGTAATTAAGACAATGGAGAAGATTATTCTGTAAAATTTTTGCGACATTTTATTTTTCTATAATTGAGAAAAAAATCATTTTGTAGAGAAAATCGATTTTCTATGGCAAACGATAACTTAAGTAAAACTGTATTATTCCTTCTAAAAATTTTCGAATATGTAGCTTTTTACTATCTCTCACCTAATATAATTGCTCAGATTATGAGGACTTCTATTTTTCGAAGTATTCAAGGTTATATTTAAAAAAAAACGTTTTTGTTTGCTTATTTATTGAGTAGTACACGGTAGTTTTTTACCAATGAACGCTTATTTTTTTCGTCTTTTGATGAAGAATATGAATCAAAAAGAATTTTCAAGATTCATCCAATCGTTTTTGTGTTATAATGTTTTTACATTTTTTATGATATTTTCTTTTTGAAATATTTTTTGATCGTAGATTGTTGCGTATTATACAGTAATCTTTGACCAAAGATAGCTTATTTTATACATTGTTGATAAAGATTTAAAATCAAGAAAAATTTATAAGATTTAACGATTCGATTTTGTTTTATAACTTATATTTTTATGATATTCATTTTTTTTTAAATTTTAATAGCTTTTCTCTTGAGTATGTGGTAAGTTTTGGTCAATCTAAGATCATTGTTTACGTTTCTTGTTGAAGATTTAAAAGAAGATTTTAATGAAGAAGAATTTTTAAGATATATCGATTAATTTTTTTTATAACTAGTTTTTCATTTTGATGATATTTTTTTCTTTTTGAAAAAACTTTTAATAGATTTTTTCTCGAGTATTTTTCGGTAATTTCTGTCCATTCAAAGCTCTATTCTTATTCTTCTATGAAAATTTTAAATAAAAAGAAATTTAAGATTCATTGCTTTGTTATTGTTTGATACCGTTTTTTCATTTGTATGATACTTTTATAAAAAATGAATCCGTAGTTCATAAACTTGAATAAAATTACGAAAAAAATTGATGTTTAAAAGTAGAATGCATACTGTATTTATAAATGAAATTTAATCAACAGTTATAGTGTTGAAAAATGTATTATTGTCAATTGGAATAAAATGTAACGCAAAACTTATTAAGTTGCGTTTTAATTACTATACTTTGGCATAGGATTATTTATAATTGAAAAATTTGCTTGAGTGTTTTGAAGCTTAAAGCACAGCTCTATCAGCCTACTTTAATTATCTTTTGGGTCAATATTTCTAGCATAAAAGTTTGCAGAGTAATTGCCAAAGGAAAATGTACATTTTTTATTAAAATAGCTTATTTTTGAAGCAAAATACCTCATATTTCGAGAACAGGGGCCCATTGGACGGGTGCTAGGCTTCATTTTTGGGTACCAAAAACCACTTCTTGAAGTTTGACAAAAAATCGTCTCCCACAAGGTGTGCACTCTCCTTGTCAGTGTAAGAAATGGATTCAATCCATATCTTAATTTAGAAACAATATCTCAACAGGCAATAGTAGATTCGTTTGTAAAAGTCGAGAGTTCAAGATTATATTTAATAAGAAAAAATGAAATTGTTTTAAGAAGTGATTGTTATAAAGGCGTAATGGATTATTTGCATAAAAGAAAAGAATTTGAAAATATAAAAGTCGGAAAAATGTTTATTTTATCATCAAATTTTATTGGACGTTCTCGATGTTTAAAATAAAATTATATTGATTCCATGACCAACGTTAATCGTTATGGAAAACCTGACTTATTTTTAACAATGACATGAAATCCAAAGTGAAAATATATAATTGAAAATCTAGAAGTTTATGAAGCTGCAATTGATAGATCAGATATTGTTGCTAAAGTATTTCAACAAAAAGTTAAAGAATCTTAAGAATTAGTAATCAAACGTGGAGTTTTAGGAAAAGTTATCGCTTACACCTATGTTATCGAATTTCAAATGCGAGGACTTCCTCATATGCACATGCTATTATTTTTAGATAACAATGATAAACTCGATACTCCTGAAAAATAGATGATTTAATAAGTGCAGAAATTCCAAATGATGATATTATCCGCACTTGTATAGAAGAAGCAACACAAGTTTAGTTTCATATTACATTATGTGAATTATTTTCATTTTTTTTTGTATTTATCATAATCCTGTTAACGCAAGACAATTCTATGAAAAATACAAAAATTATTTTGGTCACCCTAAATACGAGAAAAGTGTTGGTGAAAATATAGCATTAAATACAATTGATAAAAATTTACAAATAAATGGATATTCCTTAAGTGATTTTAATTTCATATTACCACATATATAGAAGAATATGATGATGCAACAACATTTTATGACAAAAATAATATGCCTAATGAATTACAAATGAAGGTGGAGTCTCTAAAAGATAATCAAAAAAATATATGTCATGCGGTTTTGGTAAGTTTAAATATTAAACAGAATAACTGCATTTTCATTGATTGACTAGGAGGAAGTGGAAAAAGTTATTTACTTAATATTTTAATAGACTATTTAAAATTCTCTAATATACCATTTTTATGTGTCGCTTGGACGGGCATTGCAACGAATTTATTGAATAATGGAAAAACAATTCACACCATATTTAAATTACCACTTAATATAATAGAATGTACAACTTTTAATGTGAAACCTAACTCTAATGATGTCAACAAATTTAGGGAAGTACAAATTATAATACGGGATGAAATATCAATGACATCAAAATTTGTTTTTGAAGCAGTCGATCATCTTCTGCAAGATATATGTAATGTCAAAGAAATATTTGGTGGTAAAACAGTACTCGTTTCAGGAAATTTCAGACAAACATTACCAGTTGTCCATTATGGCAGTCGTATAAAAGCTATTTAAAATTCAGTCAAACACAGTTATTTTTGGTCAAATTTTATACTCATGACACTAAATGAAAATCTTCCGATATCCGTCAATGATAATAATTTTAAGCAATGGCTATTAATTGTTGATGACGGATAATTTTCCAATTTATATGTTGAAGAAAATGAGTTATTTGAAATTCATGTTGATATAATAACAAAAGAAGAAGATATTATTACAGAAAATGTTGGGAATGAGATAAAAATGGATGATAATACTTTTAATGATAAAGTTATTTTTGCTTTTAAAAACAATGATATAATTAATATTAATATTAATATTCTAACTCTGTTGCAACGCCGTTACCCTAAGCGGGTCCTGGGCGTAGTCGTCCAGAGCGGACGGGTGGGTGCCTATCACCACTACACAGCGCGTCCTCAGGTTGCGGATAGAGGAACGACCCCTGAGAAAGAGGTTAGCTGCGAATAAAGCGAATAAGCAGTCGCGGACAGCCGATAGGCCCAGGCGTGGGTGTGATGAGCCCGCACTGGCGAACGCATTCATCTAGAAACACTACGCAAGCACCGCAACAACTACAAACACTATACAAAATCTCCTATCTTACTTTCTTCTTCTACCTTACTCTGTAATATATCTCTTTTACCACACATTTCAAACAAAAAATGGGCCAAAAATCCTGCTGTCGTGGAGGATGCGGGAGCGATGACAACTGCCCTGAGAGGGGATGTGTAGAATGATTCGCCACCTGGTCTTACATGGCAACGAAGCCAGCGAAGGCGCGCTGCCTTGCAGGGGGGCGTTAGGATATGAGAATGAAACCGAGTGTGTCTGACGACGAGTTGACTGTGTCCTCGCCAAAGTCAGAAAGCTCTCATACTTAGTTCTAGGGAGGTATGAGGGTTATCACCCCTAGACGGATGGACTCACCTGCGATCGGAACAGGATCCAAAACGCGCGGGTTTAACTTACTATCATGGCTCAAAGAAAACAAAACCAAACCAAAACGAAAAGAAACTTAAGGGTGGGAACCTGGAATGTACGCAGTCTACATAGAGCAGGCGCGTTCCGGGAAATCATAAATGAAACTGAGAGGTACAATTTAGATTTGGTAGCAATACAAGAAACCCGATGGAAAGATAACGCGATGCTAGGATCCGGTAACTTCACCTTTTTATATGGGGGCGCGAGCGGGCATTCTCTAGGCACCGGATTTCTTGTTAACAAAAGCATCATACATTCCGTTAAAAGTTGCAATTTCGTGAATGACCGACTCTCGTATATCATCATCGACGGAGCGTGGTATAATTACGTGGTTATTAACGTCCACTGTCCCACGGAGGACAAAGAGGAACAAGTCAAAAATCTTTATTATGAAACTTTAGAGCAATTAATCGACCAATTCGCGTCTTACGACACCAAAATAGTAGTGGGGGATTTCAATGCTAAAATTGGGAGAGAGGAAATGTTTAGGCCCACCATAGGCAAAGAAAGTCTGCACGAAACCAGCAATGATAACGGTATTATGGTCATAAATTTCGCAGCCGCAAAAGATCTTATAGTCAAGACCACGTGCTTCAAGCACAAGGATATACACAAGGCAACGTGGACATCGCCGGATGGGGCCACGCACAATCAAATCGATCATTTTCTTATTGATAAGAGGCGCCACACGAATGTACTCGACGTAAGGACCTATAGGGGGGCGGATTGCGACTCAGATCATTATCTCGTAGTGGCCAAATTAAGAGCCAGATTAGTAGCCGGTCAAAATAGTAAGCGAGCGAACAAAGTAGAAACCTTTGATATTGGAAAACTACGAAGCGGGATAGAGCGAATCAAGTACCAAGTAGAAGTTAGCAACCGATTTCAGGCGCTCGAGGAAACGGATGAACAGACGGGAGTAGATGACGATCCGAACAGGTTGTGGGGGGCTATCGAAAAAACTATAAAAGGGGCCGCGAACAAAGTACTGGGTAAGAAAAAAAGGCCGAAGAGCAAACCATGGTTTGACGAAGAGTGCGAACTCTGGTTTGAAAGGCGCAAGAAGGCTAAATTAGATAGTGTACACAATGAAAGCGATAGGGCCGTAGAAGAATACCATGAAATAAGAAAGCAAGTACGTGTGATTTACAGAAACAAGAAGCGCGAGTATCAGAAAAATGAAATTAGAAAAATAGAAACTAATAGTAGGGAAAATAACCCGCGCGAGATGTACAAAGGAATAAACGCTATTAGGAAGGGTTTTCAGAGTAGATCGCAGTTAATGAAGGATAAGGACGGGAACCTCGTGACAAGCGAAAATTAACTATTGAAATTATGGAAAGATTATTTCGATAAGTTATTAAACGTGCATGAAAACTCCGTGGAAATGGGAGACGAAATCCACACTGCTGAACTCCATATGGACGAAACGACCTACAAAGAAGTAGAGGCCGCGATCAAAAAGCTAAAAAACAATAAGGCCGCAGGAAACGATTCTACACCAGCTGAACTACTTAAATATGGAGGCACCGCGCTTACATCTAAAATTTTTTATCTAGTATGTGCTATTTGGAGAAATTAAACAATACCAGAAAATTGGAAAGAATCCATCATCATACCGATCTTCAAAACGGGAGATAAAACAGACTGCAATAACTACCGGGGAATCTCACTTTTAGCTACCTGCTACAAAGTTCTGTCAAACGTAATACAGGCCAGACTCACACCATTCGCGGAAGATATAATAGGAGATTATCAGTGTGGATTCCGGCGCAACAGGTCAACGAGCGATCAAATGTTTACCATAAGACAATTATTAGAGAAAAAGTGGGAATATTGCGAAACTATACACCAGCTATTTGTGGACTTTAAGAAAGCGTACGACTCTGTCAAACGAAGCAAAATGTATGAAATCCTAGTGCTCCTTGGCGTACCAAAAAAACTCGTAAAATTAATTCAATTATGTCTGAACGGAAGCACTGGAAAGGTCCGAGTAGGCGGTAATGTATCCGAATCGTTCATGATACGCGACGGTTTGAAGCAAGGTGACGGGCTTTCAACGGTACTCTTTAACCTGACGCTAGAGCATGTTGTTAGAAAAATGCAGGCTAGCGAGCTAGGCGCAACACTCAACGGAACAACGCAAATTTTAGGCTATGCGGATGACTTGGATATAGTGGGAGATAATGGTGAAACGGTGGCGAGAAATGCGGAAATCCTTATAAATGCGGCTAAAAACACGGGGTTAGAAGTGAGCGAATCGAAAACGAAATATATGATCATGGAGAAACTGGGCATTCGCGAAGCAGAGGGGGATCTCAGAGTCGGAAATTTCACTTTTGAAAAGGTTAGCGAATTCAGATATTTAGGTACAACTATAAATGATCGAAACGAAATTAAAGCCGAGATTAATAAGAGACTTCATTTGGGTAATGCCTGCTTCTACGCTGTGAACAGATTACTTAAGTCAAAGCTACTGTCGAAAAATGTCAAAATAAGGATATATAGGAATATAATAATGCCGGTAATCTTGTATGGGTGCGAAACCTGGGCGCTCACTAAAGCGGAAGAAAATCGTTTTAGGGTATTTGAAAATAAGGTTCTGCGGAAAATATACGGGCCAAAGAAAGATGAGGAAACTGGGGAGTGGAGGAAACTGCACAATGACGAGCTACATAATTTGTACGCGTCACCAAATATTAACAGAATAATAAAATCACGGAGACTAAGATGGGCAGGGCACGTGGCAAGAATGGGCGATGATCGTACAGCAGCGCGCATAATGAAAGGAAAACCGAAAGCAACGCGACCTCTTGGTAGACCTAGACGCAGATGGGAGGATAACATAAAATCAGACATAACTGAAATTGGGCGGGAAGGCGCGAAATGGATGGGGTTGGCACAAAATAGGGAAACGTGGAAGGCTTGCGTAGATGAGGCGATGAACTTTCGAGTTCGAAATGCCATTTAAAAAAAAAAAAAAAAAATTAATATTCTAACTATAATAGAAGGACAATCTGTTGAATATTTAAGCATAGATACAGCAGAAGACGATAATGGAAAAAATTTGGATGTTATGTTACTAACAGCATTTCTTAGTTCATTAACTTCTAATGGACTTCCACCACACAAATTACAATTAAAAATTGGTGCCATTGTAATTTTTTAAAGAAATTTAAATTTGAACGAAAGTCTTTGTAATGGGACAAGGTTATCAGTAAGAAAACGACTACAATATTCAATTCAGGCAGAAATTTTAAGTGGAGAAAATATCGGAAAATTAACTTTAATACCAAAAATAACTTTATTGCTATCTAATGGAGAAATACCATTTAATAGCCGTCGAATACAATTTCTCATATGATTAAATTTCGCCATGACAATTAATAAATCACAAGGACAATCATGCGATTAAGTTGGTGTTTATCTACTATCACCAGTCTTCTGTCCCGGTCAATTATATAATTATACGTCGCCCTTCTAAGCGTAATACATACGAAAAATTTAAAATTTTTATTACTTAAAAGTGCAAAAGTAGAAGTGCCTAAATTGAATAATAAAAAAATTTACGCTAAATATTGCATATAAAGAAATCTCGTGAAAAATAAATAAAGATTTTTAATAATTGTACGAAACCATAACAAAATAATAATATACAAATCGGCTGCAGCATTTTAATAAATGCGTTGTAAACAATAATAAAAAAAAATATATGACTCTCGAAAAATTTACCTTACCAGCACATCCCTGCTAAGAAAGTCGGGCAAACACATAGATGTTGACTAACGCTGGAAGGACAACAATCAAATCATTTTTCAGAGATTACAGAATAGTGGTATTTGATAGGTATTGTTTTATAGATCGATGTAGACAACATTACGGAAGAGTCTACGGAGAAGACAGAGCACGAGGTACTTAATAAATTATCGAAAATACCTGACACTCCTTGTAGACGATGTTCAGGTGTTAGAGTGACCTCCAAATCGACGGGACGTTGTCTACGACGGAGAACACCAGGTATCAATTAAAATTATCGAAAATATCTGACACTCCCAATAGACGATGTCCAGGTGTCAGGGTGAACTCGAGGTCGTAGGAACATCGTCTACGAGGATGAACACCAAGTATTTTAAACGATGTTCATGTGTCAAAGTGATCCCCAAGTCGACGGGACATCGTCTACGACAGAGAGCACCAGGTTTTTGTGTTTTTTCAACGCATAAACGTGTTTTATGCAACGATGAGTCCAATCACTAGTCTTAAAAAAAGTGTGCGTATGTGTGTGTGTGTCTGTGTGTATGTATTTGTGTATGTGTGTCTGTGTATGTCTGTGCGTGTGTGGGCGCGCGCGTGTGTGTGTATGTGGTATATTATGATCGTTCAGTATGTGGTATACCTTTCCCAAATTTTGCACAGCTGTTTGCTATCATTTCGCGATGAGCGCTTAAAAGTTTCAGCTAAATTGGTCAAATAATAATTTTTTATGGCTATTTTTCGAAATTAAAAATTTAAAAATTTCGGTTTTTTGAACGCAATGCATGAATGATTTTTAGGAAGTGAATTTTTTCACAATAAAGTACTTATAAAAACCTACATTTTAGGACCGGAAACAATTTTATATGCGTCGTTTTTTATTTGTTATACTGTGTAAAAAATTCTTTTTTAATATCTATAACTGTAAAACTAAATGATAAAAATCAGTGAAATTTTTAGTGAATATTAGTTTTATATAGAGGAACATTTCTGTAATTTCGCAAGTTGAAAGATTGTTTGCTTCTTGAGAAAAAATGTAAAAAATGCATGTTATTGGACAACGATAACATTTGTAATGCTTCATAAGGTAAGAACTCCAATAGTCGACCACTTTTGTTTTAACATTTTAGGGTTATAAACATTGGTATTTTTAATTTAAAGTTAATAATAATATTCTAAGTTATTATAAACAAAATGGTCGACTACTAGAAGCTGGTCAACTATCGGTGCCACTATCCTATAATGAATTGAAAATTTCGGTTAATACTCGTTGAATGTTAGTTAATTGGCTGAATATTTTTGAGCCAATTTGATTCACAATCTTTTGAGATATTAGAGGGTTTTCAATTATACAACATTTCACCCTATATATCACGACATCTATTAGCTTCATTGTGTCGATTTTTGTATAGATATTGTTATGTCAAGAGTCGGCGTTATTATTAAATAATATCACGTATTTATAGAACAGTATGAAATCCAAACTTTATTAGACAGTAAATATGCAGAACTTGAATTCACAAGAATGTTTAATTTGTAAACACGTCTATTTACATCCGCCGTAACCAGCTGACTATTATTTTTGGGGTTACGGGTCGTCGTAAAGCGTGATGATTCACGTTGTTCGAATCGTGCGTTCGTTCATTCAGGTTCGGTCATAATACTGCTCCCCATTCTTTAAATTTTTGTCTCAACAATCTCGTTCCGTTTCTTGAAGCTTTTTTCTCAAGCGGGTTGATCTTCGCTCTTCCATGATTACTCACAGGATTCACCACCAAATATCCTCTTGCTTGACCCTCCTGGCATCAAGTTACCGAGCATTTTTTTTCAGGTATGGACTCCAATAATCATTCCAGGAAGAAGAATAAAGACCCACCTCATAAAAAATTACTCTTCTTTTTTATCCAGGAATAACTTCGGCGATTCTTTGGATTAGAAAGAGAGATATCACATGCCGTGGACTTCTTCTCTAACCCCGGTTCTAGCATTCGTTCTGTGGCTCACGGAAAAACCACGGTTCAAGAACCATAAATAGAACAGTTAGAATTTCTGTCTTCCAACGAATCGCGCCAGTCAATTTACATGAACAATCTTCTTTTTGTATCTTGAAGATTTATGAATGCAGAATACCACGTTACTGATCTTCTTCAAGATTTTGACAGGGCCTTCCCGATTCTTCTGAAGTTTTGGGGTTTTTCCTTTTGTTCTTCGAGGGTTAAAAAACCAAACTTTTTGTCCCTATTTGAAATCGACGTGTCTTGCCCGTTTGTTATACCAAGCTTCTGTCGTGTTCGATTAAATATCAATTGTTATTCGAGCTAGTTAATGAATATCATTAAGTTTCTTTTTCAGCTGTTTAATGTAGTTGCTTTGCTCGATGATTTCACGTTCCTCTGAAGGGCACCTTCGAACAAAATTGAAGGGAAATCTAAGATCAGAGTATATACATCTCTGCTGAAGTAGCTCCAATGGTCCCATGTTTAGTGGACCTGCAAGTTAAAGTAAGCAGTGAAACCCATCGATTCCAATCTTTCTAATTACCAGATACATATTTGGTCAAATAGCTCAACAACGTTTGATGTTGCCTCTCTACTTGACGATTTGATTGTGGGTGCAGTGGCTTGGTTTTTGTTTTTCTAATTCCTAACAATTCAGATAATTCTTTTATTAATCGTGTATCAAAGTCTTTCCCCTGGTCAGTACGAACTTCTACAGGCACACCACACCTACAAATAACTTGATTAATAAAATCCTCTACAAATGTTTTTGTTCTTATATTTGGAATAGGAAATACTTCAACCCAATCTGTAAAATTATCTATAATCACAAGAAGATACTTATTGTCTGAAGATGAAACTGGAAACGATCGTAATATATTCATTTAAAGTCTTTTAAGGATGCCATGCACCCGTGATTCTAAAATCCTTATTTTACAAAATATTATTTTTTTGTACTATTATTTTGACCGAGGCGTCAGTTTAGGGAATTCGCGGCGTCAAGGAAAAAAGGATGGGAGATGATAAAAGTGATAAAGTGTGGGAATAGGTTCTTGAGTTAGCGATCGATGGATGGAAGTGTAGTAGGGGGAGGGGGGGGGGGGTAAGGATAGGATATGGATATTGTATACGATAATGAAAAAACTCCAGGTATGTAAATTTCAATGTACCTTTTCGAACAACACAAGCTTGGGCTAAGATTTAAATGATCCGCGAGATCGATGTAACGGCGGTCGATAAAGGTTGATAACCGCAGCCGGCATGAGATACCGTGGAAGAAGCGACTAGGCTCTGACGGTCGTTTCGGTTCTCGATAGGTGATTCTATCGGGTCTCGGCTAGCAATGGTGACTATGGGACGGCAATCGCCATTGTCCTGTCTCCTGTACATATATGTGTGTGCGTGTTCGAAAAAACGAGTGGCGGAGATGGTCTACATTCGGTTGAGCCCGTACGCGTCTCGCGCGTACGCTGCGTGTGCGCGGACTGAGAAAGAGACGGACGGGGTGGTCAACATCATGCACGGGCGGAAGTAAACATGAGAGATTTATCGCGGGGTTCGCGTGTGCCTTGATATGCGTTATTGAGAAAGTCGTTAGAAATAAACAAACGCTGTGCGGCGCGAGTCTTATTTGTAAAAATTTATATTCTATTTTAACAAAGATCGCGGCGTGCGGACGTCAATTTTTTAATTACACAAATTAAGAAAAAATTATCCTTGTTTGAAAAAAAATCATCTCATAAATTCCAAATCTAGACAAAACCTGATTAATATGGCTTAAAAGAGAACAGCTTCATACTTGTTCTGGCGATGAATTCTTCATTCGATTAAATTATCTTTGGATATACCCATTTTAAGCTATAAAATTAAGAGAATAATGAATCAAATTAATTTTAGATGAAGAGTGAAGAATACTATTCTTCTTAGAATATTTAATTGTTAAAAACATTAATTTTTTAGTACTCTTTTAAAATATAAATGTATATTTTTAAATATACGTCTATTTTCAAAACCATACCAACATATTGTTCAAAATGTAGTTTGAAAACACTCCATCAATTTTCAGGAGTATGCGTCAAAAATTTCATCGCCAGAACTTTCTTTAATCTGTAATCGTTATTAAATAATTAATTGTGAATTTCATATTCCAAAACTCATATAAGAATTTCACAATAAATCCTTACATTTTCAGAATGTGATCAAAGTATAAAAAGAAGAGTTTTTAGGATTCCGTATACGATTTTTATGATACTTAAACACATGTCGAATAATGTATGAAAATGACAATAGAAATGCCACGAAAATGACAAATCGACCATCAAACTGGATTTATTCAGATTAATCGAATATTTAGACTTTCAAAACTAAAGGAATATCTTTTACATGATGCATTATAACACTAGCAAAAATTTTTAGCTCTGTCATATGTTTTGAAGTGTATTTAAAGGGATAGCTAAAGCAAGACACCAACAACTCTTTTCTTTTCACAATCACCCATATGCATCCTGAAAAATATTTTTTATGCCAATTTTTGTGTTACTTTTTAATATTCAACTGGTCCGAATAGAACTTGTTCATTATTTCAACTGTAATCGTATACACTTATATATATATATATATATATATGTACATACATATTGATTACAGTATAATAATTGATATCGCTTTGGGAAACCATAAGGTAAATGTACCAGTACCTGGACACCTTGTAGCAGCCGAGCTTAATTATTAAATTCTAACTCTAAAATTAACAATAAAAAGTCATCGATCCATCTTAAAGAGAATTTAATTATCTATCGAATCAAAACTTTAAATTATCGATTTACGTCTTGTAATCCGAGAAATTCATATAAATGTATTTTAGTCAAATGTATTAGTACCTGGCCACGCCAAAATCATAAGTCCCGATATCTGGACTCCGCTGTCTCAATACATAGCACCTCTATTTTCATTTATTTCTGATTTAAATTATAATTTTTTTTCAATAAAATCTTGTTTCTATACATTAACATAATACGATTGTTATGTATTTTGAACGTAGAAATATTTAATTAATTTAAAGTATGTGCTACTTATGTAACCTATGATCAGTAATTATTGTTGAAGTTTTACTAATGTGTCATCACAGTATGTTGATAAACTGATAATAGTCACTATAGAGAACCTTATTACATGAAGCAAAATATGTTTTATGCGAATATTTATTTCTAATATTGTAATTCATATAGCTGACCCGGTACCGGGCAAACACGATTTCATGACGAATACCTGACCACCCATTTATTACCGTAAAAACTATTTTTTCATATACATTAGCATTTTATTTTTACTTAAAATGCTAATAAATAACCTTAAAAAGCTTTTAAAGGCATGAAATGATTAAAAAACTATTATTAACTCTTAAACTCGAAGTAGGATTTCTTAACTGTTGGCCTTAAAAAGGCGTGAATGTTATCATAGGTGCACCAGTTTCATTATTAAATATTTTTTTAAAGATATTTGCATAAAAAATGAAATATATTACGCTTGATAGTTATAGAATGTCATGTCACAAAATTATTTTTATTAGGAACTAACCAATAGTTAATAGAAACTAATATGTGAGCGTTTGGCGAGGTACCGGGTACATTTACCTTAGTGCCAAAGCAGTTGGTAGCATTTTTTTTTGTAATTTGAGAAATGAAACATTTGTTTTTAGATTTCTACTTACATTAATTTTATGTTGTATTATTAAGTGTATGTAAAAATTTTTTTTGTGTTAATTTGAGCTTAATAATAATGATTTTAATATCATGCATGCAATGCAAGCACTAATAATATATTATAAAAACGAAATATAAAAAAATTATAATGACAATGCATAATTTTAAAATTTATAAATATCATAATTTTATGTTAATGATATTATATGAAAGATTTAACACATAACACGTCATGGGAAAAATTAATTACACAAATAATCTCGAAAATGTATAAGTTAGCGTTATCCACAAATTATTACAGTAGCAATTTATGTGGAATTAAAGTGTTTTAACAATACATATTTTGGTTTTTTCCAATATTAAAATGTTATAAATTACAGAATCGATGTACATAATGTTGCTTTCGACACAGTTTTTTTATAACAAAATGAACCCAATGTGAAATTAAATAAGATACAAGAATTTAAGTACATTTATCAGATTATGTTAGATTTAGCCCTGGTCACCTAGATACCATCTTCAACCAACGTGTTCATCAAAACACTAAAAACTATGGAGCGCACAACCTAGACCTCATCATCATATTTAAGATATTCATGAAAAAAATCTCGGAGAAGTCTCCTAGGAAACCATTATCGGCGACTTTATACACATAGACATTGTGTTAGCTCAGAGTAATTAGATATCACCAACGTTGACTAATTAGCAATATTAATTTTAAATTCGAAAATAACAAATGGGGTATCTGTGTGACAATAATTTTAAGTCTGCTTAAGCCAGAATTATTGCGCCGTATATGCAGTCTTTATCACTATATTTATTTAAAGGTTTTAAATAAATTGTAACACTTGAATTTATGATAAAATATGAACACTTGAAATTTATTCGATTTCTAAGTTACAAATATTGAGCGCCAGCTGCGCGAACTCGCAGCACGATGTTGCAAGTGTTCAATCAACGTATAGTATTATTATTTAAATCTAGAACTAACTACGGTGACCACGGTGATATGGTGGGAACGGTATATTTACGAAAGGGGGAGAAATTAGTACTCAGAGACGTGAATTCTACGAAATGTACAATATTGTGAAGTAGAAGTGCAAACGGGAAAGTGCGCGAAGAACGCTTGCGACGCTGTACTTCGATATATATATATAGCAATTACCAAGAACAATAATTATTTTGTGCAACTTACTCTTTCCTCCAATAGAAGTCCGCCGTGACCTCGAACAAAGAACGATAGGTAATACAAGCGACACACGCGGGATACTAAGATATTCCACAACATATAAATGTATATGAACTCGGGAAGATCGCAATACGGAAGTTCGAAGTGTTGCCAAACGGAGTCGCAATCGTAGCACGAGGTGCATACGAACATTGCTCACTTCGTACGCGCGTGCATCTGGTGGTAGAGATATGTCTGCTCGCGGTGACGTACCTGGACGACTGTGATGACGAAGTGGAGCAGTGATGAGTATTACAAGTACTGGGACGGCATAATTTCAGTGGAGCAGCAGTGGAGTGTATAGCCTCGAAGGGGTTATATTTACCTTGGAGCTGCTGATGTAGCTTTCACCTGTTAATGATGACTGGCGAGTGTTGATGTAGCTGCTGCTACTACTGTTGTTATTGTGAAAAACGGACAAGGAGCTGGTGTGCGATGCTGTATTCTAGGAGCCACAGTAAATCTATGAGTACTAAGAACCAGGTAAAGAGTTCTAACATCTTCTCTTTATCTTCTATATTCCCAACATACGTTTTCCAAGTTGTATGCTGTAGGCCTCTGGAGTGTCCAGAGAAGCAGATGCTCTGCCCAAGGTCATTCTATATCCGCTTTCCAGGACATCAAACCAGGTGAGTAGTATTCCTATAACCTTCTGCTTGCCTTCTAGTGTACTAATGTAGGTCATGTGTCTCCGGGTTTGTTCGAGAAGAGGAGAGGACTGGAAGGGGACACCAGGATATGCTCGGCGAGCATCAGCCAGGGCATGCCGACTACAGTCTATACGATACGTTATGGGATGGCAGCTTATTCGTCAACGTCTGCTGCTTCAGGTCATCGATGAGCTGCAAAGCTCTTTATGGGCCAAAGAGGGATTATGGTGATAGGGATTAAGGAAGGTCTTTCGTTAGATATAGGGCATAAAACAAAAAATCGTATGAGAGTTTATAAAGGTCCTATATCGAGCTTATTTGTGCAAGATCTTTTGTGCGAATTAGCTCGATCACCTATTGCTTGTCGCGATCTCCGTGATCAAGCCGCTGTTGTCGTTTCTTCGCTCGCCGCAGTAACGTGATATTCCTAACGTGCGCCTGCCCGACTAGAGATTATTACAATCGACAGTTTTGTCGCCACCGCATCTCTGGACGATACGTCTCGAGGCCAACCGTCCACGGGAAAGCCTATACGCTTTGCCTCGCCCCGTGGCCACCCCTTAAATGAGAGACAAATGCGAACTCGGACGACCCCAATGATCACCGTGCACGTAGCACATGCAGCTTAACTGCGGCCAGATGCTCATTCGCAGGGGATCTCTGTCATTCTAATCGAGCAGTTTACGCACATCGGGAACACTGATGTTGCACTTCTGACGTTGAGCTCGATAAAGGCGGGTAGAAGCGAACTGCTGATACTTTCGAAGGGGGCTTGCAGACACGTGTAGTTGCCGCTGCTCTGGGAGACTGCGCGTGAACTTGTGCAATTGCTGATACTCTTGAAAAAAGTGTTAGGTAAAGTGATATTGCTGTTATTGAAGAAGTCACTGTCGTCAACATAAAGCGCAAACTTCATTTAACATCTGCCATCTTTAAGTACAAAGGCAGACTATAGATGCACGAAGTCATCAATAGTCGTTGAGAAAGGCATATTACGCCTGAACTCCGCTATAGCCAATGAGCAGGGCAGTATGCGCATGCTGCAATCGATGAAAAGGGTACGCTACCCACTGGTCTCATGAAGATGGGTAGCAGCAGGGTACACCGCGGCCGTGGTGAAAAGCGCAGGCTGATCCTGCATGCCGATGTTACTCGCACGTTGTTGTATGCTGCTGCGAATCGCCATATAGAATGGCAGGCCACGCGACTAATACCAAACAGAAGAGCGAACTGCAACTGCATGCTTTCACCACCCACATTGTAGAAGGGCAGACTGTAGCTGTACGCTGTCATCATTGAGGAGACGGGCAGGCTACAGTTGCACGTTGTTATTGCCGAGAAGACGGACAGACTACACTGCACTCTGCTACCATCGTGGAGAAGGGTAGACAGTACCTGCGCTATTCTGTCATTGTGGACAAAAGCCAACTTACCTGCTTGTTACCACCCGTCATGGAGAAGTGCAGGCTATGCCCCCACATGACTGCTAACGCGCAAAAGGGCAGGCGGAATCTGCACTGTGCGGCAGTCCTGTAGAAGGGCAGTCACCATGGACGAAGGCATATTTTACCTGCTTGCTATTGTAAGCTATATCTGCACTATGCTGTCACTAGCCGTGATGAAGATCAGATTGTACCTGCAGTGTGTTGCCATCCTGGAGAAGATTATGCTATACCTGCTATACATGCAACTTTCTACAGTTGTTAGGAAAGGTAAACTGAGCCTATTTGCTGCTGTCCACCGTGAAGAAGCGCACGTTATACCTGCACAGTGCTGTATTCCTGAGAAAAGGCCGGCAATATCTGTATGTTGCATGGAGAAGGACAGATTGTCCATGTGTACTTTTACCGACGATAAGAGTAGGCTGAACCTGCTGATTGCTGTGAAAAAGGGTAGGTTGTACCGTCACGATGAATCCCCTATGAAGAATAGTAGGCTGTACATAGATAGAACAAAATCAACGTTAATGCAGTAAGGACTGTGACTATCATGCGCATCCACGGTTTCTGAGTCAACTGACTGGATGAGCATGCGTTCTGCATGCGACCCACAAATAATTACAGTCGCTTCTATCAAGTTATAATAGGTCAGTCTTTTGCGAGCTTTAAGGTATCTTAAATACCTTTGAATATTGAATATTGCCTAACATATTGAATGCTATCATTAGCTAAGCATCATTAAAGTGAGTTAACCCTGGCAAAGGCAATCTATCCTAGATTAATAACAAAATAGAACAACGGAATAAAAAATACACTCTACTAACAGATGGTATATAAAGTCTGGTGATGGGCGATTTCATATTGAGTTTCTAGAATTGTGCAACGAATCTTTACTTAAAACGGAGAAGGCTCGGATAGCATATTATCAGGGAAAGTCGCTTGGTCAACAGCAATGCGATATTTGGGAACAGTTGCATAATTTGGATCGTCTTCTTAAAATCAGGGGAGGCTTGCATGAGTTCACAGTTGAGGAGCTTAACATTCATTTTGCAGGAGAGTTAATATCGGCCGATGAAATCCCTGGCACGATTGAGCATTTAGTAAAATCTGTCTCCGATGACGGCTCCAAATTTATATCTATCGGCATAATAGATGTCGTACTAGCGATTGCAAAATTCTCCTCGCAAGCGAGGGACGATGCTGACATCACACAGGGTATGGTTGCAAAGGCATTTTTGGTTATCCGGCAACACGTGTTAACGTGTTCAATTCTTACCTGGAAAAGGGCGTATTCCCGAATTCTTTGAAGAAAGCCTGAGTAGTGACTGTGGTTTCTTTCTAAAGTTCTTGAAAAAATCGTTCATGATCAGATAATGGAGTACATGGCCAATATTTTTATAGTAAACAACTTGACTCCATGCAGTTATGGATGCAAGCGGGATAACTCGACTCAGACTGCTTTACTGTAACTTACTGAAGACGTAAGGATAGGAATCGACAAGAGACTCGTAACTTTACTGTTACTCCAACATCAAGTCATCTTTGTTGACCATAAATCTTGGAGTGCCCCAGAGATCCGCGTCTAAAAAGAAGAGCAGCGATGCGTAACACCTTTACTTTACGCAGACGACTTCCAGATACATATACAAATAGATTCAGATAATATAAATGTGGAGAATAAGACCAAGACTAAAGCTATTGAAATAATCAAAGAAGCAGTTTAATATTAATTTTAGGAGCTTGAAGTAAGATCGAACGATATTTTTCGGCGTTTCATGTTTAAATCGATAAAGTTAAATGCGTAATATAGAAGTCTATTTGGGCAGAAAATATAGAAAAATTGTATGCAGTTTCATAATTTCACGTACATATCAACATATAAAATATTGTAGAATTGGCAATTAATATGTTAAAGCGTCGGACATAATATTGATGATTTTTTGACTTACACCCATATATATTTACAATCTATTTTAGACAATTAGATTTTATGAGTAGTTAATAGATCATAAATATGATCAGGCCTTCCAAAATACGAGGTATCACCCAGACGGAAGCCCATGCTTAGGGGGGCCTGGAGAAATTGAGGACTTATGTTATGCCTTTAGTTTTCAGGTTCATTATTATATTAATTGTTGAAGTATCCAAAAAACCGCTGGCAATTCATTGGTACTTAGCTTCCTCAAACTAAATTAATTGTTCCAATATGAAATTCTTTCCGAAATATAACCGTTTAAACTAAAAATTACATTTTCGTATATAACAAATGAAGGGAAAGAGCCTAACTAAAACTTTTGGATGTAATGGATAGGTAATTTTACTCTTCTTTTAATACATTTACACAAAATTAATCATAATATTTATAGCTATCAAAAAACCGGAAAATTTAAAACTCAAAAATCAAACATTCGAAAAATCTATATAAAGCAAAAACAAGTGGATGAATTTTTAAATTTCTTTTGAATCTTGAATCTTCATTTAAAAATGATAAGGATGAGCCCTGTTTAATAGAATATCACCCCGCGGTTCTTTAGATATAAGAAATAAAAAAAAAGAAAAAAAACACAACCCCAATATCTCAGAAAATAAAAGATATCATGTTCTGAAAAAACATACAGGTCATGAGATAGTAAAAAGCTACCTTTTTCTAAAGTTTTGGATAAAATGCTGTCGATTTACTTCAGTTATACTATTTCTAATGTACCAAAAAATCCGATAAAACCAAATCTCAAAAATCGATAAAACGTTTTAAAACCTAAAATCGTCGGAAAAAAATTTTTTGTGACGTCTTCCTTTAAGAAAAACAAAAAAAAATTATCCCTGAGACATTAATTTTTAACGTGTATATGCAGAGTAATGACGATCCGCATCCACACACACACACACACGCACACGCACATGCACACGCACACGCACGCACACACGCACGCACACACGCGCACACGCACACGTACACACACACACACACACACACGCACGCACACACACGCACATACACACGCACGCACCCACGTACGCACAAAAATAGTGTATTTTGATTCCGAGTATCTCAAAACATGTTTGTAACATGATTTTAGCAAAATTTTTTTTTTACTATCATGAAGCTTTCTCTATGAGGAAGAAAAACGTATTAAAAAAAATTAACCGACAAATCTTAAAAAATCTTCTTTATTTTAAATCTTCATCAAAAAACGTAAACAATGTTCCTAGAATGAACAAAAATTACCGCATAATACTGAAGAAAAAAACTATTACAAATTTTTTGAAAGATAAACATTAATATCATAAAAATGATAAAAATTATATAACGAAAACGAAACAATAATTCTAAAAAAAATTTCTTTATTTCAATCTTCATCAAAAAACGTATAGAATGAGCTTTGTTTGGTCAAACATTACCGCGTAATACTCAAAAAATCTACGATCAAAAATATTTTGAAAAAGAAATAATTATAAAAAATGAAAAAATGTTATAAAACATAAACAATTTGATGAATCTTGAAAACGGCGACCGCCGTTACCGACAGGCGAGCTTCAGCGCCATCCAAGGAAGCAGCGTCTAGAGCCGCGAGTGCTCTATACTAGCGATGCGGATCACGCTGCCGGCCCCAGTTCCGGCCAAGCAACCCACGAGAGTGCACACGCACCATAGCACGCTGTCTCACGCCACAGATCTGGTGTCGCTGCACAGCCGCGCGCTTTACCAGGCATTTCTGCCTAGGCGTACTTTATATATTTGTAAATAGTATAATATAGTATTGGTTGAGAGCATAAAAGTGGTGTCCACTCTTTTTACTCTCCTGTCATCTCTTGCCTCTCTACTCCACGGCCGACATTTCTGCACCAGGTAGAACAACGCCCCGCTCTGGCATAAATTGAGGGAACATCTCCACGCGACCGTCACATATCTATATATTGATGGCTCTTAAGAGAAAAGACTTATCTTACTCGCTACGATTAGAAAATATCTATCTCGCGCGTTACGATTAGAAAAACCTATTTTGAGCGTTGCGATTAGAAACTTACTATCATTTTTAAGGTTATTTCTTACACAAACTGTAAGGTCATATAATTATTATAAGATAATTTAAATTATAACTTTTATTGACTTTTTAATACTACTGGTGTAAGATTATCATCTTTACATCATTAGAAGTGAGGTATCAAATCATCTTTTAACAAATTTTCAGCATCGAATAGAGGCTACAAAACAACCTCAAAAAAGATAGCACGTTTCTAATTGCAACGCGTAAAATAGGTCATTTCTAATCGTAACGCGTGAGATAGGTTTTTTCTCATCGTAACGCGTAAGATACGTCTTTTCTCTTAGGACGCATCGATATGTGCACAGCGTTTCATTCTCTTTCGACTTTTGTGAATATTTGATTATTTATCCCTGAGTTGAGCACCAATGCAGCCAGAGACTAACCTTAAATTTTAATACTAGAACAATTTATTTTTTAATTCAAATGTTTATAGCGCCATGAAAGTGTAGATATATTAACTATAAATATAATAAAAGAGAAAAAATTAACATTTTGAGCTCTTCGATGTAATATTCGTTACTTACAGTTAGGTTTCTCTCATTACTTTCCTAGATTTATTAATTTAAGAGTTATTTCGTGAAAATCGACCTTAAAAAAAAGACACAATATCAGAGATGTTATAATATGAAAGAAAGGTACTTTAAGTGTATTATCCAGATGATACCATAGGTTTTCGGTGGCCAAACCAGTTTCAGGGCAAGTTTTCAGAAAAATTTCTTTAGCGGATAAAAACGCATCTTTTTACAGATACTTTTTTGCCTGCTCACTACTTTTTTGCATGAATCAAAAAGTTAAAAAATTATGCTTGTGTTACATAAAATTGATTTTAGAATAGTCAACAATTAAAACTTATTAAATTTTGCAATGTTACATCTTCTTCTCAGAGTATTTGTACTGCAATGTTGCGAAATAACTCGTATTTTTCATGTAATTTTAAGTGCAATATTCAATAAAAAGACTTCAATATGATAGTTTAGGATATCAAGAATTTTATAAATTAAATTTCAGTAATTGTAATACTGTGTATTTATTTTATTTATCAATTTAAACTTTCGCTATTTTAACTTATTAAACAACAAGAATCTCCATCGTTGCTCATGTCGTCAAAGTGAAGAGTCCAATATCGATACATACAGTATGTATGTGTATGTCCCGACCGGACTTCCGGATACACGCATACACACACAGACATACACACACAGACATACACACACAGACATACACACATATATCGACGGTTGAGTCGAAGAAGAAGCTTACTCGGCGTTCGCTTGAAGAAGAGGCTAATGCAAAAATCGCATAAAGTAGGGTTACTTTAACTAATTATCTCTCGCGTGTGTGTTTTGCTATTTTTTATTGTTGCTCTTTACAAAATTAAATACGAGAAATAATTAGTTAAAGTAGCCCTTCTTTACGCGATTTCCGAGTTAGCCTCATCTTGAAGCGAACGCCGAGTTAGTCTCTTCTTCAAACGAAATCTGAGTTAGCCTCTTCTTCAAGCAAACGCCGAGTTAGTCTCTTTTTCAACTCAATCATCGATACACAAACACACACACATATACACACACATACAGACACATACACACACTACCATACACATACCCACACCACCATACTCATACACGCACCACGACACGCACACTACAAAAAATTTTACTTACTTTCAGAAAGATTCCATACTGAAAAAGCGATGCAACAAATTTAAGTAACACTAGGTTCTGAAATTAAGTAACCTCAAAAGTTTCTTAAAACAATCAGCTTTTTTTACTGAATTTAAATAAATTTCCTTCCTGAAAATGAGTAAAATTTCTTTTCTTAATTTCAGAACATATTTATTCTTAATGTAAGTTAAATTTCATTCTGAAAATAAGTAATGAATATTTATTTAAATTTAGAACATATTTGTTCTTAATTTAAGTAAATATTCATCCTGAAAATGAGTAATTTATATTTTCTTAAATTCAGGACGTATTTGTTCTCAATTTAAATAATTTTTGTTTCTTGTCCACGAAGTAACATATTTTTTCTTTAAATCAGTTTTTTTTTAATTAAAGAGCATTACGATAAAGTGATAAAGTCTCGTTTGATATGGTTCTATACAAAAATGAATAAAAATTGTTAAATAACATTGTACATAATATTGTCATATAAAGAACTTTGGCAAATTCAAAGAAACTATAATTAGTGAAATGGTCATATTTTTTCGATATTTTAGGTTAAATTGAATCAACTCCAGTACGTACCCTCAAATTTAGCAGATAATGTTAATGGTATTATTTATCCTATATAGCTATGAAGCTGTCGATAATTTATAATTTTTCGTCGGAAATATCGTAAAATTCGCTCCTCTTATATGCGGCATCTAAAATCTTCGAATCGCGGTAAAAAGGTTAGGTTGAGGTTTCCGAAAGTCACGTGACGTCGACTGCTCAAATGAAGCAACGGTTGTTCTTATTTTAAGTAAATTTGTTTCTTAATTACAGTATACTAATTTCTTATTATCAGTATGACTATTTCTTACTTATTTTTTAAGAAATGCATTTTTTAAATTAAGAAACTGTTGTTCTTATTTTAAGAACACTCTTTTCTACAATTTTCTTTATAAGAACCACTAGTACTGAAATTAAGAAGATAGTTTCTTATAGTCAGTCATGGATTACTTATAATCAGTAATGGTTTGCTTATAATCAGTAGAGGTTTACTTATATCCAGTAATGGTTTTCTTATAATAAGTAAAACGCAAATTTCGTATTGCTTACTTTAAGTAACATCAACTTTTCAGATGTAACAACTTTAAGTATAATTTTTTGTAGTGCATATACACAAAACTCACACACGCATATAGACAGATACACAAAATAACAAACATGCACACACACGCACATACATACACACGCACGCACACCCGCACACGTACACATGCACACGCGTACACACACACACACACGCACGCGCACACGCACACACATATACATCCATAGAAAAGGAATCAATACTTTATTTTCCACATAAGCAAACGTTAATAAAATGTAACACCCCATCAAGAACTACCTCCGTTCATCTTTTTATTCTAAAATATTCTTTTGTTTCTCTAATAAACATAATAAATACAGAATTATATTCACTTTCTACGCGAACCGACTAAAGATAAAAAGTCGTTTGGAACTCATTAAAACTTTACTTAAATTACAGCGTACAAGAATTTACGCGCCTGTGGATAAGAGACGAAACTAAAGCGGGAAACAATTAAAAAAGCTTCATGACCTAAGTACAAACGTTCATACTCATTTAACTTTTTAAAATAAACTGTTTAAAATTCAATTTTTTGTTTACTAAAGTAAGCTTTATTATAAATTAATTATTGTTTAAAAAAAAATATAGTCTAACATAATTCATTAGAGGATTGTTGAAAAATCAATTAAGAATAATCTAAGTATTGGAGATCTAAACAAGCGTGAAATATTGCGCAAACGTCCTATGCAGATATTTATAATTTAATGGTAATGAGCGTTTCAATGCTCGTACATAACCAAAGTCCCGTATACATTTGGTGCTTGCCGGAATTATAACTGCCATTATGGTTGAAGTAAAAACGTACTCAAGAATACTATAATATAATGATCGACTTCGATCGTCTAGTGTATTTAAATTCCATACCTCGGAAAGGAATATAAGAAAGCTTACCTCGAATTCATTATAATATACGAGTTTTTAAGAGGGATTATTTTAATGATATATTACACATAAAATAAATTTTTCTTACTTTTATTTCAATAAAGCTTAATCATAAATTCTGTTTTATTTTATTCTACTTATAAGAGATATGATTCATAATATACCTATAATGAACACTAAATATAATAGATATATAAGTCAGAAATCTAGTAATGGGGTTAAAAATAAAAAAAAATTGTTAATATATTGAATTTGTTAGAGCTCTTATTATGCGTAAAATAATGTTTAGAAAATTTTACTTTTGTAAACTTCTTGTACAATCTTTGCGTGTGATTTTTTGTGATAAAAATCCCTTGTCAATCTAGATTTATCGACGGTGAAGATTGAATTTGATCGTAAACAGTGTTTTTAGCACTATGAAATTAAAGTAAAAGGGCAGCAACACTCGTACAATAAATAAATATTGAAAATTGAAACTCCAAATCATTTTAACGAGACAAAATAATTTGTTTAAAAGTTTTCCTCCTATAACGTGTCGTGCGTATATAAAAATATTCAATATTTTTAGATAGCTTAATAGTTTATAGGAAAAAGGGTAAATGTTACATCGATCTAAGCAAATATATGCAGGAGTGCGTAATATGCTCCTCAACTATAACTTAAGTATAAGTGTTTTTATTATTTATTTGATATGTGAGAGGCCTGATACAATAAAGGGATTGGCATATTTTATGTTTATGTCAAATAACAATGCTCAGTTTGATATCAATATTGCTTTTTGAAAACGAATTGACTTTTTAAATATTATATTATAAGTATAATTTACAGAGAAAGTTTTGAAATGATGAAAATTATTGGATAAAAGATTTAAATAAACTTCGATGTTTTTGAGGTTCCTTTGTCAGATAAATAGGCTCTCGTATGTGTTTATGTGCGTGTGTGTATTGTTATTCGTGTATGTATATGTGTGTTTGTGTGTACACTCGATGGAACAGACATTTGATTGAATTTATTTAAATTTTTTTGACATACTTTTAAGAGGTTAGCGAAAACAATAAAATTATAGTATTTAAAAAAAATTTAAACTAATTCATTCGAATGTTTGTTCCGTCAAGTGTATGCATGTAAGTTTGTAATCAAAATTTGTGTCTGCCATAACTCTTGAAGAAAAATATACTACGCGCTGAAATTTTGCAGACATATCGTCAATGTATAATCTTAGAACTTTGAGTAAATTTTGTATAAAAAGATAATTTTTAAGAACTTAATTTAATAAAATAATTACTTTTAAACACATTTATAATAAAAACTAAAAACTTTCGACAGTTTTTATTGATCATAAATGAAACATAGTCACACACAGAAAAAAATAATTCACTAATACCATAACGCTATTAGTGTAGACTGCAATAGCGAAACATGCGTCATTAAAGAGATTTGCAAACCATTAGCGAAATTTAGCTAGCATTAAATATAATAATATCAGCTATTGTATGTAAATAAAGTTAGCTTTGTCATAAATGTAATAACAAGATAACAATAGCAAAAATACAATCTTTCTCAATTTCATTCAATAGAAATCGATGATTTATTCTAGACTATGAAGGATATTAAAAATAGACGTACACCAAAAATTAGTAGTCATGAGCAAGCTTCCACCAAAAAGGGTAATCATTAGCGATTTTTCGATAACATCTATACAAAAAAAAACTTTATAAAATATAAAATTATGGTATTATCAGCTATTTTCTTTGTGTATATTTTTAAGTATATGCTTGGTTTACTTCCGATCTATGTATTTTAAAACCACTATTATTAGATCCCACTATTTTCAACAAGTAGTTATTTTATCAATCCAAATAGTACATTATGTAACAAGGGCAAAAAGTTGAATATTTTTCCCGCGGGCGAATTTACCGAGCGAGCGAAGCGAAGCCAAGCGAAGCGAAGGGAGGGCAGCATCACCGGAGGAAAAAATCGACTTTTTTCTCGAGTTACATATAGTACTTTATGCCCATCTCAACTGTGGCCATTTTTTGACTTGGAAAACGGGACTAATGGACTGTTAAAAGACAATCGAAAATCAGAGTTATTGGTAGAACTTGATGAAGTAAAGGAATTTTGACTATTTTTTAGGGAAAAAAGTGATTTGCGGAAAAAAGTAACTTTTTTCTCACTATTCATTTTTGCGGGCAAAAAGTGTAATTTTAGTCTCGCTTTTCAGGGAAAAAAGTGGCTATTTTCGTTCAGATGGGCATAAAATAATTTTTTTTGGCATATTACGTTAAAGATATATAAAATATAGATACATATTTTAAAAGTGCATGATTCCCTTTCTTTTTATGTAATTCGAGACTATTCTAAAACTGCTTTTAAGGAGACTTGTGGGTCAAATATTTTCAATAAATAAAAATGTTTTCTTGCATATTATCATTGTATAATGTTTCAACAATAACCAGGAAAATTTTTACGGAGAGTAAAAAAAGTAGCTATTTTAGCGTTCAAAATTCATTTTCTTAACACTTTAAAAAGTAAATGTATTCGGTTTATGTCTATTAAAACTATTCTGAAGCTTATTTAAAGAAAGCTCATTCGATCGGTCTATGTCTATTAAAACTATTCTGAAGCTTATTTAAAGAAAGCTCATTCGATCGGTCTATGTCTATTAGAACTATTCTGAAGCTTAATTAAAGAAAGCTCATTCGATTATATTAAATATTTAATTTGATAATATAACTAGTTTAAGAGTTTATTAGATAGGTACTACTTAAACGTTATTATATCTAGTGAGTTACTATTAGCATACTTTCATTCAGTGTTAATTACGCTGCTGTTTTTTGCTTGTTCTAGTCCCCTTATTGCATCCGATCCCTCAATTATACCGGCGGTATATCAAGAAACTTATCAACCATTCTAAAAATTTCAATTTATAGACGCAGTGTGCTTCTCTTAACCATCTCGAGTCGATGATACCACGACAGAGCTCGATCGGAGAAAATTAAATCATAACGATACCCAGTCGCGGCTGATGAACGCCGTCGCAGCGTTTCTCTCAGGCGCCATGTTTTCGCGCAAAAATTGTCTTCCTCGTTAGGAAACAAGAAGAATCCAGAATCGCCGTCTTATTTCAGGAGACTGGAGTGTTTGTCATCGCGTCGGCCCGCCTGTCGCTACGCGAAGTAGTACATTACTGATGGGCGAGGCAAAAATCTTGCACCGCGCGCGCGCGCGCGTGCGGGCTAATGGCGCTCCAACATGCACCCTCTTGTTATATTTTCGCGCTCGGCGCTTGCGTCGCACTTGAAAATATGATCTCGCGACGCCCTGCTCTGCACACGCTGCTGCGGGAAGAGAGAAGGTATCGGAGGAAAAGCGATGTCTATTGATTTTGCTAATGACTGTTTCGGGTAGAGAGTATTATGGATTTCCAGATAGATTTACTGTTGTAAAACTGGATGGATTTGGAATACATCGCGTTCTTATGATTTAGTATTCTGTTTGTATTCTATGGCAACTTTATTTACTGTTTATAATATTTTATAATATTTATAATATTTAGGAATATTTATAATGAATATATGTGACCAACCGGAAAAACAACTTAAGTCCATTTTTCGTGTTTTCGAGATATTAACGTTTAAATGTTTGCACTGATATGCCAGATCGAAACGTAAGAGATATGCAGCCACATTATGTTTGTCAAATAAAGTGTCAAATGGTATTCTAATCATAGTAATTACACGTAAGAAATAATTTTTATTTTGCGACTAACTTTATAAAAGAGTTAAGTTTGTTTTTCCGATAAATGTGGACTTAAGTCGGTATGGGATTTTTTTTAAATTTCATTGTTTATATACGATGAGAAATATACTGAAACATCATAATTATCTGTTAATAACAGTATAAAAAACCAATTACCTCTCTCTATCCCCTTCCCGCTTCCCTTGCCACTAGAAAATATGCGGGCGACTGTCGTGGCGAGTTGCAATGAGCATAATTTGAATACCTTGTGCTGGGTGACGTGTAAGTTGCATTAGGTTATTAGAGAACGGTCATTATTTTTTTTTTCGTATACTATTATTGTATAAAAATATCTGTCAAAACTTATGTAAAATAAAAGTAGCTGACCGATGACTGCGATATATAAATGTATGTATATGCTATGTAAGTATATATGTATCGTATAATAAAAAGGTTTCATTAACGCAAATAAAATAAAATTAACTATAAGCGGTCCGATCCATATAAAGATGAATTTAAGTCGTATTTTAAGCAAGAATTTTATTAAATTTACTTAAATAATGATACATTGTGCAGTTTCGGACTAAATGTATAGCTATACTTTGTCAATTTTTGTTATTTTTACGAGAAAAATGAGTATTTATAAGGATAAAATCTAATGTAAATTATCCCAAAATTAAAAAAAGTGGACTTAAGTCGTTTTTTCGGGAATTAAATAATTTTTTTAAACTATACACTATATAGTTTATATAATAAAATTTATTTACGTACTAAAATTAAATATAATCACTGATACACGCTTTGATCGATCCACATAAAGATGGACTTACGTCGTATGTCGCTATGGTAGAAAAAGAGACTTGTGAATTTATTTATAAAAAATTTTAATTTATCAGGATGAGCATTTAGATTTGAATCCGACTTTTTAGTTTTTATAGTTACGATATCAAAGTACCTATTAAGATTTTAAACATAGCATTACGTGAATATTAACAGTACATTTGTTAATGCGCCCTAAGTGCGCTACATTAAAGTGTCCTTCCCTAAATATAGTTTTTCGTAACAATATCCAATTTTTAGGCGACTATTCAATAACTAACAACTGCTAATTGCTTTAGTAGAATGCTTTCTCGAAGAGAAGTTTATTCAAAATTTTATTACTGAAAATTAATAATTAATAAGAATACTAACTAACGCAAAGTTATTTTTAAAATCAGGCGTATTTTAATAATACGTGTCCTTATCGTTAATTTACATATCGTTAATACAAATTAACGAAAAAGATTATTTTTTATTTGTTTAAAATATAATGTTTGTAGCTACATCTCGTGATATAAGGCCTGTTCAATCAAACTACGGGTGCTAGGCTTCATTTCTAGGTACTAATAAACGATTCTTAAATGTTTCATAAAAAATCATGACCCTCATCTCGTACTCTCTCCTTGCAAGATTTTTGGGATCACTGATTATAATTCCATAGTAAATACATTATAATTCAAAACGGCAAATCAAGCATTGCAGAATAAACGTTAATATAAATTCAAATTTCAAAATGGCTGACGCAAGAAATGTTATTTAATTTGACCGAAACTTAATTTTTATATTTATTCAGAAATTAAAAAATATCACTAGATTTTTTATACATTTTTTATTTAAATAATTGGTTCTGAGGTCGCGAAATATTGAAAGTCGGCGTGTGAGAATCTTTACTTGTAAATTTCATATTTATTTAAATTTTATCTAATTAAGAAATCTTGCACCTCCAGTTTTAAATCTCATCCAGGCTGCAAATTAATTAGATTATATAGTCTACTCTGACTTTAAGGATTCGATATTATCAGATACACTTTTAGAGATAACTTTTAAAAATAAATGCAGTAATAGTCTATTGTACAAAAGATTACCAATAAATAAACTAAAAAGAAAGTGAATATGCTGCAGTATATTTATATTACTTTCGTCTATAACTTGTGAATATTCAACTAACAAAGAGAGTGTTACACCTCCGGGTCACACATTTTGATGAAACTTTGGGAGGTGTTTGCTGGCACCTAAAAATGGAGCCTAGCATCCATAGTTTCGTCCCATAGGCCCTTGGGGACATGATATCGACGCTCCCTACGAAAAGTATCGCCTGTCCGATTGGCGGCGAAGACCAGCACGATAAAATTTTCCGACGTAAAATAGCACGACTTGAATTTTTCCAACAAAAAGTGACACCAACTACAATTTTCCAACGAAGAATGACGGGACTCAGCTTTATTCAACGAAAAGCGTCGAATGTGTTTGTGGCGAAAACCAGCATTTTGTAAAGTTGCAAAAATGGTATTTCTGATTATTATAGTACAAAGAAAGTGTTACTTTTTCTCGCAAAATCATACCGTGTATAACTTTTTATCGCAAAAATGTTGAATACATTAGTCTTCGCCGCAAAAGTATAGAAGATGTTAATTTTCACTTCAAAATCATTCCACGTGTTAGTCTTCGTCGAAAAAATATTGAAAGTGTTAGACTTCGCCGCAAAAATAAATGTAAGCGTTACTTTTCGTAGGGAGCGTTGATGTGACCGTTTCTATTAAAAATACGCGTTATTTCAGTATAAAATGGTACCTATACTTCGTATCATAACTCTGCAAGTTATTTTGCCAGAGAAATGATTTAATAAGATAAAAAAGTTGACTAAAACAGCTTTAATTTAAGCTTTCTTTTATATAAAAATATTATTCTGTTTCAAAGTTATAAATAATATAAAATGATGACAAAAATGCATAGAAAACTACTGAATTTAAAGAGTTGAAAATCCTCAAATTTTCATGAATTTTTCGTCATCATTTTCGACTGTTCATAGCTTTGCAACAGAATAATATTTTTATATGAAACAAAGCTTAAATTACAGCTCCTTTGGTAAACTGTTTTATCTTATTACATCATTTATCCAGCAAAATAACTTGCAGAGTTATGATTTGAAATATAGGTACCAATTTTTACTGAAATAACGTATTTTGAATACAAACGGTCATAACTTGCCCCCAAGGGCCTATGGGCCGAAACGACAGGTGCTAAACTTCATTTTTAGGTAGCACAGAATATCTCCCAAAGTTTCATCAAAATCCATGACCCGGAGGTGTGACACTCTCCTTGTAAGCTCGTTACGCATATCTACACTTTGTCATTTTATCCATTCTTTTACTTTATTGTCTGTTAACGTTAGTGCCTTGTAGTGTTAGTGCTGACAAGTACTGCAGAAGGACGAAAAGCTTCTAGACCTCGACAAGCATTTAATCTTAAGATGTTTAGCTAAAAGAAAAACATATAGCTCTGTACTTGAACCTGATGAAGAGTGTACACGATGCCCGAAACGTTGTAAACACATTTATAAAATATTTACCAATCTCGTCTACAATTTGCTCTTGAAAGCAATAATTTAAACTTATTGAAAAGTAAACGTTAGAGTCATTTTTAATAAACGAATGTTTATATGTGTATAAGAGAGAGTTGGACCAAATGAGCATTTTGGAGCAAAATGAACATTTCCAGTTTTACAAATAATAAATCTCGTTTTGATTAAGCTTTTATCAAATAAATATTTTATAATGTTCAATAAGTAATTTGTATGCTGTTAAATTAATGGTGACTCATAAAAAGTATTAAATATTTTAAACTTTTTTAAAAGTGTAATGCAAAATGACCGGTGATTTACGATGGAAAATGGACATATTGTTTATATCCTTAACGAACTTGTTATAGAAGAAGATAGTAAAAAAAGTTTTCATAGAAAAATTTTAGAAATATGGTTTGGGACATTGTAATTAAAATAAGCGTACGTGTGTGCGTGTGTTTGGGAGTGTGAAGTGAGGTGTGTGTATGTGTGTGAGTGTGGGTGTGTTAAGTGTGTGTGTGTATGTGTGTGTGTGCATGTGTGTGTATGTGTGTGTATGTTGTCCTTGATAATTTGAGTAATCGAAGGTCAAATTTAATGTTTCAGGGCTCATTTTGTTTGTTTTTTTACACGGCGGGGCACAAATAGTACAATTGTGCAACTAGGCGAGAAAGTGAGCTATTTCCAGCGAGAGTGAGGTATTCAGCAAGAGTCGAAGACAAAGACGATTGCTTAAAATGCCTCACCCGAGTCTAAAATAGCTTTTCTTCCCGTGTTACACACCGTATTTCGAGGCGTGCTTAAAGCAGTTGAGAATTGTTGCACCTATTTTTAATTTTCACTTTTAATCGTACAGTTCAAATATTTGTACCCTTTCTTATGTCGATTTTAATAGAAACTCGCGCATGCGAAGTTATGCACTTTTGACTAATAGCAAACTTCACACTTACGCGCATGAACAAAGGTTAAACCTGAAAAATGAGTCCTGAGCTTATATCCAGCGTTGGGCATGGTCGGATTTCAGATGGCAGAATCCCTAGATCCTAGTAATAAAATTTGACATAGTGGTCAGCTATGTTCAGATCGTTGGCGCGAAATGCCGCGGGGTGTTCTCAAACCCATCCGATTAGACTCTGACAGATAATCTGTCAGAGTCGAATCGGATGGGTTTGAGAACACCCCGCGGCATTTCGCGCCAACGATCTGAACATAGCTGACCACTATGTCAAATTTTATTACTAGGATCTAGGGATTCTGCCATCTAAAATCCGACCGTGCCCAACGCTGCTTATATCCTTCATTTTTTCGCAATTTTTGAGAAGCAAGAAAAAAGTTATTTTTCCCCGCATCCAGTTTCACTTATTTCCCCGCTAAATAAATATTTTTTCTCACTTTTTACAAACACGCTCGAACTGCGTGTTTTTATACCCTACTTTTACGCATGAAAAAGGCCTATTTCATTCCTGAGTTGAAGAAAATTTTTGTTTTTGTATTTTAGAAGTTTATCGATTTTTGGGTTTTAGTATTTTGAGTTTTTTGGTATCTTAAATATATTACCATTAATGTAGTAAAATTACGTATCTCTTCCGACCCGAAATTTTTTATAAGTTAATTTCCTTTGTTTTTATAATCCGAAATGTGTATTTTTCTAAAACTATTATATTATATCGAAAACGTATAATGGAAATTCATTTTAAAATATTAAAATGATCATTATTATGAAGCACATTAGTCACTAAAATTTTGAAGCCATTTTATTTGTTTAGAAATAAATTATAAAAAAAATCTAGTTTTTACGGCCCACGATAACTTGAGTAAGACGGCACCGTTGTTTGATTTTAATTACTCTATTAACAATTAAATAATTTTAATTTTAATCCTCAATTGAAAAGGTTTTTTCTTAACACGTTCATGTAATAGGCCCATTTCCATGCATCTATAGTGAATGGCAAGTTGAACATTTCGAGCGTTTTCGTCGGAGCGGAAAGTAATGATTAATGACCCGCTGCATCGGTGGTAATGACCTTTGCCACCCGCTCCAAAAAAACATTTTTCAATTTTTGGAAAATTTTGAAAACCTTTGGAAAATTTTGAAAATTTTGGAAATGTTGAATATTTTGGAAATTTTTAAAATTTTGGAAATTTTGAAAATTTTGGTAAATTGTTATTTTAAAGATGCCCTAGTAGAAAATTATCTAGTTTTATCGAGGTCCTCGATTATTCCCATGGCAAACTAGATAGATCTACATAGTTCTAGATTCATTTTCTACCAGGGTGAAATTAAGTACTTTAATTCTGTAAGTAAATGGCGCATGACTCTAAATGTGCAACTCCCCATTCGCCCCATATGCTTAAAAATGGGCCTTACATGCACTTGTCAAAAAAAGTACGGTATGTAACAAGGGGGAGGGCAATTTCTAGCTCGGGTGATGAGTTTAGCACTCGACTACGACTTGTGTTAAAATCATCTCACCCTCACTAGAAATAGCCCTCTAACCCCCCTAGTTGCACAATATACTATTAATTAACAATTAGCTTTAATTCTCAGTTGAAAAATATTTTTAATTAACAACTAATTTTAATTATCAATTTAAAAATATTTTCATTTAACAATTAATTTTAATTCTCAATTCAATATATTTCCAATTAACAATTAGAATATCCTATCCTTTATTCTAATTCACTAAAAAAATTGTTGATATTTTGACTAAAAAATAGCAGGGTCCTACCTTAAGCACTCAGGGAACGATAATGTCTGATTGTACTGTCGCGCCTCTACTGATGGAGAACGATAAGCAGTTCCAGCAAGTTTTTAGCTGCTAACACTATTGAAAGCATTATTATTATATTATTATACAGGTCAAGTAGTAATGGTAAGCAGAACCGAACCTGCAGTGCAACAGCTATTACATAGTCTGTATGTTTGCTGTAGACGTGCTTGTATCATCACCATTGCTATCATAACTACTTGTTGGGATTAGTCCTCCGCTGCTCTAGCTATCCGCTATCTAGCTGCTGTTTTATTTCCCATCCTAGCTACATGCCCAGCCCACCCTACTGTTCGAGATTTAATCACTCAGGTGATGTTTGGCTTCCTGTATAGCTTATGTAATTTTTGGTCATGTAAAATTCTCCATTCTCTAGTAATCTCATCTATTTTGCCCCCAAATATCTTTCTAAGAACTCTATTCTCAAACACCCTAAATCTATTTTTTTCTCGTTTGGTTAGCAGTCGTGATTTTAAGTTATTTACCGAATATAGGCATGCATTTCCCGAATGCAGTCTCTTCTTGATTTCTTTATCAGTTTCATTTTTGTGGTCTATTATCGTGCCAAGGTATTTAAAATCGTCTACTTTTTTGAAAGTTTTGGCCGAGACTTTCAAGTCGGTATCAGCAATCTCAGGCCCTGCTCTGTTAGTGACCATGTACTGAGTTTTATCTTCACTTATTTGTAGGCGTATTTCCTTAGCTGTTTTTATTAGTATTTCTACGTATTTTTATTATGGTTTCTCTGTTTTTTTCCTACAACGTCTATGACATCTGAGTATGCTAACGATTGCGTTAGGGAGATATTTATTAGAATTCCCTCTTTGCATTTTATTACATTTTATTGTACCGTCCTAGCCACGTGTTCTAAAACTAAGTTAAAGAAGAGGGTTGATAGTGCATCTCCCTGTTTTAGCCCGTTGTGAGTGTCAAGTGTCTGCGATATGGCTTTTACCCTACCTGACTACACCTCGACTGTTATCTAGGTACATTCTGATTAAATTGACTAACTTTTTTGGTACCCCTAGCAGTACTAAGACGTGGAACATTTTATATCTTATTATTGAGTCATACGCTTTCTTAAAATCAATGAATAATTGGTGTACCGATCCGCGTATTACCATTTCTTCTAGATAAGCTGCCTAACCGTGAACATCTGGTCGCTTGTTGACCTGTTTCTCCGAAATCCACACTGCTAGTCATCGAGGATTTCCTCCGCGAGAGGTGTGAGTCTATCTAGTAGCACATTAGAGAGAATTTTGTAGCCTGTATAGATAAGAGAAATGCCTCTTTAGTTATTACAGTTTGTTTTATCTGCTTTTTTGTGTATTGGAACTATGATTAGGTCTCCCATTCTTTGGGCATTGCTTCTTTCCTCCATATGGAGCAAATAAAATTGTGAATTATTTTCTTAAGTGCACCCCCCCCCCTGTTTAAATAGTTCGGCCCGTAAATGGTCTACTCCTGCGGCTCTATTATTTTTTAACTTATTGCCTTGCAGATGTACGCTAGGCTGCTCAATGAGTGGTTAAGCAGTGAGGATTTCGTTATAGTCTAAAGCGATTTGTTGTTCGTGTACGTTTAGGAACTCGTCGAAATAGTTTTTCCACTTATTTAGTAACCTATCTGTGTCCATTATAAGGTTCCTATGTTCGTTTGTTAGGAAGTTAGTTTTACTTTGGGATTATTTCCTTATTAAGTGTATACCTGTATACATTTCCGGAATAATATTTCTATTACTTTTTTCTTGTATTGCTTTGACTTTATTTTCCCACTATTTTTTTCCCCTGTTTTTAATTGCAAAAAATTCGTTTGGCTTGTTCCCTTATATTCCGGTAATGCGCGGCGGTGATCTCATTCGCGTAGTAAAGGCTAAGCATTCTTGCTTTTTGCCGTTCTTTATTCCACTCCTTACATTGCTCGTCATACCACGGTTTTTGTTTGTTCATTTTCCGCTGACCTAACACTGTCCTAGCAGCTTGTTTTATAGAATTTTTTATATTTTCCCAGGTACTTTCGATGTTATTTCCTTCTTCCGGGTTTCCTACCTTATTGATATCCGATATATCTAGTTTGTGTGATAGCTCCTCCCTATACCTAGTTTTCAACATTAACTAAAACTACAAAAATATGATATTAAATACATATAATAAAAGAGGACGTTTTCAATAAGTACATTTATAGTTTAGTACTTTAAAAAAATGAATAATACATGAAATTGTTGAATGTTAATAATAAGTGTTAATAATAAAATAATTAAGGTGTTGCGATCATTTAAATGTATATTCTTTTTGTGATGATTTTGCGTTCTCGAAGAGAAAGCTTTGTAACGATGGAAGTTTTCAAATCAAATATGTGAATCTCTGTGTGTGTGCGTATGCGTGTGCGTGTGCATGTATATCTGTGTGCATATGTGTCTATTTGTATGCGTATGTGTGGCATGTGTATGGTTGTGTACGTGCGTATGGATATCCGTGTGCGTATGCGCGGGTGTGCATTCGTGTATCCAGAAGCCCGGTCGGGACATACGCATACATACTGTGTGTATCGATATTGGACTCTTCACATTGACGACATGAGCAAAGATGGAGATTCTTGTGGTTCAATAAGTTAAAATAGCGGAAGTTTAAATTAATAAATAAAATAATTACGGACTATTACAAATACTGAAATTTAATGCATAAAATTCTTGATAGCCTAAACTGTTGTACCCTGGTAGAAAATTAACGAGTCGAATTACTTAAGATATCAACGATTAGCTAATCTCGTTAGTTAATCTTAACTAATATTAAGGATAAAATTAAGCTTAGGATTCGCTAAGAGATCTAAATTATACAGATAAAAAAATTGCAGTATATAATTAAAAATATTTTTTATTTATCACGTACATCAAATCAAAAGCGCATGCTCCAATTTAATTCTCAGCAAAATACAGCAGACCGTTACACCGCGTCGCATATTTAAATCGGAGTTGCAATTTATTTCGGAGTCTCATCATTGGATTACACGTGATTGTTTTTTGTGTTAAAAACCCTAATTTATTTATATTGTTAATTTTTTAAAGCAATTGAGTAATTTATTAACTAAAATTATTGTTAGCAAACGCAATATTTTCAAAAAATATAAATCATTTAATAACCTAAAAATGATGTAACGATCAACGGACTATAACCATTAATAGTGTCATATATCTAACTAATATAGATGTTAAGAGTACAAAAAAATTGTCCCAAAAACCCCTCGCGCGACTTAGAATTGAACGTTTCAAAGTAAACGTTCTTCAGACGAAACGAACAAACTTATATATATTTTGTGTAGAATTGTTGTTCGCAAAAGCGCGAAAACGTTTTACTTCACCATAACGCGGGATATTTATTTACAAAGTGGGGATAGATTTGAAAGCTGTATGTACATACATTTTAATCATTTATAATTAAACACTTATTATCAAATAGTTACTCTGATAACTAAACTTAATCGATTCATTATTAAATTACTTCTGAATATATTTTTTAAACTAACGAGTTTTTAACTAGTCGGTAACGAAAAAACGTCGCCAGGTACCGGGGTTTTTAGCTAATTCCTTAAGAATATATTAACTAATCCATATAAAATTACTTAAACAATAGCTAAGAACTCCTTAACGTTTCTACCAGGGTATTGAAGTCTTTTTATTAAATATTGCACTTATAGTTGCATGAAAAATACGGGTTATTTCGCAACATTGCAGTACAAATAATCTGAGCAGATGTAACATTGATTAGATAATATTATGTTCAATTTTATAAAAATATAAATTTTGAAAGATTTGTGAAAATGATAACAACTTTTTTGTCAATCTTGGGCCAAGTATTACAAAAATATGTACGTTTTCATAAAGCATACCTGCAGTCTGAGCACTGTTTGTCTGTCTCGCTAATATATTTTGAATATTTATAATGATGTATCATAGTATATAGGTTAATTATTTAGGTTAATTTTTTTTTCAAGCACTCTAAATTTTACAATAATCGATAGAAGCCCATTGTGCAATAATTAAAAATTATTTTGAGAAAAAATACGATTTTGTAATTTAAAGACACATTTATCAAAAATTGGTTTATTTAGTAAATTCAAAAACATTTTGTATACATGATTTAAATTTAATTTATATATGGCATCCTCAGAAAAAAACTACGATAACTCAAGATTCTATGGTTTTGTAAAACCGAATTATTTTATAATATTCTATTACAGATTTTTAATCTTCTTAAATCAAGTTTAGAAATGTATTCGCCACCGCTAAAAAAAGTTATACATAATAATGCATGATCATATATAATTATTCGGATAAATCTTGATTTCCATTTTCTTCACTTTTACGTAAAGCCTGTTGATTTTTTTTGTTTAACGCTCGCTTTACCAAGCTTATTTTTGCATGTGTCGTTTACCAAGGGGGATAATTGAAGGACCCCAAGAATAAACCTTTATAAATTTAACAATTTTTCAGGTTTTAAAATAAAAATTTTGTATACAAAAGTTTTAAGGGTCACTGATTCTGACTCCATTATGCAAATTGTAAAATTTTAAATACTGTTTCCAGCATGACGGGCTTCTTATACACTTATGGATGTACGATCAAGTATACATTTCAAGCAGCCGTATGCCCACAAACGTATTTTAAAACCGCCATTTTCGATTTGCAATTTTTAAATTTTTAAATTTGGACAACATATTAACCAGTGATTATTAAGAGCCTTGTATACCGTATTTCATTGTAAAACTTTAAAAATTATTGAAATTACATAGGTCTATTCTTAGGGACCCTTAGGTACTCTCCTTGGTAAAGCAGGGGTTAATATGATAAATAAAAAATCATCTTCAGTTATTAAAGTTTTTTTTTTAAGTTTTAGTGGTCGCGTATCGATGTTAAAGGTTAAAAGTTTTGGTTTTTATTAATTATGCTCTGTTTTTATTTTAAAAACACATTTCGAACAACTGAATGTTTTTCGTGGATTTCCTCATGTGCGCGTTCGCGTACGTGTGCGTGTGCGTGTGCATATGCGTGTACGTGTGCGTGTACGTGTGCGTGTGCATGTGCATGTACGTGTGCGTGTGCATGTGCGTGTGCGTGTGTGTGTGTATGGACGTAGATCAGCATTACTCTGCATATAGACGGTGAAACTTAATATCTCAGAGTTCATTTTATTTGGTTTTTTAGAGAATGGGGGGACAAAAGTATTGTTTTGTTTTTCGATATTTTTTAGTTTTTATAGCGCTTTTTCAATTTTTCGTTTTAGTTTTTCGGGATTTTTTAGTACATTAGAAATAATATCATCGATCCAGCGAAAAGGCATTTGAAAGAGCATAAAATTACCCAACTTTTCCGACCTGTAAGTTTGGATAACTCATTCCCTTATTTTATTATATAGGAAAATGTATTTCTTGTTTAATCGGTTATATCTCGGAAACAAATGACAAAAATTTTTAAAAAAATTGGCATGATTAGGAGCATGGACAGGAATGTTAAGTAAAATTTTCTAAGTTTGACCTTTTACTTTTAACGAGAAAAAAAAATTATCAAATTATCAATTTTTTTTCTTCGATGATAACTGAAGTAAATCGGCAGCATTTTATCTGAAACTTTATAAAAAGGTAGTTTTTTACTATCTCATGATCTGTATTTTTTTGTCAGATTATAAGATCGTTTTTCCAAGATATTGTGGTTATGTGTTTTTAGAATTTTTTTAATCGCATATATCTCGATAACGGCGCAGTCAATTTTTACCAAACAGGACTCATTTTATTCATTTCAAAATGAAGATTCATCGACTTGTTTTTGTTTTATACGGATTTTTCGATTTTTCGATTTTTGAGTTTTGGATTTTCGGGTTTTGTGGCATGTTAGAAATATTATGATCAATTTGGTGGAAATAGATTAAAAAGATCATATAATTACCTATCTTTTACAACGGAAAATGTTCGATAGGCTCTTTTCCTTCTTTTGATATGCACTAAATCTTAATTTTTAGTTTATACGGTTATATTTCGAAAAGATATTGCAATTTAAAATTAATTTATAAGAACAAAGAATTTCAGATTGGAGCAATTAATATAGTTTAAGGACGCTAAGTGCCAATGAATTGACGGCGGTTTCTTTTCTTGGCATAAAGTAAATTCAAAAAAGTTTTAGTTTTAAGAAAATGAATATTGTAAGAATTATGGTACTTAATAAATTTGTCTTTCATATAATACTAGAATTATATCTACTTTACATTGATTTATTGCATTTAATGAAGGCATAATCGAACCAGCGTCTATAGTCATGGCTTCTCACAGATTTCATATATATACAATTCACGTATACAATTCGTATTAATCATTTAATATATAAGCTTTAAATTAATTTTTTTTTAATATTTTAACAATTTTTGCTTATTTTGAGTTCACAATACACATAATAAGCGTTGTTTAAAAGTTTAAAATCAATTCATTAACAATTGGCTTCAGAAAAGCCTGGTAGGTGAATATCCTCGATGAAACGTTGATTTTTATAATTCAGAATATTGTGAAATTCCTTCATGTGATAATCACATTAATTAAATATTTACATATTCAACAAAATTTTTTCAATACTTATCTTCAGGAGAAAAATTCCAGTGAGGCCTTAAATATTCATATTGTTTTTCTGGATTGGGAGCATAATATAATAAAAGATCGATTTCCGCGTTTCTTAGAAAGCTTTGTAGAGACAAAAACATTATTAAAAATCTTAATAGAATGTTTATGTTAAATTAAATTAATCTTCTCATCAATAATCTTTCCAATAATTAAAATTGTCTATATATACTTTAGTATTTATTTGTAAATATGAATATAAGAGTGTTATATTAACTTATAAGTTAAATATATTATGTTCATTTATTATCAAAAGTTAATAGTTTATTCATACGGTTTTTCTATGGTATTGGTTAGATTAAGTATGCTCACTTTTTTGTGCATTCAATTTGATGACATAAATGTATTTGAAGTATTTCTGCCTCCAATTGGGGTGGAAGTAGACATTGACACCCCACGAGTAAAAAGAGAAATCAGCAAAAATGTGCATATTTGGAAATATTGTTTATTAACTTCTCACCCTAGCATATTTAGTTATATGTAGAATTAATTTTATTCACGACTCAACCTTAATGGCCACTTTATTGACCTGAAAAGCGGGACAAAAGTAGCATATGATTCCCACAAATGCGGGATAAAAGTAAAAAAATTTTTTTCCACGAATGCATTTTTTTCATTTCCCGCAAATACTTTCCCTCGTTTTTGTCAATTTTGAGCTATTTATTTCTAGTTCCGTGGGTCCAACTTTTCAAATTAATAAAGTTCTGCATGCAACACCGGAATAAAGTCGACTATTCTCTCGGGTGTTTACTGCCCTCCGCTCGGGCAGTAAATCACCCTCGGAAATAATCTTCGACTTTATTCCGTTGTTGCATAATGTAGTATTTCTTTATTCATCATTAAATTATTATTAAACTCATTATTAAATTCATTATTAAATTATTATTAAACTCATTATTAAATTCATTATTAAATTATTATTAAACTCATTATTAAATTATTATTAAATTCATTTTTAAATTATTATTTATTCATTATTAAATTATTATTAAATTCATTAAATTATTATTAGATGCATTATTAAATTATTATTAAATTCATTATTAAATTATTATTAAATTCATTATTAAACTATTATGCACTTGTATTAATATTTTATTCGTTTCATAATGTTATTAATTGTAATATACTAAAATATATTTAAGATATATTACAATTAATAACAAGCATCATCTCAGAATCGGTGAATCTTCATTGATTTTCTACTTACTTGTCCTTGATAGAGCAAAATTATGAAATATTCATAAATATAATTTCTTTCGAAAGAAAACTGAGATACAACTATGCTGTTTTATGTTATTTTAATTTATGTATGGGACGAACCCTTTTACATTTTTTGTATACTCATATTTTTAACTGAGCACATTTTTAGGTCTGTTACCCCCTCAACTGTAACTTAATATTTGTTAACAGACTATCTCCAAAAGCAAAAATCTCAAAATAGCCGTTTGATGATAAGCAACACTATGTTCCGCGTCTTATCATCCACGGTTTCGTGCATCGTAATTATACCATGCACGTGCGAAACTTCCGTTACGAGATCCCGATGGCCATGCGCTCGAACGCTCACGTGCACCTATAACATACTCGCGAAAACAGAAGAAGAATAAAAGAGCGTGGCCCGTTTGTCGCCACGGTTCTATTGGCCGTAAGCGCAGGAGAGGGACATCCCGTGCGTCGCTCCGTGCAGCCGAAACTCGTAATGATTGTCGCGGCGAGGGGTGGCACGCGGCACAATGGGTCGGCCCCCACCGGCTCCCCTAAAACTGGGCCAGCGCAGCCGAGCTGCTCGTTTTGTTCGTGCCCCCAAAATGGCGGTGCCAGAAGCGTATATATATATATATATATATATATATATATGTATGTATAATACTCGAGATACTCGCTCATATGGGACTGCTGCACGAAGGAGGATCCTATATACGGCGCGACGGCGATGATGACGACGATGATTTTGAAAGGTGAAAATCGCGCCTCAGCATCGGCTCTCGAGCGCACAATCCCTCCTTTGTTCAGTCTCCTGCAGGGATAAGTGTGAAGCGATCACAGGGAGAGTGAGAATGAGAGATTGAGTACTTTTTCGAATGGAGAGTTTATATACCTGTGATGATTTTTATGATTATCCGCTTGAATAGGATGATGGCCCTGCTTGTTAGTCGGTTGGTGATCATTTTTGTAGAAAATTATGCTATGGAACTATTTTTTTACTTTGATTAGGTACACTATTTTTTTTTATTTTTATATTTTAATTACATTTTGTATGATAATTGACGATTTTTATGGAGATATTTTAAGTTATATAATATTTATACTCTTTCAAACAATAAAATGATGTGCAGCGAATATTATGATAAAATTATAACTTAAAAAAACTCGCTTTTGCTTATGATGAATATTACATATATTGTTGTTCGATTAAATATACCTTTGTTGATAGAAGTCTATATTGACGTCCCATACGAAGTGTAGCACATTTCAAATTTATCAAAAACATCTAGTTCTTTTCAGAGGCCTCATTTAAATAACTGGCACATTTGACATTTTGTGATTAATACTAACTAAGCTCCTCTAAGAAAATTATAGTTGTTTTTCTTTTTAATGTCGCCATATTTGTGATCCCATATGGTACTAATCGACGACGGGGGTCTGCGGTGTGTTTGTAAACAAAGCACATGCGATTTTTGTAGAGGTGCTTGAATCAATCGGCAGAGACTAGGATTCGAACCCGGGTCACTGGTGTGGGAATCCGACACTCTACCGACTGAGCCGCCGTAGGCCCCAATATTATAGTTGTTGTCTACAATTCTGAAAATTGCTAATTTTCGTAGGAGATTATTGAAAAGAATTTTTTTTTTTAAATCTGAAACGTGCTAGTCTTTGTCCAGGACATCGATATATAGTATGCCACAAATAATGTTTTTCCTTAAGATAATAATTATGATTCCCAGCTAGAATAGTTCAACCGATTTCTAAAGCAGTATAAAACTTATTTTTCTTTCAAAAATTGCATTAAACTGGTGCAGTGTTTTGAATAAATAATTCGGTTCAGAATTAAGAAAAAAAATTCTTTATTAAGATGCATATTTAGATTTAAAATGGAATGTAAAAAAGTAATGCATTTCAAATTTTATTTGAGATTCTTTAATTAAAAACGGAGCGCCATTAATTAATGATATAAGTGAGCGTAGCGTAGTCTGAATGTAAAAGCTTGAATGATGAAAGAAGCCATTGCGACGGCTCGCTTCTTTGACTGTGTACTCCCTTGATAATATGCATCTGCACGCAGACAGCGTATAATTTTTTGTATGCCGAAAGTAATAATTAAAAATTCTAGAGTTCCGTAAATTTAATATAAAAATAATTTTCCAGAACCAAGTTATCATGCGATGAACTTTATAAATGTCAGATTCATTAACCCGGTATTTTTGAATGCTAAGAATATATACCTGCTTAACATAAATTGAATGCAGTGAAATTATTGCTTTATAATATGTATGCACCTGGTGTTATAATAGCAAGAAATAATAAGAAATGTAGAAAAAGAACTGACAGTTTTTTAGAGTCTTATAAACCAGTTTTTATAAAAAAAAGAAAAAAATTTTGTAATGAGTGGTATCGATAATAAAATAAATTGCTTAAAGTTCAACTGTCTTATATTATAAATTAGGATGTTAGTTAAAGTAGGATTTAAAAATATCATAAAAATTACAAATATTTATTGAAAAGTATTTGAATATTTTCATTTCTACAATGCATGTTGACGTTATAAGACGACTAGCCTGGAATTAAATAATAGCACCTTTTATTAAATGTAATAACCGAACAAAAAAGTAGTTACAGAAACAGCGTACAATCTCGAACGATGATCGACAGATTAGAAATCATAGTGCACAGCCGGAAGTTTTTCTTCCCCTCTTCGTCAAACACATCGAGAGGTAAAAGAACGACATAATAAGGAAACACCATTCATCAGCTTAACGCGACTTATCGTCCGACATCACACCGCAACCGCACACGCCGCAACATAGACAACCTAACTTTCGAAACGCCCGAATAACAACGCAACCGCAGAAGCTTCCCTCAAAACCTGTGCATACATATATATGTATATAGCTATAGAGGAGCTCACGTATCGAAGGGAATCGCTGGCAGATGTCCGTTTCTCACGGACGATCGTCGGAGATCCCCGCAGCTGAAATCTCTCTCTCGTTTTCTCTGCCCGATCGGAGCGAGATAATGATTATTTAACTCCTGAAATGACGTGGAGCTTAGAGAGAACAAAAAAACTTGAGGTGGCTCCCGGTAATTGACGGTTCAAGTGGCACGAGACCCTCAGCCTCCCTGGACTTCTTAATAAAAGTCTTCCTAAACATGGGAACGTGGAAATACACATACACACACTCACACACACATACCTCCACGCACGCACGCATGCACACACAGACGTACACGCACATGCAGACACATACACACGTGCACTTACACTCACATATACACATTACGTACACAAATACTTATATACTTTACACACCTGGCTCGAGACGCTAATGATTTCGGGAGCGAGCTTTTCTTCTTTTTTTGCGTCGTGTTCATCTATTAATGCGAGTTATACTACTGCTCCTCGAGGGAACAGTCGGTTATGACTTAATGGTTTTTGATTGGAGCATTTTCCTTTAATAACGTCGTTATTTATTATGAGCATGTAAGAGGATGATAGGCATCGGTACATTTTTAAGCTTATAATTGATCAAGGTGGTTACGTAATTTACTATTTCTATATTCAGCACAGATGATCTGTAATACATCAACGACCAAAAACAATGATCATATATTTCAAAATAAAAAAGTCAAATTAAATCATGCTTTATATATTTCTTTACATAATTTAAATATTGCACAAAAGATAAGCTTATTTCGTAACGAATTATTACAATTGCTTCATTATACTTAGTTATTAGTATATCCCATGTGTGATATTAGGTAAAATATTTTATTTAACTATTCTTTAAATGAATTTAATTGATATAATATAGAGATTACTAAAAATGATTTTGAATTCTAAAATCAAGTTTTGAAGAATATTTCTTTTATAAAACATTTTTTTACATATTTATTTTTCAATAACTAAAATAAGATTACGTGCCAAAAAATGTTATAATAATAAGACTACATACATTTAACATTATTTTATAGCTGAAATATTATCACATACATGCTTATAGTTTTCAGAATATACAGTGTGAAAAAAATTTGTAACAGTTTATTACATTTTTCGAAATATTTCGAAAGTTTGTTCCACAGTTTCTTTAGTCTGTGTATTACTTCACAGTCGTTTGATATCATTACCCAGTGTAAACTTGATAATTTCAGTGAAGTTGCTCGGTTCGTTTCGTTTCATTTTTAGTCACTTTTAGAAATAATTCTTTTTGAATTACGGTATTTCGAAAATTTTCTAATGCAGGAATGTTTCTCGTGAAGCAACATATTTTCACATTTAGTAGAGTAGAGAATTAGTGTGTAGATTTTGATCAAATTCGTTGTAAAATAGATGAGATTGATGGAGAGTGAAAAATTTTAGACAATAAGGAAATACACGAGTGTTATCCCTGGTAGAAATTAAACCGGGCACCTCGGCAGTTAATTAGCAATTTTCTTAAAAATGCTATTTTGCGAAAGAAATATAATCTTCTATTACCCAAGTAAAAAACACGTATAATAATATATAATTATATAGATACATATATATAACTTTATCCATGGATTGAAAATGACTTATATATAATTATTTATAATCATATTTATACATAATTTATATAATTTTTTTTCTAGGGTAATTAAATACATGCTATAAATTAAAACAATGCTAATTTTCATTATTTAATCGTTTGTATTAACAATTACAATTGCAATATTTAGCGCGAAATATGAGAATTTATTTGCAAAATGTCTAGAAACTGCCGAGAAAACGCGTTTCATTTTCTACCATGGAGCAACACCAAACATTATTAGAGTAATTATTGGAATGATTGTAAAATGTTTATACGAACATTCGTTTATTAAAAATGACTCTAACGTCTACCATTTGATAAATTCCATTCATTTAAAATTATTAGACTAATTAAATCTCGAAGATTAGGGTGAACTGGACATCTAGCTAGAATGAGAAACGAAAGAACACCACTTACAGTGCTGATATGGAATCCAGAAGGCACATTTTCGGGTAAACCAAGGCGAGGCAGGATAATATCAAAATAGACATAGAATAATTTGGATGCTATAGGACTGGATGGAGTTTGCAACTAATAGAGATGAATGATATGATTGTGTGAACAAAGCTATGGACTACATAGTCCCAACAACTAGTAATCGTGGCTATGGATTCGATCCTAGGACTTCACGAACCGAAATCAAACTCTGTATCCGCTAGGTACGCCACGGACCGGTTATTTTCTTGCACTTTAGTCTTCATATTGCTTCGAGTTGTATTTCGACTGACTAGGCATACATCATATGTTATACGTCATCCCCTTACCAGCACCAAATTAAATATGGGAAATTGTTGGTTCAGTATGTTTTTATTTAATAGTCCTTCTTCATGCGATTCCTGACTTTATCTGCTCTTTAAGCGTAAACTGAGTAAGCCTGTTCTTCAAGCATTTTCTGAGATGACCTCTTCTTCTGTTCAACTGCTCATATGATATATTGAATTTAACCTTTTTATCTAAAGGGGTAACTGAGTGATCCCAAGGATAAACTTAACAATTTTAATAATTGTTTTGTTTAACAACGCATTCAACGAATCCGTTGTTTAAATTTAAAAATTCCAAACTGATGAACCAAAATGACAGATGTGAAATGCATATATGGATAAACAACTATATGCGTTACTTACTTTATACAAGGATTTTCAGAGTTATTGATTACAAGTGCGTAGCCTGTATTTGAAAATTCGATGGTATAATAGTGGAGCTAAAATACAGAAAAAGCAAATATATTAGAGCAATTAATTTTATATTAGATCAATTGATTGAGAAGGTTTCATACCATAACCAAAATGGTTATAAAGCCATGGAATTGTTAAAGATATTCATTTAATTTTTATACACAAGCAGTTATAATTTTAAATCGCTTTTGGTAATAATCCATATGCAATTATTTCATGCATGAAAATTGCATACAGAGCGTACACTGTCTGCGTTTTCTTGCACCGAAATTACAGCAAAATTGCAGAATACAGTTGCTGCAGGCACGTGCCGCAGAATTGCAGCAGAGTTGTTACAGGGTCATGTATTTTTGGAGCAAATAAAATGCATGCATGCAGCAAAATGTTACCAGAAAGACAGCATAAAGATTGCAGCAGATTTGTAGCAAGGTCATGCGACCATGGCGCAAGTTGAATACACACATCTAGCAAAATTTCACCAGACTTACAGCAGAAGATTGCGCACCACAAAATTCATCCCGGCAAATGGAATTATGGGATATAGTGCATGTGTGCAGTAGAGTTGCATTGAAATTGCGACACACTATTGCAGTAGTAACGTGGTCTAAAATCGCATGAATCATGCACAAGCATTACAACAGAAACTATCGATTATATATAAATCTTTACAAACTTATTATGTATTATATATAACTTCTTTACTTTCAAAATGTATGCGATAATTATTCACATCTATCGAGAAAAATCAAAAAAAGTTTTTACCATTATTTCTTATTTATAAAAATTTTTGTTTTTATTAAAATAATCTCTAAATTATTTATTATTAAATCGCATGCAAAGCGTTCGCTTTTTGCGTTTTCTTGCACCAAAATTACAACAAGATTGCAGAATACGGTTGCTGAGGCGCGTACCTTAGAATTGCAGCAGACTTGTTCAGGGTCATGTATTTTTGGAGTAAGTAAAATTCATGCATGCAGAAAAATGTCGCAAGATTGACAGCAGAATATTGCGGTAAGAGTCATGCAGCTATGGCGTCGTAAGTAGAATACACGTATACATGCATGCACGCATGCACACACACATACACATGCATGCACGCATGCACACACACATACACATGCACACACATACACACACATACATACGCACACACCCAAACACAAACTCACACAGGCACACCCCCACACATACATACACATATACACACGCACGCACGGACGCACGCACGCACGCATGCATTCATACACACATTCACACATTCACGCACACACATATACGCAAACACACACACACATACTTACCTATATAGAGGAAAACATTTTTGAATAGATTTATTCGTATTCAGGAACCTCAAAAACATTAATATTCATCAAAATATCGTATTCCAACATGTATATTTTCATTTTTATTTTCACGAATTCGAAGAAGAAATATAAGAATTCAGCTTTTATATAAACGCTCGTATGCAATTGTAAACAATTAATGAGCAAAAGAAGAGCAATTTTCTATCTGAAGACATGCCACGAAGGTGATATTCTGACCACTTTACAGTCTATAACTTATATGATAAATAGTCAATGGCCACTCTATGTAACAGAAAAGGTTGAATCTTTCTTATTTTTATTCGGGAAACCATGTAAAGACTTATTTGAATTCTATCTAGTATATAGATACATTAGGACACGAAATTTGAGAATTCCATGAAAATCACCCATGTACAAATAACTAACTGTATACTAATCATATTGAAGAGATTTTAATTAACCTGTAACAATTTTCTATCGTAAAAAATACATCATTTTCTTATTTCCATACTTACCTCGCATACGAGCGCTTATATAAAAGCTGAATGCTTATATTTTTTCTTCGAATACGTGAAAATAAAAATGAAAATAAAAATGTTGGAAAAATGTTTGTCAATATCACAATTATCATCAATTATAAATATATAGAATCCGACGAATTATCTGTAAATTCGAAGTCCAAAATTTACTTTTTATTTTACGGAGCGATTTTAAACATGTCGTTTAATTTTGCACTGTTAAGAAGAAATAAATGTCTACTGCTTATTAGATAGCGCCTTAGTTAATTAGAGTTTCAGCTTATGGTCTTACCTGTTATACTCAATGTACGAAATACATTTAAAAATAGAATGGGATATCAGTGTACACTCGACGGTACAAACAATATTCTGATCGAATTTGTTTAAATTTATTTTAAATACATTTAAAAGTAGAATGGGTTATTCGTGTTCCATTTTCGACATTTTTAAACACAGATCATTTATAAAAATGGACACTTAATTAGGTCCTCCTGTGGCATTGAAATCTCGTATGTGGTATAAACTTTATTTAATGGCAATTCTTTTTATATTCAGGAAGCGTACAGAAAGTTAATTATTTTGGCCGTACCAGAAAAAGCGAATTTGTAAAGAATACGGTAAAAAATTGACGAAATATCACCTCCGTGACATGTCAACTATATGATAAAAATAATAATACAAGAATACACTCTTTTAACTAAACTTAAAATTATGGAAATTTTGGACCGTAATAGTTTCCTTAAAATTATTCATACAAAATTTGAAAGCTATGCCTTCATGCATTACGAGATATGTATAAAAATGTAAGCAAAAATAAAAATTGTCATCTCTATACAACAGTTTAGATAGACAGTAATCATCATATTGCATAATTTCTCTGCAACAATAAACGTCGCTTTTATTATGTCGACAACTAAATTGCTTCTAGAATTTTATGTATACGCATTCATAATCTTTAACTTTGCATAAAATTTCTTCGACTACTATTCATTATAATTGTGATATAAAAAAATGTTACATTTTAATAATCTGTAACAAACTTTTTATATAAGAACAAATTAATTTGCGGTATTAAAAAACATTATTTATTTATATTTTTTGTTACAAGGGATTGTCCATTACTTACATAAGACAATTTTTGGCTTTTTTGGACCCAACTACTGTAAGACTTTGTAGGATGCTAGTGACCACAGCCATCTAATCATTTAAAAGGCAATGTAATCCAATAATACACAATAAAATAAATTTCATCTTAATATAATAGGAATCGTTATAATAAATGTAAAAATTTAACATGTATGCACACGAAACTAGTTTATCAACACAATATCAATAGTAAGCCAACAATACACTTAATCAAAATAAAGTCACACAATTTTGGTTGTCCGAGTACTGAGAATTTCCATAGCACAAAAAATTGAAACCAGATAGTAGATTTTCTTTTTTAATTTATATGTTGTATCGATAACGACTAAATATTATAAAAAAAGTTTAAAGGACCGTTGGACATTGGCTCATGCGGTAAAAAAAAGACAAAGAAGAGAGATATGAAAAGTCTACCTTTCACTTTAAATTATGTGCTCAAAATCTATTTTGTTTTGTGTATACCATATATGGTATCGAAAGTTGATAGTTAGCTGAGAAAATTGGTAGCTATCGTTTCACAGAAAATCGGCATGCTGAAAAGTTTGCCACCACCAGACAAAATAAGAATCAAAGGCGCTTGGAGTCCTTTCGTAGTCATTTATGGTGATAGAAATAATGAAGAAAATGGAAAAGGTACAAAAATAACGCAAAAATATCCGCTCACGGAATGTGTTATTTTACGTAGCTTAAAATTTTGAATATCTTGATATACTTGTAGGTATAAATTACAATATAAAACAAAAATACTTTGCTCAAAAACGAAAATTTTTAAAGCGCACTAAAAACGTATAAACTAAAAATGAGATAAATAAAATGGCTGAATCTCCAGAAATGTCAGTTTATAACAAAGGAAATGAAACAATTGATTCTCCACTTTACCAATATGTTTTTCTGGTGAAGAACCAACTATTTTTTTGTTATAACCTGACGTTTCCAAAAATACAGCCATTTTATTTGTTTCACTTATATTTTTTACGTTTTTAGAGCGCTTTAAAAAATTTCGGTTTTTGAGCAACATATTTTTGCTTCATTTTATTATTTTATATTTTCTAGAATTATATAAACCTTTATCATTTTCTATACATCGTTTAGTAAATTAAAGAACGATTATTTAGCACCGTTGGATCTTGTAGAAACAATAGACCCAATTTCATCTAAATCGCTCAAGCTGTTTACGAGATATCGTCGGAAAAAGCTTGTTATATATCAATATATTATATGAATATATTAATACATAATTAATATAGACCGTTGAAATCAAGTTACTTACCACCGCTAAGACTAATATAAACTTAGTAAAAATTTTACCTCGATCCATTAAGGTGTTCACTAGAAATCGTTGATCAACAATAATCGTAATATATCAATATATTATTATATGAATATATAATATAACAATATATTATATGAATAGGGTTGGATTTACAATAACGAGAAAATAAAACAACGAATTACAAAAATATAAACAGACAAAATTTCGAAACTTAAAAAATCGAAAAACATAATTACGATAAATCATACTGCGAAGTTCAAAACATTGAAAAAGCAAAATTATGAATTGCAAAATTCAGATGAACAAAACTCCAATAAGCAGAAACCGAACATTGATTTTAAATGGTCGATATCGCGTTATATGGGATCCATTTAAACAAAAAACGGGAGCTAGGCTTCGTTTTACTTTGCCAGGAAAGATCTATTACTATCTATTACTTTCAAATACATTCGAAGTTACGTATTTTGAAAATTTCTATTTTACGATTATATCTCGAAAATGGCTGAATCTTTTAAGATTCAAGAAGCTCTTTTTTTCATTCTTTGTTTTAGATTTCAAATTGATAATTTAATTTATGAATATAAGCTTCTGAGCATAATTTATGAACACTAAAATAAAAATTCGCTTATAAAAGAAAATTTTTTTAATGACAGAATTTTGAATTCCTATTATAATTATAATTTACTATTATAATAATTTACATAAATTATTTCAGTGGATGAAATGGGATATTACTTCCAACAAACGTGAAATTCATATAGAACAACTCGCGTTTATTCGTATTTTATATTTTAGTAAAAACCATGCCACGAAAACAGCGTTAACTTTTTAATTGTGATTAACAAATTAATTGTTTTATATAAACAGCAGCTGTAATTAATATATTGAAAAAGATATAATGTTATATTATAATAATTAGGTATATTAAATAAAGGTACCGTCATGGACCCAGTTCCTGATCAGTTAAGAGCAATTCCTGATCAACTCTGATTTCTATGAAAGCCAATTACAATTAAACTTTTTAGACGTTGAACATGAAAATCTAAATAGTAGATAGTCATATCTGCAATCTTCAAAAAAGTTTTTGCAGCAACAAGTTTAACGTAATATTTTATGTAAGAAAATGATCAGGAATTGGGTCCTGATCAGGAACTAGATACGTAACGGTATGTGCTTTGAATCTGATACTATCAGCGGATTGCTTTGCATCAAAACAAACCTTACGATACGGCAGAGTTATACATTTCATCTGCACTGAGAAAACTATATCGTAATACACGCAATATATCGTAACTCTCGCAATATTATATCGTAAAAATTTACGTATCGATATCGTAATTATTCAGCGTCAGATGCGATATGATATCGTAAAATTAGCAATTTGAAATTTTAATTTCTACGTTAAAAATACAATTATAGATAGTTTAATTTCTCTCAATAGACGAAATATTATGTGCAGATCCTATGCTCATGATTTTACAACATTGGATCGAAAGGAATTTGATCTACGATATATGAATCGAAAAATTTACGATATCATAATTTTACTATATAAAATTTACGATATGGTTTTCTCAGTGTGCAGGTTTTGGTAGTACTAAAATTCTAAGTTTATAAAACTTTAAATACTTTCTATTAAAATTAAGATAACATATTGTAGCATGTTCAAAGTATACTATATTACACTTATTTTCTGCTCGAGTAAAATTTCATTCAATTTTATATATTTTTTTTACTTGCTAGTCATACGTTATTTTATTCCCTCTTATTATTTAGTCTCTTTGTTGCTTCCAGATTTTGCTGTCTATTATTCTACTTTATTTTTCATCGCTCATTCATCTTGTAGTTTCATTGAAATTTTCTGTACATGTGTATCGTAAATTTGTCTGCATCTTTTATTTGTATACTTCACATCTCTTATTGTTGATGAATATTTTTTCTTTCTTAAATTTAATTTTTTTAATTATAACATAATTCTCTTTCTCAGTCGTTCATAATTCTACAAAAATAAATCTTTTATCTTTCTGCAGTTGACTATTTTCTTTGTAACTCTTGTTTAGTTAGCATGAATATTGAGGTGGCATTCTAGCTTAAAAATGATATAATAATAACCTTTTCATTTTGTAAATATACTTTTGGAAAGTGGCATTTAATTCTACTTGAATTTGATTAATAGTGAGTCTGTAACTGTACAGTCTGAAGATGTCTCCAATGTTTAAAATCATAGCTGTATTAGTCAGCTTCAATTTGAGAGGTTTAGACTGATTATAATATATGTGAATATTCTTATCTGTAACACACAATTGGTGTAAAAATGAAGTATATTATTAGTGCTAGTTTAAGGTTTCAAATATACTTCCTGCCTCTTGACAACTGTAAACTTTTTCTTTCAGACAAATATTATCTAAACTGGGGGCAATTATCAAATTGGCTTTAACGATTGAATCTTCCAATTTCAATGGAATTCAGTGTACAATAAGAATTCAATACAAAAGCCAAAGACAATTTTTTCTCTGAAATAAAAAGAAGATCATCACAATAACTCATTTTTCCCTTCCTCGTGCTGCGGAATATCACATAATATAATAAGAAACCCCTTTATTCTGTTTAAAATTGCACTCAGCGTCCCGTCACGTCTAAGATCCTCAAATAGAGACCTAAGAACCGATTATACCACAACCCTACCCCTTAGACGGGGCTAAACTCGATCGACAATAGCGAAGCGCGCGCCGTGCCATTAAGACCGCGATGATTCCAACTATTCGCGGAGAAGAGACAATCGGCGTTTAAAGTCAACTTTCTTCTACGTCCGTCCAGTGACAATGGATAGAAAAAAAAAGAAACGAGAGGAGAGATATGCGCTTTGGTAGCGACGGAGCGCCTTCGCGTCGGTCGCAACCCCGGCACAATACACCTTATCCTGTATATAAATATAAAATACTCTCCACGCGAAACAATTGACTCACGGAGATCGGTAATTGCGTTCATTTCGCCAACCCTATCGAGTGCTAGAGAGACAGGGGAGAAAATCTAGAGATAGAAATGAGCAGCCACCTTAATTCCATAATCCCGAAGACTCGACGCGCGCGCCAGCGGCTTTATCGCATTAGCACGCGAAAAGAGCGACAGGGACGCGGCGAGCGCCTAAGCAACGTCAGTCATCTCGTCGCCGGTGCTCCCCATCTATCTCATTCTTTCTGTCTTCTCTTTCTTTTCCGTGCGATGTCTTTTTGTTTTGAAACCTTTTTGTCTTCTCGACTCTATAGGAGATACGTGTGTATATATATATATAGCTATGAGCGCGCGCACATCTACGTGCAAGCGCGCATTATACGCCGCACAGAGTCTAATGCCCGCTGGAGGCTACATTAGGAGACAGAGAGAAAGCAGCGCGAGGCAGCTCGAGATGCGGACAGAGAAAGAAAGAGATGCGGGGGCGGAGGCGAGCGCGAGCCGTCAGTATGAGCAAAGAAAAATACAGAATTACCGCGAGAGAGAGAAAGAGAGAGAGAGAGAGAGAGAGAACAAGAGGAGAGTAGGGAAAAAAGGGGTTGGTGTGGCGGCTGTGGCCCGGCGGCAAAAGCAGCACAACAATCCACAAGGAACGGGAAAATAATTGCAAGTTCCGTCGGTGCGCGCGGCCGTGGGCTTCGAGCGCTTTTTTCGCACTCCCGCGAGAGCGAAAGAGAGAGAGATACAGAGAGTGGGAGAGGCAGAGCGAGAGAGAGAGAGAGATAGAGGGAGAGAGAGAGTGAGATGGAGGGGGCAGAAGGAAAGAAAGAAATGCGCCGCAAGGAGGAAGAAGCAAGAAGGCGCGGCAAGGAGTCGCGGGAATATGGGTATTATGTGTATTAGTGTGTATGAGTACGTGTGTCCACGTGTGTGTGAGTTTATGCGTGTATATATATGTGTATATGTGTGTTTAAGTGAGTTTATGCGTGTATGTGTATGTGTGTGCGTATAAAAGTTGAAAGGGAGAGAAGACGGAGAAGGGAAAGAGAGAGGGTGAGATCCAATTAAAAATATTACACATTACTCGCCACACACCGCTAAAATGTGTTTACTATTTAAAAGGTATGGGAGACAGACGGGCCCTACTTCATAAACCACCTCCCTTTTATATATCTCCCTCCTCTCTCTTTTTTCACTCTTTACCTCTCTCTCTCTCTCTCTCTCTTTCTCTCTCTCGTCCCCCTCTCTCCCCCTCTCTTAGTCTTTCTTTCTGACTTACACATAACTCTTTTCTATCTTTATCTCATCTTTCTTCGTTGCTATGCATGCGTGTACGTATGTTTTTACGCGAATGTATGCGGCATGCATTTTATCGACTCACGGTATGGTTGCGTGTATACGTGTTTACGTGAGAGTGAAGAAGAGCGGGCTAAAGAAATTACGTTATGATTTTTGGAGCCGTTGACTGCTGGCGCTCACTTAACTTCTCGAACTCAAAGTTTACCCTACTAATATGGCGTTTTCAGGTTTCGGTGATCGAGAAAAAGTGAAACAATTTTTATCTATAATTTGCAGTGATGGTTTGATTGAAAATAGTGAGTCTCAACTTAAAAGAATTTATGACGATTTTTATATAGGCTAATGAACATATTATGAACTCGTATTTTTCAGTCAAGCTTGCAGTTACTTTCAATCATAATATATAATAAGTTCTTACTTTATGCCAAGCAGCAACACCATATTGAATTACTTATAAAATATTATAAAAGTAAAGAACAATAGATTGCCTACTCTTTCCATTCTGTCAAATAAAACTAACAAGGAGACTGCCATACCTCCGGGTTACGGATTTTTATGAAACTTTGGGAGATGTTTTCCGGTACTTAAAACTAAAGCTTAGCACCGTAGTTTTTTCCAATGGGCCCTATTTCTCGGGATATAAGTCATTACACCCCAAATGCGTAAGAATTTCGTGAGAAAAAGCAATCTTCTTTTTAAGATAACTTTGCAGGTTTTTACAGTAGAAAAATTACCCATATGACAATAAACATAGATTAAAAGAGCTTTAATTTAAGTTTTGTATTGTATAAATATTAATCTGACACACTCGTGCAGAGTTATGTTGAGAAGAAGTGTTTATTTTACTAAAATTATACGCATCTAGGGTATAATAACTTATATCTCGAGAAGAAGGGCTCATTGGAAAGAAACTACTGGTGCTAGGCTTCATTTTTAGGTACCAGAAAACACTTCTCAAAGTTCCATCAAAATTTCTTGAGCCGGAGGTGTGACACTCTTTATGTAAGTACCAAAATCTGGCAAAAGGCTATTATTTAGAAAACGACACATGGTAAAAATATCTTTGAATATAGTGGGTAAATTTTACTACGTGTTCCCTGGGATCACAAAAGATTTATGACCCTCATAATATCTAACATTTCGAAATCCCGATTAACATAAAACAAAATGCCCTGACATAGTGTACATTAGAGTGGTCCAAAATTTCCCGAATCTCAAATTTTCTTCTTATAACCCCTTCAAAATGTTGTAATTGGCTTAAAAATGAGATATTTGGTCCGCCGGTTGCCTGAAGTTAACATTAAGAGGTTTCTAACGCCGCAAACAGGTTTCAGCATTTGATTTTAAGCACTGTTATTACATTAGATGAACTAAAAATAATTGTATGTTAATTTATCCAATTACCATTTTTTTACGCATATTATAAACTTGTTAAATAAAAAAATGCATTTGGTTGAGAAAAAAGTAGCAATTTTTTCCCGCCCGGGAAAAAAGTAAATTTGCAGGAATCATATACTACTTTTGTCCCGCTTTTCAAGTCAATAAAGTGGCCATTACGGTTGAGTAGGAAATAAAGAAATTTTTCATTTATGTGAGAATGGATAGCACCGCGCAAGACGAATACAAAAAATTTGTGTGTAATGACATTTGTAAGTAGAGGAATAAGTGAGCAATTATCCTACTGTCGATAACAGATAAAAGGAAAACATTAGATGAATCAAATGTAATTCGAGTATCATGGAACGAAAGACAAGTGAAGGAGAAAGAGACAGAATAATAAATGAATATTGATACAATGAAAACGAACGCGCAATGAAATGTGGAGAACGTTTAAAAAATATATACAAATGTGGCTTAAGGTGGTTCACACACGAATCCCGAGTCAACTGGAAGTGCACAAAAAGAAAGTTACGAAAATTTTATTTAATGTATGTAAATAATATTTATTAAATTTTAAAAATATATTTGGGGGCAAAATAGATGAGATTTCTAGAGAATGGAGAATTTTACATAACCAAGAAATACACTAGCTATACGGGAAGCCAAACATTACCAGAGTTATTAATTAAATGCGGAAGACTAGGGTGGACTAGGCATGTAGCTAGGATGGGTAACGAAAGAGGAGCACTTTGAGTAGTCGTAGGGAAGCCGACAGGAGCAAGAACCCCCAGGTAGACCGAGATGAAGGTGGAAGGACAATATTAAAATAAACCTATGAGAAATAGGATGTTATGAGGAGGATAGGATGCAACTCGCAGACAATAGAGAAAGATGGCGTGACTGTGAACAAGGCTATGTGGACTACACAGCTATGGATAGGTAGTCCCAACAAGTAGTTATGATTTTATGGTGATGATGCAAGCACGTCTACAGCCGACATAAAGACTATGTGATAGCTGTTGCCCTGCAGGTTTCGTTGCTGCTTACCATTACTATTTGGCATTTATAATAATAATAATAATAATAATTTATGAATATTAAGATAATTTAAAATGGCTATCATACAAAAAACTACGTTGTCTTCGTCGCGTAAATGATATTTTTACGCTCCATGACTCACTTTTTCACGCTTTGAGATTAGAATTTCAGCGTTTTCGTACTTTTTAAGTAAAAATATTTTAAACAGGTTTGGATCCCCGTATTTTCTATTACGTCATTAGAAAGTACGGATTTCATACTTTTATACCTTGGCTTTTTACTATGCTCTGAAGTTTTTGTGAATAAATATCTTATTACTGCTTAGAGCCCCGCCAATAGAGTAATTTTCTCTCTAAAATTTATTCGGCACTCTGGTCTAAAAAATTTCGAGGGGATATATTTAATGATCATAAATAAGCTGTATAAGTTTATTTGATTCTGTAATACTTTAATTTGCGTTCGAACCACTTTAACAAAATTAAAAGGGATCAGCAAAAGCATGCATTCGTAAATTTGGAACAAATAAAACAGAAGGTAAACAAAGACAAGCAGGTGACTAAGCAGAAAAGAAAAAGATAAATTGAGATAGAAATGCAAAATGTGAGAGAAAAGAACAAGAAAATGTTTGAAGTGATAAAAGCCGCGGGCCTTAAGGAGTGAAAGAAAGAAGGAAACTGAACAGAGATAAGTTGTGTAATTAAAAGAAAGTATAGAGAAAGATCAATGGAAATATATATGTGAGAAGAAGACAGCATTTCCTATCGAAAGATTCAAAGATTTGCCGTTAAAGTTAGAGTACATTTGAAGAGATCAAAAAATAAATTATTTTTTTCATATAACTATTCCTTGAAGCTCACTTTATACGTTAGAAAGCACCAAATTGTTTTTTAAAGCATCCTATAAGTATTTTGAATATTTTTATTGTAGTTAATTATATTGCCTTATATGTAATTTGCCATCTTTAAAGTCGTTTTTCTCAGCACTTCTTCAGTTTTGGCCTTAAAAATGCTCCTTGCGCAATGCGAGTGGTGAAATAATTTGCAGATACACAGAAATATTGTTTTTTACATTAGAAAGATATTATCAGAACGATTTTTCATATAACCCTCGTATACACATTTTCCACAAGAAATTATGAAATATAATTATGTATTATTTTTTGATTTGTGTGAGTAAAATTTGTATACAGCGGTTATATAAAAAATGGCTCTGACAATATGTTTCTAATGTAAAAAACACTAATTCTATGAAGTTTCAAATTATTTCACCGCTCGCATTTACGCAAGGAGCATTTTTAAGGCCAAAAATGAAGTGCTGAGAAAAACGACTTTAAAGATTGCAAATTGCATATAAGGTAATGTAATTAAATACTATAAAAATATTCAAAAAAATTATAGGATGCTTTAAAATGCAATTTGGAGATTTGTAACGTATAAAATGAGCTTCAAGGAACACTTTCTTGAAGAAAAATAAATTTGATTTTTTGACTCTTCCAAGTGCCTTAAAATGAAAAAAAGAAAAAAATATAAAGAAAGAATCATGTGCTTATACGAGCATTGAAATTGTAAGGGTTGCATCATTTTTCAAAGAGAAATTAGGCATAAAAACTATAGTGGACCATTCAAGATTAGTCGGAGATGATAAAACCATGGTAGTAAAAATAAATAATTTAGAAGAAAAATAAAAAGATATAAGTAAAAAAAGTAAACTTGAAAAAGAGAAAATATATAATAATCATGATAGAACGTGAAAATAATGGGAAATATACAGAAGAAAAAGAAAGAAGGTAAAGGCAAATTAGGAAGGGAATTAAGGAAAATATGTAATGGTGAAGTACATGAGGATAAATATAGAGAATTCGTAGTACAGATGGGAGGAAAATATACAGCCTATGCCCGAAGAGAAATAGCCAAAAAGCAAGGCAACGAAACAAGAAGTAAATACAAAGAAAGGGTCGAAAGATGATAAGCAAGTAAGAAGAAACCGTGAGTCAGATAAAGGGGAGATAAAAGAAGAGACAGATAATGATTATTAAAATATAATTATTTTGTAAGAAAGATAAATGTGTAAATATAAGAAACTATCTGTATTCCGAGAGGAAAAATTGAACATTAGAATTTTCACACATAAAATTATTATTTTTATAGGAAAAAATAATAAAACATTATAACACCCCATTCAGTAAAATATACCATAAAAATGTATGATTATTATTAATTATATATGGACATTGCTGCCCAATATATAAGTAAAACTTATTTCTATTACGAAATTTTGTTATTAGAAACTCTTGTAAATTATTTTCTTAACCCTATTCGTACGGTGCGTTCGCTTGAAGAGGATAAGAAGAACGACCGAAGCGCCCATGGTGGCAAGAAAGAGCGAAAAAGTCGGAATATAAAACGGTAAATGTATTACTATGTGTATAATGTATACTGCATAACGTCGAAATACATTAAAAATAAAGTGATTTAATAAACCTCCAACAATATTCTTGTGTCTTTTTGCACATGAGATTAATATTACACCCGTACAGATGTATATTGTAGACGAACAACACGAAATAACATTTATTTATGTTGTTATCTCAATTATAAATGATCAGAGGTTCACAGTTAGGCATCTCCTTGAAAAGAAATGGGAATACAGAGGAACGGTACACCAACTATTAATTTATTTTAAGAAAACTTATGACTCATTAATAAAATCGAAAATGTCCTATATCTTAGTATTGTCCTAGTACCAAAAAAGTTAGTTCACTTAATCAGAATGTGCCTAGTTAACAGTTGGGGCATATGATTTCGTTGCCAATGCTACAGGAAAGCAGTGAGGGAATTGTACTAAATGAGTTCCTAACGTATTTGTTAGCATACGCAGATGATATATACATTATAGGAAAGAACAGAGAATTTATAATAAAAAACGTGGAAATACTAATAAAAACAGCTAAAGATGTGGATCTAGAAATAAGCAAAGAGAAAATCAAGTATATGGTCACTAGCCGAACGGGGTCTGAGAATGATGATACCGATTTGAAAGTCTCGAGCAAACTTTCAAAAAAGTAGAGGAGTTTAAATACACAGAGACAATAATTAATAGACTACAGAAATGAGACTCATAAGGAAATCAAGAAGAGACTGCATTCCGGAAAGACATGCACCTATTTGGTAGATAAATTATTAAAATTTCTATAATGCCAGTTCTTACATAAGTATGCGAAACGTGGGTGTTAACCAAATGGGAAGAAAATATATTTAGAATGTTCGAAAATAGAGTCCTTAGAAATGTATTCGGGGGTAAAATAGATGAGATTACTATAGAAAGAAAAATTTTTACGTAACCAGGAAATACATGAGTAATACGGAAAGCCAAACAATATTTTAAATTACTAGAGTTATTAAATTTTGAAGATTACGATGGGCTGGGCAAGTAGCTAGCGAAACCAACAGGTGCAAGCCCCCCCCAGGTAGATCCTAAACAATCAATTTTTCAAATTTAATTTTGATTAAAGAGCATTTTACTATCTTTACTTTCAATGCTGCATTTTAGTAATTTAATATGCTGAACACTATACCATAATTTTTCATTACATATTTACTATTGATATATAGAATACATTCACCAGATTTTGTCAAATATGTTCTTCTGGTAATGAAAATAAAAAAAATACGTGAAAATTCAAGGTGACTTGAAGGTGGCTCCCTGCCCTGGTGAAATTTCTAAAATCTCGGTATTAAATTTTTAAAATCTGAAGCTTACATGGATTATTTGTTATTATTATATGAAGTCATACAGCAATTTTCAGATTCTTTAAGCCTATATATTCAAAGTTATTCAACATAATGTGATATTTTTGAGTGAAATTGGACTTTATTTAAAATAGTCCTCGCGCACACCACATTGTCATACATGTCTAAGAAAATTCTATCATGTTTTTAAAACTAAAAATAACTAATAATCGATTTTAATTTTATTTTACTATTTATTATATATCTTTGAAAAATATATATGTGACTTTGTTTCAAAATTGCTATATAAATAGCAATATTTAATTAAAAGTTGTATTATAAATAAAATTTAAAGTATCACTTAATAAAAGAACGAGCGAATTTTTGTTGAAAATACCTTAAGGGGATGTCGGAGCTAAAATCGTGTATTTTCTTTTAGTGATTACTTTTAAAATATAGAATGCAGGGAAACCTTAAGAGCAGAACACCGTAGTGCTTTTTATAATAAAGCTTTTGCATGCAAGATAAAGTTAATCTGATGAGTTATTTTTCTGATTAATTGGAAATACAATAGGATGTTTACGCATTGAAACCTAACCTCAAAATTGTAATCATACCAAACTTTTGCTAATAACTTCTTTTAATGTAATTTTACAGTAAGATTTAGAGCTGAGCACCGTAGTGCTTACTATAATGAACCGATCTGTACAAGATAAAGTCAGTCGGACTTGTAGTTTTTACAAACAATTGGAAATACAAAATAGGTCGGACAGCAAAAGGGGGGGGGGGGGGGGGCGGGGCTCCGACATCCCCTTAAAGAATATATTCTCAAAGTTACAATAATATTTTAAATTTTTTTATGTTCGAGGATCAATTTGCGTCCAAATTCAGGACTTTGATAAGACCATTCATCTAAAGGTGCCTATGCCTCCCAAAAAGCTTTTAATTTACATTAATTTTTTTTATACATATAACATTAGTGTTGAATAAACTAAATTGCTTTCAATATTAAACAGGTGAAAAAGTGAATAGTATTAATGGAAAGAAAATTAATAGAAAAATTAGTCAAAATCATAAAAAAAACACCAGGGAGCCACCTTAAGTGGACCAGTCTGAGTTAAATGTATGAAAAAATTAACTTTTTGTATTTGTGTATTCGATAGGAAATTTCCCGTAGCATACGTACTTGCAATTTATTTTACATAATTACTATTCGCTCCAAAATTATAAAACAAATTAAAGATTTAATTCTCATTTACAATAAGTTAAAATATTGTTACATCTAATAAACAGTATTGTTTTTTACAGGATTTAACTGAGGCCAGACCCCTTTAAATTTAGTCATTCTTCGTGCGATTTTTATAACTTTCTTTGATAGTCAATAGCTTTACAAAAAATTAATATTTCGACATAAAATAACGCTGAAATTAAAACTCCTATTATCATCTACTTTTACTTACTTTTGGAACATTTTTCTAGCGTAAAAACTTACAGATTTATGTTCAAAAGTAAATATTCCGTTTGTCACTTCAATGGCGGATGTTTAGAGTATAATGGCTTGTATGGCTCATACGAACAAACTATGGATAGTATAAATTTCAGTATGAGGTTGTCTTTCAATGCCCATTGTCTTTTGTTGTGATTTAGTGAAGATAAAGTAAACTATTTGTATTCGTACCGTTTATACTTTTTACATTCTCCTTTTTATTTTTTTTTATTCAATTACAAATCGCCCATACTGCACAAGAACAAACGGGTAAGATGAGATACTATTTATGTATATACGTATATATATATATAAAATTTTGTTGCAATAACGTACTTAGAATTATGACATTTTTTTAATATTTAACATACATTTTATTTGCAATATAACTTCTTTTTATCATATTGAAAAATAATTTAGTAAATAATTTTGTATAAATGTTTTGTCTTTTTTTACATTTTTAATGTGTTCCATTTTATTATGGCACTCGAATAACATATTTTGTCCGCCGAGTGTAGTTTAGCATCAGATAATGCAGTGACAAGACGAAGGGTCGCATGATAGTATGTTTGCTACAACACTCGTTAGATGGCTGTAGGACCAGCGTGGCCCAAGCATGGCGTCATTTATAGGCGATACTGTACTGTTGAAGTTTCTTTATTATTCTTTTTTACTATAACTACATATTGTATGTAGCTCATTGAAACAAAAATTTAAAATTAGTTTTATGAGTTTGAAAGACAGAACATTATTATTATATTTTATATAATTTTAAGGTATTTGATTACGTATAACAACAGTTTACTTTTATATTCTAATTTTCATAGATTAAAACAGTGTAATAATTGTCTTGATGCAGTATTGTATTTAATAATTTTACTTTTAATTAAAGCAAATTCCCCTTAAAACTATTGTTTTGCAAAAAAATTATTTTTGATAAACTATTCATTGATCAAAAAGATATTTAGCAAGAAAAAGATCTAAATTATAACAAATTTCACATTATAACCAAGTAAATGTACAAAACTTAAATATAGAAGATTTTTACAATATAGAGAAATTTTTTAGCTAAAACAATTATTTATGATACTTTTAAACACAGCTTATGAAAACTATCATAATTATTGAAGACTAAAAGAATTCTTAATTCCAATGTATTAATGTAATCTGCTATTTCTCTTTAAATATCTGTAATACCACGTTAAATGAATATAATGCTAACACCTTTATCACTATAGAGCATCCTGTGTCCCCTTTATCCTGTCGTATTATATTGATTTTCTAAAATTTATATTGAAGAGATAAAATTTTGAACGATTTTTCTTCGCAATAAATTTCATATATACAATAAAATCTGTAAGTAAGTACACATACATTAAAAAATGTAGAAAAAATGTATAAAATGAATGTTCGTCCCACTATTGATAAATTTAATATGAATGTTTTTTGCATATATTTTAATGCTTTTATATAATACATGATCAATATGCTGGATTTATTAATAAATTGTTATTTAAAAATTCTATTTTTAATATATAAGAAATACGAAAAGTCTCTTGAACATGCTTTGTAGACACAAAATGGTTTACTAAGATGTTTATATTTATATATCTAATTTTCCTTCTACTATATTTTTCTATAACCAAATCAAGAATTTTTTTAGTAAAACCAATAAATTATTCTACTTCTTTATTTTAAATTATTTTAAATCATTTTCAAGTGTCATCTTTGAGACACGAAGGCTTTATTAATAATACTTTTAAACTTATACAGGCATTAGGTTTGGCTTTGCAGTCGCAACAAGTACTTGAGGGTTCGAAAGTGATATGAAAGGATTTTGTGATGATTAAACCACACGTGTTTGAAAGTGGAAAAGGAATAGTTTTAAGAGGAAGCCGTTTCCGCTGTCCTTGTCTAATAACATTTTTGCTATTTATTCAAATACTCGTTTGTTAATTGATAAACTAAGAGTTGTTCCCAATTCGTCTTAAAATCAGGAATATTTTGAGACCTAAAAAAGTACCTAACATTATTTTCTGTCCGAGAAAACTTAACCTCAATTTTTGCGTTCCGAAGTTTTCTTTGAAAGGAAATAATATTAGTTTTTCAATTAACAAACTACTATTTGAATAAATAGCAAAAATGTGATTAGACAAGGACAACGAATACGGCTTCCTCTTAAGGGGGTAAAAGTGTGGTTTAAATATGAAAATTAAAAAAATGTTAATAAGTGTATATTTTTTTCTAAAAATAGCTTAAATGTTCAATATAATGTATATAACAAAGGATTTTTAAATTCATCAAAAGAGACAAATTATCCAACCTAACCCATTGCTACTTTTTTCTTTTGATGATTTGCCAACTTCCTTGTTATGTACATTATATATAGTTATAATTCAGCATACAATTGAACATCTAAGCTGTTTTAAGAAAAAATATAGACTTATTAACATTTTTCAAATTTTCATATTTATACACCCTTCTACCCTCTTAATTGGTATATAAATATTCTGAGTGTTATTAGCAATCGGCATCATAACTTATGTATAAAATAACCTTATATAAGATAGTTCTATCAATTGCTCAATTGATTCTTGTATAACATATTTGTTACTAAACAAAATTTTCATTGACAGTACAGATATTATTACAGATATTATATAATTATATAATTATGTCTTTTAAATGCGTAATACAAACATATGAATATAACTGTTTCATGATTGCAAGGACTTCATTATTAATATTATTTTTAAATATAATTTTTATTAAGGTTTTCAAAGTATTTTACCAAATCTTTTTAGCATTCATTTATTACGTATCAGTTTTACGCTTTCACGTATTGTAAGTAAAAGAGAAAATACGCGTAGAAAAGAATTCATGAATTTTATGGTGTCTTTATAATTTATTTGTTGTAAATAACATATTCATTAACAGTCGAGAAATCGTTATTTATTAGCAGACGAACAATGCAAGCGAGTTCTCGTATAAATAAATGAAATACATTACCCTAATGGTCGTTAAATGTTAATACAAGTAATATAAGTATGAAATTAACCTGCAAGCGACGCAACAAAATATTCATAATAATACACGGCTAAGTTTCCAGATCTTAGTATCATTAAGAATATATCTTTCTTTCAGCAATAGTCAATTTAAACGGCAATATTTTACTAAACTATAACAAGAAAAGAGATTTTATATCTGGTACAATTTTTAATATTTCTTAATAGTTAGTAAATGATGACTTGTAACATTTCCTAGCTTAACTTTACTTCTTAGCAACTGGGTGCCGATTTCTTTCCCACCTCTTCTTCTTTTTCTATTTCTTCTTATATTATTGCTTTATCTTTTTGCAAAAAGCAGATGTAACTTAATCCAGCTTAAGGTTTACATATATACAAATTATTTTAAGATGCAAGTAAATAGTGTGACATAAAATTTTTCGTTCATATTCTCGTCCGTTGAACGTCGTTTACAGACTTTGATCTTGATTATACAACTGCATTTATGATATATAGCAGGCATCATATAAATACATCAATTATATTTATAGTAATAAAATCATTTTTATTGTGTTATTCGTATGTTAATCATATTACAGCAGTCTCCATAAAAGTGTTGAAGTTTTGTAAATTATAATTAAATTAATGAGAATAATTATTACATAAAATGTCTGCTACTAGATAATTAAATATTAGTATAATACGAGATCATAAATACAAAACGTTTAGTTACTTTAAAATTATACTCAATTGCAGTAATACATTTTTAATTGTTTTATTATTTTCATATATTTTGTAAATAAATTCCATTTATTGAAAAGTCATGTTTTTTTATATCCCTGTATATGTTCTAAATATTCAATCCGTGAAGTAATTCAAAGAAATTTACAAGTGTATTGTAAGTAAGGAGGTTACGTTCTGTGGTTAAAAAAATTCGATGGCGGTATTGATTTGCTGCCTAACAAAGGTCTGCAGAAGAATCATTAGCATGGTTAAAAGTTACTTTATCGTGAACGTGCAAATATGTGCATAGATTATTATGACTAACTCATTGAACTATATCCAGTTGCTTTAACTACCATGTAAAAGAAAAGCTTACAAAAGAACTACACTCAACATGAGAAAATTGACTTCAACTATGTATATAATATATTATTTAGAACTTTCTAGCCTCCATACAGTTACAAGTGCAAGGTTTTGTATTGTAATTCATTTTGCGTCTTGCAACTTAAGCACAGTTTATCAAATGTAAAATCTGATATGTAGGCTTTTATATTGCATTTTTGTTTGTTTTCGTAATTTTTAAAAAATCATTATTTTTTCTAAATTATTATCACAATTGTTGTATCATGATTGATTTGAACAATAAAAGGTTTGATATTAAAATAAAAATAATAAATACAACATAATAGAACAGTTTTCTCAAACGCTAGTTTAAGGTGCCAATTCACTCAGTAAGTAATTCGCTATTTGCAAAAAACTGAAAAAAATTAGCTTTTAGCAAATACTTTAATAAATTGATTTAAACGCAAACAATCGACTTCTGAGTATGTGTTATATATTCGAAGGCTAATGTACTATAAATCCATACTTTATTTGTGAATAAAAAAAGTATAATTCGATAAAGGCTAGGGAGATAGATGGCGCGCATTTTTCAAATAGCAGTGGTATGTGGATTTTTTTGTAAAATTTATATCAAATACTTATTTATATAGTTTGAAATATGACCGAACATTATTTAAAAACTAATACTAGCTACTGTTTTTTATTAAAAAATCGTATCGAATTATTCACTACGTGAAAAGGCACCTTTACTGTCTTAAGCGACACAATAAAAAGCCATGGAGTTATTACACAGCTATAGAGTTTTACTAAAAATAAGTGTGATTATAATATAATTCTGCTGTGCCAAAGAAAAAGTTTGATAAGCCTAATTTTTACGATAATTCATTTTATATATCCTCGGCTTCCAACCTTAACGACTTGAGTCTTCTTTTTTTAAATATCGAGATATTGAAGTTTGAATTTCCAGATGCTATTTAAAACTAGACAAAAGAAGATCATAGATTATGAAAAAAGGAAAGTACTAGATAATCTTCTGAAAAAGAAGTGTCATTAAGGCGATTCGCTAGCTAGAAATCAACGGTTTATGCTTACTATTATATAATATTCGAAACGTTATATGATACCATTACAGCATACGTTTACACCGAGAAGGAGTAGACTCGAGCAAGTTGGTCGCTTATACCCGAAAAAGGTAATCATAACTTACTATACATACAAATTTTATAAATAATAAATTTATGGTATTAGTTAATTATTTTTTTAGTGAGCATATGTATGGGGTATGCAAGCATATGTAATTTTGACTCTTAAGTCAAAATTTAAGAAATAGATACATAACTGCCATGGCGGTCCTATTAAGGAAAAACTATTAATCCTTTAGTATATCACCAGAATAGGGCAATTTTACGTATGAATGGAATCTATTTTAAGTGTTCCTGTGTAGCGAATATCTTAATTTTTCACTTGCTTGTTGAGCATTTTACAATCTTCATCTCGGATTTAAATTCAGCGACAGCTGAAGCCACATAAAATAGATCTACGTAAGTTTTCCCATTCTCTATCGTACAGGAAATGAATAATAGTTATAAGTTATAAAAAATAGTTTTCTCTTGACAAGACAGCTAATTGAGGTTACGTGACTTAAAAAGATTTTGTTGTAATTTCAGATTCGAAACCTACGCCCTTGAAAATCATTATCTAGCCAATTTTGCTTATTTTGCTTTTAATTTATAAGAAATACCCCTAGCATCCAAATTGACTCCACATTGTTGTCTACGTCGCAATACTGTTTTTGGGCGTCCGAAGGTTAAGTGGTTATTCTGGAAAGTCACAAATATATCAATTGGTCCATAAGAAATATTGCGTTTGAATACACGATCTATTTAAAAGTGTACAATATTTTCAATAGCTAGATTATTAATAAGATTTTTATGGATAAAAATAAAAAATATTCAAAAACTCTTCATAAAATCAGTTGCAACTGGCGTATTTCTCAGTTCAAAGACAAATGGAATTATCAAGCATTGACATATCTTTGTCACGACATACTTAGTGTGTATATTTAATTTTAATGTATAATTCGAGAATTTATAGAATTAAATTCCGATTTTAGTAAATGCCGTTTACATAAATTTGTATAAGGAAAACACAAATTTGTATGTATTGCAGAATGCTTATTTCTACACACTATATTATTCATGATGTTTTATTTCAAATAACTCAGTAGAAGCTTGCATCATGTTCACCATTTTCATTCTATTTTTTCTTTTGCAAAAAGTTAACCATCCGCTACATATAAAAAAGTACGCCAGAGTTTTGGTTATAAAACGTCTCGCGACATCCTACAGTAGAAGGGCTTACAACTAAGTCCCGAGAACCGAAACTCGTACAGCTCGGTGTGCGGATGTGTCTCGTGTACGTTCCCGGGACTACCGGGCCCAAAGTGCGCGCATTATGCGAGATGCGAGATCCGTACGACGGATCGATGCCCAACGCCGATATTGAAGCTGACATGTTTTGAACACACAATCCTTTCATTCGCGCGTATTTTCGATTTCTAAGAGTTGTATTTGCGCGCTCATTCTTCCCACGTGCTGCTGCTGCTGGCACTGCTGCCACGCAAGGGATATGCCACCGTCTCGTGTTACCTCGGCTCTCTTATATACATATAGGTGAATATATTTATACGCTACGTGTCGGCCGGGACCGGAAGAAATTTTGACCGGAGTAATATGAGCCGCCACCCCCGTACAATGTCCTATCCGTGAAAGCGACGTAGAAAGGAGGAATCCACGACAGTTCGATGAAGCGACGTACGATTGAGATAATGGAGACGTCGAAGTCTGTGCGGAAGTGAGATTTCATTTCGTTTATGGAACGAAAACAATTGAAGTTAGTCAATAGAAATTACATGTGTGGAACGAAAGTAAATGAATTTTTTTTCTTACGTAGGTACACTATAAGTAAACTATATTACAGAATTGATATATTTCTCGATATGCACCATCAAAATTTATATGCAAGGATATTCCTACTATAAGCTCTAACGAATGTACAATAATTGTATTATAAAATTGTTTTCTAGATTAAAAATATTACTCTACTCTCTTCATTCGCTACTTATTGTAAGTATAAATTGATACCCCTTTTTACCACCCGTTAAAACGAATTAACTCTTCCGCGAAGCAGACCAGCTTTTCAATTCAAGAATAATGCAAATCAATCGTGAACTCGCGCAGTATTTTGACAAGGGTCTCATTCGCCGCTCGGCGGACTTCCGGATTAGGAGAACAATGATCGCGCCTCTCGCCCCACCCCCTCCAGCAAAGGAGTGAAGATTCTTGATGGTGATGGCTTCGCTTTGAAACCGATCCTTTTCGAAATGTCCATTTCGCTCTCGCGATTCTACGCGGCAGCAACGCTGACATTACATATCCTGCCCGTGTGCGTGCGCGCGGGCTCCGTGCCCTGAATGAGCCAATTAGGAGCAGGTAGGAGACCCAAAACAATGAGTGTCGCTGTCAAACCCAACCAAAATAAGGACCATTCAGGCTCCGGACTGGTAGCTGGCGCAGCTCCGTGACACCCACGCGAGTATATACACGTGTGCGTATTTATTGATAGAAGGGGGAGAAAGAATTGAGCGAAGGTCCTCCCGCGCATATGAACCGAAGAGGCCGAGAGTACCGAGAATAAGCCTGAGAAATGGGAGGTGAGAACCCTGGTGTATTGCGACTGCAAGTGATATCATTCTCTCGTTTTCTCATTTGGCGGGTCGTCGTCATGTTCTCGTTCTGCTGCAATAACTTTCATTTTGTGGTATACGGTCAACGTGCAAGTGACAGGTTACGTTTCATTTTTTTTACATCTGTTGTTTTATATACTTCGCTTTCTCTTAGCGAATTGACATTTGCTTTGTTACACTCTAGTTATACTGATTGTTGATTTCTTTCATTACAGTAATACTTAAATAAAGTATAGAATGGACGTAAAAATGATTTTAATTCGTGTATAGTCCTTTTCTTAGTTATCTATAGCATTTATAAATTGAATACAAGTTTAGGGAAACACCCTCTTCACTTTGTTTTACAAGCATTATTATAATATATTCTAAGACTAATAAGGAAAGTGCACACCCTGTGGGAAACGATTTTTTATCAAACTTTAGGAGGTGGTTTCAAATACATCAAAAAGAAGCCTAGAAAGAAAAGTTTACTCGAAAGATAATCGAAGTAGGCGAAAAGTGCTGTAATGTAAACTTTGTTTCGAATAAAAATATTATTCTGAAGAAAAATTATTAACATTTAAAGATGATGATTATAAATGCATGAATATTCGATAAAATTTAAATCTTTAATTCAATTGTTTTCCATTTACTTTAAAATCACCATCTTCAATCGCTAATGACTTTGCATCAGAACAATGATTTAATACTAAACAAAGCTTACATTGTAGTTCTTTTTACCTACTTTAATTATCTTTTGGGTCGATTGTTTTAGCATAAAAAATCGCGCAGTTGCTTGTTAAAAGAAAAGATACGTTTTACCATTAACTAACGTATATTTTAAATAAAATACCTCATATCTCGAAAACAAGAGCCCATTGGAAAAGATTACGGGTGCTAGACTTTATTTTTAGGCACCGAAAACCACCTCCTTAAGTTTGATAAAAAATCGTTTCCCATATTTAATTATTTTAGTCGTAAATTGATCAACACCTTTGACTTTATTGTTTTCTAATTTGTCAATAGCAATCGATACTGCTTCAAATCTTAGTTTTTGAAGATGAATCTCAGCAGTCTGTATTTCATCGTGTTCTGTCTCATCCAGGGTTTCGCATACATTTAATGGTTTTTTAAAATAGTTTTTTTATATGCTAAATAATCCAGTTGTATCTGGTATAAAAATGAAATTCTCGTCCTTCATCGAACTCATTTTAATCGGAGAACTATCTTGACAGAATTAATGCCCCTGTACGTTTCATGGAAATCATTTTCTTTGGCGTTACTTATAAGAAGACTGCACACCTTGCGAGAAACGAAATTCGATCAGACTTTGGGAGGTATTTTCTGGTACCCAAAAATAAAGCCTAATAGTACCCATAATTCATTCTAATGAACCCTTGTTGTCGAGATATGAGGTAATTTACTCGAAATATTCGTTATTTTAATCAAAAAAGGTACCGGTAGAATGAATTACGGGCGCTAGGCTTCATTTTTGGGTACCAGAAACCTCCACCCCAAGTCTGACCAAAATTCGTTTCCCGAAGTGTGCGCACTCCCCTTGTAAGCATTAAAAAGTAACAGACAAAATGTGAGTTTCGTTCTTCAGTCCGCCATATTGAAGGAGCCATCCATCAGAATTCCTAAACTCCATCCATAATTAGCGACATCGCTTTATCCCAAACAGCCCTCCGGGGATTACAAACACCGCGAGAACTATTTCCGCGCGCGAAGCCCAATCTGAATTTCCTGGAATTCTTGACTTCGCACTTGAAATCCATCGCCGCGCAGCAGGCAGTATGGTAATTTCCGCATCCAGCGAACTTCAGCCCCGACGCAGCCAGCGTGCGCGTTGCAACACCGCGTATCCCCCCCTGTGCAATTTATTATTACGTCTGTATTGTAAGAGAAGGCGAGAAGCGAAACGCGGTGGCTGAGCGACGCCATCTTCAAAAGCCCGCGGAATCCGCATGCAGTGCGTATATACGTGGTATACGCCACGTGCGCCGGCGGTCGGCTTAGGGCACTCGTTGCCAGCATTAATTGAAAAAAAGGACGCCGATACGCAGCAGCAGCAGTAACAGCAGCAGCAGTGGCTTCAAAGGGATGTGTATCGCTGCAGCTCGCCCTCTCTGCCACTCGCGCGGGAGAGGGAAAGGAAGAAGAAGAGGCGGCGGTGACTACGCAGCGTACACGTACGTGAAAAAAGAGAGAAAAAAAAACGGCGGGCATGTATGCATGCGAGCGCCGGCGACAACGAAATAATGCCTTTCTCTCGTGTGCGCCTCCTTAATGGGACGCTTCGTTGCATTAAAAGCCAAGAGCGAGAGGACGGGGGATATGTGCACCGCACTGCGGAGCAGCCCGACGACGACGACTTCCAAATTGAGTAATTACGCCGCCCGGCGACGCGCCTGAATATGCGATATCGAACAGACGCGAGCTGCTGAGCGCCGAGGGAATCGGCGCGCGGATCTCGAAATTTCGAGTTTCTTTTGTTCTGGGGCTTCTTTCTTTATCTTTCTTTCTTTTTTTTTTAGAGAGCGGATTCACTTTAAGAGATAACGAGCGCACACACGCGTGGAATGGCGAGGAAGCAGGATTTTGAATTTGCAGTTGAAGATTTACGCTTGCATAAGTTTTGCATTTTGGTGAGTATACTTAATTTTGACGCGATTAATTGTTTTAATATTTAACAAAGCATTACGTGTGAAATTCATACAAGCTAATTATTATACAAATATTATAAATCAAATTCAGTAAATGTAATAAGATGATGTATTATGTAAATTATGACGTTGGGTGCACATTGTAGGGAAGTGAATTTCAAGTGAATAGTCCATATAGCCGCAATAATGTTCCTTGAAAGTGAGCTTCATATATTCGCAAACATTCAGATAATTACCATAACGAAGTTTAAAAAAAACTATTAGAAATCATACATTTTTTTTATATTTTTACTATTTCAATACTACAATTGAATTTTGTAAGAATGTTGTTTCTCAATTATTGAAATGTATTTATTACGTTATACTTATGCCTAGATATTTTATTTTGCATATTAAAAACTATAACAATCATTCCCGATTCGTGTGGTCTATTAATGTTTAGTATTTACAATTACAATTAATTTCATTCTATTGTTTTATATTAAATTTTACTTATAAAGTCCCCCTAGCCTATATCTTTGCATAAGTGAAAATCACTTAGAATAAGTGAATAATGCACTCACACTAAGTGATTTCGCATATTAAGATTTCCAGAATAAAGATATAACAATAAATAAATTTATGACACAAACGAAAATAATTTATTGTTATCGTTAAAATGTTCTCCGAGTTTAATAAAAATTAGTGAGTCATTTTAATAAATATCGATTTTAATAAAATAAACTAAATTATACAGTTTTCTTGACTATTTAGTCTAAAAATAATCATCATTATTATTGTCTTGTGGAGATTATGTTTGAGGAGATTAAAAATAATTTTTGTCTAAAAATCTTTCAATATATAAAATGAACTTACCAAATGTATGAAATGTATAATTCTTTTCAATTATAATGATTATACAAATGTTTTTAAAAGTGCGAGACTGTGTAAAAATTGGTAGATAATTTGATTTATTTTCAATTATCCATATACTAAGAAAAATATAAAAATCGTATTTTAATCTAACTCGTTCCACGGTGATCGATATAAATTTATTCATTTTAATGGAATCTGTAGATGTACTATAAAAACTTTTACTATAAAATCACCAATAATCCTAAAACTGGTATAAATACCTGATTATTTATATTCCATTATGTATATTACACATAAAGCATTGCTATAAAATAAGTATTTAATAATTTATTAAATTGTATCGTTATTTATACCACCCTAATTACTATTTTGTAATAAAACGATATAACTAAAAACATTCAAATTTTTATTTCAGTCATGCAAAATATGAGCAATTAAAAATAATCTAATCCACAATTCTACTTCAAGATTTTATAAACTCCGCAGACTCTCCTTCTCTAGGAAGCATTTTTCTGGCTATAGTGGGGTGATCAAGCCCACCATCTGGGTAATTACTATGCACCTCAAAAAGAGAAGAAGAAAAAAAGAAAGATCTCGAGGACCCAAGTCTGCGTACATACACATGGATGGCAGTTTTAAACAAAGGAGACATTTCGAGCTACTACAACTCCGCGGCGTGCGAGGGTGCAGCCGAAAAACTTCATATATAGATCGGAGTACAGGCGCGCCCGCTCGCGAGTGAAGAGTGCACAGATCTACGAGAGTGCACGGTATACAGCAGAATTTGCAGGATGCATCTTATATACATATAGGACGTATCCGTGCATGATTCGACGTGTCGCTGCATACATTATCTCTCTCTCTCTCTCGCTCTCTCTCTCTATGTGTCTATCTCTCTCTCTCTCTCTCTCTCTCTCGCGTGCGCGCAGGGAGAGAGAGAGATTGAGAGAGAAAGAGAGAAACTCGCAGGGCAATGCGAGAGCAAAAAAGATGCAGTGCGCACGGTTTGTGAGTTCGGTGAAAGAGAGACGAAGAGATGAAAGCCCGTGTCGAAGGAAAAGGGCAAAAGAGTGAGTGAGAGAGGGAGATAGAGAGAGAGAGAGAGGGAGAGAAAGGGAGGGGGCGCCTGCGAGAGACAGAGAAAAAGTTATATGCGCTCGCGCAGATACGGAGAGAGATGGAGAGAAAGAGAGAGGCGAGCTATAAAAGGGAAAATTTTTCTTTGCCCTCTGATTGGCGGTTGCCGTGGCAACACACCACCCGGGCACCTCGCGGCCTCTAATTATTTCCAGACACTGAGAATCGAACGAGCCAAGTCCTAGGCTCTGCGCAGCAGCTCCGCAACTCTGTGTACGCTGTGCACCGCGCGTACATGCACGTACTCACACTCGCACCCACATGTGCATATTACTACTCACACCGAGAGAAACGCACACGTGCAGCGCAGCTTTTTTCTCCTGCATTTTTACACTTCTCCCACTTCTCCCTCTCTCGCTCCCTACTTCTCCTCTGTCTCTCTTCCTTCGCAACCCTTTCTTTTATTTTGCATGCGTGTGAGTGTGCGCGTATACTTAGGAGCACGAGAGAGAAACATACATTGAAAGAGAGGGGCTCTAGTCTAGGGGGAGGGATTGGTTTACTCTTTATTACGAATATATACAGTGAGGGGTAAGGAGAAACACGTTCGATTATCAAGGCATCGCGAACTGCATCGCGCGCTGTGGGAATCAACGATATTCTCCCTTGGCTTCGTCGTCGATGCGCATGTATTATATATATACATATTTATATATACATACGCGTGTTATAACGCATGAAGCTTGGACGAGGGTATAAGTGCGCGCGGGTGGGGGGGGGGGGGCGGAGGGGTGAATTTGATTGATTTTAATATTTTCGCTTGACTGCTGATATGATGCTTTTGTGTGTATACGAGCCGAGAAGAGAGGTGCGAGAAGAGGAGTGCAGAGAGGCGCGAGCGAGGGTATGAGGGATCCAATTATGCGCGTCGCGAGGCTCCGGAGCTTGTTTTTCGCGACGAGGAGGAGCGAGGCGCGCCGATATCGATGACGTCGTCGTCTCTTTTCGCCCCGTCCCGCAAACTCTTCTTCCCTTCGGGCTGCTGGAGGGTTATTTTTTTTTACCGAACAAACCGATATGTTTTTCCTTTTCGTTATGATTTTAATTAAATTGAAAGCAAGTGAATTTGCGTTTCAAAGGGTTTTTTGTTGTGGAGATGAGGATTTCCTCGTGAGATATTTTTGGAGTTGACGGAAATTTGCCGAGCTTGTGGATTCGTTAAAAGAATAAGCTGGAAGCGTGAAATTTAATCTCGTTAATGTCAATGCTTTGTGAGAGGTGTAGCATGAATCAATAGGAAATAGTTACTTGTTCGTCCGATTTAATTGTAGTTTAAATTAATGGTGAGTTAATTAATAAGCGGAGTTTAAAACCATGGTGATATAAATATTGCACAGCATTTATATTTTAGAATAAACGAATAATAACATATTTAAAATAAACTTTAACGCAAGCTTTCAATCATCATCTTAAGCAAAAAAAATTATTTTTTCTAATTATGTCTTCTAATTTCTTTTATTTCCGACTCAACCGTAATGGCCACTTTATTGGCCTGAAAAGCGGGACAAAAGTAGCATATGATTCTCGCAAATGCATTTTTATCATTATTTCTCGATTTTTTTTTTCAATTTTGAGCTATTTTTTTCTCATTGTGGGTCTAACTATTCAAATCAATATCTTATAAATTAATGTATCGTCAGTATGAAAATGATGTTCGAAAAAGTTAAATTAAATATCGCAAAATAAGATAAATCGACCAATACCTTTTGAATCTGCGCCTATTTTAAAGAAAAAAATGTAAGGGACATTTCTGCATGTTAAACTAGGCATTCTGATTTACATTAACGTAATTATGTATAATTTTACATAGTTTTAATATTTTTAAACGCATAGGTATATTCATAAATGTCTGATCAGATGTCTAAAATAGAACCTGATTTTGATACTTTAAGAATTAGGCTCTTATTAATATGAACTCAAATCTAATATGACGCTTAGGACTGCTTATTCTTTTTATGTTTTAATCTGTACTATTAATACTAAGAAAGGTAAAGCTAATGAATTTATTTACTTATATTATTGTAATAATATTTGTTGTTTACATATATTAACTTAATCTATTTTAACTTTTTCGTCCTCTTTTTTCTCACTTTCTTAAACTTTCGAGAAACCTTCTTTTTCCTAAAATTTAGCTCTAAATGTTACGCATAAGTTAATTTACACATTTCGACTTTTATCTAACATTATTTAGTCTGTTTATATATTTTCTCGTGCATACGCTAATAAGAAAGTAAGTGAAAAACTGATCATGACAAAATAGATGAGGAATTTTGGACCCTAGCTGTTAAACTAGTTGAGGTATCATTATAGTTCATTTTTGTTTTCAATATTTTTTTTTTGTAGGAACGGAGAAGAAAGTTTGCTATTATAGCAAAAAATAGAGAGAAATAAGATAATACTTCATACTTTCTTTACCTACTGATGAATATATTAACGAAATTAGGTTTTCTTAAATAATACGTAATGGAATCAAATTTCTTTTTTAGGGTCGCGTTATTTACGGATAATGAAGAGCGGAGCACTAGAATTATTATCAGAATAGAAAATTAGCATCTTTACGATTATATTAATTTTCGAACCTGATAAGAATTTTAGTATTCCACTTTTCATTATACAGAAATAAGAAGCAATCCATAAACTACATTATCAATTTAGGCAGTAACCTGTAGTTTGTTTATCCACAAAACGAATGGGCGTCTAAAATTGTAAAGTTTATAAGTAAAAGTGGGCTAACACATTTTTTCTCGATAGTTTTCACTAATATAATAGTATGCATAGGCTTAATTTAGCAAAATGAAGTGAATACAATAAATATACAAAATAGTCAAATTTTGATGATTTAAAGTGTGTATCTGATATCTCATGATTTCGATATTTAATTGCATTTTCGACAGTAGTTTAATTGAATCGTGCTTTGCAATTTGCATACTGTTAGACAGTAATACAAATATACTTACAAATTGTATAAATTAAGTTATAGACAATCTAACTATTAAATGTTTTGAAATCCCTCACTCACAAGTTTTAATGTATCCATTGCCATTACTAAGAGGTGTGACAAACGTCTCGTATAATTAAGGTGTCTGGATTTAGGCACACCTTTTCTAGCAATAGCAGTTATTATTTTAACTAGATAAGACCAGAAGTTCTCCTAATTTAACTTAATGTACACCCAACGGTTAAAATAACTTTGAATTTAGCAAGGATATTTGAACACGTGTTATCTGGAATTACACAAGATTTATATACCTTTCAAAATCCCAGTTAACACGAATCAAAATTCCCCGCTATATTCAAAGTTAGTTTAACCGTTAAGACATAGTTTTTAAAAAATAAGTGATGTTTCGCAATTTAACTAAACAGTTCATATTTAAGAAATTTGTATAACTTTGTCTCGGAATCAATAATAGTATAAATTATATTAATAATTAAATAATAATGTGAATAGAAGGATAATATAATTATAAATAAATAAAGATATTGAATCTAAGTATATTCAAAGTTGAATATAATAAATCCACAAAAATTTATTACAAAGTATAATACGTATAGTTAATTGTCGAAACAGTAAAAGATTAATGAAACTGAAACAAAAATTAAAATGCAATTACAGCAGATCGCACCAATTAAAACATTGATTGCAGAAGCAAGTATAAAAGTGAAAACAAAAGATAATAAGAATCATACGAAGTAACTGAATAGAACAATGTATAAATTCTTACAGTACGACTCCCATTAAAGTCCTAAATCTCGTTAAGCCTCCTTTTTTTGTAAGTAGCACCGATTCACGGCGAAAATTCTCTCACCTCTTGGCAAAAAACTGCAATCTAGCGAGTTCTCTCTCCTTGCACATATCGCGCTATACATACGCTACAGGGACAAACGCCGCCGCGCGCAGTGCATGAATGCATTCGCAGTCGCGAGCGTGGGGTGCCAGGGACTGAGTGCATAGTGAGCAAGAGTGTGAGAGAGAGAGAGAGAAAGAGAGAGAGAGAGAAAAAAAGGCTGCATGCGCGGAAAAAATAGAGTAGCAACAATGCCACGCCACAATAATGAGCATTTTCAGAGTTTAACGACGCGCGGAACGCGCGCACGAGCGACGACCATTATGCGTTTTTCGCCTAGAAACACTGCTGATGCGTGCCATGCACACCAGTGAATGTACGGCATGTAGTGCGTGAGAGTTCACGCAGTGATGTGTATGTATTATGTATAACGGTTTCGTCGGCGGCGAGGTGATTATAAGCACGCGAATGCCCGGGACGGCCAATTTCCCGATGATGTTCTACAAAAAAGTCGTGCAAACTCTGTATTCTAGTTTTATGAAATTGCAAATTTGTCGCCGACTTCTTTTTCAGTTATGATCACCGTGGCGCATGTTCATATAAATAATGTCGATTGAATTTTTTTATGTAGACTATAGGTATACCTAGTACGTTGTTATTTATCTATTAATAACTGTTCAAAAATCGGTTGATGGTTGATACTTAAGTTGGGCAAGACTTTATATCCATAACTACATTAAATCATTCTATGTTATTCAGAAATCATAATACCGTTAATGAATCATTTTAGAGTAGAATATTAAATATTTTAAAGATAAAGTTAATATTTCATAAGTGCAGAATAATGCAGGATTAATGAATTAGATTATTTTTAAATGTTATATGCATACATTCAAACATATTTATTTTAATATTAATTTGTTTTTGTTATAAAACATATTTTCCAAGTTTTCGGATTTTGATTAGCTTCGATGCAAGTAAAAACTACCTAATATTTGCTACGTGCCTGACGCTAATGCCCCGCGTATTTTACCTGTTTCGGTGGAAAATTTCAAACCTCGCTCAGAACTATTCGCTTGCTAAAATGCTTAATTTGAGTATTTCAAAAATATTTGGTTTTAAATCACCAGGTGTTTAAAACATAGAAAAATTTTTGGTTTACATATAATAAACTTATATACAAAAAAGTTTATAGGCATTTAAAATTATAGTAATTTATAAAAGAAAAAAAATTTTGTACAACTTTTCACATAGCCCAATGTATTTTAGCAAACCGACGCTTCTCCGGCTTATCTCAAATTCGTGGATGCGTTAGTAATGTGCACGCGTAGAATATAAGATTATTTATTGCTAAGTGCCGTTTCGAAAGAATTTTGTAACGAATAATCTTTTTTTTCTATTTTATAATTTAATTGTATTTATAAATATAATATTGTATAAAATGAATTATTTTGATAGGGAAAAGAAAATTATATGGTTTCTAATTCATTGATGTTGCCCTTAAAAATAATTGATAAAAATCCTTATAAAAAAGACTTATTAATAGAAATATAGTCATTATTGGGCACTTTTTTTATGAAACATAATACGAAACGAAAAAACATTGTGATTTTATTATGTTCCTTTTTAAATCTTTCCTAAATAATAGGAATTTAAGATTAAATTGATGTTTTACTCCAAAGGGTTTTGATGTTAGCCAAGATACAAGTAATACACTATCCATTATCGATAATATCTCTGTTCAATATCTCACAAAATGGTGTTTTTGAAAAAGCTACACCACAATAAAAGAGCATGCGCCTATAAATCGAACTATCTGAAATCTCACGCGATTATACGATTATTATACGAATTCAAAATCAACACACTGCGATCAATAGAAGTAAGATCTCGAGATTCTCTTCAGAAAAAAGCAGGGGAAAAAATCCCCAATGATTACATAAATACCCAAACATCGCTGCCATTGTGGAGACGAAAAGGGCAGCATATTTTCCAGCCTACCCGTAAACCCGTATTATAAGTTTTTCAGTCGCGCACAAACATCATTCACAAGCGCGTCAAGATTCTGTATCGAACTTCGTGTCTCTGCCACTCGAGAATAGAGCGAGAGAGAGAGAGAGAGAGGGGCCGAACACCATCACGAAAGAGACGTTTCGAAACCCGATCGAACATCTCTCCATCGATCCTAGGCGCATTTATGCGCGCACGTTCCTCCTTCTTCTTATTCCTTTCTTCCCATCTATGGTATTCCTATTCCCGGATATACGCGCACAAAACGAAATCGCATTAAAGCTATAGGTAGGTATGTACAAATACATGCTTTCGGAGCGACACGTTGTTCTATGGGTATATAATGTACTGGAGACTGCAGCAGCGCATTCATCATCGATACTCCCGAGAGTTGGAGGCGCGAGCTGTATATTATAATGCTGCCGCGCACGTGAAAAAACACATCACGCGTCTCCGCCGTCGAGAACGAAGGGATCGAGAGGTCATCGAGAAAGCGCGAAAGCGTGTATATAAAGTATGTCAGGTATATGTCGAAAAACCGTTCGGATTTCAGCGCTCGCTCCGTGAGCGCATGTAAGGATCCAACCTTAAAGTATACACTCGCTCCTCGTCTCTTTCTTTCTCTTTTTTTCTGGCGAATTCAAAAAGAAGGAGAGAGCGAGAAAGAGTAGGAAAGGTAAAGAGAGAGAGAGAGGAAGAGAGAGAGACGTGAAAAGGCACGTCGACGTGTGACGAGTCCCAGCGGTCGAGCTCGCGCGTTTTTGTCGTCTAGGTTTCTCTCGTCCTGCGTTCTCTCTTACTCTCTCGAATTTCAAAACTCGATTCCCCGGAGAAATTAGCTCGGACATTGAGGCGAGCGAGAAAGAAGGGGGCGAGATTTTTGTTCACCTTCGACTGTATATATACGTGTGTATGAGCGAAGGGTCAGCGCGCAGCGGAGCGCGCCGGTTTTCGCACCTTCGTCTTGCTCGATTTTTTTTGCCTTCCTCCTCGAACCTCCGTTTCAAGCGCACACTGCTTTTTTTCAGAGTGTGTATTCCTTCAGCGGACACAAATTTTCATTGGTTTCTTTCAAGCGAGTGTACACGATTTTTTTTTGTGGTGGTGGTGGTGACACGGTGGTACGTTAAACGCTATACAACACTTCCTTTTTACTAGAGTGATGCATAGCTCGTTCTATTCTTGCCGGAGTGCAAATACTTTTTCTATTCCTTTGTAAAGTTTCCTTGTAAGTGCGTATTTTCTTAGAAATTTATATCTGGAATGCTGAGTATTATTTGGAGTTTTCATTATTTTTACAGGCTTTCTTTTTAGTCTTGTGTGTATACGAATAATACTATTATGTTACAGTATTACTTTAAAATCTTAAGACGCTTTTTAAAGCACAATTTTACATTAATCGTTTAAATATTTAAATATTTTGCGCACCGGACAAATATTTTTGCCCAATTTTCGATGCATCGTTTACTCAATATAAATTCATTCATCCCGATTATCAAGCCCAAAAACTCACACAACAGATAAAACGTGTTAAAACTCGTCCAAAGAATTAATGCTGCACCGTGAAATTTCACTAACCCACGTATGCGCCGCGCGTAAAGTCTTATTTGCGCCAAAATTGAACCACTGAAGCCGCGCCCAAGACGCTACGTGCGTCGCGACGTTTTACTTCGTTGTTACTTCGCGAGCTCGCGGGTAACGAGCCGCATAACCATGAACTTCAAATTTCATTTTCGGCAGCGAGGCACGTAACTGTTTTGATATTGAATTTCCTGTAAAGTGTCTGCCTTGCCGTTGCCGCGGAAAATTTATACGGCAGCCCCGGGAAAGTCTCGCAGGCGCGCTCGCGCGCGTATCTTGCGACGCTGCCCTGAAAATGGGGAGAGGAAAAAGCGAATTTACGCGAGACGGGTACTTTCGCGCGACAAATGAAATTGGTTGTATTTTTCGTGGATGCGGGTGTATTATAATATTGTATTACATCACTTCGTTTAGATGTCAGTGACAGAAGAAGTGGGTTCTGATATGAGTCGACATGAATGCTATAGGAGTTTGTATTTCATATCTTATATACATGTTTATTTGATTTATTTATGACCTATAGCATTTATTTACCATTTATCTGACTATAAAATTACGTAGATGAAATTCAGAAAGTAAATTATTCAAAAATTAGTTTTTTAATAGTCATCGTATTAAATAAAAGAGGACTTTATAAATGTAAAATATAAATATAAGTTGTTTTATCTTTCGATATTTAAGGTTTGTTTCTTTTTTATGTTGATAATATATTTTTTTAACGTAAACATATTTTGAATTAAAAGAATATTTCCGACTAATAGATTACAATATGTCAATGTGGACTAGTCATAATAATTGTTTATTAAATGTTATATAAAAAACATAATTGATTAATGTATTAAAACAATCCCATTAATTTATCAATAATGTTGTAAAATCATCGTAATATCGAGGTATAGCAATGAATTTAAATCTGTGTTTTTAAAATACTTGATATTTTGTATGCCGATTATTTTAAATTGTACATGAAAAAGTGGATATAAAACATAAGTTTGTTGAAGAATTTACAATGAAATTTTATGAATTACGAAGTGTGAATAAATGAAGCATAAACAATAAAGGGTTAAAGCTGAAGTATATACTTTTGGAGCAGCTGCTCGCGACTGCCGTGGAGCTGCGTTCCGACGGATCGCGACAGTGAAGTGTTCCGTCGCACCGGAGTTCGAGTCTAGAATATTCGCAATGGAAGTTTTTTCAGTTCGAATTTATTCTAATATATAAACATTCAAATTGTGGATTAAATATTGTAGCAACATTATTTTTCGATGTTTGTTGAATAATAAAATTGGACGCTACACATTTTTTAACACAATATTGTTTACTTTAAAAAGAGCATAAACTGCATGTCAATTCACATGACTTCTATGCACTTCTTCAATTTTAATAAACAGTATATAACTTTTAAAATTTTATATCTGTTGGTAATACAAATTTACAATATTTTTTACGATAACTCAGTGCACGATTCAAGTATATTTTCAAAAATTTGTTGAATGAATAAGTAATAAATTTCTAAGATATACTGATTATTACTTCATAGCCTCAATATTAAACGATCTTTTCAGCAAAATATAAATGATTCTATGAATGATCATTATTTATTTTACCCTAATATGATTTGTATTATTATTTCTAATGCTACGGAACATAGAAAATTAAAAACGTTTTAAATTCAACATCTACTTTTCTAGCAAAGGCAAGGTAAATTATTTATACAAATAGTTAAAGCAATTAAAAATGTAAATGTAGCCATTAAATCCACGGTCTTTTTAAAACATTTTTATGAAACAAACATTATGTTAATATATTTTACTATTTGAATAAATGAAGTATACCTACATTTTTTATTTTGAAAAAATTAGAATTCGATTTAAATGGTTCTACAATTATTAAAATGTTACAATAATTTTTTTCATGTCTTAAGTAAGGAGGAGCAGTACTAATAATTGGTCTTTAGCCATTCTTACCTTTTATCTTTGGATCTACATAATATTATTCTCAACCAAAGTGAGAAGTTTTTTAAAAACATATAACAACACAAAAAACTTCTTCAAATACCTTCTTTAAATACCTTCTTTAAATACCTTCTTTAAATACCTTCTTTAAATACCTTCTTGCACAAGTTTAGCAAAATATTTTGTAGATGTAAAGATACAGAATATAAATGGCTAAAATACGAAAACTAATTAAGAAATATATAACATATGTAAAATAAGTATATATAATTTTTAAATCGTCAATAAAAATATGCTTTTCTTAAAACTTGTTTTTTTCAATATAATAAATTATTCCTACACAGAGAGAAAGGATCCTTTGCGGCAAAGAATATTTCTTAATTGTTAAGTTTTGTGGATTTGAATACAGTTAAACGCATCGTCTTAATAGTTAAGAACCGAGTACTTGAGTCGCTTGTCAACGGCTGACCGCCTGACTTTACGGTTAACTGAATTTTTCATATTTCTAAGATGTTTATATGACCGTTACATGTTAGTTTTCGTCTGCCACAATTATGTCTATGTATAGGATTTTTTTATATTTTAATGCTTGAAAAGCATTATTATATGCTAGAAAATCGACAAATAACCTTTAGAACTCGGTATGATTATCTTACTCGTGCAGATTTTTCTCAAGTTCGAGTTCTTAACTATTACGAATTCAACATTCGCGACAAGTACGTGAGAATTCGATTCCGCAAGTACACGATTCATTTGCCACAAGGAATCCTTCCTCGCAGTATATGATTATTATTTTTCTTAATAATTACATACATATTATTTTGCTTCCTCATAGAGGAACCTTTGTATTGGTAAAAAAAATAGATTTTGCTATAAACATGTTACAAACATGATTTGAGATACTGGGAATCAAAATACACTATTTTAAGAAAACGTTTGTATGAATATGGATGTGCGCGTGTATGCGTGCGAGCGTACGCGCGTACCTGCGTGTGTGTGTGTGTATGTGTGTGTGTGTGTGTGTGTGTGTGTGTGTGTGTGTGTGTGTGTGTGTGTGTGTGTGTGTGTGTGTGTGTGTGTGTGTGTGTGTGTGTGTGTGTACGGATGTGGATCAACTCGGAATATACACGGTGAAAATTAAGGTTTTGGGACTTATATTTTTTTGACTTTAATGACGGCAGCTCAAAAAAATGTTTTTTTGCTTTTCGATGTGCTTTGGTTTTTTTATCGGTTTTTCCATTTTTGATATTTAATTTTTTGGGTTTTTTTATACCGTAGAAATAATATCGATTGAGTGATAATGCCATTTGTAAGAGCATCAAATTCTCTTTCTTCTACCATCCGAAATTTTGAATAATCTGTTTCCCTTGTATTGTTATTCACGAAATCGTCATTTTTCTCAAACTGTTATATCTGTGAAATATAACAAGGAAAATTTTTGAAAAATATAGGAATATCGATAAGAATATTTTGTAAAACTTTTCAGGATTCATCTTTTTATTTGGAAGAGAGAAAAATCTTTTTGTAAAAAGAATCGATTTTTATTCAGTAGAGAATTCTGTAGAAAATTGGCAGCATTTGAGCTGAAACTTTCCAAAGCGGTAGCTCAGATTATAACGACCTTAATATTTCAAGATATTTGAGGTTATGTATTTAAAAATCTTTTTTCTATCACTTATATCTCGAGAATGACAGAGATCATTTTTTTTGATTTTTAACGAAGATTCGAGATTAAAAAGAAATTTAAAGATTCCTCGACTCGTTTTTTTATAACAAATTTTCGATTCTTGGATTATAAGTTTTAGTTTTTCGAGTCTTTTAGTATGTTAATAATATTATGATAAAAAAGCATAAAATTACCTATCTTTAACGACCGCAAATTTTGGATAGGCTCTTTCCCTTTTTCTGTTATACACGAAATAACTCATATTTAGTTTAAACGGTTATATCTCGGAAATCTATGATGGCAAATCGTTCACAAATTAGATTATTAGGAATCAGTGAATGTACGTACTAAAATCTGATTACATTAAATTTAAATATTTAAATAATTTTAATACATTACGTGCGGAGAAGAAATTGCTGTAATAAGAAGTTACCTATCGTTCTGTAATTTTGGTAAAAAATTATCTTTTATCTAACCATCAATAATAGAAAAGCACACCTTCTTGGAGCTATTATTTAGAAGGAAATATAGCAATTTAAAATTAATTTATTAGAACAACAATTTTCATATTGGAACAATTAATTTAGTTTAAGGAAGCTAAGTGCCAATTAATTGACAGCGGTTTATTCAATTGTCGCGATATATATGTTGATAATTTAAAATTACTTCATCAGATATAGACTATGAAACACTTATGAAAAATTATAAGTCTACATATTTTATACATTTTTTAAACATTTTTTATTACAAAGCTTTCTTTAGTCATATACATACTAACAAGGAGAGTGCACACCCTGTGGAAAACAATTTTTTATCAAACTTAAGGAGGTGGTCTCTGGTACCTATAAATGAAACCTAGCATCCGTAATATTTTCCAATAGATCCCTGTTCTCGAGATATGAGGCATTTTGCTTCAACTATTCGTTATTTTAATTAAAAAATGTACCTCGCCTTTTGACAATAACTCTGCAAGCTTTTATAATAGAAGAATTCATACAAAAGATAATTAAAGTACGTAGAAAGAGCTACAATTTAAGCTTTATTTCGTATTAAATCATTATTCTAATCCAAAGTTATTAACAATTGAAGATGATGATTTAAAATTCATGAAAAATCATAAATTTCTAATATTCTTCATTTTTATATGAAACAGAGCTTAAATTATAGCTCTATCCGCCTACTTTGATTATCTTTTGGGTCAATATATCTAGCTTGCAGAGTTATTGTCAAAAGAAGAGGTACATTTTATAAGATAACGCATATTTGAAGAAAAATACATCATATCTCGAGAACAGGAGCCCATTGGAAAAGATTACGCGCGCTAGGCTTTATTCTTAGGTACCAGAAACCACCTCCTGAAGTTTGATAAAAAATCATCTCCCCCAGTGTGTACACTCTCCTTGTAAGTGCATATTAAAATTAATGATTGTTATACAGATTTTGATGTAGCATGTATGTATGTATTATCAGTCGTCTTCAAAATTATAAAAAAACTGGTATACTTTTCAATAAATATCGATAATTGTAATTTTCTAAGTAGCTCTGCAATTTTAGTTGTTAATATTGTTTTCTCTTCATCAATTTTCATATATTTATTCAAAGATTTTAAATACTTGTCATGGGCACAATACGTCATATTTTCGATCTAATTAAATTTTTGTTGAAATTTAATTTTATTATTATTATAAAGATCACGGTTCGAAACTATTTTCCATGCATCAGATTTAATAAAAATAAACAAAGTGTCACATAACGAACGGGTCAACAGGCGTGGACACACTTGTCCATAAAGATTTCATGGTGTTATTCCCACACTTATACTCGACGAGCTTGTCGCTACAACTGTAGGACATGCCAAAACACCTTGTACGTGTCTCGCATTCATTCACATTTTCCATTATTTGATTGAAAATGCCGGGGAGTGAGGTCCACATAGAAATAGCGGCGCACAAAAGTTGTCGCGCTGTGCCAAGTCCAAATATTATCAGAGGCAGATGTGGACAGATGTTTCGGGCTCTCGGTTCTTCGATGCATCGCCGCGCGGTCGCTAAACTTTTTACACGTGAAAATCCGATGCTGCATCTTCTTTTTGGTGTCTAGATGTCTTGACGTACACACATACTACCTTTTCCCACGGAGTAAAAAGTAATTTGTCGAGTTAGAGAGTTACCTTGTGGAAGTTTCATATAAGTACTCCAAACTTAGATTTTGAATTTGAAATTCTTGTAAAGACCGAAATGTAATATAATAGTTAGAATTTGAAACATATTTTGACATTTATTGAATATGTAGATGATAATGGTCATACTACAAGTAGTATAAGTAGCTTCAGGTCAAAGAGAAGACAAGACGAACTATTTACATCCTGAAAACATAAATTCACCCATTACGTCAGTCTGCAAGTTACGTTAAAAGAGAAAATGTTCATAATCGAATATATCAGATGATCACAAGTAGATTAGAGTCCTCACCATGGGTAAATTTATTTAAACATTTGAAATATATTTTATATACAATACTATAATTACAACATTTTTATTTTTGCAAATAAAAATAAACATTCTATGGTCCATTGTCCCCTTAGATATGATATGTATATCTTTCATATATTTCTTATTTATATTTTCATTTAATGCTCATAATAAGTCAATTAGGCTAAATAAAAACTTTACAATAATTCAGGCAATCAAAATGTCTTTTGTTAAGATTTTTTTTTAAATTACTGCAATACCAATTATCAAAAGCTTATAAGTTTTTTTAATAAATAACTTAATACAAAATATATTCTATTTAGTTAAAAGTATCAACTGCAGAAGCCGCTGTTAATGAATCGATGCTATAGCCTCCCGCCGGAGATGAAAAAACGGAACGCGGCCTCGCGCGTGCATCTGTATCTTGTCTAAAATTTTTTGATTATTTATTAAATTGTATCTTATATAAATGAACCTAAAAATAATTAAAAACTTAATAATTGATAAAATGATAACAGATACACTTTTAACTAAAAAAATGTATTGTTTAGCTTTAGTTTCTTTATTAAATAAACTTAAGAGTTTTAGAATAATTTATTTCATAATTTCGTTACAATAAATTTTCTACAGAACGAGCAGTTTTTGAACGGATTATATGAGAACTCAATACACTCGAATCAATACACTCTACTGTGAAGAGTAAAATTTTGATTTTATAATTGCAAAGCTTAAGCTACAATAATCGGTTTTGCGTGTTTATTATTCCTAAATTTTTCACTAAAAACCTAATATTAAAACGATTAAATACAAAGTCAGATTTTCAGTTGGTAATATACAGCATCGTATGTTATTGTTTACTACACTGCAAATTCAAGTGTGTTATTTTAACACGTGTGTAAATCTGTTACGCTGTTCTCACACACTTAGTACACAAAGTAGCAATAACCCGATTCAACATTCTTGGATTTGTAGTGTAATAATAAAATCAATCGCACTTTTGCTTCGTCAAGGAGAAAGCTTTGTAACGATGAAAATTTTCGGATCAGAGCTTTTGATAAATTTCGATGTTTTTGAGGTTTCTAAAAGACGAAATTTCTTTAATTGTGCGTGATTTCCTTTCGATGTATGCCTTTTAAAACTATTCTTAAGCTCTTTTTTTAAAAAAGGTGAATTTATGGAGTTTTCAAGAAGTAGCTATTTTATCAAAAATAATTGTTTTCGGCGGTTTGTACCGAAGATATATAAAAGATACTTATTTAAATGCTCGCATGTATTCAATTACTATTAGCATACCATTTTTAATGTAAATTACAAGATTTTATGACTTGGTAATTCAGGACCTCTCTTTGAGAAAGCATTCCACTAAAAAAATTAACAGCGGTTTTCGATTTGCGACTCTCTCTTTCTCTCTCTCTAAAATTCCTACCAGCATTATGTTAATTTTAAACAGCTTTACGCAGATATTTTAGGCAACAACCTGATGACCAAAAATAACTTCCCCATTTTTCAAAATTTTTGTGTATTGCTATTGTTATGTATCTTAATTTATTTCGTTTAGTTAGCATTAGTTAGCATGAGAGTTTTATTTAATTTGTATGATGTTTGCAAGTGTTTATATTTTTCACACGATGGTTATTCCGTACGACTAAGGGGTCATTCATAAAGTTCGTCACACTTGGAGGGTGACAGGGTATTTATGAGCGTGACGGTGTGTATTAAAGACGTAGAAAAATTTGTGAAAATTCGTTATGGGGTGGTGGGGGGGGGGGGGTTAAAATTGTGAATGGCCCTTAATAAGAAATTGTATGTGTGACTTAATCTTGACGATATGTGATATGAATGCAATTAACTTTGGCGATATGCAATAAAAAAAATAATTGTACTTGCACAACAATTGATCTCGCAATTGACGATTTGTGATGGAGACCATACATTTGAACTGTAAGAATTCTGTACATATTTTAACCATGTGACACCAAATGCGATTTTACTGTAAGAATGTGATAGCTGTAGTAGCTACATATTGCCTGTTACTTTTTGATATGCAATAAATAAAAGTATTTATCTAGCTAATTGTAAGTGTGTTACTCTTTCTATCACTCTTTCTCCCTGTCCCCCTCCAATATATTTTTGTTTCTAGACCTGCATAGTTGAAAGAATTATTAATTGAACGGTTATTGATGAAATTATGCAACGGCAGATTTAAAATATTTTTTTCTATTTTGTTTTCTTTTTGTCTACGTTGCAGTTTGACATTGGAATGGCTAAATACTTGTACTAAGAATTACATGTTCTATATCTAAGAAATAAAATTTAATGATTTGTTACCATTTATAATACATCAAAACATACATATAAGTTAAATTACTCGTTAAACGTCGATACAATTATTAGAATTTAGCATACTAGAGAGTGCACATTTTTAAATTAATTTCGAAGAAGCTCTTATCTTGGCTCGTGCGAAGAAGCTCCTAACTCACAGCGATGAAGAAAATCCTTTCTCGGTCCGCACGAAGGAGTTCCTCATATATTATCCTTATAATATTATTGTATAATATTATTATAATAATATTATACAGATAATATATAAGGATATCTTGCAATATATTTGTAAATAAAAATCTATTTTGTAGTTATTTTTAATAAAATATTATATATAAGCTTCTACGCGCCGATCGAGGTTCTTCCGCTCATGCGTCGATATAGATATTTATAATATCTTGTCTACATAAAACGTCTTAATAATAATTTTTTAATAACACACAAATGTATAAAGTTTAGGTTGGTAAAGTGAAAATAAGATTAAAATGAACCGGAATAATAAATAAATACATAAAATGATAATTCGCCTACGACTAAGCTTAGTGCTCATTTTGATAAAGCTTATTTGTCTTATTTAATTTACATTAAGTACAAACTAAAATTAAATTACTATAATTAAATAAGAACTAAAGTTCATATTTTAACCCGCAAAATGATATATTAATTCCGCAAATAGATAAATCTGCCCCAATCTTTTTTTTTTTTAAACTTAAATAATTCATCAACTGCTACTGAATTGCTTATTTGTTACTAAATGCTATTAACTTCTTGAATCCCGATGGTAAAGAATCTTTGCCATGAAAGATTTTTTAGTAACATTACTTCGCGGATAACCTCCATAGTCTAAATTCTTATAGGAGCACATATGGGTACTTTTCAGTGATCTGTCAAATTTGGGTTCCAAAATTTCTCAAAATTAAAATATGGTTAAAATATGAACTTTAGTTATAACTTTAAAAAGTGTATTACATTACAAAAAACACTCTTAAAATACGTAATTATATGATAGAAAAACTTTTAACTTTGAAATTAAATCCTTATGGGAATTAACATGGAAAATATAATTTTTACCTGGGAGGTGACGTGCCACGGAGCCTCCGTGGCGGAGGTGACACTTCATCGGTTTTTATCATCTTATTCTTTACATATTGGACTTTTTAGATTCGGCCCAAAAAGTAAGCTTTGTGTACGCTTCCTTCATAAAAAAAATTGTCGACTAAATATAGCTTATGTAATAGCCGAGAGTTCAATATCATGGAGGTGTCCGAATTAAATTTCCAATTCTATTTTTTATAAATGATGTGTTTAAAAATATCGAAAATGGCACCCTAATAGCCCATTCTATATTTCAATGTATTTCGTAATTGAGTATAACAGATAGCACCATGAGTTTGATACTATAAATAACTAAGTCACTATAGTATGAGGATGCCGACCTGCAAACTTTTGCCAGATAGCAGCACGGTGAAATAAGACTCCAGCCAATGAGAAGCGTTGATTCCTACGCTCTGATTGGTTAGAGTATTTTCCCGCTCACGCCATCTACTAGCTCGAGGCGCTCGCCATTCTCATAAGGAGTTATCTTTTCTGAAAAAAATTAAAGTACAAATTTAAAATCTCTCCTCAGAATAAAGAATAAATTTTGGACTCCGTATTAACAAATAATTCTTCAGATTCAATATGCAATAGAAGAGTAGTTTATCAACTAAGGACACGCCATGAATGTGATATTTTGACCACTGTATAGTCTATAACTTTTGTGATAAATAGTTTATTATTACTCTATGTAATAGAAAAAGTTAAATCTTTTCTAATGTTATTTGGAAAACCATATAAAGACTTATATAATTTTTATGTCAGATTTTTATCTCAGACACGAAATTTGACAGTTCACCAAAAATCACTTATATAGGTATATATTAGGATGGATCAAAAATACCCAACATAATGCTTTTTAAAACTCTCCTGTGGAAAACTTTTCTTTGTGGTTTAAAAATCATTCTCAAATTTTTCCGGAATATTTAAAAACTTTTAAAGGTCGCTAATCAATTCTGAAGGTCAACATCCGCGCTTTTTACTAATTGATTTTTTAAAGGCTAAGAAAAGTTTCTTTATCTACATATAAAGTATTCATTTTTTCTAAAAGAATGTATACAACATTTTTTGAAAAATTCTAAGCTTATTTACATGGTTTTTTAATTACACAAACGCGAAAACGCGATTTTGCCATTCTTATTGTGGCACCTTTCATACCACTAAACTTTAATACCTTTTAGGCAAACTAATTTTATATGATTCTCCTTATAGTAAAGTATATGTTACATATTTTTTCGAATTTTTAGAAGTACACTAAAAAAGTAAGTGAGCTCCTTGAGATTACGATGTAGCTGTTTCTTTTTATTAAAATGCTAAATGTTGCCTTTATTAATATTTATTCTTAACAAACTATAATTTTATGTATATTATATTGATATTAAAATAATTCTGACACATAGTGATTGTGTTGCAGAGTTTAACGGGTTTTAACAAATAAAAAGTTTGATTTAGGACGTTTTAAGTATACTTATGTTAATAATTTAATCATGCTAGAATAAATAATAATTGCTTATTAACAAAAAAATGAAAAATAATTAAATAAAACCTATCTACCCCAAGCGCAGCGGTTTTTCGTTAATAATTAATATTTAAAAATAATAACAGTATACAGTTTATATCTACTTATCCCATAAGCAATAATAAATTATTCAATTTGCAATAATTGTTAGTATAAATACTTTAGTGTATATTTTTATACACGTTTGTGAAAGTATATAGAACTTATAACTTTTTGGTTGCCGCACGATTTAAGACATTAAAAGCAAAGAAACAGACTTTTATGGTATATTTCGCTATACTACTACATTACGTAACAAGGGAATAATGTCGACTTTATTCCCGTGTTGCATATAGACTTTATTCCCGACTTAACTGTGGACACTTTATTGACTTGAAAAGTAGGATTCACGCACAGAAGCTAGAGAAAACCAGAAACACTTAATACCGCATTTGCGGGCAAAAGTAAAATTTTACTTTATTTCCCCCGGAGAATAAACTACTTTCCCCCGAGGATTAAAGTAGATAAAAGGGATTTAAATGCTACTTTTTTCCTGCTTTTCTGGTCAA